>JAZEWT010000011.1:13089045-13106993 GCA_036362905.1 Mordacia mordax
GTTCTCGTTTCCAAATAATACCTTCGACACTGAACAAATATTGTGCGTGTTATAAGTTATTAATTTAATCATAGCTATTCTCCTACCAGAGCAGCTTTTAGCCCAGGGCTGCGAGGCAACGCACGAGGCTGCAGTGAAAATTAAAAAATGTAAAACGTGAAAAAGTAGATAAAATTAAAAACTACGATGAACTTGTCCAAGTTTTCCCAACTAAACGGATGAGAATAATTGCTCTTTTGGAGAGCTACCAGGATGACATAAATCTCAGGCGAAAAATGATCCACATTCTTATAAAAACGAATAACCCTACCAACATTTCCCTTAAACTCGCTGGCTGTGCACGATTCTCCAGTGCCCTGGAACGCTTCCACGATGGCACAAACAGTCCATAGATGTGCAACCTGCTTGCTGTACCTGTGTGGCCGCCACAGAATCTCTGCGTGACCCGTAAACCCCACTTGCCGTGCACTGCATCACCGTGCCCCCGATCCACGTTGCTCTCGGTGAAACCGCGGTGGAACACGAGACACTGGTTCTTCCGAAATAATCGGCACAGGTTCGAATCATTTCACGAAATGTCAGTACCTAAGCGTATGAAATACGTGTAGCCATAGCGCCTCAAGCAAAGTAGATATACCCACAGCACAACTATGGAAAGTAATTCCTTCCACCTTTTAATTTAGTCTTATTGACCAAAAAGGTTTCACCAACTTGCTGTCCTGAATTTTTCTTTGCTATTTAAATTGACATTTTTATTGGGTCGGTATGTCAATAAAAAGGCGATTTATCTTTATCAAAGCTTTAATTCACAACAAAGATTGCTCTCCAAGCTATGCACGCCCCAGTAACATACACTGGGCTGTAGAATAAACGCTCAAGCACGTGTGATTAACGGTTGCTTGAGAGATGGTACTGCCTTGGCTAGGACATACTTAATAGTTCGCTTGAGGCAATGCGTTTGAGATATCCTGCACTGTATATAAACATTTAAAAGCTGAAATATATAGAAATGGTTCACAAAACACGTAATTTCCGTAGCTGTTACTTAACTGGATTCGAGCAGATTAATTATATGTTTGTCTATTACAAGAAAAACCAGAATGAAAACAGTGGAAGACAATGAGATCCATTCCCAGTGCTGGCACGGGCTTTTAAGTGTCGGCAATACAGCACATGGCACGATTGGGGAGTGCCTTGCATCACTAATCAGCAGTACCTGATGCAAGCCTGCTTTAAACACAACGCGCATGCCTCCGCACAAAGCGTACACGCACATGTGTGCGCGTCAGTCACCGTGGTCTCTTCACTGTTAACGCCCAGGTCTGTCTCGTGACCTCCTGCTGCCAGTGAGATGTAACCACTCTGATGATGTACACCTGGCTAGGCAGAGGCACCGTCGCGACATTACTGTTATTTAGTGACAACTCTTGTGCGCATGGTTTCTTCAGCAATTGTTGTGAGAACAGCAAGCGCCAAAATAACTGCCCATTCGTTAATCTTTGTTGGTCTCTTGGGAACTCATAAATATCAAGGTTTAGGCAGCAACTCTGTGGAGGGGACTCAACACATACACGGTGCCTACATATAAATAGGAGTCACGCGCACGACGCACGCACACTGCGCATGAGGATGCCTCTAACGTGAGGGCGAAACGTCGCGAGGTGGAGAGAGGGAGCGATCGACGCGGCTGTCCCGAGGGAGCAGCTTTTCGAAGCAATCTTCATGCATCGAGCCGTGAAAAACCTGCATCATTGCGTTTAGGTGTTCGCTAACACTGCCCCTTTGTTGCTGTTTTCGTCCCGGCTCGCTCCAAACACTGGCCGCTCGTACAAGCATTGAGGAAGAGACCTGCGACGCGTTGAGTTAAATGGATTTGCAGGCACAGAGAGGGAGCACTGCGGTGAAACTGCCGGAGCAGTCGCTGGACACTGCCCCTGCGCCACGCGTTCAGCGACAACCCCAAAACCACGACTGCCCATGCACACACCGTTTCACTCTCAAATGGCCGCCTGCCCCTCACGCTCTCAATTAGCACTGGAAAATTAAAGGTTTTTGCATTACTACGAACTGGCCCGGCGATGGACTGGCGTCCCATCGTCGGTATATCCTTGCCTTGCGCCCTGTGTATGCCGGGATAGGCTCCGGCTTCACCGTGCCCCTGTATAGGACTAAGCGGTTTCAGACAATGAGATGAGATGGAAGATGAGATTACTGCGAACTGCGGATAGGGTTTATTTTTTTCAAAGCTCCTAATTAATAACGTGCAGTGATTTAAACAAACCAAGTCAGATCTCCACTGTTTGCGCTGACCGAGGGCCTGATGACTTCACTGATGGAGCCCACTTAGCTATCATGTGACGGTCCCCAGACACGAGCTGTCGTCCCTTGCCATCCCGTCAACAAGAGCGTTTAACGATACCTGCCCGATGCACGGGGGGACGCCGCCGTCTATACGGAGAGGTGGGGGCGAGCAGAGGCAGAGGAGGCACGGCTGCACGCATCGTGTTTGGCACAGACCTTGGGGCGAGCGATTCAACGGGGTCCCTTGTTCCAGTGTCCTCACCCCTTATTCTTCGTTGTCGGGACCCCTGGACCCATTATGGCGCAGTACAGTTACACTGCCTGCACCCTCGCACGCATTTACAGTGAGACGAACCTGCGATGCCAGCTATTGCCCAAGCTCTGTGGACCTACAGTCACGTCTATGTCAATGTCAGTAGATCCGATACAATCGCTCGTAATTAGGGAAGAGCATTTTACAATGCATTTGCATGTAACTAACCCCTAACACGTAATTAGTAATGAATCGTTTAATAACAATTACGTATACAGTTACGCTAACTTTTAAGAGCAAATAATTAAACGTGACAAATTTTAAAAAGTGAAGCCGTAGCTTAATTAATTAATACTTTAATGTATAAGATGGTTAAATGTTGCTAGTGCAGGCTGGGGTATGTTACTGTATCAGCACCTGTCTTGTCAATGCGAATCCCAAGAGTGTTGATAATCTCACGCCTGCAGGTACACTGAACCCTGCACACCATGACTACTCTGTGTAGAGTATGGGATCGTAATGTTAATCCATGCGGACGTCACTGTGGTAGAGGATTCACAGTCGGAAAGTCCGACTTGTAGCCATAGATCTGGGGGGGGTCAGTCGTGCATAGGCACACTGAATAAAAACACTCAACACATTCATCGCCTTTCAATGACACGTTTGTAACATGCGACGTTTCAGGCACGGCACATGTCACGGCACATAGAAAAAGGGCGGCACTTTACACCACGGAGCTTCGTGCTATTAACATTTTATAATGTTTTCTAATGATCTGTTTGGAAATCTGCATATGAAGAGTTACACTCGGAGTAGCTATTGAACTACGGACAAACCCTCCAATCATCATACATATTGCAAAATAACCTCATTACCATTCAAATGTTAAATAATAATAAAAACTTCGCTAGCAGATTACATTATGAAAAGATTAACGGTCGCGAGGTCAATACACAGTTCAGCGAGTGATGATGTATCGGTGGCCCGACTTACCATTATGGGAAGAGGACATCGTTTGTGTGCGAGGGAACTCGCCATCAGGGCTCGCCTGAAGCCTCTGAGCGCCACTGCTAGCCTAACCACGTTGCCTCCCTGTGGTGTCGCACGTCGGGCAGAGCGCCAACATCTCGGAGACCCACTGCAACCTGAAGAAGCGGGTCAACTCGGCGGCGGCGTCTCGCGTCGACCTATTCGCTCGTCATCCACTCGCCTCGCCCGACACGGCGAGCCTGGCCAGCCGCTGCTCGGGCGCAAGCCCCCTGCTGCAGTCGCCGCAGCGGGCGGCCTCCACGCAGACCCCGGCCGACTCCTCGTCCGGCCAGCAGCAGCAGCAGCAGCAACAGCAGCAGCAACAGCTGGCGTCTGCCTCGAACGCTGCGGCGGCCGACGCGGCCAAAGCGTCGGCGCCCGCGGCGCCCGCTCCCCCTGCGCCACCGCCGCCCTCCGCCGGCACGAGCAAGATAGACATGTATGCGCGGATCCTCTTCCCCGTGTCGTTTGCCGTCTTCAACATGGTCTACTGGGTGGTCTACCTGTCCAAGGACACCATGGAGAGACCCGAAGACAAATGATGGCGTCTTGTCGACGCTGCTCGAGCAACTCGGGAGCGCGGGGGGGGGGACGAGGGGCTCCCCTCTTGCCGCCGAGAGCCTTCACCGTGCGCCGCGCACCACCGCCCCCACCGCGCACGCCAGTGACACTGGCAGCCCGCGGGCGCCGCACGACTGGTTTGTAACACGGAGATAAAGAAGCACTTCGGTTTGTTTTCTTTTGCGTGGCGTCCTGTGCAGTTTTTTAAGTCGCACTGGCCTCTGTTCGGCCGAGCTTGCACGTGGCTTCACCGGTGGAGGTTGGCCAAAGACGTTGCAATAAAGCGAGGCGCCGCCGCAGCCGCCGCCGCAGCAGCAGCAGCAGCAGGGAACCACGGTGAGGTCGGCGACGGCCGCGACGAACAGCGTGGCTGTCACCGCCTCGAGCAGTTGTTCAGTGTTGCAATAATTAAACACCGCATCGCATAGGTATTCTTTAAGGACCTTTCTTCTATTTTTATGTTGGGATTCTATTTTTTATTATATTCTTAAATTGTTGGGCCCTCTTAAGAAATGTGCGTCTCGTTGCGTTCCTTGAATGATACAAAAAAAAAACGGCATGCTGCTACAATACCTTCCATATGCGTTTTGTACAGTTTGTAAAAAAACAACAACAACACAAAAATTACGTAGAGTGTGTAATAATAATAATAATCCATTGTGCAAGTGGAGTTTACATTCCAGTGTTTAAACACTGCAGGCTCACGGACACAACTCACTCGTGAACCTACAACAGCAAGGATGGAGAGGCCAGTTCACCGTCGGCTCATTGACAGTCACACATCGGTGTATGCTCGACCTTACAATAGCATTGAAGGATTTTCGGAAAATCATTGGCCTTTTGTAACAGTCGATGTGCATCATGAGAGTGCGCGTGGCACACGGAGCCGCGTTGGTATAATGACGGTGGTGGGTTGTAAACGTAGAAATCACGAAGATTCCTCCTTCCCGGTGGCTCTTTTGTGAAAGTGACCAGTGTGAATGTTAAACCGAGCACAGAGGTCGTGGCGTGAGGCTGACACGGGCGCCGACAGCGAAAACAAAGGTAACGGCGATTACCCGAGTGGCGAACGTCTCATGATAATCACCCATAGTGACTTCAAACCGAGCTACCGGATGTCATTGCAACGGGCGTTAAACCTTTAAATACTTTTAGACATATACGGAGGATGTATGGGTTTATCTGAAGCGCGCTATTAAGAAAAAAAAAGATACTCTTTTAAATAAATTGTGCCGCTTTACAATTCGCTGCAAGTGTCTCTTCATTACCGTGTGCACACATTTGGTTAACGCTTATAACGAGTAATGGCATTGCGGTATTTAATTCTGTAAAAAAAAATACACTCGCTATTGTATTTGACGATACTCTATAAATGTTACATTTTCTTCCCTCGAATTCAGCATCGCATTTATTTTTTGGTAGAAAACTTGCACGTGTGTGTGACGTCACGAGGGACATCGGCGCGCACTGTATTCAGGTGGATTTGCGGTTTAGAGAAAAAAAAAACGGTTATGGTCACTGAAAGGTAATGTTTGTTGTTGCTCCCGAATTTGATTAATAAAGACTTACATTGTCTAATACTCATTTACTCTTATTTACTCATTTATCATCGCAAGACAATCTTGAGAATGATCGCATTCAGTCACTTGGTTAGCGCGGCACCGAGCAAGAAAGCAAAAGCGACACGGGTCAGCCGCAGTGTTCCGAGTAAAGAAGTTGCAGCCAATAAGCAGAATGTCCTTTAAAGCAAGCTGTATGTGAATGTAAGCGCGCCGCCTGCATGCTGACGCAGCAGAATGATCCAGTTCAGGCGTCTCCATTCCTGAGCACCACCCGCGCGCACCGCTTCCATGTGTTCGCATCGAGACAAACGCACATCTGCGTGCGTCGCTTCCACCGCCGTGTGCTGCGTCGACGAACACCACGCAGAAGGGCATTGACGAGGCGATGTCAACTCGGCTGGAGGGCAGCCTGAGCAGCGATGGGACTCTGCGAACCGCAAACGTGTAAACTGCGCCGGACGCGCAGAGGCAGTTCTTCGAAGACGTGACAATGTGACGAGAGATGCAATCAACCGCACCTGGTCGAGATCGACGGACGACCGGGAGCTGAACCAGGTCATGCCAGAGTTCGCCTGTGCAGAAACCACTCGCGCTTCCTCGCGGGAACGGTTTCGCTCCGCGGAGACCGCGGCAGCAGAGCTTTCGCCGATGGAAGGAGATGAGCGCTCGGTTTGACTCCGATCACCGCACACAGAGAGAGCCGCGTGCGACGCGTATCGGACGCGTGCAGCCATCGTCGGGTCCACGGTTTGATTCCGCGCATCGCTTCAAATGGACTTCCATCGGCATGCTGAGCCATCCCAAACATTGAGAGCGGGCACACGCCTGTGTTAAATGGAAACAGGAAAGCACGGTCGAATGTATATCTAAAAACACGTTTTATTTTATCCTCCTTTCTGGGCAATACAATGGTCAAAGAAAATGGTCCTGTAGATACGGTGGTAAATATGAAGATGTTCGATGATGTAAAGAGCTCCAGTTGCATTTTCCAGGCGTTAAGAAACAAGCAATGATCGGGCTGTGTTCCTGTCATCTCAGCTGCTCTACAACACCGACTCGCTCGATGAACTCTATGAGGTCAAAGAGGTCACAGAGGGGCTTGCTTACCATGTTAGCAAGGGTCAATAGAGGCACGAGCTCAAGCTACCTACCGCTGGGGACGTAAGTGGCATAGCACCCATTAACTCTACCAGGGCAAGGTATGCTAACGGCATTACTGCAGACAGGACACTGCCGCAAGAACTTCGGATGTATGACATCTGTAAGTGGGACGGAAATTGCTCCGTGGCCTGCTCTGAGCGGTAACGTCAGTGAGGACACTCAGCAGGCATGTTGCAAGCAAATTGAGTAAACATGTACCATCTGTGCGAAAGCATCTTAGGCTTGAGAATTGACTGCTAAAGTATTTCAATTTGACAACGCAGAGTCAGCCACAGCTGCTACACTTTGAAATCGAAATCAACAACGAGAAGGCAGTAAAGATACCTGTCTTTCCTCTGCGGGATATGGCATATCGAGGTCGTTCTGTCGGCTCATCAGCATCGCACAGATGCTGATGAGCGGCTAGAGCCAGTGGGCCGGCTCGAGCCAGTGGGCCGGCTCGAGCCAGTGAGCCCGCCCGAGCCGGCTGGAGAGCCAGCGGACCGGCTCAAAGCAAGCGGAGTCCAGGAGGACGGATGAGAGGCAGCGCACGGGTACCTCGGAGCCACGCTCTCCCGGGAGGCAGTCCTGTTAGCTGTCGGAGCCCCGGATCTGCACGCAGCTGCAACTCGTCTCATAGACACTCCGTTAACTCTCGTTCGCCGCGCATCGCCTGCGTGATGGCATTCAACTCTTCCGCTGGTAAAGTGCCGAGGAAGGATGAAACGTACATGATGTGAATACTACCGCGAAGCTTTTACAGCAATGCTCTTGTCTGAGACTGTATTTCTAAAAGCAGCGTCTAAGCGTACGGAGCGGAACTTTTGTATTAATCGTAATCGCCTATACCTGCATCCTCGATCCAAGGTTCAGTTTGTGTTCTTTAGTCACCAAAGTGATTGTAAAAATGATATGAAACCTCTCGCTGTAGCCAGCATAAATAGCATTCGTTTTGAGAAAACGCTTAATGGTCAGCTGTTGCTTACTTATTACTCTTATTTGGAGAAGTACGGCGTGCTTTTGATTGATGGCTTGATTACTTTGCTCATTCATTTTAACCAAACGCTCGAAGCTCATGGACATTGCGGTTCGAGTTTGTGGCTTTGAGGACAGCTGCCGTTCTGATTGGCCGCTGCTCCACTCGCTTTTTTTTAAACATTGTTTTATTCTTGTCAACAAAAGTGATCTTAAAAAGTAATCAGCCAGCACGTATATTGATAATGGAGTAATCGCATACACTATTGATCCATGCCTTTGAAAATCGGATTACAGTGACGCATCATCCTCATATCTCTACCGGGTATTCTGTAATGTCCAAAATGTTGTGGCAGTGTCTGAGAGGTTGTGAAAACTGACGGTTCCCAGTTCATCCTGGCCCCTACTGGACCCTGTCAACACTCAACACGTTTCCACAGACCACACCACGTTAACCCGCGTATGTTGTAACATTAAAACTCTCTGAAGAGCGCTGTAAAATGTCTATTTACAATCCACGAACGCGATGAAGTTGCGTTTGTTGACGACTATAACAAGGGTACCACGGCTCGATGCGTGATGATTGCTTCGAAAAGCCGCTCTCTCGGGACAGCCGCGTCGATCGCTCCCCCTCTCCCCATCGCGACGTTTCGCCTCACAACGTTAGAGGCATCCTCAGGCGAGTAAAAGAAGCTGCAATAGGCGATAAAAGAATAGATCTGGTTTGTAAAAAAACAACTACCGCAGGACGGCCCCGATTGCGGACTCCTCGCTCGCGGTTGTTGAGAATATTTGCGGATAGGCGTCGAGGGTCTCTCGCTCTTTCACTGCCACGCGAGGCGGAGTACGGGGAGGTCCGGCCCCGTGGCTCTGCGTGAACGCCGTGCCGAGCGCAGGGTGGCCCCCAACCGCTGCCGGTCCGTGTCCCGAGAGGAGACGAGGTCCGTGTTTGCCAATGAGGCCAATCTTCCGTAAGTGAGTTGTGATACCAGTGTTCGATTTGTGCCGTTTCCAAAGAGTGTTTTAGGCAGAATAGTGGATGCTAAGCACTGCAAGTCTGTTCCAAGTAAAATCCATTGTGTGCCAGTATCATAGTTTACAAAACCGATTTGAAATGTGGCCTGCAAGTGGAATATATTTCACGTCACTTTGTAGCTGCTGCAAACGTGCCCACTAGTCAGCTCGGTTTGCTCTTGTGACTGCATATACACTTTCCGCGTGCAGGCTACGCTACTGGCAACGTTGTGCCATTGCAATTGCTAGATAACGCGCACCTTCAATAATGAAGGTATTTGAAAAGGAGATCACGATGTAAAATCTTATCACAAATGTCCCGAGTAACTGGATAGTATTGCCTTAGGCTTGAAGTGGACTCGAGGCTGATGATGATGCCGAGCGAATTTTGATTTGGGTGGATTTCCCTCGACCTCATTGCAACAATACGAAATAACCGAGTTTACCTGAAATCGCTTTGTGAGAAACATAACAATACCAATCTCGGTGCGGTTGTTCGGTTTCACTTATGAGCAAGCGCTTTTGCTTTAGGCGACACCCGCATGATGGAGCCTCTCGCAATGTGAACTGTACGCCATGCGCACGCTCAGGAGCAACGAACAATCAATTTAGAAAACGTGAAAAAGAAAACCAATTTATCCCAGGGAGTGATCGGAATCGGTTCAATCGCTATTCGTTAAAGGAGGAGGGATTAGAGAGATGCGGTAATCTCCTGCAACTGGGCTGCGTGGCTGCACACAGGCCTAAGCAGCCAAGCATTAATCGCCCCTCGCTACATATATCCGTCGCTACACACTCTATAATAAACCACCGTGCTCTGGAAGGCGCTGCGCTTGGCAT
This sequence comes from Mordacia mordax, assembly GCA_036362905.1. NCBI lineage: Eukaryota > Metazoa > Chordata > Hyperoartia > Petromyzontiformes > Petromyzontidae > Mordacia > Mordacia mordax. The sequence goes on from JAZEWT010000011.1 coordinate 13,098,721, forward strand.
TACATTATCATTTCACGTATAATTTATGTGTCCTGATGTTCTTGAGATATGTATACATTTGGTCTGTGAGAATGTATTAATTTAGTGGCCCACGATTAATATGGACCACATGGCAATAGACATGTTTTAAACATGTTCGAATAAAACATATACATGTATACATCATAAGGTCACCATACAAGCCTGTTTACATATTAGAAAATAAACACAAAATTGCTTTGTATATTTAAGTTTGTAAAATTAAATCTGATGGTTTGTTTGCATGATGGTGTATGCTCTGTAAACGTGGGAACTAATAATTAAATTGTATACATTAAAGTTATAACTGTCATATCCATTTCATAACTCTACTAATTTAAAATAGTTTCAATCACTACTAGTGCGTGTAATATTCATCAACAACACATTACCCGGTCTGCACAATCTCCTGTGATCGGGGCCACCTCGAGATGTAAGAGACAAACCGCACATAGCAGAGCGTCACGAATGCACTGCTGTACTCACATTTAGTACGTTTCGTGTCCTAGCCGGTGGATATTTCCATCACATCATTATTTATTTACATTATTACACATTCTTATCTGTAAAAGCTTAGCTGTTTGGGTCAATTCCGTCAGCAGTAGGAGGCAATGTGCCTGCATGCTATCAAAGCTGAATAGTTTGCAGGTGCATTTTTAGCGTTATTATTGTTTGGCCCAAACCAGTTACATTAGGACGGTTCAGCTATTGTAAGAAACTTTAACCCATGCCAAACACAGGGAGTTCACATCAACTCTACACGGAAGGTATCAGAGTGAGGAATCGAACACAGGCCCTTTTTGCTGGAAGCCCGGAATGTTGGGGCCACCTTGGTTCTCTTCCCTGCGTGGCTTTGAGACCTATGTCCGTCTCGCGTGGACCGCGCCCGTCTGCTCCTGGCGGCAGTCTTGCCGAGGGAGACCCCTTCTGACTCGACTTAGACATGGGAGCTTTCCAACCGCCTCCTAATCACGCCTTCAGGTAGAGCAGCATCGCGGAGCTCTGCGTGGTGGCGCGCACCCACTCCGATGCAGGCTCGGTGGCTCTTTTACACATCACTGCTGTCAATCGCCCGACCTGCTGGGCTGAAAAGTGGCCAACAGATGACACGTGAATTTGGAACTCGATACACGCGTCGAGCGTTATCTACATGCACGTGTGGATAAATACACAATTATGGTTTCCCACACGCACTCATTACTCAAGAAATGGACCAAACACCCCAGAGCAAAGCCGTCCTCAGCCAGGCAGCTGCGTGGTGGAGTTTGTATTTGGCTGCGTGTTGGTGGCGTTGATCAGTATGGTTGGGCAGAGGTGACATCTGTGCCTCAAGAGGGCCCTGCCCGAGAAGGTTCAATTTCCGCCTCGGGCACCTTTCCGTGTGGAGTTTGTTTTCCCCCTTGTTCTGGGTTTTCTCCGGGTTATCCGGTCTCCTCCCACAACTGTACAACACTCAGTAATGGTTTGGCCGACAATATATAGGAAATCGGTGTCTCAATCTGCCCCCTCCCCTCCCTCGTGGTCTCCTCGTACCTCCGTGTCTGTGTCTCATCTATGACCAGGCGTGGAATATGCGCGGCTCCTTACAATTTGTATTATTGTTTTTTAGGCAGCGATGATAGCGGTGGGGTAGCTAGGGCGGTTGGGGTGGGTATGGTGAGTGGGGCCGGTGGGGCCGGTGGGGCCGGTGGGGCCGGTGGGGCCGGTGGGGCCGGTGGGGCCGGTGGGGCCGGTGGGGCCGGTGGGGCCGGTTTTTTTTTTGTGAAACGGTGCCAGCGCCGAGGCAGCAGAAGAGACGGTGGAGCGTGAGGGCAACATCGACCAATAAATAAAGCACAGAAACGTCTCGCTACTACCGTGGGTACGGCTCAACCCTCGTGCGTAATCTCGTACGCTTCGTTTGGAATACTCGTTAGAGTGACGTGTGTCTACCGCAGGAAGCGAATGATCATCGGCAAATTGGCATTATGGTGATGAGTGCACCAACTGGCAGGCTTGCATACTCTGTGTGAAGCCGTGAGTAAACTCAAGACCAAAGGACGGTATTCTGAATGTCGTTCTTTATAAGCGGTTTAGACAGCCAGAGGAATAATGCAATAATTTGAGTTGTGTTTGGACACGTTGTTCCATGTCTCTGATTCGATATCGAATCTGCATCTGATATTAATAGTAATAATAATATGATTTCCACGCATGGTCGTGGAATCTGGTAGCTCACCAGTCGGTTAGCCGGCGCCAACTCGCCACACATTGCTTCCTGTATATTATGATGATGTCCGGAAAATTAATTAGTGAGTTTTGGGGAGTGCGGTGGCGCAGTAAATAGCGCTGTCGTCTCACAGCAAGAAGATCCTGGGTTCGATTCCCGGCTCGGGTGCCGTTCTGTATGTAGTTTTGCGTGTTCTCCGAGTGTCCACATGGGTTTCGCCTTGTACTCCGGTTTCCTCCCACCGTCCAAAGACACGCTGTTGCCTAGGTTCATTGGTCTGCTGAGTAAATTTCCCCTAGTGCCCTGCGATGTACTGCCGTGACATCCCGTGTGTAGCCCCGTCTTGCACTCCCTGTCTGCCAAATAGACTCCGGGCCCAGCGACCCTGCACCGGGTTAAGTGGGTCATGATAATGATGAGTTTTTCGCAATTGCAAGAGAGGCCAGAGCACGGGATGGGGCACAGGAAAACTCCACACAGAAAGGCGCCCGACGCTAGAATGGAACCGCTTCGGGCAGGACATTTGCCCACATCTGTGTCACAAGCACAATGCAGGAATTCTAGAGAGCTCGTCAGCACTGGCCCTCCCGTTCATCGCGCTCACACTCTTGCTCATGCCCAGTGCTTCGGAATTTGGAATCTAATGGTCAGATACTCAGACGGCTATCACTAAAAATATTTCTTAAAGTGCTATCAACACCCGTATATCTCGACTCGCTATCACTGACAGTACCTCTCTACTCGCAATCACTGACAGTACCTCTCGACTCGCTATCACTAATTGCAGTCACGGCGCTATCTCCAGCACCTCCCCTAAGTCCCCATATTGAAGCTGATAGTAAACAGGGACCTTATAAACAAACACAAATTACTTCACGGCTACAAATATTAACAATGGGGGAGGGGGCGGTATTGTACCATACTCGTATCTCTACAGACAGGCGTACTTACACATAAATCCATTCATTCATTATTAATACTCGCTTAATCCTGGCCGTTGAGTGAAATCGTGTACTCCGTACGGAATACATCCAGCATCTTGTGGGATGCAAGCGCACTGTTACAATTTCAAAAGAAACGCCCTTATAACCGGCCTTATTCGGGCCAAAGTGTGTATAGCTATGGGTTGCTGCAAGCGAAATTAATACCTAAAATCCAAATTTGAACAATTTACATCTACTTAGCGATGAGCAGAAAATGCATAAGACCCCCGGAGTCTAATGCAATCTCCATGACTTCTAATATTAGCACGGGAAATGTGCCAGGCCTGCCTGCACATGTACCACACACAACACGGAGATTGCATTTCCATTCTTCCACCCTCCTCGCCTCCATCGCATCTCGTGCTTACGTTTCGGCGCAGTGTGACTTCTTGTCAAATCAAAGACGTCACCTCTTCCGCTCTCCCGACCGAGACGAGCCTGCGTCCAGTCGGAGTTTTCCCTTTGCTTTGAACGCACGAATCACCACCAACGGGACAAGCACCTTGGGCGAAACCTTCGTGACGAGTCTGGAAGAGTCGGGGTGATCTCCGGCACAGACATTCCCACCGGAGTTGTCTTCAGTTTTCTGAAACGCTTCCATGAAACCTGGCAGCAATGCGATGCGGCACGGAATCGCACACGCGGCAGTGTGTCGGCCGCCAGTGTCTTTAACACAACGTCCCTACGGCGCCTGTGCCAGACCAAGTGCACTTGGGGCACTACAGCATTGGAGTCTGTATGGCAAACGAGACGATGGTGAGGGAGGGGGAAGTGAAGACAGCTCTTGCAATCGACGACATCGTACTGTTGACAGCTCTAGGAGACGAGAAAGGAGAGAGCGGGGAGTCCTGGTGAAGATGGGAACTCGCTGGCTTTCCGAAGCTACTCTTTTGGGATAGCCGTGTTGAGCGTTCGTCCTCTCTCCATCGCGACGTTTCACCTCCCACCCCCTCGATGCACGTTGAAGGCATCATCGGGCGGACTGAGACCCACAGCCGTACGAATGTCTGCTCCTTCGTGTGAGTTTTGAAAGTCTATCTGCGAGGCACGATAAAGTTGAGCAAATGTTCGGAGGACACTCGTGAGATTGCGTCTGTGTTGAACAGTGTTCGCGCTCCCAGAGGTTACGGCCTGTGGAGATGTTTAACGAGGCGAGTGGACGTCGGGCGAATCCCATTAACGTTGTCGGAACACCTGGTGCTGAATATCGGAAGGTCTTGAGCAAACTTTACAGATCTCACGACGATGGCAGACAACGCCTGAACAAATACGTGTGTTGGGGGGGGGATTGATCACCTTTTGGTGACCCATAGGAATCCAGCTGTATCTCCTTATGTTAATTAAAGAGCACTTCCTTCATGCTCGGCTCGCATAATGGGATGGTTAATGTCACGTGCAGACAATGCAGCAGCTCGCCATGTCTCAAAATGGCTTCATCACGTACGGAAAGGTTCATACGTTTCAACGTCAGCCCAAGGACATTTGTTTGAGAGGAGTCTAACGAGTTTGTATCCTGGTTAGAATGTTAATGTTATACCGGAATGTTCTTGTTAATAAAATATTATGGTACACAAACATTGACATAAGATCATAAGATTTAGTTGTGTCCCCTATGAAATCCACTTAACAGAGGGTAATCTGCTTGTCATTAGCGAATCATCACACGCCTATGTAAGGGTACACCCCTCTGCGAGAGTGTGGTTTTACCGGTTACACAGTGCTAAATGTGCTTCACGTTTGTGATGGACGCGTTCGTCAATGGAACTATTACGGAACACAAAGCAACGTTTTGAAATGTGCGACTTGTCATCGATTTACGCTTTAAAAGTGTAGATGATTGTTAGAACATTCCAATAACCGATAGAGCTAAAACAAAGAATACTAACATACACGAAATATATACGTTTGGTGTAATAAACATTCAACGATGTTGTGCAATTGTTTTACATACAGTGTAAGCGTGACGATAGTCATCATCGTCCACCCCACTCCACTGCTGGATGAAGCCCTTCAAAAACTGCCACCGCCTCTCGCAGCCCTGATATAGAAGAGTGATGGTGATGGACAGCGAGCTGAGTGTGCGTATACTGAGTTGTGTATACCGACATGTGTGTACTGAGTTGTGTATACCGACATGTGTGTACTGAGTTGTGTATACCGACATGTGTGTACTGAGTTGTGTATACCGACATGTGTATACTTAGTTGTGTATATTCAGAGAATATGCTTACTGAGTTGTGTATACTGAGTTTATAATAATAGTACTCGCATTTCTAAAGTTAATTTATCACGATGGTCACAAAGGGCTGCGCAGAGGTGCAGAAAGAACGGAATGTCAACAACATGAGAATAGATCAATTGAAGTAAAATAATGACTATAAATCAATGACGGGCATCAAATAACAAAACAAATAATTGTTAAAACAAGAAGTCTTCGTGAGCAAAAGTATTCGTGAGCAGGCAGAGGTCAACCCTGCACCAGCATCTAAGCGCACAGCAGAGCAGTATCGACAGTCCTAGCTAGAGGACTGAAAGGCCTTACGGAAGAGGTGAGTCTTGAGACGAGATTTAAAGATGCCCAGGGACTCAGCTCACTGAATTACAATGGAAGGGATTTCCAGAGTCTGGGAGCAGCAGCGCGCGAGAAGGCTCTGTCACCCATAGAACGGAGGTGCGATCTGGGCACACTCAGCAAGCAGCCCGTATTGGGGTATCCTAGTTGTCGTGTTGAGGAGGGTGCCTGAAAAGTTGTGGATACTGAGTTGTGTGATGATTGCTTCCAAAAGCTGCTCTGTCGATATAGACGCGGCTATCCCACACAACTCAGTTGTGTGTATACTCAGATGTGTATACTCAGATGTGGGACCACGTCGCTGACACCAGAACCTACCGTGGAGCTGATCTACCCTGTGACCGTCGGCTTGTCATCTGTAAAATCCACCTTCCGTTATGCAAAGGCGATGGTTGGCGTCAATCTAGGACACCATTCAAACCCACAGTGGTTGGGGTCTCGCCTGCTAATGACAGTTGCAAGCTGGCGCCGTTATCATACCCCTGCTCCTGATGGCGAAGGAAAATTGATGATATTTAGGGCTGTGGCTGAAGCAGCTGTAACGACCACAGTGTGAATACACGATCCAGACCTCCCCAGAGACCCTGCACCACGGAGAAGGTGTTCCAGCTTGCCGAAAGAAAGCCGCAGGCTCTCCGCCACCGTCTGCAGCATCCTACGCCCGAGGATGAGGAAACGTATAGCAGCCTTCGCTCAGAGGTTCGGAGAGCTGTGCGGAATTGCGAGGGTGAGTCGTGGTCGCGGGCTACTGATGTAGCCCGTGTGGGCTAGTAGTATATTTATCGCACTTATAATAGGCACGCTTTAGTATTCCTAAAATAAAATAAGTTAAGATGTCATTACTGTAGTGGTGACAGAACGCACTGGTGACATTTTGAACTTACCAAACCACGCCAGTTCCAGCTTCCACACAGAGTTACGCCGTGTGGAAGTTGCCTGCCCTGTCGCTCCACACGAAGCTTCGGGTCTTCTCAGCTGCAGTCATGTCCTCTCTCCTCGATGCTTGCGAGACGTGAACCACCCTGGTGTAATCTCTGCGCCGATTTTAAACATTCCGGGTGGGCTGCTACCATCCATGCTGGGTTTAACCAGTTTTGAATGTGTGAGGAGATCAGATATTCTCAAAAGATCTGGACAAAGTCCCATTGGTGAGCTCCTCTGGCAGGCGAGGCTTAAGGCGCTTTAGGATGCCTCTAACGTGTGAGGCGATGGGGAGAGAGGGAGCCATCGACGCGGCTGTCCCGAGAGAGCAGCTTTTCGAAGCAATCATTTGGGAGGTATGTCGCAGCCCATCAAGTTTAGTCATCGGATCCGAGGTAGAGAATTATTTCTCAATAATGCTTCAAGGTGCTTTTATGGGAAAAAACGGGTTAAAAAGCAGAGAATGTTGCTACTGATATCAATGGCTAAGCTTCGACCTTTTCACCCTCTATCGAGTTAAAAGAGATTTTAATTTAAATTTTGAATTTTAACACTATTCGTAATCAGTCAGCAGTGTTTCCATCAGGCAGAAGAAATCAAGACATAGGTTATTTAATTCCCGTTTGAACTGCTCGAGATTAGACAAAATATCTTGTAGCTTCACATGCGCAAATACAAATGCTTTCCTATTTACAAAAGCAACAGCACAGGAGAGGGCGTTTATATTTTTTAATAAAATCGGGCCAGGAATCAGCTCAATTCCTTCCAACAATAAAGACATGATTTTCAGTTGGCAGATGTATTTTTTGACCATAGAGAAGAGCAGTGTCGTTTAGTTGATGAAGGGGTACAACTTGAATAGTCTCTAAGGACAGGAACAATGTTAAGAAAGTAAGAGAATATAATCAAGGAGAATGAGGGCATGTGTATACTGTGTTGTGTACTTTGTGTTGTTAATGCTTAGAGTATGTGTATAGTCATAGTTTGTAAATACTGAGTACGTCTATACTGAGTCACGGCTAGCACGGGTATGTTTATAGTCATAGTATGTATAAACTCGGAGTAAGTGCATATTAAATCACCCGTAGACCGGGTATGTGTTTAGTCAGATGCCTCCATATCACTAGTCTATCGCTGCTACCATGGTTACTGGTCCCGTGAGCTTCACTCTGATCCCTCCACCTCTCGTGTTCAGAATTCGCTCTCTCGGTGACTGTGTTGGTCCTCGTGCGCACTGCGTGCAACCACCATTCTGCACATCACAACAAGACACTCGCCCAATAACCGACTCACTCATTGTCCCATTAAAGCGCCCTCTCACTCACTCATTTCACACTCGTTTCTCTGCTTCTCTCCAACTGTTTCACTTTGTAAGCCACTGTCGCTCGTGTCAAGTGTTCACCATACTCTTGCTCGATTCAAGGGACGGCTGAACTCACCTATAACAACATTGACAGTGCCGTCTGTTGCTGGCCAATTGGCGTGTTGGGGCTCTGGTGCTGCGCTCAGCAATCGTTAAAAAATAAATTACGTTGCAGGATTGTTGTTTTTTAAATAAATATATAACATC
>JAZEWT010000011.1:13118815-13133066 GCA_036362905.1 Mordacia mordax
GCGAGTGTGTGTACGTGAGTGTGTATGTGAGTGTGTCTATGTGAGTGTGTTTATGTGAGTGTGTCTGTGAGTGTGTGTGTATGAGTGTGTCTGTGTGAGTGTCTGTGTGAGTGTGTGTCTATGTGACGGTGTGTGCGTGAGTGTGTCTATGTGAGTGTGTATGTAAGTGTGTGTACGTGAGTGTGTCTATGTGAGTGTCTGTGTGAGTGTGTGTATGTGAGTGTGTCTATGCGAGTGTGTGTCTATGTGAGTGTGTCTATGTGAGTGTGTGTACGTGAGTGTGTGTGTATGTGAGTGAGTGTGTCTATGCGAGTGTGTGTGCGAGTGTGTCTGTGTGAGTGTGTCTGTGTGAGTGTGTCTGTTAGTATGTGTATGTGAGTGTGTGTATGTGAGTGTGTCTGTGTGAGTGTGTCTATGCGAGTGTGTGTGGGAATGTGTCTATGTGAGTGTGTATGTGAATGTGTCTATGTGAGTGTGTCTATGTGAGTGTGAGTGTGTATGTGAGTGTGTCTATGCGAGTGTGTGTATGTGTGTCTGTGTGAGTGTGTCTATGCGAGTGTGTGTACGTGAATGTGTATGTGAGTGTGTCTATGTGAGTGTGTTTATGTGAGTGTGTCTCTGTGAGTGTGTGTGTGTGTATGAGTGTGTCTGTGTGAGTGTGTCTATGTGAGTGTGTCTATGTGCGTGTGTCTATGTGAGTGTGTGTCTATGTGAGTGTGTGTATGTGAGTGTGTGTATGTGAGTGTGTCTATGTGAGTGTGTATGTAAGTGTGTGTACGTGAGTGTGTCTATGCGAGTGTGTGTATGTGAGTGTCTGTGTGAGTGTGTGTACGTGAGTGTGTCTGTGTGAGTGTGTGTACGTGTGTCTATGTGAGTGTGTGTGTGAGTGTGTGTATGTGAGTGTGTCTATGCGAGTGTGTGTACGTGAGTGTGTCTGTGTGAGTGTGTGTCTATGTGAGTGTCTATGTGAGTGTCTGTGTGAGTGTGTGTACGTGTGTCTATGCGAGTGCGTGTCTATGTGAGCGAGCGCTGTAGCCGCCGCCGCCGCCACCACTCGCAATGCTCTTCTGAGCAATGCCGCGGCGCCCCCCACCGCCAGTGAGCGGAGTTCCTTCTCTGCGCTCTTCCCGAGTCCGCGCGCTGCGCACTTGCGCGCTGCGCCGAGCGCCCGGGATCTCAACCCCTCGTCTCTTCCTCGCTCTCCCCTTCCTCTCGCTCACAGCGATGGCAGCGCCCGGCGTGCACGTTGCCTCGCTCTATCTCGCCGCCTGCGTCGCCTTCTTTACCAGGTAAGGGGGCCATGGCAGGTCCGCGCGGCATCATCATAACCGTCTCGTCTCGACTCCGTCGTGCGCGCTCGGTGCCCCGCGCTCTCGTCCGTGATGACGACGCTCGCAGGTGAGCCCCGTGCAGTCGGAGTGGTTTTGCCGAGCGTTCGCGATGGTGAGGTTGCCTTTCCTTGTGCGCGCGATGTGGCTGCGACGTCGCCGCGTTCAGTGCTGCGGTCGGCCCCAGCAGAACGACGCAGTGATGGGGCTCTGTAGAGCAATGTGGGGGGAGGCAACTGCGACCACGCAGGGCAAAATACAAATGAGTGCTAAGTGACTTGCACCGGTTCAACTACGTTAATGTTTACTGCCGTATAATCCTGCTCTGCGCAGTACTGCACTTCATCTCATGCCCAGTCATTACTCGATTATAACTTGCAGCGTTAGGGAATTACTACGAGCGTAATGTACACAATAACATTTACATGCAAGAGTGAACGTCTTCTAATGCCGCGTACTGTGTATCCAACGCTCTTTGCATTAATGATTCATAAGATTGCGTTGACTGTTCATTGGTAGCGATGCAATTTGCAAATTCGGAAAAGAGAAATTCAAGTTAGCGGCAATTATTGTGAGCGCCAAGGGCAGTTCTTTGGGTTTGGATTAGGGCATGCTGCTGCTGCTAGTTATAATCCAGCAGTCGGCGAGTGTGTGACTAAGGCGTCAGTCACGCGCGGTGAGTGTGGAGCCCGTGGCCAATCTCACATCACGCGTTCGAAACGTGCTGTCCCGTGACTGTGAAACAGCCACAGCTCACTCGGGGGCTCCTCGCTTGCCACGCTGACGCCTTTCATTCTGCTCTTGTCATGCGCGGCGTCGTTTACGTCGCCGACTTGTCAACACATTTGGCCAGCATTCTGCACGCTGTGCAATCGGGACACGAATCTCCAATAGCACAGGGGCACGTGGCAGACACAGCGCGCCCGGCACAACCACGTCAAGCATCTCTCCGGCCGTGCCCTACACCCGCAGCGTCACGGTTCACCTCTGCGAGAAGGGACGGCTTGAGAGAAGGGGCTCAAGTCCACTGTTGCTTTCCAGGAATGCAAAGTGACTAAAGCATTGTCCACGAGCCTCGAGGGTGAAATCATGACGATGCTCGCACAGGAAGCAATCGCCCTTCTGTCATCATTGAATAACAGCAGAGAATTAGAATTGTTTTAGTCACTGACTTCACGTTATACATGCGCTCGCGATTGATTTAATGAATGTTTACTAACCTCCGTTGTCCGATGTATCGCCTGCCTAGCTCAGTCTCTTATGGAGGTGTTTCTGCGGTACGTGTGAGTGATAAGTAAGTAAATAAATATCGCGCCGGCGTCTCAAATGAGCCATGTGGTGGCTGTGCTCTTTGTAGCAGACTTGTGGAACTCGGCTCACGCGAGACGTGTTCTTCACGATCTCTGTCGTGCGTTACCGTCGACTCTCAGTCGAGCATCACCGCACCGTCACTCAAAGGGGGATGTGAACTCGGAAAACATAACTCGTGTGAAGAGCCGCGTTGGCAGCGGTGCGAGACTCCAGGTGTCGGCTGATGGTTGCGGCTATGCGTTACAATTCACAGACACGACTCCATGCCTCGCTCAATATTTGCTAGAATGCAGCTCGGCTGGCTTGAAGTATGGATTTTTAGCGTAAGGCACTACGACTAGGCTGCAATGCACTCCTATCCATCATACACATATATTACTCTTTTTTCTATCCCTACGCGCCTATAAACGGGTTTATTAAAAATTTAAAATCATGAACATGACATAAGGCGAAATGGAGGTGGCTGTCAAACAATTCCCCAACATCGACTGTTCCACCTTAAGCAAAGCATACTCAAGCCCAACGCACTGGTACGTGTACGGCTGATATAGCATGGCATATAGGAGCACTTCGACTCCTCAACGTTGGGAGAACTCACGAGTTCAGATCATGTCGGGAATGGGGCACTGGACGAAGAGCTGTAGCGGAGACGGAGTGCGGTGACTGCTCGCGCGAGCTGCGGAGACACCGAGTCGTGAGCACAAGTCAGTGTGTGCTCCATGGAGCCGCTGATCTGTGGCTCCACGGGGCTGAGACATTGTGTCCCGACCCCATCGTCCCACATAGCGACACTGCTGTTAAACTTGCGTCATCAGTCACCAGAAGCCTCGTCTCGCCCTTCTTTGCCCTAAAAAGCCAGCAATGCACAGTTGCCTTCACGAGAATCATTCACTGGGCCAGTCATGTCACTGTGTTGCAATCACGCTATGCTAACTTCAAAAAATGTTGATGCTAAAATAATTCACACCAATGGTACTTTCCGCGCAATTTTATTCTGCTACGAAATTTTTATTTTTAACACAAAGGGCTTTAAAAAAAATCAAAACTCGGTGTTTGTTTACCCGCTGTGTTGGAAGCAATAGCGATCTTCATTTGGTTCACTCTTGACACTTATACAGAGTGGCGAGTGGCAATTATAATTATCTTCGCAAAATGTGTACAGTATATAATTAGTAAACCTGCAGTATACTGATCTCGAGAATATTGCGTTATGCACATTATTCGCCTAAATGTATAAATTGTGATGATTAAACAGTTGATACGTACACAATATGTTGGTGCTGGATGCACCTTCACCCACATATTTGTGATAATGCCGAGTAAGTGGTGCATACATACACGCACCTCCGCACATTACCGGTAACGCTCTGACCTTAAGCCTTATAACGAAGTTGTTTTGTCGGTGACGCTTCAGGCAATGACGCTTCTTCCCCGTAACACGTGAATATTTGGGGGCTGCACGATGCACGGTGCGGTCCTGAGGATTACTTTCTACACGTGCGTCCTGACCGACAGTTTTAAGTCGACATGTGAATTATGAAATATTCGCAGATACTGACTAACAAACAAACCCGTCAATAATAATCAGATATGTAATCATGTGGGGACTTATTTGTATTCAAGGTGCAGTTAGAAAAGGATGCTGACACATTGCGTTATGGGTAACCATTTTAGATGGTGTTCTTGAATATATACAGCACAGCCAGTCCACTGTGGTACGTACAATTAGTATATAATGCTTCAATAAAGGTGGATTCCTACCTGCAAAAATAAAGCTTTGCGAACAAGTGCCCTCTGCATACATTGTCAAATTGTACATTTAATACACAACACAATATTTTTCGTGAATATGCACTTCCAGCGGAATGACTGTTCGAGGATAGAATTGGTTTTTTTTTAAGATTGTCAAGAATGAAGGCTCTCTCTGGGGCTTATCGCGCACGGCCAGCCTCCTCTGCTGAGCACTGCTTGGCGACGGTGCGGCTGCAAAGCAGCAGCAGTGAGGTGGGGGGGGGTCCAGTCAGCCCCCCCCCCTCACCTGCAGCCCCCCCCCCAGTCATCGCGACCTGTCACCGTTTCACCTGGCTCTGGGCCGGCACTGTCCCCTCGCCCAGGCGATCCCGTGGGCCGCGAGCGTCACCTAGAGGTCTGTGGAGACCGTGTGCCAGAATCTCTGCACTTGGTTCGATTCCCGGCTCGGGTGCCGCCGTTCTGTGTGCAGTTTGCGTTTCTCGCAATCTATCGCCCATGTCTGCGTAGGTAGGTACATCGGTTCCCTCCCACAGTACACAGATACGCTGCTGCGTACGTTAATTGGCCTTTTGACTCAATTGCCTCAAGTTCTCTGCGATGGAGTGGCGTCCGATCGTGGGTGCCTCGTGTCCCGTGTCTCCCGATGATGCTGATTGGCATTGTGCCTACAGTTTGTCAGTGTATCGTGTGAAATCTATTAACATTGACACGATTGTTATTACAACGTTAACTACGTTACGTAAAGTTATTAAATATTAATCTTCATTAACTATTACTCTCCTACGAATATCTCATTGTTAGTACAACTCAGCAAAAATGATGTTAGGTTTTCCAAATGTATGCCGTTATTCGTTAAGATAGCAACACTGGTAGCCTTATATCTTATGTTAAGAGCTGCCCAAGACATAATGAGTCAATTTGATGCGATCAGCGTTGGTTCATTAACCGACTATATTTAATGTTTGTACCGCCTGGCAGTGCGCAAACCTCTATTTTAAAGCGCATTCCTTGACTCTGCTCTGCGCATCTTAACGTGAAGGCGCCGTGTGTGTGCGGAGAGCGGGCGAGAGCGCCGATGTGTAAGCCCAGAACGCAGATGCCTCATTGTCTCTGGTCGTGCTTGGTTTAATGTCAAAGACGTGTTTGTTCCGCTAGTTTTTTTGTTGTAAAACCATCTCTTTATTTTCCACACGGGGCGGCGCCGTGGCGCAGTGAGTAGCGATGTCAACTCGCAGCAAGGAACCCAGGTTCGATTCCTGGCTCGGGCGCCTCTCCGTGTAGAGATTGTGCGTTCTCTCCCCACATCCGCGTGGGATTTCACCGGGTACTTTGTTTTCCTCCCACCGTCCAAAGTCACGCTGCTGCCTAAGTTAATTGGCTTGCTGAGTAAATGGCCCCCAAAATGTGTGCCCTATGATGTACTGACGTCACATCCTCGGTATAGCCCCGCCTTGCGCCCTCTGTCTGCCGGAATAGGCTCCGGCTCCTCGCGACCCTGTACAGGATTATGTGGGTATTGATAATGATGATATTCAACACGTGATAGCAGCTGCATGACTTTTTTTTTTAGAGATGATTAACTATACGTAATATACTGATGGAGCTTGTCATAGCTGGACGGATGGGAAAATTATTTTTCAAAGCTGTCCTGTCGCGATAGCCCTGTCGAGTGAAGGGGGGGGGGGTCGACACGGCTATCCTGAAAGAACAGTTTTGGAAAAGCAATTCTTATACGCAGTGCGTTTACATTCAGCTGTGCATAATGTTGAGCCCATTTTCACTTGGTATTCCGAGCCTGATGTGAGTCTCCTATCACTCAGCCTGGGTCTAATGTCCACGACTCTGAAAGCCAGTGACATCTACGATGATGGGTGCCGATCCGAGCCAGACAAACTCGACTGGGATTTATCTTGTATCCCGTGTTTGTGTGACTAGGAAGTGTTTTATAATCAGGCGATTATTAAGCTGCACACTGTAATGACGATGTCTAAACCCGTACTGATGAAGGTTTGCACGTATCCGTGTACGCTCATTGCTCTCCAAAGATGTTCGTCTTTGCGATGTTTCGCCCCCAACGTGAGATGGATTTCCCGTCGTGCGGTTTGTCATGGCGGTGCGTGTTTGATGTGAAATGTTTTTGTCCAAACACATCCGGAGCTCCTCGGTCAATCCACTGTTGGATGAGTGCTCCCCCACCCACCCCCACCCACCCCCACCTCTGCCAGGCTGTGTGTGTGTGTCTTGGGCGTCCAGCGCTCCTGTCTGTGGATTGGTGAAGACGTGGGGTGGCATGAATGCGGGATTACAGCACGGTGCAACATTGGACTGTGGTGCTGCACTGAAGCCACGAAGGGAGGGAGCTGTTCAATATTTAACATTATTTTCAACCAACTTATAGCTTAATCCTGTATTCAAATTATACTGACAATGGTTCTATTATGGAGAAGCAGCCCTACGCAAAGGCGGAATTCCCAGCACTAGCTCCAGACCTTTTATTCCCGTGTGAGCAGAGACACTGATTTATTTTTTAATGTATACTCGACGTACGATCATTCGGAGCACTGAGCCATGTGCGGGGCACAGCATAGCACACGGTGGAGTGGTGGGACAGAGATTAGCGTGCTGTGCTGGTCACATCTGATTGGTCTGGCCCCCCAGCCCCAACCGCGCGTTCACTCTCCCGCACTGACCAACATGGTGAAGTATGGTGAAACAGCGCCCCGGACCAGCATGCCGTTGCTAGGTATTCGTCCAAGTGAGAGCGACGAAGGACAGGGGGCTCTATTGAACTGCAGGGGCGCTTTCATCATAATAATGTGTTCAATTTTAAACGGACGCCTTTTTTTCATACACAATTACGCCGTACAAGCCAATACAACATAATAAAAGCGATAATAGCAACATTAATATTTAACTAATATAAGCTAAACAAGTTAACAATGGCGAAATTAATTTCACAAACGCAAATTTAAAATGTGTGTCCTTTGCGTTGCTTAAAACTTTTGCACAGTTGATGAGTCGTGAGCATCATTCAAGGCGGATTGAATCCACGAGCAAGGAATGATTCGTGGGAAAATCTTAGATGACGGGCGACGATGATAAACGATGAGATCAGTTCCGTTAACTCATCAGGGGCTCGTCCATTTGGTATTTTGAAAACTAATTGTTTTGGTTTTTTTAAACAACGCATTGTCTGATATGAATCCAGTTTAGATCGTGTAAGATTTGGGAACTATGAGCCGATAGTTTTATCACTTGTTTGCAACCTTGAACCAGTGGTGGGATTTCCGAAGTCCTGTGCCAGGAGCACGTTTTTGCCAGACTTCATCCGTTTACTTCCGCACAAAGTGGGTACTCGATTTATCGCCCCCGAAGGAATAATTCGTCAAGTCACCACAACAAAGATTTGAACTGGCACGCTCCCGTTTGCTTGGAGCTTGCGTGACCGTGACGCCATTCCACTGGACTGTGTGTGTGTTAGGCGTTGTTAGTGTGCAAACGCAGGATCCGGTCATGACTTTTTCTGAATTGTTGGATGTGTGTCTGTGTAATCCAGCCCTGCAATATCATTAGACGGGACGGCGTCGCCGGCCAATAACATCACCATCATCACCCGCATGCTGGACGGCTTGCTCGACGGATACGACTACAGGCTGCGGCCCGGCCTCGGAGGTCAGAGCTCACGCTGCACCCGACCGAGAACACAGCGGTGACCCCAAAGTGAGCTCGCGCTCCGGAGATCTGACAGACGATGATGAGACATTGGCTCACGATGCCACGAGATCAGCGTCCGTTCACAAGGAGGAGTTCTGCACGCAGCCACGACGCTCGTCTTATTGCACACTATGCTAATACAAAACTGTTCTCTTGACTGTTACAGAGTTTTATTAAAAGCGTATTTGGTTTGTATTATTTAACAGAAGAGGCTTTAATTGTGAGATGACACATTGCACAATATTCACGGTGTTCAGTTATGTGACTATTCTGCCCGATGAAATCTGTGGTTATTTACCGAATAGGTTAACGTGAAAGTTGAAAACGAGATCAGATAAGTTCCGTATTCGTCTATGTTTTCAAATATATATTGCCCAGACAAGACATCCCGGATAATCCACAACCGTGTTTTGTTTTATTTTAATCCGAAAATCATGGGAAACGCGATATCAGTTTATCTTACAATGCTAAAAAAACAAATTTTAAATTAAATGTACAGTTTTACTGATGAAATGCATGTTAAGTATGGTGATGCAATGATTTAAATTCTAAACGATCGAGATCACAATATTTTACATGTATACATGAAACATGTTTTAAGATTAATGCATTTCAATTCGAAAACGTGGAATAAAATCATAAATTGGGCATAAAAATCTAATTATGCGGTATCCAAAACAATGAAAGCCGATAGTCATCCCAAGAATGCGGCACTGTGGCTATAATCAGATGAGATTGTGATGCCTGCAGCAACTCTGTTAAATGCTAATGCCGAGATATATTAAAAAAAAACCCAAAATGTTCGTGCGTAAACCAACACGTATATGAACACACTGTAGACACATGCATCCACGTGGTGTGAGAGTGATGTGGTAGAAAGCACTGTCTTCGTTACGATGCCAGCGACCACGGCACCAAGTGACCTGAGTCTGGTTGGTGCTCACACAGCTCTTGCCCCATAAGAGCATGAGGTTAGATTGGGGAGCTCTGTATTTGTGGGCTCGTGTATATTAATGGCACACATTTATTCCCGTGGAGAATGGGATCCGATACATTTGATTGCAACAGAAAATCAGATTTGATTGAATCGTGTGACTGGGAATTGATGGGAATGCGACCTGATCCAGATGCGGTCAAATTCCGACTCTGATTACAAGATGTCCCCATCGATCGGATTGGCAAAAGCCAATCTTGTGAGCGTTACTGCCACCTAACCAATGTGTCGATTGGCTCAGCTTCGCGCATATGCGAGGCACATGCCGAATCACGTGCATATGCATCACTTTCGAGATTTACTACTTATTAAAGATGTACACTAATTAAATGTGCATACTGCATTGTGGCTGACTGAGTACTTGAGACAAAACACAAATTACCAATGAAACATCATACGAATGAAAATTTGACCACGAATTGTGCGTGAACGAGATGCGTCGAGGCCGAATCGTAAGGGAGACGGTGGTACGCTCTGCTCAAGGATCAGGGTTCATTCCTCTCGGCGGGGTGACAGCCAGGCCAGAATGGCCCAACCTAAACTCTAACCTAACACATAGGACGCCAGAGGGGGGGGTGCTTGGTTTGCATTGTACGAGGTAGATTAACGGCTTTAAATAAAAACAAACAACTTTTAGTTTACATTTCGTGAAATGCGATGTATGTTTTCGGATGTTTAAGTATAAAAGAGAAAGTTATATAGCGCCTCCCAAGGTGAGACCTGAACCCGTGTCTCTTGTGTTAACTCAGAATTCCTCGACTGCCCCCTGCTGAGCAAAGCGCAGCAGCTCAGCGCAGAGGCATTGAGTTTAATTGTTTTGAATGTTTTGTCCTTTTCACAATTGTACCTCTACTCTCGAAATCACATCGTGAGACGTACTATCCATTCGAAATGCTCAGATAGCAGTGTGTACATCGCGTGTGAAATAGATATACTGACGTTCATTATTAGAGCAGAAAGTACCCAGTGAGCCTGCATTCTGTAGACGTGGGATATCTGCAACACAACAGATGTTCAAACTGATCAAGTTACTGGCCCGTTGAAGTGAATTTCGCAGAGTTACCACCGAGATCCCCTTCAAACTCATTTGTTTGTTCGCGCACTGGGGGCAGATGCTTTCCCTTGCCCTACTACTGGGCAGTGTCCACCGCAGCGCTGATGTTTTAGGATTCCCAGAGCTAGATTTTGCTGCGCAGCAGCAGGGCGACACAGCGACAACTTCAATGCGTCATAGTGACGAATGTTCTGGCCGGACTCCAACCTTGGGTGCCTTTCTGTGTGGAGTTTGTTACGTGTTCTCTCCTTGTTCTGCGTACGTGTCCTCCGGGTTTCCAGGTTTCTTCCCATAACTGAATAGAAACTCTCATCACAATATACAAGGCGCAGCATCTGATAAATGTTGGTTTGGCTAACTGCGTGACGGCTGCCGTTCGCCTTTCTGATGTTTCCTGGCACCTCTGAATCGTTCTGTCTTGGAAAACCTCCGACACTCAATTAATATGCGGGCATTCCAAATCGTTATTGTTTATTATGTTGTTGGTGAACGACAAAGATCATGACCTCCCTTGGAGTGAGGACCTAGTTTAACTATGACTAACTTAAATTCATATTAGAACCCTGGGTCTCATCCCTTCTGGTTACATATTCTGACTCCTAAGATACCTGGACACCCCCCAGGGCTTGCATTTGATAACATACTAACAACATTATTATTATTAATTCACAAAGCATGTCGTACAGATTTAAAGGATTAACATCCAATCCTGATCGGGCGATTGGGTTCGATGTCTAGCTTCCAGTTATCACATTGGAGAACGTGTGGATGGAATCCAATCCACTCAAAATTGGGCTCAGGATCTGATCCAACCTTATCTGGCTCGGCCCTGCCAAGCCTGCACCACACACCGGTCTGGACGTGCACACCAACGCATGCAGTAAAATTCAGCTCCAAGAGATGAGACCACGTTGGTTTAGATTAAAACATCACGGCTCGCTATCCTAGCGACGGTGAGGCCTGCACGCAGGTGGCACCCTGCCGTGTAGCGTTCACGCTGCTGCGCCTGCCTTAAAGCTGCCACCGCTGTGAGACTGCCTGTGCATCACGTGCTCTCGACACTCGTGCTTTCTGGGAATTTCGCTCGGAAAAATACAACACCTTGGCACGGCTTATTTAATGCCTTTAACCCACTGTAGCGAATTCCACAAATCATTTTTATATACTTGTTAGCGAGTAACTGGCAGTCACCAAAACTCTCTCGGGGGTTCAGAGTGCACTAATATGTACTCTGGTACTTGACTTCAACATACAAACACTGCTGCTATGGAGAGGAACGTGTTGAGATATGTGCTGTGATTATGACTGACACATCACATTTGTATATAACCGGCCCAGAATATATAATTGTTTAAACCAGGTCTGCTCAACCTTTTGCACCTGTCTTAAACAATGTAGATGAATAACAGAAAGTGTGTTATTAAGTTGCATATTGTTTTGGAAATACAAATTATTATGAAAGCAAGTTAGTGCCATAAATAAGCAAATCGTAAATTGCATTCAAAGTTTTTGCATTATATTACCAACCATATGTCTATGCTATTTATTGCATGGCTTTGTTAAACATTGATAATAAAATTATCCGAATATGTAACTGATCAAACTAGTGTAACTGGGTGTACCTGTACCGTCGTTTTGTCTGTAACTTCTCACAAAGTTTCTTAAAGCTCGCGGTGGGTTCTGAGCTGGAGACGAAGTGAATTAATCTGACTTTGCGCGTGTGTATGTCGTCGCTTATTTGTTCCTACAGATTCGATAACAGAAGTCAAAACTGACATTTACGTTACAAGTTTCGGACCTGTCTCTGACACGGAAATGGTAAGAAATAAATATAGTTATTAGCATTAGTAATTAACACAAAACCGTGAAATAATGTCACAATAATAATAATATAATTACTATTATGTTACAGGTTTAAGTTTGCCCTCGAATAACGATGCTTTATGAACACGTATACATCACGAGTTGATACGCTTTCTGCGTCAATAAAGCAGCGGTTGTGATGTTGAACGATCACACACACATGATTACGGAGGAACTGTGCCCTGTGCCGATCACTTCACAATCTCATCTCATCTCATTGTCTGAAACCGCTTAGTCCTATACAGGGTCACGGTGAAGCCGGAGCCTATCCCGGCAGACACAGGGCGCAAGGCAGGGGATATACCCACGATTGGACGCCAGTCCATCACGTCACACTTTGTACACGAAAACATGAATGTAAAATAACTCTAGTTCCAAGAAACATAATCGTAAACCACTGTAAATACAATTATGTGCCCGTAAAAAACGTAACTTTAGTATGGTTTGTAGAAATGTTCACTCACATCTGGCTTTACAATAAATGTATTTTATGTTATATTTGCCCTGAACTTCAATGTAATTGTTTTACTCCGAGCTTGCGTCATGCGTCATTGCTTATATTTATGTTGTTTGTCATCTTGGTGACTCGGGCCACTTTTGCAAATGAGACTCATCCTTGTCTCTTGAGTTATCAGCGAGTCAAACACGATCACCGCGGACTGCCAAAAGTGGGCAGCACAGCGGCTGGATTGAGAGAGATGCGGCTCGTCAGCAAAGCGTAAACATGAAGTTGCAGGACACCATACCATTTGATTTGATGGAGCAGAAACACCGCGTTCACGTTGCGGTTTGCAGTGCTGACGGGGCAATGTTGAACTGCACGAGGCAGAGGCAAGGCAGCGACTGCTGCCAACAAAACCAAGGGAGAGTCATTCATATGTATGACTTCAGTGAGGCTTTCCAAGAATCCTTTGCGTTAGAATAAGAGCAATAATATGTCACGCATTATCGCAGATGGAGCAGAAACACAAACAAAGCACTCGCAAAGTGTACTTGGGGGCATGCGCAGTACACGCCAGGAATAATGTCGAGAAATAGAAAAAGGGGCACACGTGTGAGAAAACACTGCCCTTCATGGTAGCCTCGGCCAGATCTGTGCTGACCACTAGATGGCGACGATACTATCAGCTCCGAGCCTAGAGAACAGCCTAGAGTTGATTGGCGAGATCCTCTACCGAGTTGTCAAGTGACCAGACCAGCCAATAGGGTCAATCATAGACTGTGAACTGACACATGCCGACTGCCGTGCAAGTTGGAGTCCTCGTTTTAATGTTGATGCTCAAGTGCGCAGAGGCTGGAGAGGACTGCGTGCAGAGGCCTGCTCGGCACTACACCGTGAGACAGAACGCGTGGGTCAGGCAACAGCCACACATTCAGAACATTTAATCTTTGTCATCCAGCAGTGGATACGTCACGGATGACGACGGTAATGATAGTGAGTGACGTAGGGCCTAATCTGGTCTCTCCAAGCTTCCCGTTCCCAGTGAGACGCAGAGACCTGTCGAGGAACACTGATTCAGGCAGGTTTTTGTTGCGGTTATGTGTAAAGAGAACTAGTTAATCAGCACATTAATTATACACGAGATGACACCACGTGTAACAAGATAATCTGTCCTGCTGCCTTCTGCACCCATGCCAACTCATCGCAATCTCTACTCACTGAATATGGCTACATTTTCTGGCTATATTGTATTCCACGCTTAGAACTAGCCTGCCATATGTGTCCTGCCATTAAATTCTGAGCATTTTGCACGCGCACTTTTATCCAGGGAGCAAAATGTAAAGGTTGTGTTTCTTAAAGTGCTGCCGATTCGTACTATAGCAGTTGGGGCTTCTGCCTCAAACATCTCACCTGGTTAAATAAATGAACTTGACATCTGCCTGCATAATATATATATAATGTGTCGTACTTTTTCTCTATAAAATTGCACAGTGCTTTTAGTACTGCAGTGGTGAACTCGGCAATCAGAGTTCGATTTTCGTGACCACCACTCACACAGTTGCGATTCTTGTGCGCTTTGCTCACGGATTGTGACCGCGCAGATAAGCCACGTGGGTGGAAATCCCGAGATTGGTGGTGAGTCTCTCTGTGTGCGCGTCTTTCCGAGATTGGTGGTGAGTCTCTCTGTGTGCGCGTCTTTCCCAAGATTGGTGGTGAGTCTCTCTGTGTGCGCGTCTTTCCGAGATTGGTGGTGAGTCTCTCTGTGTGCGCGTCTTTCCCGAGATTGGTGGTGA
>JAZEWT010000011.1:13133857-13161392 GCA_036362905.1 Mordacia mordax
GTCTCTCTGTGTGCGCGTCTTTCCGTCCCAAAAAAATTCCGAAAACCCGCGAAGGTTTGGTGGCAGCTGTCTCGAGGATGAAGGTCTTCACCAGCAGTGGCACCGTGACGGCGATTGCAGGGCTTCTCCTCTAGCGAATGTGTGTCTGTGCGCCCAAACGGGGGTGTGGGGAAGTGGTTGGTGCAGCTGTTAACGCAGCGCTACGATAAGAACCCGGTGGCTCAAGTTCGATTCCTGCTCACGGCTCTCTGAACCGATCCTGGGCCTCCCCTAGGTCGACACAGCCTCGTATCAGCACCACGCGCAATTTGTCAACAGTGCCACTGGGTATACAAATGCAGCCAGACTCGGTGCTGTCCAACCTCCACCTCGACTGCTGTGCTGGGCTTCATAGGTGCTCGCGAATAGCGCTGGACAACACAGTCTGTTGAGGCAGTGCGGGGAAATCTGTGCGTGCGTGCGTGCGTGCGTTCATACAGGAGTACACCATCGACATGTTTTTCCGGCAAAACTGGAAGGACGAGCGGCTGAAGTTCAAGGGACCCATGCGGGTGCTGCCTCTCAACAACATGATGGCCAGCAAGATCTGGACTCCGGACACCTTCTTCTACAACGGGAAAAAGTCCGTGGCCCACAACATGACGACGCCGAACAAACTGCTCCGCATCGTGGAGGACGGAACGCTGCTCTACACCATGCGGTGAGACCGACGGGACCCGCGCACGTGCATCGCTCTCGAAAGATGCTCCCTCCCTCTCTGTCGCGACAGCCGTGTCGAGCGCTCCCGCTCTCGCTTCCTTCACGACGGTTCGCCTCCGAAGTCGCGGACATCGTCACGTGATCTCGGTCCGTCGTTTTGTATTCAAGCTGCGAGCACCCGTTGAGTTATGTATCTCTTTTTGACAGTTGTCCAGCGGAGAGGGGGGGCAAGAAAGTCACAGTCATAAGGCACTGGTGACGATTTGGTCAGGATATTTAATCTAGGTAGCATGTTTTGAGCCGTGGGAGGAATTCAGATAATCCAGAGAAAACCCATGCTGTCACTGGGGACAATGTGCAGAAAGGCAGCACCCGAGCTGGGAATCGAACCGAGTATCACTGCGCCACTGTGCAGCTTAGTGACATTTCGCCTGCCACGTTGGAGGCATCATCGGGCATTCTCGTCGGATTCTAACGTGAGATGGTACGTTGTCAAGGGGAGAGGAGGAGAGGAGGAACACAGCTGTCCCATAACAATAGCTGCAGAGGGCAATTCACATTGCTCTTTTGCTGTTCGTTACCAAGTTCACCCACCTGGGCCCCTCTTTATTCCTACTGTTGCTTTCAGTTCCTCCTTCGATAGCCGGTTTGGAAGTGGCGGCGGCAGCCTTCAGAGGCGTTCATCCAGCAGTGGATCGATCATGGCTGTCTCTCATAGTCTCGTGTGTGGATCAATGGCTGTCACAAGGGGCCATTCATTCACGTGGAGACCCTATGTTTCGAGGTAGAGTTCTTTGTTCTTTTGACAACTCTGGAGAGAATTGCTGCACGAGGGACACGGGGCCCCTAATGAGACGACGGTGGACCCTCGTGGGGCTAAATTGTTTCCATTGGGTGTTGAAATAAACGTCGCAGCTCCAAGTGCTCTCCCACTTGAGGAAGCACTGCGATCAGTGCTCGTCCCCTGATAAAGGCTCTAAGTCAGTGATAAACATTCCACATTTATATGGCAAGGCTGAGTTGTACCATAAGGACATCTATTGTTGACTTGACAAAGCGATACCCAATTTATAGACCCTGGAAGAATAAAGAGCTGTCTGAAACCCGCCAAGATAACATCTGCAACCTTCCCGTTTTGCAAGCTGTGCCCTCTAAATGCAATGCCTCCTTTCCACATCTGATAATGCTTCGTGGCACGTGAAAAAGGTATCAGCGTTATTGTTTAATCTGCAGGCTAGCTCAGTGACTAAGATGCTGGACACGTGTGTTGTGGTCGCTATCATCATCACCCCGCATCCACCCCATCAGCCACGTCGGAGACTCACGTTGCAGGGGCGGTCGAGAGGGAGGGGGGGAAACCCGTCCTCTGCTCCCATCATCTCCCCCACCTAGCGCCCCCTGTGGTGCCAGAGCTAGTGTGCATCGCCGAGCAGTGAGATTGACCCACAGGTATGAGGTTCACAGTTTATCTCCCGATTGGGGTTAACACGGCCTTTCAACCCCCGAGGTCAGTTACACGAGTAATGTGTTGTCCGATGCGAGGTCACTTTCGGCATAACCTGGCAGCCAGCACATGAACGCGCTTCCACAGTTGGGCCAGAGCACCTCAAACAGAGACAAGCTCCGAGGCTCAGGACGCTTGGACTTGTCTAGCACGGTTGGTACAGTACAATGATTCATCCTCCTCCTTGATCTCGCTAATTGACAGCAGCTGAGAATGTTGCCACATTCCTCCCATTGAAATGTCTTCTTTGATCTCTAAATAAAGACATTTCATACGTATTTACCCGGTGCAATAAAGTGGTTATGAATTTCTTAGGCGGCTCGCATAAAGAGTGCGTGAATTGCGAGTATTTATTTATCAATTCATGAGCATTTGTGGTTATTATGATGCTGTGTGGAGAAAATTATGTTAGAATATGGCCAATGCGGCCATATCCACAGTTAAAAGGGAGGCAGCTGAATTGAATATGCTTACATCAGGACATTCATTGAAATTAGTTAATGAGACAATGCAAGAAATGAAAACGTTTGGTTCTGTAAGAGCTGACGTGTGTTTGAATTTCAACACGGAGAACATTATGCATGCAGTAGACTAAGTCACTGCATTTCATTTGTGTTGTACGAGGCCGCGTTTGCATCCGACGCATCCAGACTGATTCACACCACCCACAGAGGGAGCGTCGAGTTTAAGTCCCCGTAACCGCCCCTTCTTCACGTGACAACGTGCACTGCGCGGAAAGCAGGGGCTCCCACCCAAGGAGGGGGGAGCGGTCACGACTGTGCTTGCAAACGCGGCGTGAGCACGTAAACGTGACACTACACCACGCTCCCACCACCCAACATGACACGAAGCGCTCGGCACAGCCGAGCGACCTTCCCAGAAGATGACCACGATTGGACATTGAATGTCTTCAAAATTATCCCATCATCGATCATTGTCACCTTGCTTGCAAAAAGTTGGAACTTTAACTCTTTCTTTGACAGATTACCTCGTTGAGTCTCCGCCACTGTGGCGCTTACTTTGGCTCACAATGATGGATCCAAGTTTAATTGGTACCGATGAGTGGCAAAACTTCATTGCATGCATGTCAGATTCTGGCCTTTGAAATGTGACCCTCGTGAATGCATGATTTATGGTCTCGCGTAAAAATGTGTCAGCCAAATGGCACACACTTTTGGGAAAATCAAATTATTATAGATCATTAAATAAACTATTTCCACACTTATCCCAACAGCTACTGATACATATTTAATTCCTTCTCTCATCTCATCGTCAGAAACCGCTTAGTCCTGTACAGGGTCACGGTGAGCCGGAATCTCTCCCGGCAGACACAGGGCGCAAGGTAGGGATATACCCACGACGAGACGCCAGTCCATCACCGGGTAGTGCGGGCAATTTAGTCTGCAAGCCAATTAATCTATGCAGCATGTTTTTTGGACTATGGGAGGAAACCGGAGTGCCCGGCAAAAACCAACACGGACATGGGGAGAACATGCAAACTCCACAGAGAAAGGCACCTGAATCGAGATTCGAACCCGGGAGATTTGAGCAACAGTGACGGATTACCACTTTACCGGTCCTCTTCACGTGCACAGTCATGTCCTGACAGCAGTTCTTCCACTCATTGTCACGATGCATACAGTTGCCACCATTTTGCAGTTTGATTCTTCAACAACATTTAAAAATTGATATCGCATTTAAATGAAGCTGCACCTCGGGAAGCCTCAAGTAGTAAGTTGGGGAGAACATTACTGAAGGAGGCACCATGGGAAGGGGGAGATAAGGGGAAGGGGTAGATGGGGCAGATGAGGAGAGGGGGGACAAGTAGGGAGGGAGACTGAGGAGTGCAGCGGCCGTGGCCGCCGCCCCTGGACAGCGCTGGGCACAGATGGGGCCTCAGGCTGATGGGAGGTGGTGGCGTGGAGCAGCTAAGGAGGCCCAGGGGTGTGGACAGCCCGAACGGTGTGGGGCACGAAGGGCGGAGAGAATTAAAAATAGAAACGCAGCGGCAGGGGCAGAGCGGGATGAGTGAGGAATGGCTCAAGGCGGAGAGCATGGGAGGCGCGGCGTGCGGAGAGAATAATGATGATGGTTAGCGGCCACGTTATCTGCGCACAGCTGCCCAAACGGAAGGAGTAACGGGCTCAGCCTTGAGGTTGCCATCTCCCAACTCCGCCAATGAGCCCAACTCGTCCCCACGCCCTCTGAACACGCGCGAGAGCAACTCAGAATCTCCCGCAGCGAGTTTGTGCGAAGGCGCTACCACACATGATCTTGTGATATGTGTGTCCGCAAGATCTGGAAAAATATTGCCCTCGAGCAAGAGAATGATGGCTTCTTCACTCGGAAATCTTTAATAACTTTGCAGTGACTTCATCGTTACAAACAGCTCTCATAAATCCCACTGCTTGATGAAACCATATCTTTCAATGCCATCCACGGAGAACCCATGCGTCGCCCCCCCCCCCCTCCATGCAGGTGCATGGGTTACGCGACTTGCTGCAGGGTAACCGTACAGTTCACAGCACTCTGTACAGATTGATCTTATCGTGCGGCAGCACGGTGGTGCAGTGAATCACACAGCTTCCTCATAGCATGAAGCGTAGGTTCGACTCCTGGCACGAGTGGTCCGGCCCGCACGCCTCGCGGTCCGGACGTCAGCCGCCAGGCCCTCTCGGCCATCTCCCACGGAGTTTCACTGCCGTTACACCAGCACTATTATTACGACACTTTCCGAACAATTTGTCGCAAATGCTTTCCGTGAATGCGCACTCTCGGCAATTACCGCGGCAGCATGAAAACAAAGCCTGCTCCAATCAAGGACCAATTCTGAAACAGCAAACCGTACAATGAAGGGGGGGAGGGGGCAACGGGAGGGAGCTGGGGTTCCTCTTAAGCGCCAAACTCTTTATACAGGACAGAAGTAGATAACAAAAAATAACATTCCCTGGTAAATGCAAAATAATTGGGGTTTCAATGTTGGGGAATTCCCCACTTTACCCCCCTGTTGTTTGTCGGATGTGATGTGGCATTTTGTGTGTGCAATTTCTGGTGCTTACGGTATTAACGTCGCTGCTCCTCGTATTCAAAGCGCGGCCTCTGTGCCAGCGCCACATTGCTTACCCGAGTCACGGCAAGTCTACGAGTAAACATCGCCGTGCCCCCAGGAGGATCGTCTCCGTGCTTTTCACTCCGCATGCACGTGTCGCTGTGTGCGCTGTGCGTGGCATAAGCACTGCTAAAGACGCATTGCAGCCGTCTCTTAAAAGTAAGAGCTTGTAAAATCTACATTAGCGCCAGGCATGGATGTCTGGCAGCAACCTGTGCAGCGGTCTCATCTCGGCAGGAAACGTTTCGTGATGGAGTGGAGTTGTGACATTAAGTGAATTGGATGTGAAGAACACGTGATAAATATGCGCAGTCACAAACGAAAACATTTTGGCCAAACAGATATTCTGGTTTAATAGCGACCCGTGGCAACGCCCTTTGCTCAGTTACCAGAGCCTCGTTGGGTCACACGCTGGGATATCTATCGCGAAATCGCTATTTACAGGCGCACCACTGTACGTGTCGACGATCAATCGTGCCACGAGTTCTATCCCGCCCGCCCGCCCGCCCGCGTAACGGAGCGTGTGTGGCGGTGAGCCTCCCCGAGAGCAGTGAGAACGACCCGGCCGGGAATCGCACGGCGCGCCCCGTCGCGGGTGCGCGGACGACCCCGCGTCGCCGCGAGTTGGCCTGCGGAGCCCCATTTCGAGACACCGTGTGCTCCCGGGGCCACTGCGCTCCGTGGCTCGGCTCGAGGTCTCAGTCAACCCTTGGTTTCAACGCACATTTGTCTTTTCTCGCTTCGTCATCGCTGCGATCAAATGAAGCTTCTTCCGAGTGGGAGAAACTCGCGTCCGCTCTGATTCACGACACCTGTCAGGTTGTCTGCCGTTTACTCGGCTCAGTCATGCGGAGTTTTTTTGCTGTTGCACATAAATGCCTGTTGAGGTTTAGAGCCGCGACGCCTCTTAACTGTGTAGTTGAAGATGCCATTCCACAAATAATAGTAATAATAATTGTACTTCTAGAGCGCTTTCCACCCGAGGGTCACAAAGCGCTGCACAGAGCTGCGGAGAGAAGGATATGTTAGCAACAACAACGACATAAGAACAGCAAATCAGCAAAATAACGTTTCTTGTTTGGATAATCGCAGACATTTGAAAATGTATGCGCAGGATATAGGGCTCAGTGGAAGAACAGTTCTGTACACCGTGTACTAAACGGATTTGCTTGTGCAGTTATCAATGTCGATTTGAATCGTGAAAACTTATTGACAACAGCTTTATGTTTTTGTTCAGGTTCATCAATCATTAAGAACGTGATGGTATATTTCAGTTCATTTTACACATCAGCAAAGTGCCTTCGATCTGAGACTTTGTGGCAACATTTTTAACAATGGCTACTTGACAATTGGGACTGAATTATTATTAATTATTATCATAATGATGTCAGACGCCTTGGATAAGGGCGTCTGACATCATTATAGAGGTGCGAGGAAACCACAGAGCGGCGAGGGGAAAGCAGCAATGCATTCGTCCGGTGCCAACATTTCCAGACCCTGCTTTATATTATGATGTTATCGGCCAATTCATGAGCGTTATTTTTACATGTGGCAGGAAGTCGGAAAACCTGGAGGAAACCCACGCAGAACAGGGGGAGAACACACAATGTCCACTCGGAACGGGGCTCTAGGCAGGTATCGAACAGCATTTTCTTTCCATGGCTAAGATATGCACGTGGATCACGGTAGGGAGCGGCGAGTTTTGGGGGAGCAGCTGTTCCACCGACACCGACGCGAGAGGAGGTCTCTCCCTCTCGCTGTGAGACATTCCTAAATATGACGCAGAACCATAATTCATTCTCAGAATTATTTCAGGTGTAGTTTGTAAAGTGTATTCTGTACCTCCTACGATTCGAAAATTATATGTATGAATCTGATGCTGTTATTATCAGAGGCCACATCTCCTGGGGTAAGTCACAGTTCAATCCAGGGTGTGATTTCGTGAGCGTGATGAGGGGGGAGGGTGCAGTGGGGATTTACGTGGTTCTCATTATCTTTATCGCCAGGACTGCTCTGTCGGATGAAAGACTTTGCCAGGGCTGAGCCTGGCTACGATCCGATTGCGAGACTGTGTTAATAGCGAGCACTGTATGGTTGGGGCTGGCTGTGAAGTGACCAGGAGATGGAAGCACACCAGTGGAATCATTGAATCTATCTGTACGGACATTTGTCTCCCCCTCTCCCAGGCTTCGTAGGTTTTCTCTGGGTGCTCTCGATTATTTCCATAAGAAGTCAAACTCACTGGGATTGGCCAAACATTGCAATGTAGTAAAACCCTCCTACATTGAAGACTCAGTGCGGTGCCCACGGTAGAATGCATCAGTGTTTTAGTGAAATGCACGTAGCATATTCATGAAATAGCACCTGTTCAGTAATGATTTTCAGTAATTTGTCAATATATGTCAGTCTTGGGGATTATGTGACAACGCGTAACTACGCCAGTCAGTGCGGGTTCGCGAAATATTTTTTATTCCATTTTGCCGGCTGGAAATTCGGGCAAATCGCTCCACACATCATTCCCCTCTGTGACCCTCCCCCCTTGATCCCATCTGCAGAACTGCTGCGCTTATTCTCACATCAACGTTACTCCGCTCCCTGCACCTCGATCTTCCATGCAGTGAACCAGTTAATGCTCTCATCTGCCCGACACATTGACAATAACAAAGGCTTGGCGCGCGCACAGAGAGGCCAGCGATGGACCTGTCTTCATTAAACTCTCAGCGTGGCCGAGCTGCAACTACTTACTCAGCGCTTAGCATCGCCAAGCATCAGTCAGGAGTTAAGCTCGACGTTACCATGAGCTCAGTAATTCTTTTTAACAGTTGTCCAGCAGGTAAGGGTAAGCAAGTTACAACAGAGACAGATGCACCAGTAATATAAAGCAGCTTCATAGATGTAAATACGAAACTATTCAATAGGTAAACGTACACAGGTAATATAAAATTACACTAGAGAGTATTCAAATTAGGATGCTCCTAGATACTCTTCCGATGTAATATACATTGAATTTTAGAACAGTATTTTCGGTGTGGCTATAAAAAAAAAGTAAGCCAAAAGGTTCAACACATGGCCAAAATTAAACATATACATTTGATATTAAAAGATCCGAAAAAACTAAATCTTTAATCACCACGAGAAGCATCAGGCAGAACACCATCAATCGAGGTTTCACTCAACTCTTAAAGCAAAATGTATTTATATTTTAGTTAAACAAGCCACATAATATTTTACATTACCCAATGTCACCGACTCGCAAATCGGCTTTACATTGACATGACTGTGTGGTGCAGGGACACCACCATTGGCTCATCTGGATTGGGCACCCTTGCCTGCTAGCACATGCTGATCGCGTGACTCCATATCTCCTGAGCGTTGTTAGACTCCTCGCCCCGTCTCACTCGCACGCACACAGTGCCCCGTCAAGGCTCAAGTCCATTTGCTGACTTACAGCGCTAACTGTTGCGCTATCGAGCCACGCACGTGATATTCTGTCTGATCCACCACCGCCTTCCCGCACACAACACGAGGCACCACACGATCATCCTTGGAACTCTGGACTCCGATCATAAAGTGCAGAATATCCGCTGCCATCAACTCTCCGCTGTGGCTCGTACCTCACCACACGCTCACGCTTAGCTCTCTCCGTGCTCCGCTAACCTTGAGCTCTGTCCTCTGCGCTCCCAAAAACAGCTTCCTCCCCTCCCCCCGTGGATGCATTCATAAGATCTTTCCCCATTCGGATGCTAATGGCCCCATTCCCCCCCCTTAGCCTACAGCCTAACAAAGGCTTTCCCAATCCATTCCCCATCCACCAGATCTTCTTGAAGTTAACACACCTGCCCTTCCCACATCTCGCCTACTTAAAGCCCGCAACTCCCCCACTCATATTCTAGCTCACAGTGTAGCCAATTCACGGATCTTCTTCACGCCGTCCCCCCCCCCCCCCATCGGTGGATGTGTGCGGTTAGAAATCGGTCCTACGCTCTCCACCGTACAGTCTCAGAACACAACCTCACCGCGGCCTCCTTTCGAACCAAATTTCCTGGTCTTCTGTGCGGTTGCTCCTTCAGATTAAAAACAAAATGCTCCGGTGGTGAGGCCATGGTGAGTGGCTAACAATACGTGCTCTCACGACATGCAGTGGAACGAGCACGGTGTGAGCTGCGAGTGTGAGAACGTATTCAGCCAGGATGAACGTGCGGCGGTGGCGGCGATGATGGGATCATCGCCGCCACCGCCCTACGGCGTTACGGATACGCGCCTCGTGTCTTCGTGCTGAAGTAGCAAGCAATGCGGTTGACGATGGGGGCACAGCCCTCAAGCTGTGTTTTCGTGAAAGCTCGATGATGCGGGGGTTATTTGACAAAATGTTACCACCAATCAAACCTGAGTAAATGCGGGCGGCACAGAGGGATGGTGAATAGCGCAGATTCCTCACAGCAAGGAGGCCTTCCGGTGTGAAGTTTGCATGTTCTGTTTTCCGCGTGGGTTTTCACTGGGTACTCCAGTTTCCTTCCACACACCAAAGACAAGCTACCTAGGTAAATTTTCCTGATGCATTCACATTTCATCTTTATTGTCAATTCTGCCATTTGTACACGACATATAGTAGATCGAAATTCCGTTTCTCTCAGACCCTGGTGTTGGTATATACAAGGATTGAAACACAACCGCAAGGGTTTAAAAATACTAGGATAAAAATATATTCTACAAAAAGTACGAACAATTTTAATATTTACAAGTTAAGCTAAGCTGGGGGTAGGTGGAGGGCAATAGCAAGGCACAGATCAAGAACAAAAACTGTAATGATAACAAATATAGTGTAAATAAAACAAATATTGTGTAACTAAAAGTGAAAAGATGTGCAAGTAATCAGCCATCGACAGGGTGAGTAATTAGCAGCAGTTATTTTGTAGTGTTCTGTACAAGGTGGCTCGTGCTGAGTGTAGGTGTGTGTGCGTATATATATATTAAAAAGTTCTTATGGCTGGTACTGTTGGACGTGAAGGTGGTGGGATGAGTAAGTTACAGTTCAGACTTTAAGGCAGAGGGGACAGAGTTCAGCATCCTGAGAGCCTGATGTATATAGAGCTGTTACACAGTCTGGTGGAGCAGGCTCGGAGGCTCCGGTGTCTTCGTCCAGATGGCAGGAGATTGAAGAGGCTGTGTGAGGGATGGGTGGCGTCGCTCGCAATGCTGGTGACTCTGCGGGCTAGGCGGGTGTTGTAAATGTCCAGGAGGGAGGGGAGCGAGGCACAAATGATCTTTCCAGCCGCGTTCGCTATGCCCTGCAGGGTGTCGTGGTTGGAGGCAGTGCAGCTCCCAAACCACACAGTGATGCAGCTGCTCAGAATGCTTTGTTGGAGGACCTGTGTCCAGTGTCCGAGGTCTGCTGGCCCCTACGAGAGCCCACGTGTGTGGTTCTGCACACGTGCGCTCTCATGCTCGGAGAGCATGAGGAGTTAAGTGGAAGCCAAGAGGTGCCATGAGGTTTGGGTTTCAATCGAACATGGGGAGGGGGGGGGGCGTTTGGCGGCCTAAGCTCCTCGTAATGCGAGACGGGACTAACGTTGCCGCGCCACCCGGTGGGCAATGTGGGGACAGGTTTTAACCCGGGCTAAGGTCGCGATTCCCCCAGCTAACATTGCGACTCTCAAGCAGGCGATGTGCCTCCTTCGTATATATGTCTCCACAGGGAAATAAATACATAATTGTGTGCACATACCATCATCCACACAGTCAGCCTTGCTCACAGCAATTCTGCTGCGCAGCCAGATGTTTAGGAACAAATGCTCTTTGTTTTATGTGGGTCTTAAATTGATGCCAAACTCAGCATGTCATGCACAACACAAACGGTAGTCCATTTATGGACACCCTGCATAAATAACGGGTACAAATTACAGACAAACCATTCAATGTCAGTGTCTCTCCACGTTGCCCATCAATCTCAATAGAGCCATTCACGATCTTGTAAGACGAGCCGTCACTTTCAAAACATCGCTTCAGCCATTACGAAGAAGACTGCAGCATGGCTCTTAGACATCACTGGGGTGTCTGTCAACATATCCGGAGCAGCACGCGTGCTGGCAGCATTGTAACACGACGGCGCTCTGTCTACCGCGGAATATCCAACCCGTGTGCGGTCCCGGTTACATTGGGTGCCAGCATATCGTGTCAGAAAACGTAGACTCACACAAGCGTTGTGTCCTGCTTTACGTCTATTTAGTATTCTGCTCGATACCACACGGCAAACATTAGGGTCCATCGCTATAGCAAACGTATTGTCGTTTCAAAACAGTGCGCGTAACATGTGCTGATTTTCCACATGTACACGTCTCAGCATGAGTGAGTGACTGCGATTAACCGGCCTGCTGGTCAGTGTACACAGTGCTCAGCCACGTGCGTGTGGGATTAAAGGTACAGTACCTTCAAGAGCACGATCACCTACCAAGGTGACATGACCTCCACGGGCTGTGTCATCGTCTGAGCCCCCCATCGTCTGAGCCCATTGATCACAATGCCTGTCCACTACATTACAAACAACTCTGGGTTCACCTGTAGCAAGCGAGGGGTGGTTATCCTTTGAAAAGCCTGGCCTCCAACATAACAACGTTAGGCTTCCACGACACAGCCATAGAATTAAGCACTACCCTAAGCTTATATAATCGCGATAACACATTGCTGTGTCACATCAAATTGAGCAATACACGGACATTGTTATACAGTACTAAGATGTTCATGATTATATATAAAAAAAGCCACAACATTCAGAGAGTGTACGATTAAAAATACACCATCACGATTTTCATATTTGGTTTTTGAAACTGATGTTAGTTATCTTTTGGAGGAACTGGAAACAGCAGACATGTATTAGTGAGTAGCGAAGAGTCACGTTAAAATTGTATCCGAGCTGAACATAAAATTCAAACATGTTTTTTAAACGAATACGCTTTTAAACTTTTTTTTTTTAACGTTTCATTATTTACTGCATCTCATCAGTGTCAGCTCGAGGAATCTTTGCTGCAATGCCATCGCACTGTCCTTCAGAGCTTGCTACTCCAAATCAATTCCCAACCATGGCTAACACCACATTGCAAGTAATACATTGACTCATCTTAGGCAGCCGGATCAATAACCCACACCGACACGAACCAATGTGGTGCAGTATGGTCACACAACCTCAATTATCGTAATGGTATAGAGAGATCTTTATTCAGCAGTGGATAAGCAAATATTTTAAATTTGAGTAATGATTAGCAGCACTTGCCATCAGACAAGCACAATATGGATATACTATTTTACATAGATATAAAACAAAATCTCACTCATGTGAATGAATTGTTCAACTCTCTGTTGGATGCCTCCTACAGCCTTGCTGTGTCACCGGAATGTGGAGTCA
Organism: Mordacia mordax; assembly: GCA_036362905.1. Classification (NCBI taxonomy): domain Eukaryota; kingdom Metazoa; phylum Chordata; class Hyperoartia; order Petromyzontiformes; family Petromyzontidae; genus Mordacia; species Mordacia mordax. The sequence goes on from JAZEWT010000011.1 coordinate 13,146,569, forward strand.
TAGCACGAGATTCACGACGGGAGCATCTGCGCTTAAGTGCTCGCCAATGAGTAGCAGCTCCGATTATTTCGAACAGCTGCAGCCAAATGCGTCGAGTGTGTTCGCAGTTACAAGCGTCTCACACTGAATCACGTGCACAGAGAGTATACATCACGTGTACAGATAGTATACATCACGTGTACAGAGAGTATACGTCACGTGTACAGATAGTATACATCACGTGTACAGAGAGTATACTCACGTGTACAGATAGTATACATCACGTGTACAGAGAGTATACTCACGTGTACAGATAGTATACATCACGTGTACAGAGAGTATACATCACGTGTACAGAGAGTATACACGACACGTAGGCATGACGCCGATTAACAGCGCAGCTGGATGATACAAGCCAGTAGGTTGGTGAGGTTACAGGGCTCAGCTCACAATCATAACGTTCGGAATGAAATTCCCAGGCGTGGGTGAACTCGATCTTTCATTCTGCTGGGGATTTTCGAATGAGCACCACTTTGCAGGATAACAACGATTGCCGTCCTTTGTAAAGCAGCTACTTTCACCACCACATGAACGTGGAATTTCCACCATTGGCTTGGAACTGCCGACCGGAATACGCACTGATGATTGCTCCGAAAAGCTGCTGTCTCGGGACAGCCGCGTCGTTCGCTTCCTCTCCTCTCCTCCTCGGGACGATTCGCCTCCTCACACGTTAGAGGCATCCCCAGGCACTGTCCAATGCTTGTGTAATCAACCATGTTGCTGGGTTTTGTACCAAAAGGCCACGTTTTAACATTCCAACAACTTTGTTTTGTCTTTTTATATGATTACATTATTTAGTGTTATGTTTGTTTATTTATTTCAAGGCGTTTTTATTTTATTACGGAATTTTACGCCTGCTTTCTCTGTCATGCGCAATACGTTGTGCGTATCTGAACACGCAGGGCAGTGATGCGTTATTATTATTGTCGGATGGTGCTTAATAACGGCTCTGCCTGCTTGCTGCTGTCTCTGCATAATGCGCCAACGCTTGGACTTATTGGTAAACCATAAACAAGGCCCTGGAAAAAAAACAGTTTGATGACTGCACCATCCGCCAAAAATATGGTCAAAAGCAACACAATTTGTGATTGTATGTGAATTGTGTCAAATGGCTCAGTGACACGCGTGGGTGTATGCACGCTCGGGTGCACAGCAGCATGCGGTGACATGAATCCGGTGGCAGACTTCAATTCCCACTCAAGACCAATACTCGTGACGATTATCTGAACCGTTCCTGGGCATTCCTCAGGTCTGCTCAGCCTCAAATGCGTACCTGGTGCTCCAGTGTATAACTATCAGCACGAGACAGACCAAGGCAGTGAGGCGGGGCAACACCTGCCCGCCCCTTGGGGTGCTATGCTGGCATTCAAATGTGCTCGCTTAGCGCGCTGGCCCCGACAGTCTGCTATGTTATCTGCAGCTAGGATTACAACGTTTTTATTGAATCTCAGTCCTCTTTAGGTTTGGCCTAACTCAAGGTAATATTTGGTTTCGATAATTTACCCTTCTCGATTGTTTCTGCAGCATCATGCCTCATCATCTTTGCTTTGTTATGTGGAGGGTTTCGTACTGCCATTTCCACGTTTGAAATTGTCTCTTCCACTGGAATTGTGCGTGGGGAAATTGCAAAGTTAGGACCTTTCAATCAAACTGATCTCCTAGCACTCGTTAATTCTACCAAAACAATGTTGAGCCACGCACATATCTGGATATCCTGAGTCATTTGGCTTAACTTCAGACCACTTCTTCAACTAGGGCTAATAACCTTCCTCTGTTTGCTGTCGTTGCAGTGTTTGATGTCGTTTTCAGACCATTAACCCATGCATGTAACCTATCCATTCAAGAAACCACAGTCCCTGCTTAATGAAAGCCTGCTTCATTCATTCTGTTCATATTTTTTTGCAACCTGTGCAGAATACAGCTGCTAGAGTCCTCACCCACACTCCCATCCACGGTCACATACCTCCAGCGCTGGCGTTTCTCCACTGGCTACCAGTTCAATACAGGATTGAATTCAAGATCCTCCTTCTCACCTACAAGGCTCTCACTGGTGCTGCTCTGACATACATCCGTGACCTACTTCAGGCACCCTCCTCAACACGACAACTTCGATCCTTCAATACGGGGTTGCTACATATGCACAGATCGCACCACCGTTCGATGGGTGACAGAGCCTTCTCACGCGCTGCTGCTCCCAGACTCTGGAACTCCGTTCCATTGGAAATTCGGTCAGCTGAGTCCTTGGGCATCTTCAGATCCCACCTCAAGGGTCACCTGTTCTCTCAGGCCTTGAAGTCCCCTGGCTAGGACTGTTGATGCGGCTCACTGTTGGGTACGTGGATGATGGTGCGCGGTTGGCCTGTGCCTGCTCAGCAGCACATCCTCCTTCCTTTGTTTGGTTTAACAATTATTTTATTCGTTATTTTACGTCCTTCGTTGATTTTATAGTTACCAGCCTACGCTTCTCTGCGTATTTAAAAAAATTATATCTATTAGAGTAAAGACTGCCATTTATAACATGTAATAATTGTTGTTTAGCAAATAATTAATTTTCTGATATTCACATATGTACGCATAGCTGCTCAGACATTCATACACATTCCACTGAAGACACGCGCACAGTGCCTCTTGTATTTGAAGACAATTAGAGGAAATTATCTGCTCAGGGTTGCAAATGTTACTGGCACTCGAAGCCAGATTCCGAGAGCATCGTTTAAACAATAAAGGTCACTTGTGTCACGCAGACAATAACTAGCGACTGGTATCTCAGACCAGAGCACGGCCAGGCTCCGGGTAACCTTTAATGAGTGTTTGGACGATGACAGTCGGAGGAGGCGCGCTGCACGAATTGCCAGCTGCCATTCGTGTTGTTCCCAGGTAAGTCTGCACACGAAGGCTGTCGCCTTGGATGCGGGGATATTCGCTGTAAGAAGCAGGGCGTTTGCCGACGTCGTGCATTGGGTTCATCTGTGGATGGCGTCTGTTCGTCAGGAGCGCGCTGAGGGCATATGGATGGCTCGGTCGGTCCGGACGTGTGTTGTGTCGCAACTTGCAAGCTCGCTCGCTACTCTCTGCTGCAATAATAATAATGAACATCTATATATTCAGTGCTACGACTGGCTCCCATGTCCCAGGCGTTCATGAATAACAATTGGCAGACGTCCCATTGCGGTTACGTTGCTGAAAACGCAGCTGAAAACTCATTCTGGCTTTGTTGGTTAAATCATTGACATTATGATTATTATGGACTATCAAGTGATAACGATATTTTTTGTAAAACTGACGGTTTCTCATTTTACAGTTGCGTACATAATCGCACTTATTCACCACTACAGGCACCCAGCACAGGAACGTGGAATGCCCCAAAGGGGGCAGGGATAGGGAGGAGTTAATTATTTATTGTTCCCCTTGCTTACACAGGAAGTCTCACCGAGCGTTGCGACTCTTTCTCAGGAGGGTCCTGCCAAGTTCCTGCAGCAGGGGTGATGGCTGCAATGTGTACTTCTTCGTCTATGTACCATGTCCTACAGGACCTTGATGACAACGGTCTTCCACATCATCTCTGCTCTCTGATATTCATTCTAAGACTGTTGACATGTTCATCCATCTCGAGAGATTCTAGACATGAGTCAACTGCTGTGGTCCACGATATCTGTTTCCTTCAATCTTTCCAATTATAACCAGATTTTCCATATCCTCTTTCCTCGTAATATACCCGAGAAACATCGACTGTCTCTTTCTAATAACTATGTGTACACTAATCCCAAATAAGCAATTTGTGGTAACCTGGCACAGTGGTAGCGCATCTCAACTTATCGTTCAAATCCAAGAGCCGCCCTGATCGTCACTGCAGACATTGGAACAATAATTACACCACGCCTCGCAATCTTCAGAGTGCAAGTTGACGATTGTCCGACTTTGCTCAATTCTAAAATTACACGCGGATGACTCAATTGGGACTATGCGTAGTTAACATCGCCCCCTATTGGCAGAGGTAACTGCACCTGGGTCTTTTTCGGGGGTGTCGCCCACACGTAAGCCACGAGCCGAGAGAGACGACAGTAAAACCGACACAGCAAGATGTCCATTTGTTCATTGACGCAGCACCCAGCAGCTCACCCCTGCACACGATGCCACCACTGCCACTCCAAACTGTGGGATTGCTCCACACATTGAGTTTGCACTGGGCGGCAGAGAAGCTCAAGCTGTTCAAACTGGCTCCACGGCAACTCCACTTTACTTGTGGCGATCCAACACAACAGTGTACTGATGATTGCTTCCTCAGGCGCTTGAGGATGCCTCTAACGTGCGAGGCGCAACGTCCCGATGGGGGAGAGAGGGAGCGATCGACGCGGCTGTCCCGAGAGAGCAGCTTTCGGAAGCAATCATCATGCATCGAGCCGTGAAAACCTACATCATTACACAACAATGTACTGTTGATACTGATAATAATTGCGCTTCTAGAGCGCTTTTCGCCCGAGGGTCACAAAGCGCTGCACAGAGCTGTGGAGAGAACAACATGTCAACAACAACAACGACATACGAACGGCAAATCGACAACAATAACATTTTTGACGATTTTTGCGGCACTGTGTATGAGATTAGCATCATATGTATAATGTAGGAGGCTAAAGTCACGAAGGAAAGACAAGGAATCCCCGACTGAGACATCACAACTAAAACAAAACGTTCGTTAATTAATTGGCCGATAATATTACAATATATAGGATTTAGCGTCTGGTAAATGTTGGCACCGGCTTGCAGTATGGCTACCATCCTCCTGCTTCTATATCAGTGTCTCGTTCGTAATAATACATTTAAAATTACATGATTATTAGAGCTGCGTCACACGAGGCAGAATGGTTCAAGGTGCCACAACTGAGTGTATGCTAGTAACGCCTGGTGGCTTTATTTGAGGCTGTCAGTGAGCTTACCCTGTGGTTTTTATATCTGCAGGTGACACGAGCAGGTCGCTCATGAATTCGAGTGAACATGAAAGCGGCAGCACGTTTAATACTCGAGCTGGCACTGGGCTGCACACCAGATTTATCCTGCTGGGTTACTCAGCTGGATCTTATTGCTCACCTGACCTGGAGCTGCTGTGTGCACTGCAGTCACTACTGTTCTCTGCAAACACCCGAATGAGGGATTAAAGTGATGCAAATATGTGTCCCAGTGTGATGGTTGTACAAAATGCCTTATTTTGCTTTTCTACCATCATTGCTTTGAACACAATTTCCTGAGTGTGCAGGGTGGTGATAGGGCATCAGTCTAAAGATCGACAGACATCATTTAAGAATAATACTTATATGTGTAGGTGGTGTGATTTTTGTAAATGCCGCGTATTACTGCTCAGCAATTTAAGAAGTTTAAGATAATTTTAACCAACGCATTTTCTGAATGTATTCAACGAGGGGGCCCGCCATGATGTTGTGATGCATACCGGCGTTTTCAAGATGTTCATGTACTCTATACATCAAACGTGTATACAAGCCTGCTCCGTGCGCCACCAAATCCCCACACGGAAACAGGCTGTCAGGCATTTACAGGACCTTAGTGGCGCAATCGTCTTTGATTGACAGTTTCCTTTTGGCTTATACTTTAACGTTGTCAATCTTACAGGTGTCTTCAGATGCTTCTGGACAGCGGCGCAGAATACGGGATGTTGCGCTTGAAACAAAGTGCATTACAACTGTTTGCGTGTGTGAAATGCTCTACGCTGTGCTCAGGTTGACCATAAAGGCCGAGTGTCCCATGATGCTGGAAGACTTTCCGATGGACTCACACGCTTGTCCACTCAAGTTCGGAAGCTGTAAGCGAGCCCTAAAGACAATCGCGCGCACACTCCGATCCTCATGTGCGTCTGTGCGTGCGTACAAATCCAGTCCATCCTCTACATGCACAGCGGCCCCCATTCACACCACCCGTGCTGGCGATGTTGCTACATTAAACCTCGATTCACCAGACTAATAAGGGGGAAAGGGGATCCTGAAGTCCAGTAAATGCTGACGATCATATGTACAGAGTATTGACCATGTATTATAATTAGCTATATATTATGAACACCGTTAATGCGAGTAATATGTGTAATATCAACTATAAAAACACTAAAATAAAACACAAATATTATTCCCGTAATTTCAAACACACACTGCCGTCTCGGAATGAGCGGACAGAATCCGTTGTTTCCGAAGGCGGTTGAATAGACGTCCGTTGAATGGAGGTTTAACTGCATGTTTGAGTTCACATTTTCATCACGATTTGCTGCACACAGCTGCAAGGGACCAACATTTGCAACATCCAGCACACAGACAGGACCATTAAAGTTCTAGGAGGAAATGGTGCAGAGGGTTCGTTGAGTTGAGCAGAATTCCAACAACGGTCGAGATGGGGTGGTCAGACGGCAGGGTGGCTCAGTGTTAACATCGGTGCCTGACAGACAAATAATCCTCTCCAATGCACACCTCGGACACCTTTATGCGTGGAGTTTTTTGTCCATTCTCCCTTTGTTCTGCTGAGGTTCCCTCGGCGTTCTCCGATTTCCTCTAGCAACGACAAACAAACAAAAACACGCTAATTAATTAATTGGTCAATAAAATCATAAAATATAGGCAGCAGTGTCTCGGCTGGCTGACGCTTGCTGACTACTTGAGCGACTCCCCCCCCCCCCATCTGCAGTCACCCCCTGACTCCGAACCAGTGTCACGTCTACGTGCAGGCATGGAAATGTGCGCACATTGGTGATATTACTCCTAAAAACTTGGCGAAGAAGAGACGATGCAAGGTGACGATGAAGCTTTTTACAGCTCAATTTTCTTGGTATTGCTCTCTCGAGTTCGCCTTCCGCATATCGAAGGAGAGGGGCGGGCCACTCATCACGGCTATTGCCAAAGAACAGCTCTGGAGATGGTAGGTTATTCCAAAGTCAAATTCTAATATACTTGTACAAGGCCATGTCGTTCTGAGGCTAAGCGGTTGCTGGAGACTTAACAGCAGGGGAGTGTTGGACAGATCTACACAAATACACAGGGTCGCAGACACAGTCGCGTATTCTCTATCGTGCACACAAAGACAAATATCCCTCACAGCCTTTATCTGGCTGTTGGGGGCATTAACAAGCATGGGCACACACACACACACATGCTGTGGAATGCACACTCGCTGCAGCTGCACAATTACACTTACTCAAAAATTATCACAGGATCATGAATTAGACGTGAAAACTAGAGTGGAGTGAAACACTTATCATAACACGTAATTGCTCGGAATATCTTATAATTTACATGATATATTGCAAAACTCATAAATTTAAAGTGACACCGTGTCCTTATTTCGGATTACGAATCATTATTTGTTGAGCGTATTACATTATTCATTATTCCTGCAGATATAATGACTTTGCAATAAGAAAACACGACATACATGTGAGCAATGAGGACGGAAGCCCGAGTGGGGATAATGAGAGCATTGTCAGATGTAACCAGGCCTTTCCACAGCAGCGTCGAGAGCTATCCCATAATCCTCTCTGCTCGAACCTGAGGAATGGTAATAATAAGCAATTGATAACGCGTGGACCACAATAATTAAAATGTGAAGGTGTTATCGAAGAGAGGACGACTCCGAGACATGAGGAGTTAGCCACGTAGTCAGCTGGTACCAGCATTTGCCAAAGACTGCATCCTCTGTAGTTTGTTATCGGCCAATTCATGAAGAGGTTATTTAAAGCTGTGGGAGGAAACTGGAGGAAAGCCACGCAGAACAGGAGGAGAACACAACCTCCACAGGGAAAGAACCCAAGGCGGGAATAGAACTCCCTCTGAGCAGGTCCTGCTTACTGTGAGACGCAGATGTTACCACTGCACCACTCTGGTACTCTATCTGCACAACAGACACATTTTATGTTGTAGCAACCAATTGCCTACCAAATACAGTACTGTGGTGCGTGCTGAACAAATGTACATTGCACAGTACTTGGGTCGTGCCCTATGAGGTCCTAAACACAGAGAGAGAGAGATTGCGGGAAGGAGACGCTCTCTGGATTCAGTAGCAGACGCGTGCGGAGAACTAACGCGCAAATGCAAGCCATGAAGCTGTGTGTGCAGCGGCTGCACCACGCGCCTGACAAGCTGGGCAGTTGTAATGCTCCGGGAAAGTGCACAGATGGACAGGGCAGCAACTTAGTTCAACAAGAGGACGGAGCCTGGGAAGAGCAGGACAGGTGGCAACTGCGTTTGGTAACAAGGTTCCACAGCATTATGGATAATGACCACAATACCGTCCTGGCCCAACAGATGGCCATGCTCTCTGTTAATCACACGGCGTGCTCTGTTATCGACGCGAAGCTGGTAAGGCAAGGAGACAAGGCTTCAGAGGTCGGCTCAGAGTAAATTAGCCACACTAAGGACATTTGCGAAGTCAACTAAACAACTGGTATTGTGCAATTGGAAATCGTTTTCTTATGCTTGTGTCGCCCAGCAAACACGAGCTGTGTTTCAGGCGCCCATATTTTAGACTCAGTGTGAGATTAACATTTGTAAACCCTTCAATACGGCCTGTGGCTAGAGAGAAGAGAATATATTAGGTCGGGGAGCAGCATTTGAGTCGTGAACTAATGGGAGCATCGTGTAAGCGGTATCATTGGTGCTAGGAGTCGAGTTATCGGTGTGTGTGTGTGACACAGTAGTCACCCTTAATGAAATGCGCCTCACTCCCGTACCTGTATCGCGATTTAAAACATAACACAAAGCAGAAAGTTGAGACCCGCATTCAACGTGCGGCGTCTCAACCAGCAGTGAGGCTTCTTAAAGGAGTTGCAGAAGTTCCTGGGCAAAGAACTTCTTGTCTGTGAGATACAGGCGCTGCTTTGATGCACAAACACATACAGGCAGTCTCCCCGACTTACGCACTCTCGACGTACACTCGTACTTAGAGACGAGCTCTCTCGTTAAGGTACTGTCGATTGGCAGTAGACTGCTTGTCGCATCCGGTGTATCGCATAACATTAAGCTCTGTGTTCCGACCATGCTTTATCAACATGCTTTAAAACATAACAAAAACATGCACAAATAATGAAAGCATCGAGCACATGTGCGCTTCGTATTAGTACGCAATGGCGTGGAAAAGCGTTTATAAACCCGCGAATGTCTCGCTAACGAGAAGCCGTTTGAAGCCTCCCCGCCGCGCGTACCACAGATTCGCTACTGCGTGACCACCGGGAGCCGTGACGACCGCTCTTGATGTCGCGCTCTGCAGACGCCTACACCAACCAGGAGGTGACCTACACGTGGGCCAAGGGCGAGGACTTGTCGGTGGTGGTCGCCGAGGACGGCTCTCGTACCAACCAGTACGAGCTGCTGCGGCAATCGGTGAACAGCATCACCGTGAAATCCAGCACAGGTGATGAACCGCGGCTTCGGTCGCTCAGTTTTTCTGTCTCAGCCGAAAAGAAACCGTTGAGCTACGTGGCTCTGCTCAACAGTAGTCCAGTGGCGAGGGGTAAACAAATAACAACATCTCAGAGCACCGGGGCCAATTAACCTGGACAGATGTCTTTAGTTCATGGGAGGAAACTGGCGTACCCGGCCAATAATCCACGTGGACAAGGGGAGAACACGCCTAGTCCACGTTAAAACGGTACCTGAGTTGGGGATTGAACCCAGGTCCTTCTTGCGGTGAGGCAGCAGCGCTACTGCTGCTGCTCCCGCTTTTTTCTGTTATGACTCACAATTTAAGTCCACATTTGTTGTCATTCCTCTTGTTTGTGGTGCGTGTGTGTGCACGTACATATTTACAGCGGAGCATTGCAGGCGTGGTCCATGCACAGTCATGTTCAAAGTCGTAGCAGCGATGCAAAGTCAAGATTAGATAATTCGTGACGCACAGCAGTGCCCTCTCATCGTGATGTGGACTTTAAGCACCTCTTCCAGATACCTTCACATCCTTGTATTCGCGTGCACTCTACACATCTTGCTACGTTTCACTTGCTCAGGATAAACTAGCCCTGCCTTCATTTGATTGTCGGGTTGATTACCATGAAAGTAGTTTGGAAGAAAAAAAAGTCTCTGCTCTTTTACAGCGTGTGCCACTGCAGGGGATGATTTGGGCAGAGCTTGGGGGCATCATTAAATGTGGCACAGGGGTGTTTCCCACCTTCTGAAGCAACTGCCAATTTTGAAAAGGCCCAAGTATTCGACGATAAAAGTAGTTACAATTTTAGTGGATTCATTGATTTAATTACTGGTTCCAGCTCTGGTATACATTATTAAACTAGTGAAGGCCTAATGAGTTAAGAGATCATCGCTTGACGTTTTCTGTTCAAAATATACATTGCAAAGCATATTACAATTGTTGGGTCAGAGCACTGATAATGCATTGCTGAGATATTAGTTTTAATTCCTGGCAGCCAAAAGTGATTTAGCTGGGTTCAATGCTATAATGAATTGATGGACTCAGCAAAGCCTCAAATCCTGGCACCTTTCCTGTCATTGTCCTAAATATCCGTGCACCTGAGCTAGCTTCCAATTTACATCTATTTCAATCGTCTCACACGTCTGGGTTAAATTTCAAGCAGCCACCCATCATTACAGCGGATTTTGTAGTGTAATGAAATGACTGTGGAAGTAAAACCACCAATATACCTGAATACTTCAGAAATACAACTCTAGTCCTGTGATTTAATTTCCTGGGGGTCATTCTCTGGCAGAGTGCGAAGTATTTGCTTGTTGCATCGCCTCTGAATGTATGTTCTTACGTCATGATGTGGTGACAATCGTAGAGATGGAATATATTTGGGATTTTGTTTTATAATGGAAAACAGTGTTTGAAAACATACGCCCACATGTAGAGTACCGTTATGTTTGTATAACGCAAAAAAAACAGAATTCAAATAAGTAAATCTGAAGACATTTTTTTTTTAAGAAATGAAAACAATGTACTGTAGTACAGGGAATTCTGTGCAGGACTAACATCCACGCCTCACAGAGAGAAGGTCCTACTTGAGGCAGTTTAATCCCATCTCGAACGCTTTTCTTGTGTGTGTGTTCTCCTCCTGTTCTACGTGGGTTTCCTTCAGGTTCTCGAGGTTTCCTCCCACAACAACCCCCCCCCCCCCCTGTTTATCGAATAGTCCGATAACATATTATATGGGATGTGGTGTCTGGCAGGTAGGCACCGGCTGACTGCATGATTGACCCCCCCCCTCCCTTCACGGTTTCCTTAAGCCTAGGAGTCGTTCTGTCTTTGAGCAAACACCTTGAGCATTAAATACGATGCGCGTTATTAAATTCAAATTTATGTATTCATATTTTATTCATTCAGAAACCTCTCGGCAAACATGCTATGAATGCATGAGGAGCCAGGGGAGAGACAACATTGTCAATGCCACATCACGGTGTGTCATGCACATCTCACCATGCAATAGCCTACCCTGCTCTATGCACGACCACTGCTCCGTTGTCTAATTAAGTCAGGGTTACATTGACCAAATTCTGTTCGCAGTCATAACATGCAGATTAATTTGACGCTTCCAAAAGGTTTGAAGATTTTTTACCAATTCTGCACACTGTTTTTGATGACTGCTACTGCATTGAATTGCTGTTTTAGAGTTCTTTGCGAGAGTTATGTTGGTTTTCATACAGCAGGCGTTATCACACACAGGCATTAGCTAGAGTACTGAGGGCCTTAAGTTCATCCTTTCTGTGACATCTCGCTGAAAACAAGGTGTGTCCTGGCCTCAACCACGGGCTGCCACCAGTGTCAAAAGCCACGACGTGCAAACACAACACCACGGCAAGCAGCAGTAGCATCCAGTGGTCGCTGTGTGGGAGCTCCGGACACGGGGCCTGCCTCACGCACCGTTCGTGCGATAATGCCAACCCTGGGTGTAATTGGGCAGCAGGGTGACACAGTGGTAACATCTGTCCCTCAAAGAAGACCTGCTTGAAGCAGTTCCATTTCAGCCGCGGGCGCCCTTTTATGTGGAGTTTGTGTTCTTACCCTCTTCTGCGTGGGTTTCCTCCAGGTTATCCAGTTTCTTCCCAAATCTTTAAACAAATACTAGCTAGTTAATTGGCTGACAATTTCATAATATAGAGAACACGGTGTCGAACAAATATTGGCTGCGTGGCTGCCTCTCCGCAGGTCCCTCGCGCCTCGGTATCCGGGTCTCATCCATCACCAGGAATGGGATTTGTTAAAAATTGTGTCCTTGTTATTTTCACCAATTGACGAGGCTATGGGAAGGCGTCTACACAGCATTGCTTTGCTGTGCCGTGCAATGTGGCCGGTGGTTGAGGCCAGCCTCTCTCTACTCTCTGGCGCCCCAGCTGGAAGCGTGGCTGGAACGGCAGCAGAGTGGACCTTGCATTGTGATGGGCCAGCAGAGCACTACAGATGAAACCCATATTTGTTTCTCAGGCAGTTCTCAGGCAGGTCTATCAAAACTGCGCATATGACGCCAACAAAGTCCAACACATTACCGGTACCAGATGCACGTATACATCGATTCCTACAACCAGAACACAGATGCCAAATCCAAGACTACCCAGATCAAACCTGGTCAAACCTGGACAGGTGTTTGTTAAATCATCATCATTGTCCGATTCATGCTGTACAGGGTCGCGGAGAGCCTGAGCCTATCCCGGCAGACAGAGCGCACAAGGCAGGGCTATACCCAGCACTAGGGGCAATTTACCTAGCAGGCCAATTAACCTCGGGAACAGCATGTCTCTGGACAATGGGAGGAAACCGGACTACCCGGCAAAAAACACACGAACACGGGGAGAACACGCAAACTCTACACGGAAAGGCACTCGAGCCGGAAGTCGAACCCGGCAGCTTTTTGCGGTGAGGCGACAGCGCTACTCACTGCGTCACCGCGCCGCCCGCTTTTACTAAATCTCACCAGCGGACAGGAGCAAACACCGAGACATATATTGTGCCCACAGTCTTTATTCCTTGCCGTGGGAGTTGGCATAGCATTTGCCTAACAAATAACTTAAATCCTGGTCCTAAACTCCCTCGGCCCATCATCAGCTTAGGGTCAATAAGTTGAGTACCAATTTGTCTTTAGCAAGCCGTGGCCATGCTACGAAGTGACAGACGATTGCCGAGGAACGTGGGATTAGCACCATTCTCTGAGGACTCCCAACCAGGCGTGACGATTGCCAGTTTATCTGAGCAAAAGGTCATTTACCATGACCTGAGGATCAACTAAGCTTATGATTTCAACTCACGCTTGCATGATCAGGATCCAACTGTTTGATCATTTGTACCACTGCTTTTACTGCATTGTTTTTTTAAAAAAACATCCACAATAATAAACAATTATGAACCGTTTATGTCACTGACAATCACGTATTCTTGCTGCATTTAAGAACAACTAATAACGGTTTGTATCCGTGAGTATAGTTTCCTAGTCATCCGAATGAATGTCGTTTGGCGATATTAAGATACATCCAATTCGAGTTTAAGCATCTACGGTATTCAAACCACTGTGGCAGACGCTCACCTCCAGCGATTTATTCGACAGCAACCTGCTCTGGCTATTTTTCTCACAACCGCGATGACAACAGATGCATTTCCCAGTGTGTGCTGGGAAATCTCGCACAGCTTGATCTGAAAAAGTGTATTTTGCCATACGTATGTGGAATTTCAACCACGATCTCACGGGCAACAATGGAAATATGCGTTTTGTGGTTTTCCTTAAATCACACAAATTATCTTGTATATTTTTATTAAAGAGGGATGTTGACCGATGTGCAGTGTGCTCAAATGTCGGTACAGCAAAATGGAAAATGCAGAATAATTTTCACCGAACATTTCTGGCATCGGATAAAATTGTGTTCTCTCACCGCAACCCGATAGTTTATGATCGGGGCGCTGGATGAAATAAAGAAACTGAACAATGCAGTCAAACCGAAGCTTGGAATGCTATTAGAGTCGCATATATACGCTATCAGAGCCACGCGATTATGTACAAGAATAGCTCGCTGGGACATTCTTTTACACAGAAACATACATTTTGATCTAAAACAATGTTTATTCACATCGGGAGATGCTCGCAGAGTAGATATGAAATTGTATACGTGGCCGGTCTGCATTCCACACCGGGAAAACTGGCGAGCGAGGGTGCGCGGTGCGAGAGCGCACGCACCGTGCGCCGCAGCATATAACCTCTCGCCAGCGGATGCTTCATGGCGTGGAGCATATTGATAAATTAAATCGCTAACAATTTAAAGGTGTCGCAGATGAAAAATAATGTGCGATGGCATTGGGGTGGTCCTCCGGGACGGTCGCTCAGAGAGGTTACGCAAGTGCAAGACCGCGTGCGTTTATTCCGTTAAATTAATGTAAAACTTGACAAAGCTGCTCCTCTCCTCTCTCTCTCTCTATGGCCCTGGCATCACAAGTAGCAGGGCCAATTGTTGGCATGCTACAGCATTCGTGGGGGTCTCAAACGTCATTAAATCCGCAGCATATTCGCCCTTGTTTGCCACAAGATTACACTAAGTAAGGCAGCGCATAATTAGTAGCGCAGCCATGTGAATCGATGTCGATGCTTTGTTCGGTAAACCCGCACGGCCGCTTACACGTATTGTAAGCCAGCACACAATTAATTTTCACAGCTCGTAAAAATGCGATTTTTAATTTTAAAAATCACGTAATGATGCACGGTCTGCCGTCGGTGAGTGTGTGGGTTGCATGCGCTCCAAACCCATTGACCTGCGACTGGCCTTGCATCCGTCAGTGGCGTATCTCGCGCTGTCGAAAGCCGAGTTGTCCAAGA
>JAZEWT010000011.1:13161425-13172069 GCA_036362905.1 Mordacia mordax
CGGGGGGCACAACCATCATCATACCTTTCACTGCATGTCCCCTTGGTGCGGTGTTACATGCGCTGGTTTCAAGCCTGCATACACATACCTCTTATGCCGGGGTTTTTTAAAATAAATTTCAGAAGGTTTTTGGATTGAAAATTCAGTTTGCTTTTCTTGTTGCGTGTTACCGTTCACTTGTATTATTACGGTTAGAGTTTCGTTTATGCACATATTGTTGCTGTAAGGATGGCTTTGCTTGCGTTGTTACGTTGGTCAGTTTGAATTTTGATTATGTCGTATGAATCCCGCATCTAAAGCTTACAAGGCCACTGGGTACCTTCTGCCGTAATAATAAATATCTCATCATCTCATTGTCAGAAGCCGCTTAGCCCTGTACAAGGTCGCGGTGAGCCAGAGCCTATCCCGGCAGACACAGGCTGCAAGACAAGTATATACCCACGATGGGACGCCAGTCCATCACCGGGCACTGTGGGCAAAGGCACTTTAGTCTGAAAGCCAATTAACCTATGTAGCAGCATGTTTTTTTGGACTGTGGCAGGAAACCGGAGTGTCCAACGAAAACGCATGCGGACACGGGAAGAACATGTAAACTCCACACAGAAAGGCACCCGAGCCGAGATTCGAACCCGGGACCTTCTTGCTGTGAGGCGACAGCGCTAACCACTGGGCCACCGTGCCGCCCACCTATGATAAATATCTGTCTCATTTAAATAATGTGCGTACGTGCTAATGGGGGTCCCCGTACAGCAGAGTAGGCCCTCTCTTCATATGAGCTCACATGGACATGTGGATCACTGTGCACCGAGTCTTCATGAGGGGGTGAAACTCGACTACAGATGTTCGTTTCACTGCTCGTTGATGGGAGAGCCACATTTTTTACTCTTTGAGCAACGATGAGGTCACGCACGCATCTCTGGAGTTGGTGGTCTGGCTAAGGTTGACAGCATAGTACAAGCAATGTTGTGATCATGTGATGTGCGTGTTGGCCATTGTGGAAGTTGTGCTCCCAGCTGTAGTGTATACAAAACGTTCGTTGTTTAATCAAGCTCAGTCAGATGGCTCAACGACGTCCATGTAAAATTCCAGCTGTTGCTCTGCATTCACATCGACTCGGAGTAATTGGATGCTGAACGTTCTCAGTCTCGGACTCAGCATTAACGACCTGGCCCCTCGAGCTATCTCCACAATTTAGGTTTAAAGGATACATTTTTAACAACTGCAGTGTCACTTGTGACATACACTAGATCTTTAAAAAAAACCCATCTCAATAAAATAATATGTGCAATAACTATGATGGACTATTATTATGTTTTATGTCCCATTTCCGTCTGGGTTCTGTGCTCCTGTGGACCTTTTCTGCACTCTTATTAGTCATTGGCTGAGGCTGCCATGGTCTCCGTGGGTTTCCCTGCATAAAATCTTCCGGGAGCTGTTTATTTCTTCATGTTGACGTTATTATGCTGGTGTGTGACTGGAACAAAACAAAAACAATCTCGGAATAAAATATCTGCAGGCATGACAATATTTGTGAACCAGCATCCCATCATTTTCACGGGCTCACTTATATTTCCATATGCCAAGTTTCAAAGATAAAGAGCCATGTTATATGGAATTAGAAAAAGATAAAAAAAAATTGTCATTGTCAAGCATTAGGAACTGTTAACCCAATCTATGTCCAGTTAAATGGTTAAATTGAGCAAACAAAATTGTAAAAGTACTTGTGTCCATAGAGCTTTTGAGACACCAAACTCTGCGTGCACAACTGCCCCGCAGCGATCATGAATAATTACAGCGATGCCTCTGATGACACATTTTTATATAGGCAATAAGTTTTTATTTGTTATAAGTTAGATTAATTTTAACCTGTAAACCTTTGTCAACCCACTCTTTTGTCAATCCACCCTGATAACTGACACCTACCGGGTGCCTGGCGCTTGAACGTCAATAACATCACTTCGAACTTATGCTGCAGAGCCTCGGATACTCAGCCTAGCAATGCGTCGACAAAACGGCACAGTTGTTTAGGTTGCGTTCCACTGGTTTTAAATCATGGGCTCGCAGTTTTAAAAGCAGGATCTTCGCGAGGCGGCTGCACACGGGGAGCCAGGCCGCGTGTTCACTGCGAGCCACGACGTGTGGTGCGGCTGGCAGCTCGTACCGTGTCAGGAATGTTTCTCCGCACAGCTGCTCCTGCAGCAGTCACTCGGTGGTCTCTTTCGCGTGTGGCCGAGCCATGACATTCAGACACCTCCACGAGACATTTCACTTTCATGAACGTGAAGAGAAATTGATAGAGACAATTTAACTCGATTTTAATTGTAAAGTGTAGATCATTTGTGTTTTATGGTTGGCACATACACTGGACTGCAGAAACAGAAAATAAGACGATACTGCCTCATGCACTATGACGAGTGGTTTAATACGTGTAAAGCACCTTGCATGTGTTTGAATAATAACACCCACAGGTCTGTGTTAGATAGAATTATGTGAAAGAACCCAGATGCAAATATATTTCTTGTATTTATTCAATCACTCGCTGGAGTCAACCATGAACTTGTTCTAATGTACATTTTCACGGCTTGATGTATAATAATTATTGTCCGTTGCTGTTTTTTTCGGGATAGCGGTTTCGAGTGTTCCCACTCTCTCCTTTGCCACCATTGCTCATCCCAGAATGGAGGCAACATCATGTGTTCTCTAACGTGGGAGGCGAAACGTCGTGCACGAGAAAGAACACTCGACATGACTCTCCCGAAGGAACATCTATGGAAAGTAGTTCTCATAAACGTGTCACTCGAGAGTCTGATTTAAATCTAGGTTGCTGCGTGGATTTTAACCGCAACTTTGACCTTTGAGCAGGGTGGGTTTACCCAGGCACAAGCTCCCAGAGCCATCCGCCCCCATCATCTGGGTTTCACTTTAAAGTTTACTCTTCGTGTGCCATTGCTAAGTGCAAGAGCCCACCTCATGCAAACGTATTTTCGATTTGAACCCGTAGTTCTTGTCATGAAACTTATCCGTATGTTCAAAGCAACACAAAAACATGTCTCAAGCATGGTTCCACTTCCTAGGAGGTGTGATCACAAGCAGTTATATTGTGCGTTTAAGATGCCGTAAAACTTGCCTGTTTTGATTTAACTCTCTCAATACAATTCCCATTTTAAAAAAATATATGTTTTCTTAATAAAGGCTGGCTTTTAATGTCTGTGCCAACAATAAAACATAATGATCTATACTTTGCAATAAAAGTAAAGTTAAATTGCCTCTATGGGGAACAATCTCGGTTTCACTTTCATTAAAGCGAAATGTCCTGTGGATGTTTCTGAATGTTGCAGCTCAGCGACATACATAATCAAATAACTTCTCATTTAATAGCAAAATAAAAATTAAGATTATTTCCCAGTGTGTTCTTTGGGGATAAACATGTGGACCGCTGCTCGTCTTTCCCTCGCTGAACATGGATATCCCGAAAGGACAGATTTGAAAAGCTATCATCATGCAACAAGCCGTGACAACCTATACCATCACGAAATATGAATTGTACATTTTGGGCTTAAATTTATTGTAAACAGATAGAGTACTAACACAGTCTTAGATCCACAGTGGAAGAGATTGTGAATGTATGCTTATGAAGTTCTGCACATGTAGATTCTCAACATATATTTTGGTTGATATTAAAGGTTTTAAATGTGTTATGGACAGAAGGAATTTATTAGAATTCAGAAAAATTCACATTCCATGTCGTGAGATTGGGCCCAGTTATCAGATGTATACGATGGCTTGAGATTACGAAATTCAGCTCTCATTTGACTATGTGAAGTTCAGTTTTACCTATTCTGCTTGAGCTCTAAGTATTTAGTTTCATTAAAACTATGAGTGCTCAACGGAAGCACAAATATGATGGAAATTGCACAACAACACATTATTCAACAAATATTTTCTTAGTAAGGAAATTTAATGTGGCTGTCTTCATGCTTTTGTCATTGCCACTTTTTAATTGAAAATTCATTGTAATTAGACATGTCCCACGAGCATGGTTGACAAGGGACAGTCTGATAACGTCTCATAATTACATTGCTATGACCAAGTCTATAGCATATTAACTATTTTGAAACATCCATTTTCAAAATAAATTAGCCCTTAACCAAAATATGCAGGTCTTTTT
Organism: Mordacia mordax; assembly: GCA_036362905.1. Taxonomy (NCBI): domain Eukaryota; kingdom Metazoa; phylum Chordata; class Hyperoartia; order Petromyzontiformes; family Petromyzontidae; genus Mordacia; species Mordacia mordax. Next base: position 13,165,594 of record JAZEWT010000011.1, read on the forward strand.
ACAGATAGGGTCGGGTCATCCGAGGAGGCATTCCTCTTACAGTGTCTGACAGATGACCTTCGAACGAACGTGCTCACCTTGAAGTATGGATCAGTGTCACTAATTTGTTAACCTGAATTTCACGGATATTCACGGATACGCATCTCTCTGAACTGGCGCTTTGAGCCTCAGACATTAGCAATGAGCACTCAACATTCTCACTGTGTCCTGCACCGTTCTTTTCTATGTGCGTAATCGTGTGTCCAATGTGGAAAGGCCGTGACAGTAAGGGCCTCACAAAGACCTTATTTTTATTTGCGCTTACTCTGCCTTTCCAGACCTGATTCTCTTTCCTTGAGTTTTTTCTTAAGGTGCTTTTGAGTCATTCTCAAGCAATGTGCCGCGTATCCATTGCTAAGTCCTGTGGTGAGAATTGTTCTTCAGCCTGCGATGGTGCGATGAAACAATAATCCGAGTATTGTACAACGCTTACACGCTTGACAGTTTAATTTCTTTGACTCTGTCAGATGATGGAGGGGTGTTGAAACATGAATTGGGGCAGACCGTTGGGTGAACTAACCCAGAAATCAACATTGGCTGTGAATATCTGCGTATCCAGCTGAACGCGATCGCCTCGAGTAGACAGGCTGTGCACAGCTCCCAGTCAAATCCGTCTTAACAGCATCATAGCCCCCCGAGCAAAGCAGTGCACTGGGGCCCCTACCTACACAACGACTCACGGGAATAAACATTTAAATGATCGATAAAATTAAACATATATTTATTAGTACTTCCAATACGCCAGCACCATTCATTAATTCTCACTCTGTGCAAATCAACTCATCAATTGACATATAGGATTTCTATATTTATTTATTGATAGCAAGTCACAACATACACAGATTAGCATGGAGCCCCCTATGCTCGTGGGGCCCCCGGGCAACTGCCCAGCGTGTCCATGCGTTAAGACGGCACTGCTCCCAGTCACTAAGAACTGTCAGTAACAGAGACCTCATCGGAACTGAATCGGAATTGATTTCTACAATATGTTATATTGTATAAATCGATATAACATATCGACAGCAAGAAGGTCCCGGGTTCTAATTTCAGCTCGGGTGCCTTTCTGTGTGGAGTTTGCATTTTCTCCCACAGTCCTAAACACAAGCTGCTACATAGGTTAATTGGTTTGCAGACTGAATTTCCCGCAGTGCCCGGTGATGGACTGGCGTCCAATCATGGGTGTATTCCTGCCTTGCGCCCTGTGTCTGCCGAGATAGGCTCCGGCTCATCGCGACCCTGTACAGGACTAAGTGGTTTCTGACAATGAGATGAGATGAGATTCGTTATCCACCGTAATTCATAGGTACGTAAAGGGTATTTAGCAAAAGGCCAGATATACATATTTAACGGTGACTCACAAATCGTAGCAGCTACCTCAGGACCTTCCTTAGCCGCTGCTTGTCAGTCTTCACCAAAAGCTAATCACAATATTGCACATTCATGCCATGGTGCAATCAGTTCTGAATATTGCTGCCTTTTGACAATAGGTGCATTAACATACTATATTTAGAATGGCTTCACATTTAATTTCATTTGCAAATAGAAACGAACGCATTTATACGTGAATATTTTCATGCTAACATTAGGGTAATCGGAGTTTTTTCTTTACTCTCCGTGCAGAAAAAGCGACAATTATAATTTTTTTTATCTTTCAAAAGTTATGAATAATATTACTCCGCTTTGTTTGGTATTCATCGCGGCCAGGTCGGCGCTGGGCGCCGCTTATCTCTTGTGTGCTGTGGCAGTGAAGAGCCGCTGGTTCACAGCGACCTTCATGTACCTCTGCCCTTGCGACAAAGAAATGTGACAAATATAAGGGAGTGGAGAGAAAAAACGATGCTTAAGTGTGATAAAATGAAGACATTTTGTGCAAGGAACACGCGCGCGCACACACACACACGTTTAAGAATACTGTGTGCCTGTAGTTGTATTTCATTTCAACAGACTCTCCCACACTGAGCTTGACTCCGCGCTTCAATATTCGTGTCTCGTTCCCGATACGGCGTGGAATTTGCATGCATTATAAATTGTGCTATTCATTACAATAGCTGAGTGGGCTGTTATATATATAAAAAAAGCAATCGGAATATTACAGACCGATCAAAATAATATTGTGTGATTTCAAGAGATCTATGACTAAAGCGTTTAGAATGCAACCTAATCGCATTAGATCTCCAAGGCCAGACAGACTTGCGGCTGGGCATTGCTTGCTTTGTTGAGAGCCATTCACTGAAGCGGGGGGGGGGGGGCATGGCTCTGAGGCCTTGCTGCATATGGGCAAGCAGAGAGCGGTGCTCTATTTCCGTGTTGTACTGCATTACGATCGCACATCTATGCTCCCCACCTTCCCCAACCCACGTTGATCAGCGTAGTGACGTGTAGAACAAAAACCACCCACACGATGTGTGGAGGTCCTCGTGAAACAGTAGATTGACACAAGGGCTGCTCAGGATTGCATGCTCTATATTATACTGTTAAAATAATCCATGTCTCGGCATCCCTGGCTGATTGCTGGCAGAGCTCCTCTCGACCAAAACGGAAGCTCTGTTGTTCGTGAAGGCAGACCATTGCCACCTAAAGCAGCTGATTACCTGCCTACAGTGAATTGACATATATTAAAAACATGAAAGATAGCGACACCGTAGAGGTGTAACGAACACAAAATATGTACATAGTTCATTTAAAATGGCTCCAACTTTCACGATGTGCCCCTATTAATGTAATTTTTTGCCAAAGCATTTTGTAAAACATACAGGTTATATATGAAAAAAAATTAACCTTAAGGCATATTATCTTGGCATTTCAAAACATATGCCAGAATACTGGTATTGCTCTCAGAACTCGATAGTGAGACGAGTGTGGTCGGTTGTTTTGGGCTCAAGGCTGTGGCCATGCGCTGTGATGCATGTGAATCGCCTGGTGCTGTCCTCACATTGATCGAAGTGGATTCATTTATTGATTCTGCAATTGTCCCTGGTTTTAAAAATATTAATACGGTAATCATAAAAAGTAACCAACTCCTGTCGTAAATACTGTCAAGAAATAAGACAATTGTTACCGCAGCAGGTTTTTACGGCTCGATGTATGAGAATTGCCCTTTCAGGAAGGAGGCATCATTAGGCAATGTCTCCAGCGTGGGAGGCGAAATGTCACGAATGAAACAGAAGGAGAACTTGACATGGCTATTCCCAAAGAACAGCTATGGAGAGCAATTCTCAATAACATGATTGAACACTGACATATGGGGTGAGTGTGCGGTTACCTGTACCAGCCTGCATTCATTCGATTAGTGACCTGTTGGCTTCTTCTCATCATGAGTAACAAATTGTGTTTATTACAGATCAGTCTCGGATTGTATTGACAGCACCTGACCGCATGGTTTGACAAGGGTGACACACAAATCGCTATCACTTTGGGGTAATTTTCATTAAACCTCTGCTTGATTTCATCCGTGTGGCAGGACCCACACTCTTTACCATGCATGCCTGAGCTGGAGGCTCTAAACCCCATGAGTTTCGTCGAAACAGAGCAGCGCTTACTGCTGAGACTGGGGGAAATATTTAAACCGGGTCGAATACGGGCTCAATCCAAATGGGTTTAGAAACAAAGATTAAGCTTTTGGCACTTTGATACACACCAGTCATCTGGTGATCTAAATATAAACTATGCATCCGGTGGTTGCGTACAGTATGTACAGTGTAAATGTAATAAAGAAGTGCGTACAGTGATTGTGTACCATGTACAGTAGTACATAGTGATTGTGTAGTGGTGTGCACTGTGTACAATAGTTTTGCAGTGTATAGTGGTTTCGTACAGTGGTGTGCAGTGGTTGTGTGGATTGTGTACAGTGGCTGTGTACAGTGTGTACAGGATCAATTAATTCCATTTTTTCGGTTAAGTCACGTAAAAAAATGTTTGTCGTCATCCCTCCACCACCCGACCATGGCCAATGAGTAAAGTTTGTCATTGTGAACAAAACGTGCCAATTCTTCACTATCTCAGCACACCCGTGTGTTTGAGAGCAAACTCAACATTATTTACAAAAGAAATTCGACGTTTCGCTGATAATTACAATCAGCATCATCAGGCAACCGCCACCAACTTGAGACTGAGTTCGCTTCAGCATAGAGAGAAACCGTTTCGATCTCCCTATGTAGAGGGGAAGTTGTCATGTCATCAATCACACGCTGGCCCGTGCTAGGATTCAATGGGGAGGGGGGGGTTGTGGTAACAATCACAGAGGTATTGAAAGCTTGGTCAATTAGATTAGATTAGTCAGGTGTTACGAATTACACAGAGTCTTATTGGACAAAGGGCCAAGATTGTCAAATTGCCTTCATCAAAAAGTGTTATGCAAAGGAATCGTGTTAGCGTAACAGGACATACATAACAAATAAAATGTATAGTTTGTGAATACGTTTAAAATAAAAACGTACTTATTTTTATAGATATTAGAACCATTAAATTTATTTTATTCATATCAATTTCAATAGACTCTCAGATTAGTCTAGACTAATAACGATTAGTTAAAATAAACCGTAAACGTCAAAATTAATTGCGTGACTTTAATGGCAGGTGTAATTCTGCAACCCGTGGAAGTTATATTTGTGAATTTTAATATTCCTTGTATGTTCTGTACAACATAAGTGTAATGGGTGGTGAGTGAGTGTGGCGAGAGAGCAGATGCATTATTGGTGGTGACGTCAAGAGCGGGGATGCATCGCTCAGAGCCGATCTGCAAAACACCAGCCTTTACTCCGCAGCTATGTGCAGCGCTTTGTGATCCTCGGGTGAAAGGCGCTCTATGAATGCAATTATTATTATATAACGAGATTGTATTAACGTTCAAGATATATGTAACTACTACATTTATAGCTTGGGGATGCGTTTCATGCTACGCTTAGTTTGTAGTTATCAGTTCCCTTTATTCTGAAACGAACTCATCTTAAGTGGATACGCGTTGCCTGATGATGCTGATGATGCTGATGCAAATATCAGCATCATCAGGTAACCCAAACAATCTAATTCATCGACAACATTGGTCACAGAAGCCTTCGAATAAAAGTTAGTGAGTCCCAGTAGTTTTATTACCAACAGGGCACGTGCACGACATACATAAGCATAGGCATTCAAGATCTCTGTTGAGAAAACGCACTTGCTCTTAACCCGATTATGAAGGTGTTCTATCACATATTTGGAAAGGCCGTGTTTCAAAGAAAAAACAAACATTGTGTGGCATTTAATTGAGCCAACTATTTTCGTTGTGTCGTCTTGTATTATTAGCCTAGCCGCTGCTCGTCACTTGGGGGACTTCCTGTGGGTCTTTTTATAACCACAACAGAATTAGCTTGAATCATTTATTAGGCGTTTCGTGTTCATTGTGATTGCGAGATAGGAGCAAACGCACGACCGGCAAAACGTTTCATCTTGAAAAGAAGATTGATGATGATCATGATGATGATAGCCTCGTGATGTGTTTGTGAAACATTGACCGAAGGAGGCGGGAGTCCCGAGTGAAACCGACGGTGACAAACAACACCCAGTGACACGGTGGTTACTCCTCGTGTCTAAATCTCAGTGTGGAAGTCCCACTGCAGAACTCATCCCTTGCTGTGGCCTACGTTCCCTGCTGTTCTCTCTCCGCACAAACATCACAGTATACCACCATAAAGCATTGTGGGAAATGCCAGGATGCCATCGCTTATCAGCACAACTCCACGCTTTAGAAACAGGCCCAAGATGCATCATTTCTACACAAGTAGGCATTAAATTGTGCTCAGCTCATTCAGTGGCCAGTGGTGATAAGTCCACATTCATATGGCAGGGAGTAGTCTCATGAAAAATGTAATTTTCATCTGCAACACAACATTTTAAAGATGTCTTTTGCATTGCCCCAGTGAATAGGCAGCCTAACAGCACTGACAGTCCTCCACGAGGGAACACACTTTGATTGGAGGTGAAGACTGAGATTTCAAGTTAGCATCTCAGTTGATAAACACTCCAGTGTAGACTGCAAAGCAGCAGTCAGCAAACTTCCAGAAGTAGATGCCAAGTGATAACTTATTCACTCTTAGTTACGGATCAGCATGCCATTAATAGGGTAGCAGCACTGAACCTAATGAAGCAAATAAGCCGATTGAATTGTTTTTCCTTCTACATCAAAGAGCTTTCATTGGGTAGCATAATTTGGAAATAGTGCCGTCAAACGTAGTTTTATTGGGGTTTTTTTATCCCAACTTAGTGCATTCGTCGTTAATTAGATTTTCATTGCGGGCGCCGCTTAAAACTATTTTTAAAATGTTGTGTTTGCCTCTGGTGGCCAGGCTGGGGGGGGGGTGCAGATGTGTCCTGGGTGCTGTGGCGATGCCGGAAATCCAATAATGTTATTTCTGGGACCCACTGGGGGCCCTGTATCTTACCATCCGTAGACTCTTTCC
>JAZEWT010000011.1:13178349-13197016 GCA_036362905.1 Mordacia mordax
TTCTTTCAGGTAATTACAGTAGCGCTGTCGCCTCACAGCAAGAAGATTCCGGGTTCGAATCTCGGCTCGGGTGCCTTTCTGTGTGGAGTGTCCGAGTGGGTTTTCGCCAGGCACTCTGGTTTCCTCCCACAGTCCAAAAAACATGCGGCTGCATAGATTAATTGGCTAGCAGACTAAATTGCCCGCAGTGCCCGGTGATGGACTGGCGTCCCATCGTGGGTATATCCCTGCCTTGCGCCCTGTGTTTGCCGGGATAGGCTCCGACTCACCGAGACCCTGTACAGGACTAAGCGGTTTCTAACAATGAGATGAGATGAGTAATTACAGTACAGCTTTACCATCACATTGCTAATTAAGAGTTGTTAACGCACACGATTGGTTATGTTAATGTTGATTTGCGGGGTGTGTTGTAAATGTATTCGCACGTATTCTCCGAGAATTACGAGCACTAAGAGTATTTTAATGCAAAGCTTTACTCGTAAGAGCTAGTACCCGTCATTTTAGACTTTAGTTTATTCTATTGTTATGTTATTATCGCAGGTATATGTTTGATTTATAAAGTGTGTGATGGTTCTTCACTCTTGCAAATCATGCGTAGGGGTCTTTAAATGCGCAACTAATGTCCTATCATAATGTACAATGCCTTCTCATGATAAAAATACAAGCCATTCAGTTAGGTTGTATCTAATCTGGAAGGAAACGGTCAGCTATGTAGCGCTTTTCAACAGTTGTCCAGCGGAGAGGGGGTAAGCAAGGTACTACATTTCAGGATACCGGGGGCAATTTAGTCAGAACATTTAACCTGGACAGCATGTCTTTGGACTCTGGGAGGAAACCGGAGTATCCGGAGAAACCCACATGGGCACCGGAAGCAGAAACAAACTTCACCGAGAAATGTTTCGAAGCCGGGAATTGACTTCAGGACCTTCTTGCTGCGAAGCAGCCGCACTTCTCACTGCTGCGCCACTAGTGGTGAAACGGAATTCTGTGCAGCCTACACATCGATGTTGCATCTTGTACGAATGGATGAGAATCTCTTGATGAGCTCAGACAGCTAGAGCTATCTGGCAACTCCTTGCAAATCTTGTAAGAGCCGAGGACACTAATAATTCACACTGTTGAGTTATATTCAATGCCTGGGTGACAATGTCAAAGCCCAATTTGAGACATGTAAATCCGAGGCTTTACCATCACCTTACGATCAATAAACACAAAGCTCGCACCAGTCAACGGTACTCGTGATATGGAGAGACTGGGCTCATCCGTGAATGTGGAATTTTCACCGGTAGCTCAAAGCTACCAACTTAGATGAGTACTGTTCTATGCTCTGTTGAGTACTGAGATACTGATTCAGACTTTTGTTTTTATATGGTCATAACTGCTTTATGGAAGAAAAATAACGCATGCATTTATTTGCTTATCAAAGCTGCTCTTTCAGGATAGCCATGTCGAGCGGCTCTACACGTTCAATCCTGTACAGGGTCGTGGGGAGCCATGGTCTATCCCAGCAGACAGAGGGTGCAAGGCGGGGCTATACTCAGAATGTGACGCTAGTACGTCATACAGCACGGGGGGGGAGGTTGTGGCAATGTACTCAGCAGGCCAATTAACCGAGGCAGCAGCGTGTCTTTGGACGGTGAGGGTGAAAACGGAGTACCAGACGAAACCCCACGTGGACACGGGGAGCAATTCTAAAATGACAAATCATAGTAATAAATTAAAGCGACCAAGATGTGTATGAGTGTAACTGAACGCGCGTTTTGCGTAACAAAACTAAAGCGCATAAGAGTAGCAGCAGCAGCAGGCGTATATAACTTGTACAGTCGCTCTCTTCCCATCATCCGTGCCGCCCGTCTTGGCAACAATGTCCTCCTGCACTGTCACATCGAGGGGTCACTCGGTTTATGGGCAGCAAAACGTGAACCGTATCGCATTCGCACGGCTTGAAACGAGCGCCGATCATTTAATAATGCGCTCAAACATCGCACTGTGCTCTGTAAGTACAAGAAGCTACCGGAATTACCGAAAACAAACAATGCGCATGTCTCAAAACGCTTTCGTAATCAGACACTAATGCAGACCGTGATCTGGATTAATGGGTTGGAGGGGTTCTACGCGCGGACCGCCGCTCAGGCGTCGCACGCTGATTGCCTCGTTATGCTTCTTGCTCGCAAACAAATTGAACATAAAGAGACCAGGACGCGCGACACCGTTTGTCAACCACAGCGCCCGCACGGGGTGCGTGGGGGAGTCACCGGGCACCACTGTGAACCCCGCGCACCGCGGACCCCGCCGCTGCGGGCCGGAGCGTGGCGCCGAGCGCAGGGGGCAACGCACTTTCCGGGATGGCCCGCGGGCACTGGGGCAGAGCGGAGGGCACGCTCTCCTTTAGAAAGTACATTCAAGCCTGACACGCTGTCCACACAAGGGTATTAAGGAGACCGCGACTTTGTTGATTGAATCGGTCGCCGTGTCCCTGCGCAGCGACCAAAATGCCCCCCTTAATGTAAAACCGTCTTCTCCCTCCGTGAGCTGAGTCATAAAGCCAGCAGCGGGAGACTAAACGGAGCAGCCTCATTGCATCGAACGCAACAGCGTTTTTTTTTCCACCGCTAAAAATATAAGTACTATGACAAGGTAGTTAAGCGGAAAGTACATCTCCGTCACATATCTCAGCGTCCACGTATAAAATAAGACGCAGAAAGGCGTGCGGCTGATGGGATGAGTAAACCTACTTTCACGTTGTATTGTAGGTGTCTGTCTCCAGTGATACCATACATTAACTGTTCAGAATAAGGATACAACTAACTAGTGATGCCATATGTTAACTATTCAGAATAAGGATACAAACTTCAATCACTGGGGTGTTTTTATATCAAATGAAATGCAAACCGTTATGAATGTAATCATTGATTAATGTACATTATTGTGCTTTACAATCCGTGCATTATGACAATTCTAATACAGGACGTACACAAATTCGACACAAATAATGTGTTGATGCACCTCTAGGCTAACAAAACGAGACGCAACTATTAACACAGACATCACAAACGAGACGATGAAATGGGACATTCTTAAATCGAATCGTGGCCCTAAATCCTAACATTTCAGGGGCATTGCCAGGAGGGGATCATTGCTTGTCTACAAAACACTTTACGAGTAGCTTAGATTGAAGTATAGTTTAGCGAATACATTTTATTTAATTAACCGTTTATTTACTTTGTAGACAAAACTTGTATTCCTAATTGTAATGTCTTTATAGGGTACCTGCCTTGCACAGATACAGGTATTCTTTTGCCCAGGGATTAATGGACTGGTTTGATTTACTTTTTAAAAATGAACGATTCACTCGCTCAGCAAAATATATTAAATGTTGCAGAGCAACTCGATGACACATTCACCGATATCTAATAGGCCTAGGCATGTGTCAGGTCACCAATAATTCCTGGCCCCATTGTTTGACAACCTTTGTGACATCACAACCAGCCCACTAGATGGCGTGCAGAGTATCCTGCATTTAATTCGGTTACGATATTTATTATTCGTTGTGTGCCTTTATTTGACTTTTACCCTGATGGTATCTTGTGACGATCTCGTCAATCAGACGTGGGCTGTCTTCTCGTTTCAAAGCTGGTCGCATCATTGCCATCTAGCGAGCAGCACAGGTCTCGCCTACGCGGCTGTAGGCCACCGTGTGGGCTAGTAGTTGCTAGCAGACCTCTACTTATATGCTGTTCTATTTACGCCCACTAACATTAATAACAACTAGGACTTTATGCGAAACATTGTTTTTAAGATTCTCTACTCATTGCCAGAACGTGGGAAATTAACTTCCGTTCTCAAGACTGATTTATTGTCTCAGTCCCTCTTGTTTTATGTTGTCTCCTAAGCCTGTCTTCTTGACAGCACACACTCCGTCGCTGTATTCGGAACCACGGCCGAGTCGCTCTCTGTTTTGGCGGCGTTGCTGTGTTTGGCAGAAAAAAGAGCAATCGAGCCTGGCGCAGAAAACCAACAACACGTACACCGTGAGTCCGTCGAGCTTTCCGCAAGGGCTCGCCAGGGACAGCGGCGTTCCCACGGTGACCCGCAGCGCGACCGTGGGCCCTCGGTCCGCGGCGGCCCCGGCCGGCGCCGTCGAGCCCAAGCCCGCGGAGGCCAAGCCGCCCGAGCCCAAGAAGACGTACAACAGTGTGAGCAAGGTGGACAAGCTGTCTCGCATCCTCTTCCCCTTGCTCTTCGCTTCTTTCAACCTGGTCTACTGGGCCACCTATCTCAACAAGGTGCCCAAGACCAAAGGGGTGATCTTTCACAACTGAGGAGGGCAGACTGCGTAGGGCCTCGTTTGCTTAACTACGGCTCGACTGTGTGGCGAGCGTGCAGGTGAGTCGCTTACCGGCGTGGTCACTCACCTCCTCCTCCTCCTCCTCCGCATTTGCTGCGGCCCCGGAGCCAGGCCCCTTCTCCCCCTTCTTAACTGTGACATTAAACAGTGATGGGTTTTTTTCTTTTTAAAGCACTAACGTTCTTTGCAAGGAGGCGCGGCTAGCTTCACATTGCTTATCTCCCCGTGGGGCTGATTACCGTAGGGAATTAATGTGCTTCTTTTTAGTCATGCGGTATTGTTCCATGTGTTCCAACAGAACAGGTTGACAATTGCTATATGTAGATACACCCTGAATCATCTCTACGATTGAACACAACGAGGTTTTATGGGTATGATGACAATGTCTAGGGGCAGCACCTCTGCGGCAAAACCTACAAGGTTGGGTGAAGGTATATGGGATCTTGTTAAGATATTACTATTCAGGAAGGTTATTACTATCTTTTTACTTATTTAGTATATATGTTATTGAACGTGTTCGTGTTTGAACCGTCTGTAGGCTCAGATAAGCTCCATGTCTTCTCTCACATCTCTTGCCGTGTGAGAGGCAGCAGCTGATCTCGGGCTCGTAGGCTTAGGCATCGCAGTGAGCAGGGTTGCCAGGGCAACACGTGCTTAGACTTGCGGGAATGATTTAATCACACTGCAAGATGTGGCAATATGTAAGCAACTAAGTTTATGCAAAGTATCATTGTGTAACATAAAAACAATGCACTGCTAATGTAGAAAAACAACCAATTGTATTTAACAATGTGCCACCGTTTCACTCGAGCTCCGATGAGGTACCAAACCACACCATCGTAGGGTTGGGCCCCTGTAGTCGCTCTTGTTGGAAAATTGGCCAAAAGGAACCAACTGGTTTGGCTCGTCCAGGCTTCGTCAGCTAATCCGGGCCCGGCACATCACGCCGTATTGCTTTCAGCCACATGAGCCCCTTGCTCCTAGGGGTCTGGGTGACAATCACCGCTCCCTCCCCAAGTATTGAGCCAACGTTCCCCTCTCGCACTGAACTCTCCCGGTTGGTACGAATTGGCATTCGCGTGGATTCCTTCGTAGCTCCACCCCATTCGCACGCACGGTCACAGCCACAGAGACGCAGCGGTTGGCTCTCACGCGCCCAACCTGCTTGGGAATGACACGCTCACGAGTGGCACCGCTCAAGTCTGCACAGCAGACGTACCTTCATCCCATCTACGCGTATGCAGAACATGCAAATATTATTTCAGAACACTGTGGTCACACTGCAGCTCCTCACTTTTATGCAGTTCCACCGTAGACTTGAGTTCCGGATCCAAGGCCACAGTAAGAGGAACACTAGACCAAGCCAACTCACTCAGGGCAATCACGTGGAACTGCATGGATACTGATGAGTAACGGATACCACTTCGAGCCATTTGTGTAAAACTAACACGTGACTAAGGTAATAACCCAAAAGCATGAACCAAACACTGTTATTTTACACATTTAAAAGCACTTACTACAACTAAAAAAAACTGTATTTAATGTAGAATAGTCATTATATCTATATAGAAATTTGTTGTATGTATTTATGTATAAGGAAATCAACATTTTGAGAACGAGATAATAACATTGGTCGATGTACAAACTGAAACTTACAAAACTTTATTTTTAATCGTCACTCATACTAACATCTTCATTGATAAGTGGCTAATGTTTAATAGGGGCATGGTGAGGAAGATCTTTTTACTATCTTGTTCTCAAAATATTTGTACCACTGGTCATCGACTCTGTATGCATTATACACATTCCAAGCAGGTACACACCGATACATACATACACGCAGGCATTCAGGTGTCCAACACACACACACACACACGCACCACCACATATATGTAATTTGTCTAACTGTATCCATGATTTTCAATGAATATTTTATTATACGAGGCTCAATTGAATTCATGTAATGCTTGGCCATTATTGGGCTTATTTTAAATGTTTCTGCAATAAACTGTCTCCAGTGTGTGGGCAGCTGTTCAGTGGGTGTAGAGCGGTCCATAAGTGTGGCCTAATTTTTGATAGAAGAGTGACCGAGCGAATCAATGGAAAGGATTTTTTTTTATAACGCTTCACGGGACACTGTGCAATCCAGTATGACTCTAAAATTTGCGTGAGAGACATTGGCACAAAATTAAAATACTTCCGTGCTCCTATGGAATTGTTCATTGGGATTTATGTTGAGGGCGGCGTGGTGGTGCAGTGAGTAAGCGCTGTTGACTCGCAGCGTGAAGGTTCAATTCCCCGCTCGGGTGCCGTTCTGCGTGCTGTTTGCGTGTTCTCTCCCCGTGTCTGCGTGGGTTTCTGTCGGGTGCTCCGGTTTCCTCCCACCGTCCAAACACACGCTGCTGCTTATGTGAACTGGCCTGCCGAGTAAATTGCCCACATTGCCATGCAATGTAATGGCATCAGATCGTCGGTATAGCCCCCGCCTTGCGCTCTCGCTCTGCCGGGATAGGCTCCAATCCCCCGCGACTCCGTACAGCATTAAGCGGGTATTCATGAAGATGATGATGATCATTTATGTTGAGAGAAATGCGTACATTTTGTAAGGAGCTGCCCTGTATGATGGTCTGCTCTAATGATGTTTACACCGTATTAATGGAGAGCACCCGTAGATCTCGTGTTCCCCTACTCTGATACCTTCATGAAGGGCTTTTGGCCGCTACCCAGTAAACACGGAACTTTGGCCCAGAGTTCCAACCACATGCCAGCTATAGCCCGAAGTTGTGTGTTTGCTCAGTCTTCTGCCCTCTGATAGCAGGACGTCAATGTAAATCGAATATTTGACTTGTTTGGTTATAAGCTGTTTCTCTGTCACCCAGGTCTTAGTTTGTTCTTGTTATCAGTTATCTAGCCGTGTGTTGGCGCGTGTGGAGAACCAGCTGGAGTGGGTGAGACGGTGGCAGAGCCGCCGCTTCACCCAGGTTTTGCTCAAGAACTGGTAAACTGCGTCGCTACATTCGCTCCATCTCCCAGAATGCCACCTTTGGTGAAAAGCCAATCTTGGGCGCAGCTGGAATGGTTCTGATGACCAGAAGACGATTCTGAAAAGATGATGCTGTGGCCAGACCAGTCGACTCAAAATCGAGAGGTTTCACATTATCTCCCTTGCCTGCTACGCAGGAGATTGTGGGTTCAATTCCGATCCTGACCTCTACGTGTTTGGAGTTTGCAAGTTATCTTCCCTTTGTGGCCGCATGCTAATCCCCTCCACATTTAGAAATGGGCGTTCAGATTGTTTGGTTGCGATAAATTCCCACATAGGGTCGTAAGACACTTCGGTGAGCTATAATGGCAGCAGGGGGGGTCTATGCAGTGATAACATTTACGTCTCACAGAAAGAAAGACCTGCCTGAGGCAATTGAGTCCCAGGCCCTAGCGCCTTTCTGTGTAGACTTCGTGTGTTTTTCGTCTGTTCTGTGTGGCTCTTCACCAGCAGGTTCTTCGGTTTCCTCCAACAACTAAAGAACATTCATTGTTCAATGATATCGTCTATAGGGACGCTGGTGGGTTGGCGTCAGCTGCAAGTGTAGCTGCCTCCCCCCACCTCTTTCGTGCAGTGGTTTGGGGACTGGGTAAAAGCCGGTACTCTACAAATGTAAAAATATATATATTATTACGTATAGCCAAGTCGCCTCTCGAAACTAACAGCTCAGTGGGCTTGACCTGGTGAATAAAATAGTAATAATTATGTATACAGTTACATAAAGAGATGGTAACCACACGATTTGCCAGGGGAGTTGTCATTTCTCACCAGGGCAATGTAGAAAAAATATACTTCTCTCTCTCTCTCTCACAACCAGCAATGAAATGAGCACCACCTAGGATTGCCACCTTATTCCGGTTTGACCAGGACAGTCTCGAAACTGGCATCCGTGTTCGGGTGATAGGAATTGATTTGCACTGAGATCTTCTACTGATCTGTTGTTGAACTTGATCATAGTCGACTGCATCATTTAGTTAGAGCTCGGCTGGCTGAGGAATATCTGTGTTTACTCAGGAAAAGGTGGTGGCGAACCTGACACTGCTTATTTGTTCACTGGCACCACGGGAACACTTCTAAAATAAAGGAAAACCTCGATATAATGGACTATGAGTGAGGAAAAGGTGTCCAGAAGTCCGTTAAACCCGAATGTTTATATGACGATCATATATATTCTCCGTGACCCTATATAGGATTAAGCGGTTTCAGATAATGAGATGAGAGAGATATATTATACAGACTAATGACAAGATCTTATGACAACCTCTATTAAAACCATCGTTGGAGAGAGTATTACATATATCTGACGTCAGCAATAAAACATTATATCAAATAAATATGATTTATATTATTTACAGTGCAAGCTGTTGTCTCAGAAACATTCGTTGCTTCCCAAGTTCGTCGAGCAGAGGTTCGTTAAATCAATGTTTTACTGGAATATGAATTGCCAATACACTCTGCTAATGACACACATTTAACATCTTGTTAACAGAGTAAAGTGTTAGCACATGGCTGTCATTCACTAATTGGATGCTGGCAGACAATTTAATTACACCCGCTCTCGTACGCACACTGCGCATTAGGCAGTTGATTCACAGTTTGCTGCCGTTCCGACTTCACGGCGTCACACTGACTGAGTGTGACAACTTCCACATCTCGCTCGGCCGGTTTAGAGCGGGCAATGCCACTGGGAACACCTGCATGAGCTTGGCTTTGCACACCTTCACCACCTGGCTATTTTGGTAAATTACCCAACGGTAAACACTCTGTCCTTGTCCAACAAAGGTCACCTAAGATGTTCTTCAATAAGAGGTCAAGCATATCACTGGGCTCCCACCTGGTTAAATATGAAATCGATTGTGTACATAGAGTACATTTCACAATATCACCGTGTCTCTCCGTCTGTTGTCTCTGCCATGGCTATTTTGAACGCGCACTCGTGAAACAGGTGTGAAACTATTGTTTTTTGTAGATGAGAATGCCGTGGCTACGTTAGGATATGCACTGTACATAATAACTCTTTGGCTCCAGAGTTTGGCGGCCAGGTTCAAACCCTGCTACTGCTGCTGCCCTCTTCCGCACACGCCGAGTGAAGCAATACAGGCGTGAGAAACAAAAGGCTCCTGCAACTGAGCAGCGGTACCCCGAGTGATTGCTTGTACTGGAGATGCTTTGCTGCACCAGGGTGTAAAGTACTTTGTTGGCGTGAGGAGAGTCTATTTTTATTGCCGAGTGCTATAAATTGCTACAGGGCCTCGACGGAGCATGTCCACACGGTCGCATGACTCTGCACACTACCCACACCTGCCCAGCTTCAAGTATGTACATCCTCTCTCGTTATCCTTGTGCGACAAAGGCTCGCTGATATTGCAACTCTTGTAACACTATAGTGTAATAAAATTATCCAGAACATTTTTCTTTTTTTTTTGTCAAATACGCGTAGGGTGGCAGTAATTTTATAAAATCAACACCCATCGTATTTCACTTCGCTTTCCACGTCCGACCGGAGGGCAGCGCGCGTCGCTCAGACGCGACAGCGAGACAGTGGGTGACTTTGGCGATCTTCCATCCGCTTCGCTGATGAGTGAAGGTACCAGCCGCTCTTGGGCTTCCTTCATCATCGAGCCTTTTCCATCTCCTTCAGGGCGAGATGAGTGATGTGGCTCGCTGCGCCTGGCCATTGTGCGCCCGCCGGTCGGGGGTTCACGAATCCGCACCGAGGGGTCCACATCCCGTGGTTGCTCCAGGGCACCCGGAATACCTCCCTGCTCACTCGCACGCCGGTTTCTTCACTCAGCAAACCGCTCAGTCCTGATAACCCCCTGCAATTCTCTGCCGTCATTGTCCGAAGTGCACGACTGTACATTGCCTTATCTTTACATCTACAATATGGAAAGCCGTTGTTGTTTCCCAACACCCAGTGTCAAATTTCATATTAAAACAGTACTGTAATGAAAACAAATCATTCATTGTAATGATGTACGTTTCCACGGCTCGATGCATGATGATTGCTTTGAAAAGCTGCTCTCTCGGGACAGCCGCGTCGTTCGCTTCCTGAGGATGCCTCTAACGTGTGAGGAGGCGAAACGTCGCGAGCAGAGGGGAGGAAGCGAACGACACGGCTGTCCCGAGAGAGCAGCTTTTCGAAGCAATCATCAAATCATTCATTAATAATAGTAATTGCAATTATAGAGTGCTTTTCACCAGAGGGTCACAAAGCGCTGCACAGAGCTGCGGGGAGAACGGCACGTCAACAACAACGACATAAGAATGGAAAATTAGCAACAATAACATTTTTTGGGGGGATTTATTTTATCAGAGCTGCGGAGAGAACGGCACGTCAACAACATCAGGACAGTTCAACTGAAAGTCAAATCGTAGCAACAAATATGAGAAGGACATGAAAAGAAGCGATCAAGCAGGGACACCCAAATATGCTTTGGAACACAATTCATCTCACTTTCCTTCGGCTGGTTATGGATTGCTGCACATTTGAAATGGTTTGATAGATCAGCTCCTCTTTCGGGATAGCAATGTCGAGTCTTTTGTCTCTTCCTTCTTTGCCTCCAACGTGGGAAACAAAGCATCGCGAAGGAGATAGGACAACTCGGCACTGCGATCCTGCAATAATAACTATGGAAAGCAATTCCCATTCGTGGAGCCTTGACAAACCAATATCAGTAAGCTAGACCAGGTAAATTGAAACACTGCAAATTGAACTGATTTATTGTGTTTTAATATTTTATCTTAAATTTATTGTGTTTTCACACTTTATAATTGTCTGCGTTAAACATATGTGCTGCTTATTATCTGTAACTACTGTGTTATTAACTTAACTTGAGGTTTGATGTGAATTAAAATCATTGCGTGTAAACAATGCTAATGATGAGCAGTGCTGATTTCGGATTAAGTAATTGGTGTATCAAGTAGCCTGAATGTGTGCATCTCATTATACGAACTCATTAAAGGTACTTTAGGCCACATTCTTGTATCGTGGGCT
This sequence comes from Mordacia mordax, assembly GCA_036362905.1. NCBI lineage: Eukaryota > Metazoa > Chordata > Hyperoartia > Petromyzontiformes > Petromyzontidae > Mordacia > Mordacia mordax. The sequence continues at coordinate 13,189,738 of JAZEWT010000011.1, forward strand.
AACGTTATCTGTCATGGTAGCCACCCACTGTAGCTAAAAGGTCTCCTATTGCTAACCGTTTCATTAGTAAGAGTTAATTTCTGATCCCATTAAAATGTTTGCTATCAGATATACCATTAATTGCCCTTACAGCCCATTAACGGTGTTCTGCTGGCAACCGTACTTAACACACATTTTCAACATTGCTAGATGAATGCATAATTCTGCATGCGTTTAGAACACGTGTCAGCATAGCTTATATGGTATATATAATTAGATATAATACATCTGTAAGTAGTCATCATTTAGAACCCCTGCACTTAGGATTCGTGCATCAGACGCAAATGTGACCACGAGGCAAGAGCAATGGATTTGACGAAGCTAATGCTACAGAACAAATGCGACAAACAACAGCAACACAACGGTACGAACAAGACAATAGATAGCCGATTCCTTAATTAGATCACACCCTTTCATTGTCATCAGTCATTGACTCCTGGGGGCAAGCAGATTGTTACGTGCATAGTAAATGAGTATTCCGATGAGTATGGAGACCTGTGCTGATTAACATAACTTCTGTCCGTGTGGTTCTGCTCGCAGTTGTGTGGGTCCCCGTGGTCCTGGTACTCTTGCAATATTCTATTACGTACACCTGCACTCGTTTGATCAACGTGGAAAAGGAGGCCAAATACACTTCGGAGCAGCGGTTGCCAACCTTTTTATTTAAGCGGACCATCAGACCACAATGTACACGAGCCGTTTATTTATTTTACAGAGGCTACGGATGACAGCACTCAAACATATGTAAACAAGTATTAAAATGCAGCAATTTCTAATAGTAGATTATTTTACATCATTTTATTCAGTAAATGCAATACCCACAACAGCCACTAGTTGGTTCGCGGAGCTCAGGTTGGGAACTGCTGCCCGAGACCTCCACCCTCGATAATCTTGGCAGAGTGAGTCCAGTGATGCGCAGGCGTCCTTGCACAGCTGTACATGAGAAAGAGTTTGAGCTGCTGGGCAAGACGGAGGAGTTTACGGGAGGGCAGCTTGTCACATTGACGGACGAATCAGAAAACTACCGTAATTATTCAATAGCTGCACTATATTTGCATGCAATTGACGCCTATGCAAATCATTTCGCTAAAGTTGAGAGTGTGATCTACACAATGTAGAGTGGCACACAACACGTGTCATCGCTGTGCGGCAGGGGGAGGAAGGTTCATGTCCTCTGAATGGCTGGAGAGATTCTTCGACAGGCTTGAATCACTCATTTTGTTTGTTTTCAAGCACGTGTTGAATGATCATAAAGCAATGAGAGCCGAGCACGTGGAAACCTCGATCGTCACGGCGGTGCACGTGTTCAATGAAGTCCATGCAGCAGTACAGAGCTACAGTCTAGAGCTTCAGCATTGGCCTGTGCCCGCATCCCACCGCACGCTGTTTCATTTAACGCGCAAACCGCAAACAACCCATTGGAGCATTCGTTATTGGTTTAATTCGAGCAGCTTCCCAGCTTGGATTCGTTTCCTTCGCGTGTGTTTACTCTCGACATTCGCGGCGCTAATCAGGACGTCAACATCACATGTGATGTGGTGTCAACACCGTTTGTAGGTGGTTCCAGTTGATGCTTCAGATGTAGCCAACGGCACGCTATGTTCTGCGTGGGTTTCCTCTGGGTTCTCCAGCTTCATTCCGCCACTAAAATAAAAACGAAATCATTAATCGGCCGATAATATAATTATTTATAGGACACAGTGTCTGGAATACGTTGGCGCCGGCTGGCTGCATAGATGCCTACACCCCCCCCCCCCCTCTTGGGTTCCCTCGTGCCTCCGTATCCGTGGCTCGTCCATGGCCAGGCGTATTACACGGTTGATTTGGCTAACGGGTTGAGTATAAATTATGCAAAAATCAGCATTAATCGCTGTGTGGCAGGAGCTGTTTAGATCACTCACAAGCCGAATTTCTAAACTGTGCGCACCCATGAGGTGCCAAACGTGTTGATGAAACATCGCATAGAAAAGAAAACTCTCATTTCTCAACCGTTTTGACCAGATCCCTACATGAAGGAGTTTATGTTAATGCTGGCTTTCTGCTCAAAATCCATGGCTATGGTGTGGCAGCTTTAATCTATATTTACATGCTCAACCGGTACAGATGAATTCGAGCTCTCCACTCCTCGAATGTGCAGTTGAGCAAGGGAGCCACCAAAGCTGAGAGAGAATGTGTGCCTTCTAGCAGGAAAAAATACAGGAACAATTATATTGTTATAGTGTACACGAGTACCAGGGTCCTACCTCATTCACTCTGGAACTTTGACCAAATTCAACAAAGGTGATTTATTAAGTCTCATTTCTTGCAGAAATCTTGTAATGTATACAGCACATATTGATGTGGTTACGGTGTAATGTGAAGGTAATAAATGCACTCTCATAAATGTGCGAGATTCAATCTTTAGTATTCAGCACATAAATACTCAACAAAAGTTAAACGGGTACAGTGTTACTGTACCAAAGTCAACAGTGGTGGTTTCATGGAGCGACTTCCCTTCGGAGTTTGAATTTCTAATTCCACCACTGGTTTCTTGAAACGAGCGCTACCCAGCAGCCATGTCAATTCCGGGCACCCTGGCTTCTGCGTCAGTCCCAATGTGACATCTGAGATATCCATCTCGCTGTCCAAATACAAGGGTATTAAGGCAATAATATAGATCATATGAATGGCATTGGTACCTGCAGGTATCGCTCGGCTCGGCGATACTGTGAGTCTGCGAGGTGATTATAACAAGGTTAACATGATCACAGAGACTGACACCGTACCACGTATCTACCTTGAAACGTGCATCAGAGTGGGCACCTTCTTGCGGATTCGCGCCTCATCCCCATCGAGCCGTCACCTTGCCCTCTCTTTCTCTCTCACTTCCACTCACCACAGCACTTAGCTGATGAACCGCAGCAATGTCAGCCACTCGGGTTTTAACTTCCCAGCTGAATACAATCAAATCAAGTGCGGCACAGTGTGTGATTCTATGTCTGTTCAATCACATGATCGTTGAGTTGAGACCAACACTGCCTTGTCACATGGAGTTATGAAGGTACCGCTTTGGTTCCTGACGTTTTCCATTACTTAAAGCAGCCACTCATCCACTACATCTATGATAAGAGAGATTAATTTCAACACATAATAAACAAATATAGTTAACATTGCAAGGATATGTTTCCTTTATGTGCGTGCGTATTTCCATTTACCATTGGTGGGGTGTGTGCTGTGGCTCACTCTGGCAGAGTTGACCGCAAACAGAATGTCAGATTCCACTAATAGATGCAAATTTATGGATTTCATTACAGTTATCGGTTATTAACATTCAAGACCATATGAAAGTATAATATCACGACACGGTTTGTCTTAGAAATGGTTCGTAAAAATTAGCTGTGCTGCAGATGCGAAGATGCTGGGCGTGTTTATATTTCATAATTAGTTAACAGGAAAATTGTTGGCAATTACAGAAGACAGATTGTGAGCATATATCTGGTGGTAGGCAAATCAACAGAATGCACTGCTCTCTGCTAGCATGGCTGTAATAGTTAATCGCTGTGGAAATAAATGAGAAGGAACATACAATGTACAGAATATTAAACGGTATCTCAATGAAACGCACATTACTATGCATAGACTGCATGCGCTTTTCATTATTGTGTAATTATTCTACGCCATCAATTTTCACCTTGTTAATCTACTCATATTGGTAACCGTGCATTTTAAATAATTACATAGCCTACTTAATTTTTCATTCAAATGGATTAATATTACGAGTAGACAAACGCCGGAATGGAATAGTCACTCTATTTTTAAACTTTAGCAGCTGTTAGCGAATCAGCGTGAGTACGGTGTCACATCGCGTTGTTTCCGACTGAGCGAGACATCGCTCTCAAACGGAGCCCACTTACCACGCTTGAGCGGTGGGTCTCGAAACCTTTCCAAACACACGATCACCTTTAGAATCTACGTGCAGCACAAGAACTTCCCCTGCACGATGCGAGTGATGCCACACTATCTGGGCTTGCTGCACACCGTGTTGGCTGCACGCTGTCCGTAAATGCTTGCACAATAGCTGCAGGAAATTGCGTTCGCAACCGAGGGCAGCCAGAGTTCTGAACACAACCACTGTACAGAATCTCGCGCTGCCTCACGATGTTCAAGACTGGCATCGACTGTCAATCGTGATCGACTGATTGGAACCCCCCTCCCGCCCCCCCGTTCTAGAGAAACGCTCCCTTGTGACATTGGCGATGACAAGTGCATTCAGCATAACAGAGCTGTGTGCTAGAGTACATACGTGTGCGCACCCACATGAGCTTTGCTTCATATATGAAATTGCTTTATGGAAATTTTGTTGTCAACGCTTTAATAACACCAAAAATCGGCGCAAAATCCAGCGTCCTCTTAAACATCGCTGTTTGTGTATTGTAGAACAGAAGTAATGTATATTTATTATTTAGATTTCGTAAACATGGGCTAGCAATTCAAATGTGACCTGTTTAATATTATCAAGTTACCTATTCGTTTGTATCATAACATTGAATCGTATCGTATCCCGATTCTACTATTGGCAGCATGAGATGAATAATGCAGGCTCCAGTTATAAAACAGTCTGTGAAAGCCTATAAAGAGTATCACAAAATTAGTTCAGAGATCCCTTCAAATGACCTTATATCCTGACTCGGGAACAGAATGCCTCCTCCCTGCTGCCGGAACAGAAAGCCCCACGTTGGTTGTGTAACAATCAAAGCGACATTCCTAATTCTCAGAGCTGCAGTTTACCCACATTAAAAGTAAATCCGTGCGGATGGATTTGTGGTGCAATCTTTGATGACCGGGCTACCATCAACTCTCCTTACGTGAGAATCCGGTTTGCTTACAATCCCTGGGGTCAGCAGAGCCAGCTCAGTGTCCTGACCTCTGGAGCCATCCTCCGCTGGCCACGGGACATCACTTATAAAAGGTCACGATTCGGACTGTAAGATCATAATCCCAGGGACCATAATCCATGCTGTGTTAGTCACCACGACAGACGGTGATGCATTGAGCTATTCAGTTGGTTGATATGGCTTTCGGCACAATTTAACAGTACTCATACGTTGCACACAGATGATTCCTAATCCCTTCGCAGTCTTGTGCCAACAAAGTTAGTGAGCTAACAGGGGCGATGCTTTGCATTTATTAGACTCTGAGTTTAAATCCCAGGTGCCCGTCCAAGATAGGAGCGATTTTTCAAGCACCTGTATATCCAGGTTCACGGTCTCATCCTGGTCACCAATGACTATAAATATATATATATAAAACATAATGCTTGACAGTACAATATTCATGTTTCACAAGTTAATTCAAGACCACTGCAGAGCGTGCAGAAGATCTCTCTACTCAGGTAGTGTAGTCCTTATTATCATAGTAATTGCATTTGTTTAACATTATCATTGTATTTACACTTGTTTAACATTATCATTGTATTTACACTTGTTCAACATTATCATTGTAATTACACTTGTTCAACATTATCATTGTATTTACACTTGTTCAACATTATCATTGTAATTACACTTGTTTAACATTATCATTGTATTTACACTTGTTTAATATTATCATTGTATTTACACTTGTTCAACATTATCATTGTATTTACACTTGTTTAACATTATCATTGTATTTACACTTGTTTAACATTATCATTGTAATTACACTTGTTCAACATTATCATTGTATTTACACTTGTTTCACCAGGATCGCTTCACTGAGCCACAGCTCCCTTGTGGGAGAGAGGCTTGTTGTTAAGTTTCCACAGTAGGGGGCGACAATTAATATGCGTTTCCAAATTAAGTATCTTTTTTTCCAATTGGGATTATCAGATAGTTGTTTATGATTACAGCAGAAAGTACCCAGCGAGCTTGCAAGCTCTGAATGAGGGATTCCCGCGGTACAACAAACGGCACACAGTGGCCTAGCCTGCTTGATAAAGCCATCACATGGTCTTTAACGTGCAATGTGAAGCAGACGGTGCTTGCTATTGAATGGTTTACACATCAACAAGAAGTAACCAGAGCTGCTGCCGAGTTGGCACTGCAAACGCCAGCAGAGCCACGCATGTGCCACTGCTGGGCAATGCCACTGCCTTAGGGCGATGCAAGGTATACTCATGAAGTACACTTGGCACAGACCTATGGTGTCATTTGAAGTGTTCTAAACCAGGCATTCTCAGCCTTTCCACATCAAGGTCCACTTGGCACACTTGGGTCCGCTCTCCACGGACCACTAGGTGGTGCTCGCAGCCCACTCTGGTGGTTCGCGACCGTCTAGTTGAGATTGGCGACTGTTGTCTCTCGAGGTTTAGGGAACATCTTCGGACGCAGATTTTGTGGACACGCCTCTGCATGCAAACAGCAAAGAGGGCTTCTGGTGTCAGGGTCTGGGGACTAGTAGGAGGGTTTGACCCCTCTGCTCACTCTACGCTAGTTGACCCTACTGCCAAAATTACATTATTCTATTATTAAAGTTATGTTGTCTCTTACAGGCACCCCTTTACCTCAAGGTAGGTCAGTGTTTATTTTATTTTTATGCAAGTATAGAAGGAACTGTTGAGCTATGTAGCTCTTTTTAACTGTTGTCGAGCGGGGAGAGGTAAGCAAATTGTCACATCTCATGGCACCAGAGGCAATTTAGTCAAGACAATTAAGCTAGACAACGGGAAGAAACCAGAGTAACCAGCGAAAATTCACGGGGAGAACATGCAAACTCCACACAGAAAGGCACCCGAGCTAGGAATTGAACCCTGGAAAATTGTTGTGAGGTGACAGCGTCATTCACTGTGCAACCCTGCCACCCTTTGTGTCTAGTAAAGCCCCCAGCTAGGGTTACCACCTGTCCATGTTTAACTCACGTCTAAGAATTGCCATTTGTGTTCTGGTGGCAGGAACTGATCTGCATCTAGGTCTGCTACCGGTGATTCTGTTGGACTTTATTACAGGAGACTGCCCATTGTTTATACGAGATGTAGTGGGAAGGGTTGCAACCTGTTCCGCTGTTTAAGCGTCGTCACCTCGTGTGTCAATATCGCCCACATTCTTGTAGCCTCCTACACGAAAAAATACTGACGCAGACATTGTGTAATTATGGGACGCATACAAATGTAATGTTACAATCGTTTTAAAGGACTAATTATTATTTCAAAGGTTTGTGGTGCCCATAAGACATACTTTTCATGGTTAGCCCAAAATATAATTGTGACCCAATATGCAGGCTT
>JAZEWT010000011.1:13202814-13227539 GCA_036362905.1 Mordacia mordax
CATACCCGGCTCGGGTGCCTTTCTGTGTGGACTTTTGCGTGTTCTCACCGTGTTCGCCTGGAATTTCGCCGGGTACTCCGGTTTCCTCCCACCGTCAAAAGACACGCTTCTGCCTAGGTTAGTTGGCTTGCTGAGTAAATTGTTGCCAAAAAATGCTCTGCGATGTACTGGCGTCACATCCTGGGTATACCCCTACCTTGCACCGTCTGTCTGCCGGGATAGACTCCGCCCCCTTTCCCGCGACCCCTGTATAGGATTAAGCGGGTATTTGTAATCATGAAGAGGAATACTGCTCCAGTGTTGCATTATCAAATGCTGTGAAGGTTCCAGCAAACAATAATGGACAACATAATTAACTCTCGGTTAAATAATCGATGTGTTCTCGGGGACCAAAAAGCTCACGGTTCCTGTGTCTAAACAGCTTGGACCAGCCTTTGCAAGTTGGCAAGCCGGGTTCTCAGAGTCATCAAAGGGTGATGCCAAAACTGCGTGCTTTAAGCACTTCTGCTGACTCGACACCAAGAATGCTCGCGCTATTGGACTTTGCCGCGATGCAACTAAGACGACCCCCATCAATACAGGCATTCAATGAAGATGGCTTTAGCCGTCACTCGTTGGTGCTACGTTGACTCGTGCTGTGCGCCGCGGGATGCAGAGTGCACGTCTTCTCTGGGAAAGCGAAACACCTCTGGATCTATACTTAACTGATGGCCTCGTACTCCTCGTGAGACTCACGAGAGCCCCTGTGCCGCGCTCCCTCTCAAGTGGCGGATCGCAGCCATTTGGCCTCCAAACCAGTCGTACAGAGACACAATCTTAGTTCTTCACTAACCATTGGTGTCCTGCAGAGACAAACAGCTCTTCCGTACAACGGTTCACAGACTGTAAGGACAAGTGCTGTTGTGAGCGCCCATCATAATATATAGCCGTCGCCTACTCAACAGTGCCTACTCACCAGCGCCTACTCACCAGCGCCTACTCACCAGCGGCTACTCACCAGCGCCTACTCACCAGCGGCTACTCACCAGCGGCTACTCACCAGCGCCTACTCACCAGCGCCTACTCACCAGCGCCTACTCACTAGACACTGCATCTCATATAGTCTGATGCTATCGGTCAATTCATGAATTCGTTTTTTTTGTTAGGGGAGGAAACCGGAAACCCACAGGAAACGCACCCAGAACAGCGGGAGAACACACAGAATTCACACAGAAAGGCACCCGAGGTGGGAATCGAACCGCCTCGCGTAGAACTTTCTATCTGTGAGGCGTGGACGTCATCGCTGCGCTACCCTGCCAATGATGAAGGCCGGTGTGTACCAGGGAGAGGGTGGCCAACAACACACCGCCCGCCTTTGCTCTCCTAAGCCATACACACTGCATCAGGTACGTAAGGCTGAACACGACTGTGATGTATGCCCACCACGAGTCAACCCCTAAGAGATTGAGCCAGGAACTCGTCCCAAAATCATAATGTTCTGTTCAGGTTACAAAGAAATGTGGTAAAGGCGGCAGGGTGGAGCCGTTGTAACGGCTGGGCCACGCAGCAAGAAGGACCTGGGTTTAATTGCCTACTTGAGTGCCTCTCCGTGTCGAGTTCGTATGTTCCCCTCCTGGTCTGCATGGGTTTCCTCTGGGTTCTCTTCTTTACTCCCATAACCAATAAAAGACAATTGCCTAAAAATCTTTCGATTGTATAATACATTTAGCAACATCGCAGATCTGCTCGGAAAACTTGGCACGATGGGACGTTAGTATATCGTAGGACACCGGGGCCAATTTTGTCAGGTCCGTTAACCTAGGCAGTATGTATTTGTATTGTGGGAGGAAACCGGAATACCCGCGAAAACTCAAGTAGACACGAAGAGAACATGCAAACCCCTCACGTAAAGTTAGCACCTGAGCTGGTAATAAAACCCAGAGCCCTCTTGTTGTGAAGTGGCAGCGCTAATCACCACGCCACCGTGCCACCACAATTGTAATCCACCTCATAGATATGTGTATTCCTGCACCAATTCCATAATTGGGCTCCGTAACTGTACAAACATTCTTATTTGCATGCAGATTTTTTTTTACTCTCTGCATATATAACTTTCGTGGTGTGTATATTGTCCTTATTTGCATTACTCATGGCCGTCTCTACGGGATTAATGATTGGAGCTGTACATGCTTAGTTCATTAAATGTCGCAGGTATAGATTTGTGAGAACAGTGCATTGCAGTGGATAAAGCGAGACCCATAAGTCAATAAAGGCTTGATTAAGCACAAAATCACATTTTCTGCAAGTGTCAGTAGTTTTCGTGGAGCTGTATTTAAAAAAAAAATCTACAATGCGATGCTGTCAGCTCTTTTCTAATTCATGCAGAGTCTCAATGCAGGCAGACACACAGTCCTTAAGTGCCAGGCTCCTAATCGGTATGAATTGTTGGACACATTTCCATTCAGTGTAAACTCTGAAGAGTGCTCGCATGAGACGACGTTTTGTTTCTGAAATCACCTCTGAGTGAAGATGAATTAAGCGTTGGTCACTCAATACATTTATATAAAATGGGTCATTGTATGGCGAAGAGGCAGCGGTGCACTGACAGCTAACTGCAAAAATTCGCAGCTCGACCCTGGAAATCCGCCCTCGTTAATACTGCGGGTGCATTATTACCCATAAAGAACTAAGCCTGATGCGTCACAGTTGACGTCTTATATCCCGCTACGTTATTCGAAAAGGTGAGGCCATTGTGTCCTGGTATCCTGGTCCAAATGTGCCCGAGTTGAACAATTAGATGGAAAATTGCTTAATTGGGATGAAGCCTAGAAATGTCGCCTCCATAATTTCCGTGGGAAGCACACAAAGTGCACAAAGAAAGGCGCTCGAGGCGGTAATCGAACTGCCTCAGGCGAGACCTTCTTTATGTGAGGCGCAGCTGTTACCAATGCCGCGGTACTTTTTGTTTAAAAGAACGCAAAATGCACTCATGCTCTCGCAGCATTCGGGCCGTGCCCTGTGGATCTCACTCCGCATGCGTCTCCGCCATCCCACCTCCCACTTTCCGAGTGACTCAGTCAAATGGACCCCCGAGAGAGGATCTTCAGGACGGTTCACTCCACGAGCAGCGGCGATGCACATTGGCGTTACCTAAGCTAAGTCAATGTTGGTGCCGTGAAAGTGTGGGTTTTATTATTTTAAATTATCATTCCGACCGCGTTTGTTACTGAACGGAAAATGTGAGCTTAAGTAGGCCATCAAGCTCAGATGCATTCATTGTCAATCATACGTAAATAAATGGATACATTGTATGGATGTAGCTTTTCACAGCGTCGAAGCATGATGGTTGCTTTTGAAGCTATTCTTTCCGGACCGCAGTGTCGAGTGTGCAGGAAAGGGAATGGCTATCCTGAAATAAAAGCTTTGGAAAGCAACCATGAAATAAGGCATTCATTCAATATTTGGATTGTTATAGAAATGAGAGAGGTATGTATTGTGCATAATGTTCCATCTTATATCATTGTCAGAAACCGCTTCGTCCTGTACAGGGCCGCGATTAGCCGGAGCCTATCCTGGCAGACACAGGGCGCAAGGCAGGGATATACCCACGATGGGACGCCAGTCCATCACCGGGCACTGCGGGCCATTTACTCTGCAAGTCAATTAATCTATGCAGCAGCATGTTTTTTGGACTGTGGGAGTGCCCGGCGAAAACCCACGCGGACACGGGGAAAGAATATGCAAACTCCACACAGAAAGTTACCCGGCACGGTGGCCCAGCGCTACCCACTGGGCCACCGTGCCGCCCTGTGCATAATGTTAAGCAACCTTATTTCTATCTTTTAACATTCATTGTTGGCTGATTGTGATTGTGTGGAGAGTAGGGAGTTGAAGGGCAGGGTAAATGTACCACGGAGGCCGGCAGTGGGATGGGGCCCCGCTGGTCAAGACGATGCACCGAGGAGCTGACAATGCGCTTCGTCAACGCAGCCATTGATGCGTTCAGATGCTTAGGGAAATTGAAAAATGGTTACTGCTAATCTTACTTCGAAAACATCTGGTCCAGGTTGCCTCTGATGTCAATATTCCTGAAATGTTACACTCAGTTAGTATTTAAGCTGGAAGGAACCGTAGAGCTATGCAGCTTTTTTTTAACAGTTGTCAAGCAGGGAGGGATAAGCAAGGTACAACATCTCAGGGTATCGAGGGTAATTTAGTTAGGAAAATTAACATAGCTAGGATATATTTAGACTCTGGGAAGAACCCGGAGTACCTCGTGAAAGTTCATGAAAACATGCACACTGTGCACACAGAAAACTACTCGAGCTGGGGAATCGAGCCGGGAGGTTTTTGCTGTGATGCGGCAGCGCGCAATCACCCACTCCCAGAAGGCTATGAGCCAATGAGTTATCCAACAAACAAAATAACGTGGCAGCTACATATATGGCGGAGACATTGCTTGCCTCAAGGCTATGATGCACACACACAGAGAGGCTTACCTGCGCGTGGGATTCCCGCAGCACGGGTAAGCAGTGTGTGTGGAGTTCGCATGATCTCCCAGTGTCCGTGTGGGTTTACACTGGGTGCATCAACGTCCTCCCACAGTTCAAATATACGCTGCCTCAGCGAACTCTGCTGACTTTCCCCAGGTGCCCTGACATGTTGAGACTTGCTTACCCCTCCATGATAGACAACTGTTAAAAAGAACTACATATCGCAACGGTTCTTTCCAGCTTAAATAAAAATCGACTGACTACAGGCTGTGCTAAATAAGTTAGTATGCTCCACGAGTAGAGAAAATTTAAATGCTTTTAAGCATGGAATTCTTATAAAGGCACAGCATTGGCGATGGTATGGAAAGAGATGGAAGCGTGTAAAATGAAACAGTTGCTAAAACTGCAAATAAGCTGTCGCGTCCGTAACGTGAGACACTGTAAAATTCCGCCATCACCTGTTCGTCACAGCAAATGGAAATAAATGTGAGCTGCATAAGCCGGGTCCCTGTGCAAGGCACTTGACAGGCCCCGGCGCGTATCCTCACTGACAGTGAGCCGCGCGACGAGGCCCCAATTATGTTTTGTGCCACTTTTTAAGATAAATCCATCTGACACGATTATGGCACGGGTGAGCCCCCATCGGGACCTGCTCCTTCTCAAATTTACAATCGACCTGTTTAATTGGATGTTCAGAAGCGACATTCCCACGCGGAATCCTTAATCAACCACAACGTTATATAGGATTCGCAAATGCTGACTATGGAACAACTTCAGATTGTTCTTGGTGCCAGATCTCATGAGCAGCTGGCCTGTTTATATATTCCACACGATGTTATGCAGTTGCAGAAAGTCAAGTCAGAGTGTCTTGCTCAACAGGGTACTGAAGTGAAGCTTGTCGTGTGATTTCTTTGTTGTTGGTTTTGCTCTGATTTCTATTTGCTTCATTATAGTAATTGACTTCCTGTTATAGCTTTTGTAATTTTGGTGACCCATATGACTCGTGCAAATAGGACGAGCCTTGTATTGATGTCTTACCAGTTCTCAGCTCTCGGCTGATTAAACAAAAGCAACTTGAAACTTGATCTTCACTGGCATCCCTAAGCCAGGCATGTTATGTCTACATTTCTGTTACAGGGGCCACTAAACCTCGAGAATACCTCCTATTAACTTTTCACATGCTGCCCATCATTAAAATGAGCACGGACACACTGACTTTTAAACGTTTTATCATAATAGAGATATTTCTGAGGCTCAGATATGCCTCCTGCATTCTCTCTGCACCCAGATGAAAACAAAATTCTCAGTTTATTTGGGGGTCGTAGAAGTAACTGTTAAGATGGACGAGTTTCATTCAAATGATTATTTAACGTGTGGATCGGTCCCGAGACATGTGCACGCTTCCCCAATTTCATACTTATCCAGGCAAAACATATCTGCTCAAATCAACACGGGGCAGTGTTTGTCTTCATCGCAACAAATTCTGGAAACGCCACAACCTTATTGCAGAGACAGTGACGCGACACTGACCTGCTCAAAGTCTCCAACGTGAAACTCATTTATCCAACCTCAATAGGACAAATCCCAGTGGATCCCTAACCTGTATTGAATTCAGAACCTTCCACTCTGAGACAATATCCTCATGTGATTTTGCTCGTCGTGCCCGTCATGGGTTTTTGCCGAGTACTTCGGTTTCCTCCCACCGTCCAAAGACACGCTGTTGCCTCGGTTAATTGGCCTGCTGAGTAAATTACCATAAAAAGTGCCATGCGATGTAATGGCGTCATATCCTGAGTATTCCCCCGGCTTGCGCCCTCTGTCGGCCGGGATAGGCTCTGGCCCCCTGCGACCCTGTACAGGATTAAGTGGGTATTGATAATGAATTAATGTTGTTGCTCGATGTGAAACATTCATGCACTGTCAGTCCCTGCTCAATCCCATTATTTAGCCGCGTTACTCACTACACAACCGGGCCGCCCAGCAATATTCTTTTAAAAGACAATTTAGAAACTGTCAAAATGAAACCTTTTTTTTACAGCCTCAAGCAGAGTATTGATGTAGGTTGTCACGGCTCCATGAATGATAATTGCTCTCAAGAGCTGCTGTGTCCAGATAGCCGTGTAGAGCGTTCCTCCTCCCTCCGTCACGATGTGTCGCCTTCCACGTTTGAGGCACTTGCTGTCAGCAACAGCAACTCCCTGCTAAGTCTATGGCAGGGGGGAGCTTTGTATTGCTCTTCGTTTGGGGCAGTGTGGAGAAGTGGCCATCCTCACTGCGCTACGAATCACGTGGCCTGAGTTCGATTCCTTGCTACAACAAACATCAGAAATCCTTGAAACGAGATTTTATTTAAGTCGGAAGAAACGATTGAGCTATGTAGCTTTGTGTAACAGTTGTTAATTGAGGATGGGTGATCAAGTTACAACAGGTCAGGGCGGTGAGGGCAATAATTATTCAAAACGACTTACATCAACACAAATGTACACTTTAAAAAATAAATACTGAATACATCCTGCATGTTTCTAATTGTTACATGTTACAAAGGTATTGTTGCATGCTATTAGTGAGTTTGTGGTCCGTCCTAATTTCTATTGGGATCTCATTCCACCATGATGAAGGCAAGGTCGCAAAGCAACGAGCCTTAATCCTATGCAGGGTTGTAGTGAGCCAGAGCCTATCGCGGCAGACGACACAGGACGCAAGGCAGGGCTATACTCACGATGGGATGCCACACCATCGCAGGGCACCGAGAGCAATTTATTTAGGCCAATTAACCTAGGCAGCAGCATATATTTAGACTGTGGGAAGAAGCCAGAAAATCTGGCGAAAACCCAATTAAAAATATCATAAGAAATGAACCTGAGCTTTTATCTCATATTAAAATGTCGATTTTATATGTAAACGTATACGGAGCTAATTTGTGTGACGACGGTGCAGTGACACGATGAGGCCACACCTGCTGGGAAACGTGAAGAAGTGTGTCCTGGCGCAGGTCACAGGAGCCCTCTCTCCACTTTCTAAATCACTTTTGCCCTTTACAGCGAAGAAATGCAAAGACTGCAAAAAAGCAAACGTGTACGGTAGACCCTACCCAGACGGAACTTTATATTCATGCGAACATTGCAACTATTCACGCAAATTTATTGCAAAAACCTTTAGGGTATTAACGGCTTTGTTTCATCTCACCGAGGAACAGCTTTTTTTTATACTCTGAAACATAGTAGAAATATTGGCGATGTTTATTTTGGAAATTGTAAACAATCTCATTAACATTTGTATATTTGAAATATACTGCAGAAACGTCGAAATGACATTGGTAAAATCATTACCTGGTAGAAGAGCTTTAATTGCATTTATTTCGTTAAAATGTATATAAACAATGTAAGCCCTTCGTGAGCCCGGATATTTCTATCGCTGGACAAGGGCCTCCTCAAACTACAATGGGTCTACGCTATGGGTACTTTTTGACAGTATACATATATAAGAGTAGAAGGTTTTACCGTTTCTGGCGATTATGCAGGTGTTAAGATCGCCAGAAACGGTAAAACCTTCTACTCTTATATACAATGGGTCTAGCTCCTGCATGCGAGCAGACACAACCATTCAGGCGGCATCGCAAACATCCTCTCCAGTGGAGGCACCTCTTTGTATGACATCGGAGGCGCGGTGGCGCAGTGAGCAGCGCTGCCGCCTCGCAGCAACAAGGTCCCAGATTCTATTCCCGGCTTGAGGGCCTTTCTGTGTGCAGTTTGTATGTTCGTCCTGTGGCCGTGGGGATTTTCACCTGGTACTCGAATTTTCTCCCACAGTCCAAAAACATGCTGCCTACTTTAATTGTCCTGACTAATTTGCCCCCGATGCCCTGAGATGCTATAAATTGCTTACATCTCCCCAATGGACAACTGTTTAAAACATTCTACGTGGTTTAACGGTTACTTCAAGCTTAATTAGAAAGTGACTGACCTCATCGTTAGTCTCGACCACTGCTTATCATCAGGGTGGTATCGTGGTAAGTAACATCTCTGTCGCAAAGAAAGAAATTCCTTCCCGAGGCTGTTTATTTCCCACTGCGGGCACCTTCCTATGCGGACTTCATGTGTGCTCCCATTGTCTCGCGTGGGTTTCCTCTGGATTCACTGCTTTCCCCTCACAAGTAAAAAAAAAACATTCATTAATGACTTGGCTACAATTTCATATCATATAGTGTGGCCGGTGCTGGCTGGTAGTGGATTTATTACACATATAATAGGAACATTATCGTCATCAGTTATAATATCAGAACTCTAGTGGTGACAGAATACGTAGGTGACATCACAAACTCACTGGGCCGCGACCATTCCTCAGATGTACGAAGGAATAAGCTGTCTTTAGAACTCCCAGTTCAAGAATTGTAGGGATGATGTAAGATGTCTAGATTGTGTAATGCTGGTTAATATACTCGGCAGCTGCAGTTTGATTTGACATACATTAATTAGCAATCCTAATATGCATTATTGCTTGTGTTGACACGAGTGTAGTTGAGTCGGAAAGGAACGGCTGTGTACACCGCAGAGAGGAGCGATTGTGCGGGTTTGGGGATGTGCAGGATGATAATTGTGTCCACCGCTGCAGTTATGTATATATTTAAGTCTTAGTGAATTCGTGTTTGGGAGGAGTCAGGTAGCTGTCAGTATTTTAAACTGATAATAACAGCAGGTTTTGCTTAAATATGCTGGAAGTTTAGGACCTAATCTCTTAATCACTGAACGCGGGCTGCCAAGGTGGCTTGTCTATTGTTTTGGGCACAAACTCCTCTCAGAGTTGATTGTGTGGAGGTCATCTTGGATGGGGTGCCATCGTAGCGCTCGCCACCCAGCCCTTCAATACGTCGTGTCGGCCTTCATAGGTGTTCGCTGACAGCATTTGACCCGACTGTCCGTTGGGACGATACGGGGACATTTGTCTTTATCGGAGTGTGTAATATTGTACGCTGTACATTTGTTTTACCGGGGTGTTCGATGTTAAATAATTTAAATGTGTTCACGTGGATGAACTATTTATGTAGCAGCTCGTGAAGTGCAGGGGGCGAGGAAGGAGAGAGATTGTGAAGGGTCGTGGTTGTGCGGAATCATAATTGTGTCTGCCTCCTGACGGTGCCTCCAACACAGGAGGCGAAACGTCGCAAAGGAGAGGTACAAAGCCTACATCAGTACAACTCTATTAAGATTATTTTCATACCTTTATTAAAATTACGTTGAGAATCGTTATGCCAGGAGAACTAATGAATCTCAATTCTAAACATGAACACTGTGGGACTTTGCTGTAAAAAAAATAGGTATTTTATTTTCATTAATGCACATACAATTAACATATATTGCTGCTCCACTAAATCGAAGAAAGCAGTGGGAATATATTTACTGTCACATGAGCAACCATTATGGCTTACTGATGAGTACTAATAGTGTAAAAACAGCCTAATCTGTTCTGGCACAATTGCTTAAATACAAAGCACGAAGTGCAAACGTTCAAATACCGTTTGTCAGGGATTATTTACTCATTCATATTGGAATTGTTATAATTACCTGTGCACAGATGTATACAGAGAGCTCGAGATGTATACAGAGAGCTCGAGAAAGTCCTAGGATAAGGAATATTCCGGTTCTGTGCAAACACCGCGGCATAGGAAGAGGGGACTGTTCTGAACAGGGGTAGTTTGCAGGAGGCACGGGGGTAGCGAAGTGGTAACATCTGCGCCTCATAGAAATGAACGTCTCTCTGTGGCAGGTCGATTCCAACCTCGCAAGCCTTTTTATGTGAAGTTTGTGTGTTCTCCCCCTTTTCTGCGTGCGTTTCCAACGGTTTAAAGTTTAAACGCATGACTGAAACAAAGAAACACATTCGTTACTGGCTGCGTTGCCACCTTTCCCTCACCTCTGTAATTGTATCCCCTTCTTCTGGGCACCATATCCTACAGGACGTTGATG
The DNA here is from genome assembly GCA_036362905.1 of Mordacia mordax. Taxonomy (NCBI): domain Eukaryota; kingdom Metazoa; phylum Chordata; class Hyperoartia; order Petromyzontiformes; family Petromyzontidae; genus Mordacia; species Mordacia mordax. The sequence continues at coordinate 13,213,250 of JAZEWT010000011.1, forward strand.
ACAATGGTCTTTCATAAATCTCTGCTCTTTGAACTTCAAAGAATGTCCATTGTTGATATATTCATCCGTCTTAATAGACTCTTGACAAAAGTCAATCTCTGGCGTCCACGATCTCTACTTCAAAGTTTCCATTTATACCCATGGGCGGCGCGGTGGCCCAGTGGTTAGCGCTGTCGCCTCACAGCAAGAAGGTCCCGGGTTCGAATCTCTGGGCTCGGGTGCCTTTCTGTGTGGAGTTTGCATGCTCTCCCCGTGTCCGCGTGGGTTTTCGCCGGGTACTCCGGTTTCCTCCCACAGTCCAAAAGCATGCTCCTGGATAGGTTGATTGGCTCGCAGACTAAAATTGTCTCGCAATGTCCGGCGATGGACTGGCGTCCCGTCGTCGGGTGTATTCCTGCCTTACGCCCTGTGTTTCCGGGATAGGCTCCGGCTCACCGTGACCCTCTATAGGATTAAGCGGTTTCAGATAATGAGATGAGATGAGACATTTATACCCAGTGAGCTTGTAAGCTCTGGATGCGGGATTACTGTAATACAGCAAATTGGGTGGTGGAAATGAGAGGTTATTAATTTGTATTAATTATTATGTATTAGAGGTTCTCACCAATGGATGAATCTCTCGATTTAGGATATGGGCATCGGTTTAAAAATAGCAAAATCACAAGGACATAGTAGCTGTGGGGCAGCCACCGATGCACATTCGACCCAAATAGTCCGGGAATTGGGCTCTGATTGATTGGCTGGAACTGATTTGTAACAAGATCTGGCACCGGCATCGTGTTGAATTGAATTGCGGTAGACTGCACAGTGTTGCTAGGTCTGACTGACTTCGAAATCTGTCTCGATTTGGTGCAGTTGAAATGTGCCCAAGCTCACTGTGACATTCACAGCCCATACAGTACTTGCCTCGCACGCATTTGTTCTTAATGCAAATAGCTTCAGCTATTACAAACAACTGCATCATTATATGTTGCTGATGTGCAAGCCTCACTACGATCAGACCACAGTATCAGAAGACGTACAACATGATTATAGTTTACTTGCGTTAAAGACTGACAGCGTTCACAATAACTGTGCTATGTCAGGACAGCAACACACACTGTCGCCTTTCACAGCCTCTCCCAAGTAATACGAGTATTCTTGTGAACAATTGTTGAGAGGTGCTTTGCTGTCTATAGCTATACAGAGTATTCCGTCGCTCTCCTTCGCGACTTTTCACCTGCCATCATCAAGCGTTCTGAATAATTGATCATTCAGAACGCCTGGTGCTGTCTCCAATATGGAATGCAAAAGGTGTCCACAGTAATAACTAGATCCGAGCGACTATTGCATTGAAATCTGCGTTATGCTAGAGCTGCTTTCTCTTGGCAACATTTGCCTAACACTGGTAAGACTAGGCCACAAAAATGGCTCTCTGTGGTGTGGACCAATTAGTTTCAAGCAACACTGAGCAGGCAGGTGTCTACTGATCTTTGAAGTTCTCAACACCTCTATCGTTGCCAGAATTGTCCTTGTCTTTACAATGTCATCATCAGCTTCTGTTGCAGGGGCAACTCCACACATGTCCTGTCTGCAGCTATAGGCCATACAGATCTACAGTAAAGCGGTAAACATATATTCTTTTGTATTTATACCACTACTTTCTGTGACTGAATTCCAATAATCCAATATGCATAACATCTTGGAAAATGCATTCTTCAATAAAGTACAAGATGTGATGTTTTGCAGCCAATCTATAGTGTCCTTGAGTTGATTGAAAACAAATCCTAAATTTCTGTATATTGTTTCAGCATTTTAATGCACAATGCACAGCAACTTGACAACCTGTTTCATTTAGAATGAATCCTATTAGTCATAGTTGTATTTTCTCTAACAATATTCCATTCCAAAACGGCCCTAATTTGCATGATTTGCTTGCATGAGGCTGATGCACTGGCGGTATTTTCCATCATGTCTTCTTTAATAAAAATTCAAGGAGGGTTTTGCAGAAAATTGAAAGGAGCTTAACTGCAGCCAAAGCTGCAGATTGAATTGAAATTACATCTAAATGTTGATTGGTGTAAAGTGATGCATATTGAAGAACGGGCACAGAAACACTCAAGTTCAATACAGAGTTGAAAAATATTCTGAATGTTGATTCGATGCATGAAATAGACTGTACCATTGACCAGACAAAACTGACGATATAAATATACGTTTAACAAATATATAGGATCACGTTTGGATGGATGTATTAGCAAATGGCAGTAAAATGAGTGATTTAACAGCTGTGCGATGATTATGAACCCATTGACAAAAGCACGACACCCAGCCATGACTATCATCAGGAGCGACCGATATTCAAAACGGTCCTGGGCCTTCTCTTAAAAATCTAAACTGGACAGCGTGTACTGAATCGTGGTCATGTAAACCCCACGATACGCATGGCATGGGGAGGAAACTATCCAGCAGTGGATTGAAAAAACACTACTAATTATTTATATAAAAGCTCACAACTGTCTGCTACCCCCCCACACACACATCAGCACAATGAGTCTGCACAATGAGCCAGTAAACAACAGTTACAGATTGATTCCAATGACTGCACGGTGTGTTTTGTGTGAGCTTATCACTTCAAATTGCATATTACAGATCTTGTACCGTGGGTCATTCAAGTGGACTCAACATGCGCCACAGTATAATCATCGGCTACATTTCACGTATGAACGTCAATAGCTAATTTAGAGTCCCCTGTTGAGCGCCCCGTATATTTCGTGTTAGTCACGGGGGTCACTTGACTCCTCTTCACTCCGCTGCTGCCGAGCGAGGGATGATGAAGCATGCAGGAGGCCAGCACCCGTTCCGATGGCCATTGTTATTGAAGTTGACCGTAGCCAGGTATCACACCTGGGTGGCTGAGTTTTTAGCACAATCTGTTACGCATCACTGATCCACATCGGGTCCCTGTCGACAAGGGAGCTCTTGTTGTCCAATGTGTTTAACCTGTCCCAAAATAAACCAAACTACAGCAATTACCGACAGCAAAAAATAGCGCAGCACTCACATTACTGTCTCTGCAGAACTTGCCAAAATGTAACGGCGATTAAGTGACTGTATTGGCACGGGTGCACAAGCACAACAAAACACTCACCAGTAATCATGAACATTGCCTTGTAGCAGTCAAACTAGATAATGGGCCTTTACAATCAGATTTCCTCTTGTAAAGTCGTGTTAACGGTATAGGTGGTGAGTTTATTTGCGTCTCTACATCTCAGCTTTGCCAGGTCTCTACGCCACAATGCACGGACCAACTCCTAACCTACTGGATGAAAGGATTGTTCGACGGAGGAATGCAGGAGCTACATACTGCCTCCACAAACGCCATCCATTGGCTCAATGACCTGAACCTAGACATCTAAATAGATTGACTTTTTTTAAATAGTCAACCGTGTTGGACGGTGCGCAACTGTTCGTGTGACTGTGCCTTCTGCGTGCTTCCCAGTTGCTTTTTTTTTAATATGTAATTTAAACGGCATCTCTGATTTTTTCCCACAATCTAAGCGCTTAGACTTTCATATACTTGTAAACTGTAATAAAACTAAATGATCTGCGTGTTTGGCCTGCCATGCAAGGCTAACCGTGCTGCTCATGCCTACCTTTAATGATTTTTTATGTTTTGCTTAATTAGTCTCATCGCTGTTTTTTTTTACTTTATGATTTAATATGAGAGCACAAGTCATGCCCTATGTGCGCGTGTGAGAAGCCCGCTGTACACACATGCACTGTCACGGGCTCAGCTCAATGCGCAGTGCAAGGTGGGCCCGACCCATCCAGTCGCCTGATGCCTACCTCTTCCACATCCTACAGGAGCCCACTCTGCATTTAATACAACACAACATCATGAACATCAAATTCACTGCAAGCAGTACACCTTCATAATAGATATCATAAAAATTAAAGGTCCCGAGAAACAATCATCGTACACATTTGGATATATTCTATTACCTACATTCTAACGTTTCGATCTTCTATTCATCCATTGTTTTGCCGCTTCTCTGGGCCCAGCTGTTCTCGGGGGATTCCAAGGCATCCCCAGACCTGCTGAGAGATATAATCCCTCCAACGGATCGGGCAGGCCGTTACTTACAATCACACTCCTCAAGGTTTCTCCATCATTGCTCACATGGGTGTTGAAATCTCCCAGTAGAACTATGGAATTAGCAGGTGAGTGTTTACTTGCACCCCACCCACTGTCTCCAAGAAGGCAGTGGACTCTGAACTACTATTTGGTGCTTGTGCACACATACAAGTCATAGTCCTCCTCCCTGCGACCCAAAGTCGCAGTGATGTAACCCTCTCATTTACCAGGACAACCTCCAACTCTGTGGCATCTCGTGCTAGTGAATATCCCCAACCCTACCGGGTGCCTCTCCCCCTGTGCGACTCCAGAGTTTGAGTCCAACCCCTATCAAGGAGTTTGGTTCCAGAGCCGACACTGCGTAGAAGTCAGCCCAACTATGTCAAGTCGTTACTTTTCAACTTCCTGTACAAACTCTATTTCCTTAGCCCTAGAGAGGTGACGTTCCACGTTCCAAGAGCCAGTTTCTATTGCTAAGGTTCAGCACGACTCGACCCGACTCTGCCTGTGTCTGCTGTCCAGAGGGCATTGCACCTCTAATTGTCTTTCTTGTGGTGGGTGCACAAGGCACGTTTCGATCTTGTTGGGCAGAGCATCGAGCCGTGAAAACCTACATCATTACAACATCATTACAACATCATTACATCATTACAATCCTATCGTGTGTCCAGGTGGTGCAGTGGAGCAGTGGGCAGCGCTGTCGCCTCACAGCAAAAAGTACCCTGGTTCGGTTCCCGACTCGGGTGCCTTTCTGTGTAGAGTTTCCCTGTTCTCCCCGTGTCCGCGTGAGTTTTCGTGGGGTATTCCGGTTTCTTCCCACCGTCCAAAGACATGCTGTTGCCTAGATTAATTCGCTTGCTAGGTAAATTGCCCCCAAAAAATGTCCGACGATGTACTGGCGTCACTTGCTGGGTATAGCCCTGCCTTGCACCTTCCGCCGTGTTAGGCTCCACCCCTCCCCTCCCCCGGGACGCTAGACAGGATTAAGCAGGTATTTATCATGAATAAATGAATGACAATGATACTGTACAACCAATCATCACCTGGCTGAACGAGAGCGAGGCCTGCTGTACAGACTGCCTGCTGTGCTCTGCAGAGAAGCCTGCTGTACAGGCCGTCTGCTGCTGGCTGCTGTTGTGAGAGGATCCTTTACAGAGAAACGTGCTGGAAATATGCTGTCTGTGTGTGCCACCCTGTACAGCAGCGTGAAGGCAGCCCCGAAGGCTGCTGATCTACATGGTGGTCCAAATATCTTGTGACACCGATTTAATTCACACTTTAACATTTGATATTCTCTTGCTCAATCATTTCTGTTTTAAACAACCCTTGCTTGTTTCTTTCAGGTGGCTGATATGAGTTCATACACTACTGGCGATCTGCTTCTAGGTGAGGAGCGTTTGGGCTCGTGAAAGATCACAAACCAGAAGAAGAAGAAAGCAATGCAATGCGGGTCACAAGACTTATGAACCACCCTGCATATTCCACCCTCGGGTTGTCCTTTGTGCTGCTCGCACTCCGGTTCTCTGCCTCGCTTCACGCGGCTGCTCCTTGAACCTCAGCCGGTTTTCGCTGATGTGAGGCAGAGTCGAGGTGTTGGGCCACTTTTAACGCAGACGGGTTGGCGTCTGCACACACTGAGTGGATTCTGTGGTTTAATAGACATTTACATCCGGGATCAGATTGGAGAAATGTAAATCTATAACAAGTGCCTGCATTGGAGAACTTGGGATTTGCACCGCAGTTTTACACTGTTAGATATTTTCTTTGCTTCATGATGCGGGGGACGGATACAGCGACGCTCAGGTAGTTACAGACTGATGGCAGAGGAGGGATAGAACTGGGCCTGGTTGGGGGCATGGAAAGGGATGAATGGATTTAAAAACGGGGACACAGAGATGCCCCAGCATAAACTGGAGCCAGATGACGAGTTCTTCCTGTCTGGTTTCCATAGCCAAAAATATACATTCTGACCATATCGCTGAGGGCTTACCTTCTCACTTTAAAGGTTCTCTAGTTCATTGGAGTAGAAGCAGGATTAGTAGTCATAGCCATGGACAGAGACATACAGGTTTTTGTGTACTTTATTTAGACATATGTTCTAGGTCACCTATCTAGACAGAGCCATTTCAATGAAAGGCCCAATCAGAACAAACTGTTGTAAGAGGACCATAGATGCATTTCTGTTCCTAAGGGACATTGTATATAAAATATTCCTTAAGATCTATTTGTATACAGTGTATCATATGTTTAGGTTTATTCAGACGAGTAACCGAGTCTTACTCTGTCTAAAATGACGTTTTGGCCAAAGACACATGAAACTCTGATCCCATCATATTGCAAAACTTAAGGAAATGGTTGCCAGATTACATCAAATGGCTAAATCTCTTGGCTTGTTTAGAATTATAAGCCAGTTTGTGCATGTCACCCTCTTAGTCTCAGTTGCATAAAACATCATATAAAGGTACACACAGTTCTATGTATGCAGCCTCTACAGCCTACAGCAAAGGTACACAACATACGGCCTGCAGGCCAGGTCTGGCTCGACAATGCATGCTATGTAGCCCACAAATGATAATCAAAATTCAACTAAATTCCATTGAAAACGATTTGACTGATTTTCGGCATATGTAAAAATACACTGCAAATGATCTGCGTGTCTGCAAGAGGAGGGGATCCGGACAGGGAGTGGGGTCGTGGCCAGTTTTTGGCCCTTTGGTTATTTATCTGGAGTTGGCCATCATGAAAATAAAGTTGGACTGGCATGGAGCAGAGCACATGTATGGAAGATGTACAGCACATTGGCCAAGGGCATGTCTCCTCAAAGGAGTATTAGAGCAGTGCTAATCTCTACTCATGGCAATGAGCCGTGATATCATTTCAATATTCATTTGACAGGGGCCAGTCTGAAAAATCTCCACTCACTTGTGATTTGTCTCAAACTGGCTCAGTTCTGTATCAGTACCCGCTTAATCCTGTACAGGGTCGTGCAGGGCCGGAAGACTCGTGCTATATGATGGGCTTAGTCAACTCCCGTATGGAATGTCAGCTCATACCTCTCTGGTTTACCGAAATACCACGTTACGAAGAAATGTAAATATATCACTATTTTAAGCCGCGTATTTTGGATCACAGCACACCATAAGGGCGCATTCAAATGTACATTGCCTCAAAAGATTACAACGCTTGTCCCCCTGGGGTCTCTCCAGTTGTTTGGCTTTTGCCAAATGTGGTTTGGAGATTAATACCCACCCTCCGTTGTGTGTGGCCACGTGGAATGTTCGAACGCTCGTTGCGGAGGAGAGGCTGCCACTCCTCTGTCGGGAGCCCGACCAGTACTGCCTGGACCCCTGTGGTATACCGAAGTTACGGTGGGCTGGTTCTATCTCTTGGGTCCAACTGAGATATTATCGTGTGTGTGTCTATGACCCACTCCGTAATAAGAGTTGCACGAATTGGTCAAGGCTGCGAGCGAAGGATTGTAATGCGCGGGTGATGATCCTACTGTGTGCACACGAAACAGGTGTGAAAAGAACCCTAACCCCCGCCTCGTTAACAGAGGCTGAATACAATGGGATGATGAGTCATATGGGCTCAGGGTGAGGGCAACTTAGGTGCGGTGGCTCCCCATTGCTTGGCTGATTAAAGGGAATGAGCTCAGTCAAGTACAGCTCACCCCAACACGTACAAATGCGCATTTGGTGAGGTCACGAGTCCTTGTTGACGAGCGTGTTACGAAACATTCCCGGATATTCTGTGGGCATGACCCTCACTCTAAACATCAGTGAGACGGGGACGCTTACAGAGAGCAGACAGAGGGGCTGACAGACAGAGCAGCCGACGCACAGACACTCACAGGTGGAGAGATGAAGCGGACACGGACGCGACTCCACGCACTTCACCAATGTGGCAAAGACAGCACACGAGGGCGGACGACGCGGCGGGCGTTATCCGTGGGAGCGCTGTAGAGATGAGAGACCCGGGGGCACTGCCGCACGCGAAGGCCAGCGAGAGAGCGAGTCGGTGCGCAGTGCCGCTGAGCGGGTAGCGCATTGGCGCCGCACAAAACTGGGCCGCGGCGCTGAGGAGCGGAGGCACCGTGAGGACAAAGCGAGCACCGGAGGAAAAACAGCGACTCCGAAAACGTGTGACAGAGGCGGCCAAGAGCGAGAGCCCGGTACCCGTGAGCGCGGTCGCCTTGAGAAGATCCCCAAGGCGCTAGGGCCGCGGCAGTGTCTCGAGATTTTGGCGGTGGTGAATCGAGCCTGCGGGGCGACGAGGGGGCGAACTGCAGGCTCATCGACTCGTTTGTGGTGTCGACAGAACCCATGGTAGGTGCAGCAATGACCATCGTTTAACCTGCGCCCACAAACGAGCATTCATTTAAACCAGGGGTTCTCAAGCTCTGTCACCTCAAGGTTCACTTGGACCATTTAGGTATGGTCTCCATGGACCACTAGGTGGAGCTGGTGGCTCACTGATGGGTCGCAGCCCATCAGATAAGGATGGCAGATGATCTAAGTTTGGCGTGATGAATATATGACAGAATAAGTCCTGACGACCAATTACCACGCCAATGTTGATGAGACACTGACTGTTAAAACCGGTTCAGAGATTGCACTATCAAGTACAACAAATCACTCCCAAAATTCTGTGTGATTGATGGGATGTTTTGTTAAACAATGTGTTCGAAATTTGTACACGTAGAGGACCTAAGATGTCCGGATCATGAGGCGTAAAGCAAGTCTGCTCCGTGTCGTTCATGGTCATTGCATCCCGAGACTGGCGAGTTCGTGGGGAGAGCGTGACTCACTCTCCCGGAGAGCGTGGCTCACTCTCCCGGAGAGCGTGACTCACTCTCCCGGAGAGCGTGGCTCACTCTCCCGGAGAGCGTGACTCACTCTCCCGGAGAGCGGTCTCGTGAACCTTGGAACCGCCGAAGCACGCGGTACACATGAGCTTTCAGGGAGCTTTGCCGGGTAAACCAAGTGCTCTGCATCACTCACCGTGAGCACCTTGTCTACTCTGCCAGTCACACTGGTTCGAAGTACGAGTATTTATCCGTGCATTCATCTCCGCGGTAACGCCTCGAGCCCACGTTTAACATCTGGCAGCGCCCTTGCCTGTAAACATCTGGCAGTTCACACGACTCTTGGTTCCAGTTTACCTGACTGATGAGACACTGAATGTTGAAACCAATCTCCAGTTTGGCTTCATTGAAAAGCAGCATCACTGCTGCTAACGTGATAAATAACCCCAAGGAAGCCCGTGCTGCTGATGTTTAAAACATGGGGTTTTATTGGTCAAATTAACATTGAGCTCGTGTTCACCTCCGTGTTGCAGCCCTTGGTCAGTGGTGGAAATTGCACATTCTTATGGCGGGGTTTGGTATTTCAGAATACATCCAGTGAGCTTGCAAGCTCTGGATGCGGGCTTCCTGCTAAACAACACCCACCTAACTAACCCCCCGGCTGTGGCCACTCTATTTTATATTACGAACCGTGCGACAAAGGTGCTGGTGAAGCTGGTGCTGATAATGGTTTGAGTGGTGGTCGAAGCGATGGTGGTGATGACCGCGGTGACGTCAGTGCGCGTGATGTCATGGGCAGATGCCGCCCGCGCACCGTGGGGTCTCCTCCTCCTCCTCCCGCTCCTCCTCCTCCTTCCGCTCCTCCTCCTCCCGCTCCTCCTCTCCTCCTCCCGCTCCTCCTCCTCCCGCTCCTCCTCCTCCTCCTCTCCTCCTCCCGCTCCTCCTCTCCTCCTCCCGCTCCTCCTCTCCTCCTCCCGCTCCTCCTCCTCCTCCTCCCGGAGCGCACCAGAGGCGCTGCGGCCGGGTTTTGTCCACAGCGCACACAGCCAACCCGGCGCTTTTTCTCTCCTCCGTTTCTTTTATTTTTTATTTTTGTTTTCAATTTGAAACACAATTAGGACGCGTCGTGGCAGTTTGTGCGTTTCCGATATTCGATCGTGGCGTTCGCGAGTTGAGATTTCGCAGAGGAATTAAAAGGCACGTGTGGATAATTTGTATGCCAGTGCGCACGCCGGCACTTATTGCTTATTTGGGCAACGGCGTTGCGCTGGCTACATCTCTCGGGTTTTTTTTTTACGGTTGCTTTATTTATTAATATCATCATCATTGTTATCGTTATATTTCTTTTCTTGTCATCCCAAATCAGCCCATCCCTCATCGTCACCGCTGTCATCCCATCCACCCTCTGAGCACCGTTCATTTAGGGGTTCGGTACGGATAGAAACGTCAGACTACAAGATAAAGCAATCGGCGGTAGTTTGCTCAAAGATAGGAAGGGGCAATGGTTGGAATAATATCGTTGTAATTGAATGGCATAGCAACAGTTTACATGATCTTAAAATGCACGGTTTGTCGAGATGACGGACAGGCGACAGGATAACGATACGTGTTAAAAAAAAAAAAAGCTTTTTTCAAACATGAATACAGCATTGTGAGAGTACTCTGGATGAAAATCCGTTATTAATAATTTAAAATCTATAAATTTAGCAATAGGAGTGGCAATCGCAAGACGGTAATTGAAATACCATGCAAATGGTGTGGCTGTAGTAGCATGTGAAAAGGGAGAGAGAGAGGGGAGAGAGCACCGTGATAGTCAATGTTAGCATCACATTAAATCGAAGAGCTCAAGAAGGAATAATAATAATTAAATATTTCCCTACGATCGGGAGCTGTTGCTGCTGCTGCTGCTACGTGCGCCTGTGGCTGGGAGCCGGCGGACGCGTGCGTCCTGTGATGGCCGGGCTGTGATGATGGTGGTGATGATGATGATGGCGTTCCGACTGGTGTCGGAGTGGCGGCGGCGGCGGCCAGGCTCTCTGGGCATGCGGGAGCCCCCGGGATCGAGCGAGAGTCAGCGCCGTCACCGTCGGCAGCATCACGGCCATCGTGCGCCTCGCCGTCTCCACGGCGAGCACCGCCACGAGACGCGGAGAAATCATCAGCAAGAGTTACAGCAAATTTGGAAGCAGGATCGATGGAGACCTGTTCGAGAGGAGCAGCAGAATCCTCCTCATCATCAGCAGCAGCAGCAGCCTCTTCAACATCATGATCATCAACAGCAGCAGTGTCCTGCATTTATATTCTGGGGCCGCGCCGACTGCACGGGGTGGCAGCCCATTCTCCTGGCCCCGCCAGCCCGGCAGGACAAAGAGGAGGAGGAGGAGGCAGGGAGGAGGAGAATAATGAAGAAGACAATGATGATCATGATGCCACGGGAGGAGAAGGAGGAGGCGGTTGTTGTCGGGGTTTACCCCGCCGTGGCGTCGCGAATGGCCGCGGTGCCTCTCCGCCTGTCGAGACGCGCGCTCCTCTTGGCGCTCATGATGCTGCTGTCGCTCCACGTCTGGTGAGGATGACATGCCCGCCGTGCCATTCACAGTCACAAGCGAGAGCCCAGCTCGCCGGCTCCTTCTCGCATCTCACAGGGGGCCATCGCCAGCCCGTATCCACAACACCCGCCGATCATTATTCCTGCTGCCATCGGAACCATCACGACGGTCATCATCACCATCATCATTCCGAAACACCAGTGATGTAGAGACTGCTTGCGAATGGCGGCAGTTGCATTGCTAACGCGTTTGTGCTGTGTGTACGTGCGTGTACGTATGTATGGGAGCGGTGGCGCAGCGGTTAGCGCGCTGGGCAACAAACATGGCGCGCCGAGTTCGAATCCCGCTCACGGCCAACACCGGTGACGATTTTCTGAACCCGTTCTGGGCCTCCCCTAGTTCGACTCAGTCTCGTGAGTACCTAGTGCGGTGTGTAAGCATTGCCACTAGGGATACAAATGCGGCCGGGCATGGTGCTGGCCACCCACTCCCTTCCGTGCCCTGTGCTCGCTCACGGCCCTTGACCGTACAGTAAGTTAAGGCTATACGGGGGATCGTTCACATTGATAGCATCGTTTGGGACTCTCGAGTTGTGTGCGCGTGTGTATGCAGGGCTACTGCAGGACGCCTGGATGGAGAGAAGTCTGACTATTGTTTTACAACAGCAATTCCGTGTGTGGATATTGAACAGCGCCCGGACCATTGTTATAAACCGCGAACGAACAATCTGACAATTTCGGATTCGTGTCATGTAATAACACAGGAGGTGGTTATCACACCGTGCTCTCGGTTAATGTCAGCGATGAAATCTCAGCTGGGCATGCCCCCAACCTGCACTGGCCAGCGTGGTGAAGTATGGTCACATAAATATGCACGACCGACGTGGTGTGATGAGGCTTTAATGCACCAGTTGGTTTACAAATGGATGTGAATTCAATTTCATAAAACAAAAAGATACCAAGTGATTGTGTTTCTGGTATTAATCTGTGCGTGCATTGCCTTTTGCAGATGTGACTGCGTTGTGTTTGTCTTATACAGTAGCAGAGATAAACAGAAAAGCTTTACATGCAACCTGGCAACCATAAATAATTGTGTGTCATTATGCTGTGGTGACCATGATTTGATTTGATTTGGATCTACTCAAGTGGGCATTCATTGTGAAGTTTGAATGCTGAAACGTGGCTACATTCGTTCTCCTATTAATTTCATGAAATAATTGTTCATCAATAGTTTTACGGTGGGACAAATATGGTTTAAGTCTCTCCATTGAATGTGATGGCCGCACATCTTTATTTGGATTCCTGGTAATTCTTATGTGCTGTCTGCTCTGCTATGAGAAATAGCCAAGCTGACAGTACAGAGTACACATCCATTTTCAAAGGCAAGTCTTATTTTGCTGGCATTTGACTTATCCATATTAACGCGAGGAACAAGAGACCCACCAATTTGATGCACAGTGAGTGTCGGAGAAGAGAACATCTCTTCTAGATCTGATGTTCGCATAAAGCAATGAGGAAAATCAATCTATATTAGTGAAACGTGTGAATAATCACGGGCCAATTCAGACCAAGTCCTCATCGCCAATGTTTTTAACAACTCGTGAAGTATAATATGCAATGGAGCTTATGCTCTTTCGCTCTAGCTCTTACGGCCCTGGGCGACATTCACACGCAGAACAGGCAAATAAATCACAATCCCCAATTTCTACTCGCTCCTGAAACACGTCATGAGTTTATTTTCCCGTCAATAATGATGGCATGCAATGAGTGTGTTTTGTTTATTGACAATTCATATACGTGTAATGATGTAGGTTTTCACGGCTCGATGCATGATGATTGCTTCGAAAAGCTGCTCTCTCGGGACAGCCGCGTCGATCGCTCCCCCTCTCCACCTCGCGACGTTTCGCCTCCTCACATATTAGAGGCATCCTCGCGCCTCTCAACGTGAGGCGAAGCGGCGCGAGGTGGAGAGAGGGAGCGATCGACGCGGCTGTCCCGAGAGAGCAGCTTTTCGAAGCAATCCTCAATTCAAATACGTGTTTCCTGAGTGCTCAAAAAATCCCCAACTGGTCACGAGGTGGTCGTGTCTCCAAAATATGGGAATGTCTAAGGGGATCTTAATCCTAGCTCGGTAAAGAAGATCCTGTCCATATCGAAGCATCCGTATTATTAACCTTCTATGGTTCCAGAAGTACGATTGGATCAAACCATTTGGAAGCACATTTTGCTTTTGAAAAACTGACTACCAAAATGTGAGGACGATCGGCCAAGCCGTTTTTGAGCTGGAGCTGTTCAAAGAGCATTTCACACACACACTGGTCTTCTATTTTATATATCTTAGCAAACGCACTGCCTTTTTGGGAGGGCATAATTTCAACAGCATATGCAAAACTGTGAACTGGTCTCAGCATTCGGTGTGTCATCAGCAGTCAGGCTCCGGTCAACCAGTGCAAGCGGATTGTGTACAATATTTGCTCATGTCCTTATTTTGCATGGGGGTCCATGCGTCACCGTGAACACGGGGTTTCATATTAAAATGCAATGTTTTTCACGCAAGTGTGGTTCATCATTTAGTTTTTTCACGGAATAGGAAAACCATGTCGCCTGTTTTTATAATTCAAACCTCATAATACCCAGCGCTCTAGGTGTATTTGTATGCTGCCAGGTTGATCTATACATCTGGAAGGCTGGACCAGAAAATATCATCGCGTTGTTTATTTTCTTCCAAATATCTTCATCACCTCTGGTTGCTCCATTTTAGTTTGTGGTTTCATCGACTATTTGGAGATCCCATCATGTCACCTGCCTTTGCCTTTGT
>JAZEWT010000011.1:13227569-13243516 GCA_036362905.1 Mordacia mordax
GTTCTCCTCATGTCTCATTGTATTGCCTCCACGTGGCAAGACCGACACAAGAGGGAATCGTCTGCCTATTTTCAAACATTGGACACCACCCATTTCAAATGCTATTCCGGAGTCGGTGTTGTAATTCCTCATTCCTCCGGCACGAACAGGTCCATCCTTCGGGCAACCACTGTTGGTACCTGGTGCCCACAGGCCAATCTGCGTCCATAAAATGTAATTTATATATATATTCACGAGTTCACGCTCAGCAGAGAATTTAAACATCAGAAAGTGACCTATTTGGTTGCTTATATCAACCACCCTGTAGGTTTCTTACTCAGTGCCATTGACTCTCTCCTAATGACTTAATTTTCTTTGTGCGATACTCTGCTTTGATGTTGTAATTTACAAAGCATGGGGCCATGTAGTGCCCCGCGTTGTTTGGGTTTGCGTTTTACGCATTCTTCCTGCTCTTATCGATCATTGTCCAGTATCACTTGAGACGTATGAACTGTACGTACAGTGCACTCTTTTGTTAAGTCAGCCCGCAAGTCGTATGTACGACAACAATGCGAGTTCTGCATTGTTGTACATACGAGCGTATGATTTAGCTAGGCTATTGACCGTGTGAATGGCTATATTAAGTAAATAATTACACATTTTAATATGGGCAGCACGACGCATACCCGCACACTGTATCCCTTGAAAAATTTGTCAAGCATTGTATTTACGCTGAAAGGGGCCGTGAGAAGTGTAGCTTTTTTTAACAGTTGTCCAGCCAGCAAGCTTAAGCAAGTGACAACATCTCAGGGCCCCCGGCGGCAATTTAGTCAGCACAATTAACTTAGGGAGCAGCGTGTCTTTGGACGGTGGGAGGAAACCTGAAAAACCTGGTGAAAACCCACGTGGACACGGGGAGAGAACTCGCAAACTCCACACGAAAAGGTATCCGAGCCAGAAATCGAACACGGGACCTTCTTGCTGTGAGCTGGCAGTGCCACTCACTGCGCCACCGTGCTGTCCCTAATCATTCATTCACCTCCTGTGGTAAATGGGCAAGATTAAGCCAGACATTCTTAAAAGCACAACGGACGCTGTTTGCAAAGTGGATCTTGGTTTGCGTGTGTCCTGGTCTCTGCGGAGAGGTCATCTCAGGCGTGTTCGCTTGCGGTTCTGAAAGCTTGTATCGCCCAGCCTGCTATACGATGCCTTTCGCTGTTATTGGTTGTAGTGCTGGGAAGATTGAGGAGGACGATTACCAGGATATGAACGCGAACAAGACGTGGGTCCTGGCCCCCAAGGTCTACGAGAGCGACGTCACCCAAATTCTCAACAAGCTCCTTGAAGGCTACGATAACAATCTGAGACCGGACATCGGCAGTAAGTTCTCTGCGTTTACACAAATCCACCACCTCTACGCACCCACCACCTACGGATCGCGTCGTCTGCTGTGACTCAGCTACAATATGGCCACGTGAGTCATTACAGTGTGCTGCGTTGGTCATATTAACCATTCATTCATGGCAATGTGAAAAACGCTTTCTTCGGGGAGATAGTTTCTTTATGTAATTACTTGCCCTAATGGCAAAATACCCTTGTCATCTCGGCATTTCAATATGGAATTTTATTAAATGTTTATTAAGCACATATTTAGGTTAACTTTGTACTTTATTGTGTACTTAAGTCAATTATGTGCTCTATTAAACGGCAGAGATTACCAATTTGAAATCACTGTGATTGAATTGCACTATGATGTAATACAGCTCAAGTTGTATTTTGGACGAGCATCAGCTAATGCGCCGTGTGTCTCGTGCCTCGAACACACACGTGTGTACAAACACCTGATTTGTATCCCAAATATCCACATAATCACCCGCAATCTCGGATACAAACGAATTCCGATTTATATTGACGACAGTCTTGGGCAGTTTTGGTTTATCTTATTTACGAATGTTTTTAATTAACAGTTCATTTCTGCTTTGTCCCCTGTATTGTGGTTGCTTGGCTGGTGTTTTATTATCAGGGTTCTGCATAATCTATTTTTTGGTGACATTCTGAGAAATTACACTGGAATATATTTTTTGTTTTACTTATGATTAAAGGCTCCACGTACTTAATAAGAATTATTCCACAGTCATATTAATTAGTTCTCATTTTTACACCTGAGTAATAGCAATATTTTGTTTTTCATCCAGCAAGGCCTGGGCAATGCTCTTATTTTCTGCTATGGGACGGTTGGCCAATTGTTTGTGTCAATGTTTTGTTGTCACGAGGGAGCAAATCCGATTGCTTGGAGAAAAGCAGTGATGCAGCTGAGCGGATAACAATCGGAGTCTGAACAGCAACCTAGCTGCTCTACTGCCTCCTACAGGCACCTCCTTACCCATGGGTAGGCGTCTGACAAATGCTCCATCCAGAGCCGCCGTCACCTGCTTAGGTTTAACCCAAATTTGACCCAGTCTGGGAATTGGCATCTGTGTTCAGCTGGCAGGAATTGACTTATACCAAAATGCGGTGCTGTCTTTGCACCGATGATTATTTGCTTGTGCTGCACAATGTTGGTAATAGAGCTGCGCTGACTGAGAAACATATCTGGATTTAGTCTGGAGAGGAGCAGGTGGAAACCTTGTCTTCAACTCAGTGTGATTCATTCCATTCAGCTGCAAATCACTGGAGAATAATAGTTATTAGTCAATTAGTCATAACCTCTCCTCAATTATGTTTATGTCGTTTTCACCTATTTGTGTCACAGCCTTTGTAAGTGACATTGATTAGAAGTCTTGATTTTGGTGGAGACCTCTCCATCAGAATTCATATTTTGTTTTCGACGACAAATGTCTTGGAAATATATATATACAGTTATTTAAATGTTTTTCTGCTTGGTTCTTATTTATAATGCGACACTGACCCAATCTCACAATAGTCCGACAGATAGGCATCCAGAGTCAAAAGATTGATGGAAATCGTTAAAACATTTCATTGCATATATAAGCAATTCCCCGTTTTAAAAAAAACCGTGTTGTAAAGAGCTCTTTCCAAATGCCACCTACTGTACCTCAATGGGCATTGTTCATGCGCCTTAGAAATTCATCAAATCAGACACGTGTATGCATGTCTTTTCTGAAGCCACCTCATGGAAAAAGAGACTTGTTTATGAACAACTGTGTCCAGAGAGCAAACCTGTTTGTATATTATTAGTATATTAATAGGAGCAGCTTGCTGCATATGCAAATACTGCCACAGTCCTTTCCTTTGTGTCTCCTTCGATTTTCTGAAACATTGTGTTTCTATTTATGGGAAGACAAGAGCTTTTCAAAGCAGTGCCTTCCTGTTTTTTAGTGATGGACTTGAAAATATGCATTGCAAAACAAATTCCTTGCCGATACAACGTGTTAAGACTAAACCATCATTAGCTCTGATCTATCAACCGTTGAATGAAGGCCTGCAGAACTGGTCCTCGCGTCTCGCGGCCGTCACGTGGCAAGGATCTGTCTACTCGTGCACACGCGCTAATTGTTCGACAACCAGGCCTCTCCGCGATCGCTATTGATGTTCACCGCATACCGTGGCCGCATATTTGGTGCTCAGCTCTAGTGCAGCGCTGACATTGATCAGGGTACCATGAGAGATGTCGAGAGCTTGGGGACGCATGGGGGATTTATGCAGCCGTGTATGGAACCTGGCTGATAATGGTTAACCGCAGTCACGTTCGGTATCAGTACCCACATGATCCTGTGCAGGGTCGCGGGAGGGCAGAGCCTATCCCGGCAGACACAGGGTGCAAGGGAAGGTAATACCTGGGATGTGACGCCAGTACATCGCAGGGCAAACACTGCTTTATAATACCCGAGTTACAACATATGCATTGTGCAGGGATACGCGTTGGAAAACTCTCTGCGCCTCCCTCCACTCCACGCAATAACCTACAGTGATGAGCCTGGTTATGTTTTGGTCAAGAATTCCCATTAACAACGTAAGTCCGTTTAATTGAATCTGGGATGAACCGTTGAGCAATGTAGCTCATTTTATTTATTGGTTGTTCAGCGGTGAGGGATAAGCAAGTTACAACATCTCAGGGTACCGGAGGATACTTCGTGAGGACAATTGGCCTTGGCAGCGATCTTTATACTGTGGGAGGAAACTGGAGTACCTGGCGTAAGCCCACCGTGGACACTGTCCGTGGTTTTGAGTATGGCTGGCAAACACCTAATGTGAAGTTCCGTTCTCTGCCCCAGTGCTCCATTGCAATGTTTAAGTGTGTTTTTATTTATTTGGTTTACTTTGTGCAGTGCTGTGCGTAAATTGTTTTTTTTAGGTTTTTTTTTAATATTTTGTTTGGTTAATTTGGTGTTTGATATATTTATTTATTTGCAACTCGCGTCTTTGTTATGTATCAGGAATCCCCGTAAAAAGCTTGCAAGCTCACTGGGTATTTTTCTGCTGTAATAATAAACATACATTATATGCCTCATATGCTGATGTCTTATCCAACTCTGAAATATTACACAGAGTTATCAAGTGCCCTCTGTTGCTGTGGGTTGTGTGGTCTAGTAAAGTTACCCACTGGGTATATATTTGCTGAGAAAGAAAGTACTGTAGTTGCCTAGTCATACGTTTGTGATTTTATTTAGGTCTCAGCAATTACATCCCGAATACCCTCTCGGCATTTCGAGCACAGAACTAAGCATTCTCCTGCTTGAAACACCGCCTGTGAAGAAAACCCATTACCAAACCTTCACCAAGTATGTTACATATCACAGACTCAGGAGCATGATGCCTCAGTTTGCAGTGGGTACGCTCAGAAAAAAAATATATATATTCTCAGACTTAAGAAAGGTCACGGTGGGTTGATAAAACAATGCAAATGTTGGTTGTTTTAACGCAGTCATTGGTTACCAAGCTGAACGCACAACTTTGCTACATAGATTATCGGCTGTAAAGCTGGCTTGCTGTCTGATGATTTTTAACACACAGTCGAGCTGGCATTCAGCCAAGTTAACATGTTTGACGTTGTCTGTTTAAACGCAGCGTTTGATTATCGTTTTCCATGTCATTCGCGTTGCTTTAATGAACCATAGCAAGTACTTTCATTTCCATGACTGTAACGCAGAAAGTCGGTAAATCTCTTGGTCAGGCTCTGTTGTTGGGGCCGCTACGTTTTCCTGTCCGCAGTTTCATTCGCAGCTATATTCTAGGGGCGGGCAGGGGGGGGGACATGATGTGATATAAACATAGAAGATGAATGCCAGGCGTGGGTGCCTCATAGGCAGTCAGGCTTGCTGGAATCAGTGCCGGTGAGCTGCTTACTATTAAAGGAAATGACCCTCCTCTCTTTCAGAAATGTGTTCTAGTTCGATGCACAATTATATAACCAGTAGCATAAACTTATTATACGCCTTGTTGTGGGGAAATTAAATAACAACATAGCAATAGATCATGCGTAGATCTGCCTTCCCGCACAATAGATTGCATAAGAACAGTTTATGATTTTTACGTGACCAGACAGGTATATGAAGGCTACATATTGCCTACTTATCTATTGTGTTATTTACGCTCATTCCCATGTATTGCCCTACACAAGTCGTACAGTGCCCTTATTCCTACAGTGCGAGCCGGTTAATTCATAGCAAAATATAATCCACATTTATTTCTTGGAAAGGGGTACAACATTTTATCGACCAAGGGAGGATGGGCTTAGTTGATATCCTTAGAAATTCCTCACTAACCATACTGCCACAATCTTGTAATGGTTAATTTGGTGCACAGATATGTAATTTAGAATTGCGTCTCGTTTTTTTTCTTAGCGCAAAGAGCAATAACAGTAAAAATCTGTGTGACAATACAATCATTGGTAACGCACACAATTTTCACGCCTGGTAAAGGGCGAGACGCGGATGCAGAGGCAGTCAACCACGTGATTGGTCGGCATCAGCCCACCAGGAAACTGCGTCCCATAGATTACGATGTCATCAGCCAATGAATGAATGATTTTTTTTAAGTTGGGAAGAAACCCACACAGAACAGAGGGAGAACATGCACACTCTACACAGAGAGGCACTCAACGCTGCAATCTAAGGACCGTGATTCTCAGATGTTACCACTCTGCCACCTTGCCATCCAAAACGTTTTGATTCATTGTTCGTTGCCTGCAACAGGATAATACTGTACATATCTCAGGAAATTACTTTTCTTCGCAGTAGATAAATGGCAGAAGGATATACTTTCTTATAGTTAGGATAGAATCGTGTATGCTTATTATAGCTGGACAGACCCAGATATAATATAAACATAATCCTTGCAGGGTATCAAGTGGTCAGAGCTGCTGCAATGGATGGCAGTGCATTATGTCTCAAGATGACAAAAGCTGAGACATGTAATCCTTCCAATGGGTCCTGGGTCTGTGCTGGGGTTTCGTCCTAGTTGGCCGTGTCCGGAACACCTCCATAGGATGCGTCCAGGAGGCATCAGTATCAGATGCTCGAACCACCTTCACGGACTCCTCTCAATGAGGAGGAGCAGTGGTTCTCAACTGAGATCATCCCAGATCACTGATTGCATCGCCCTACCTCTAAGGCTGAGTACAGCAACCCTACAGAGGAAATTCATTTTAGCCGCCTGTATCCAGGACCTTACTCTTTAGTCATTAGCCAAAGCACATGACCATAGGTGACGGTTCGAACAAAGTCTGACCGGTTAATTAAGAGCTTTTCCTCCCGACTCAGCTTCCTCTTAACCATGACCGTCCGGTACAATGTCTGCATTACTAAAGACGCTATCCCCATCTGTCTGTTAATCTCAGGCACCTTTTAACCCTCACTCGTGAACACGATGCCGATATACTTGAACTCCTCCACTTGGGTCAGCTGCCCATTCCCCACCCAGAGGGGGCAAAAGCCACCTTTTTTCATGGAGAGAACCGTGGGCTATCATAATCTGCAGCTTCATCGTCGTAGTCCTAACAATACCATAACGCGTACAAAATCCGCGCATGGTCAGGGACAAGACACGAGTACTGAAGCGCGATGAGTACCACAATTGTCATTGTAAATTAAACTTATCATCATGTGTGTAACTATAGTCATTAAAATCTGTTATAATAAGCACACTCATCGTTGTTTATAAGTAACGCGGTGCTGCCTCGAGCTTCGTGCCCCACTAAGGGGTGCCAATCAGGGTCGCGGAGGCACGTGGGGTCGCGGAGGCACGTGGGCTCGTGTCTGTGTTGACCTGAGATCGCGCAGCGCCCTATTGGTCAGCGTGGCATATCGTGCGGGTGACGTCACCGTGCGGCTTCCTCGGCCCACCCGGTCTCCGTGAGCAAGCTGATTGGCTGCTGGAGACAGCGCCGCATGGCGCTCTACCCATTACGCACAGCGGCCAAGGCACAATCTCTCAGCTGCTCTCTCGGGACAGCCGCGTCGATCGCTTAGAGGCATCCTCAGGCGCTGTGTGGGTAAAGCGTATATGACTCCTATTTATATGTAGGTACTATGTATATGTCAAGTCTCTTCTGCAGCATTGCTTTCTTCCAGGAACATTGGAAAAATGTCGGGAGTCCATTTGAAAGGTTCCATTGTATTGCTCGCACACTGGAATAACATTAACTTAATTCAATTCTGCCTCTTACTCACCTCCTAGTTTGTATCTCATGAAAGCCTGCCCAGTCAATCAAACACTTGGTGATTCTCTCCTGATGTCCGCAGTCCAGAGCTGACTTCAATAACTGGCCTCCAGGTTTGGTTGAGCTTTATTCTCATTTCTTGTTTGCGGTTCACAGTCTTTTCTGTCTTGTGAATCTATTGCTTCACGGATTAATCTTGGGCCTTTGTGGTGGATGGCCGCTAGTACTCGCATCTTGTCAAAATTGATTCTGTGTTGTTTGTCTACACTGTGCTGCCGTTGCTGATTTATCCGTATGCAGTAGATGCACTGCTGCCTCGCGCTCTTTCTTTATTGTGGCTATTGTTCTTCCTGTTTGCTCGATGTACACTTCTTCACAGTTTCTGCAAGGAATGCAATGTACACGTGTCTGTAACGGCAGTCGGGCTTTGGGTGATTTGAGTACGTCCTGTATTTTCTGATGGGTTGTGAAGACTGTTTTTATTTCATACTTTTCTATATATTTGCTGATTTTGTCTGTGGTGCAATTCACGTATGGCAGGAGAGCACAGGTTTTGGTATCTTCCTCCTAATTTTCATGCTCTCTCTGTCTAGGTTCTCTCCTTATGGCACGTAGGATCTCTGTTTTTGTGTATCCATTGCTCACTAGTGTTTGTTGTAGATGTTGTAGCTCGTCTTTTTGATGAAATCCATTTTTTTGGGGCAGGTCACACAAGGTGCGAGAACTAGTGGGTATCTACCACAAAGGCCACCGATTAATCCGTGAAGCAATAGAGATCCACAAGACAGAAAAGACCATGAACCGCAAACAATAAATGAGAACAAAGCTCAGCCAAACCTGGAGTTATTGAAGTCGGCAGCGTACAACAATAGTGGTTTGAAATGCGGGCATCAGGAGAGAATCACCAAGTGTTTGATTGACTGTGCAGGCTTTCATGAGATACAAACTCGGAGGTGCGTCAGAGGCGAAATTGGATTGGGTTAATGTGATTCCACTTTGCGAGCAAGACAATGGAACCCTTTCAAATGGACCCCCGACCTTCTTCCATTGTCCTTGGAAGAAAGCAACGCTGTAGAAGAGACTTGACATATACATAGTACCTACATATAAATAGGAGTCACACACATGACACACACACAGCACCTGAGGTTGCCTCTAACGTGTGAGTTGAAACGTTGTGATGGAGAGAGGGGGAGTGATCGATGTGGCTGTCCCGAAAGAGCAGCTTTTCGAAGCAATCGTGATGCATTGAGCCGTGAAACCTACAGCATCTCAAAACGTGATTTTCAAATAAAAGTGGTAAATGATACACCGCGATGTAAATTATGCCTTACGCATCTATATATATAATAAAACAAATTCTGGGCTCTCATTGGTTGATAATCTTTGCGACATAACAGCCATCAAAGTAGACGGAGTATTTTGTATTCTATTGATTTCATTGTTTGATATTTAATTATTACCCCGGTCACGTCACATGACAATGCTGCAGAGGCTCTGCCAAACAGCTGCAGGCTTTTCTCTCATCTCGGAGCTGATCTCATCATCGCTATCTAGCAGTGAGCGCAGGTCCAGCATAGACGGCTGCAAACCACGGCGAAGGCCAATTTTCTTAAATTCGCTTCACTTTCCTGACTCCCAGAGAGGCACCCACGTGCACGCACCTCTGTGACTCTCACTGGGAAGATTTCAATAGGATATGGTTCGCGATCTGTGCATGGCAAATGTGTCATCAGTGTCAAGTGAAGAAAGCATGCCGATGGCTAAGTCATAAATAGACGCTTCCGTGGACAACGTGTGTGGAGTCCTTTGCTTTTACTGGGAAATTGTGACAAGACAGGCCTGGTGTTAGCACCCATAACAACCATGTCAGTATCATCTGTATGAAGCTGCTAAACCAATGTCAGCACATTGCAGCGTCGAGCACTCTCTGTGTGGGTGCCCATGTAACATCATCAGCGAGTCTCGAGAAGCTTTATCTGGAGATCCTGATTGAGTCCTTTGGTAAATGTTGGGCGCTCCTACTTTAAGCATTCGGGGGATGATACAGTAGTCATTACGCACAGCTGTGGAAGCTCTTGAGTATTGGTCGCACGATCTTTATAATATATGCTCTCATGCTCAGACGTATCGAGGCACGCTTTAAATACATAGCATACGTATATAGATACATACGTTATGTGTGTGTGCATACATAAAAAGAAAACCATAACGTAAAGCAGATAATAAAAACAATGCTTAATATCACAATTTATAAACAGCAACAATCAAATTTAGATATCTATAGGAAGCTAACACTTTGGGTACTGGCTTTTATTTAGAGTAGTGATCGCCAAAATGCCGAAAGATTATCATGGAACGCACATTTACGTTATGTATTACTTTCTCATCACACCGTAGCACGTGTATTTACGGCTGGGCCATGTAAATTACACGCATCTCATGCCGTGGTGATTGCGACGTTCATCTGGTTGTCTTGAGTCTGTGCACGTCCGGTGATCGCCATGCCTCCGTTTGTGACCGCCTCTCCCGGTGTGCGTCTGTGACAGTCCAGCCGATCACCGTGGAAACGGACATTTACGTCAACAGCATCGGCCCAGTGTCGGCCATCAACATGGTGAGTAAGCCCACCAACCCCCGGCTATTTTTTTTATGATTCTCCATGGTGTCCCATATACGCATGTGTTTAATGCTGGGCAAAGGGGGACTGAAGAAGCAGCCCCATTAGTCTAGAGTTGACGGGGGCAGCCCAGATAGAGCATCTCCTGGGAGCAGGCATGCAAGGTTTAAGCAGCCAGCAACACACATTGGGCTTTAATCACTTTTCATCACGTGTTGGTAATTGGCCGCCACCATTATTAATGCTGAATGTTAAATTTCACCACCGGCCATTGCCATTCTTGGCTGCAATGGAGTGCGATGGATTTTGAGCAGGTTTTTTTGCATGCGTTAAGAGACTGCACTCATTGAATATTAATGTGTGCGTTGATGTTTGCATGGCTCAGATCGAAGTCTGCTTGCCACTGTCTTCATTAACATCGCCGTGTAATTGAAGATGATAGAGCACGTTGGGGAATTAACGTTGTTGTTCAGAGCAGAAAGGTAGATGGCATTTGACGTTTCCGTAAGTGTATTTTACAATGCGGTCGAATGAAAACGTTGCTCAAATAACTTTGGGTTACACTCACTGCTGCTATTATTATTGAATGATGCACTTTTTCAATGTGAACTGGTTTACATTGTGTTTCACTGGATCTCAGTATTGATAAAATACCATAGTTCACTGCCAATATCGGCATAAACACCTCGGTGTTTTATCGACACGTCGACAGCATTAGCCGCTTATGTAATAGTATGACCACAAGAAATCCCAAATGAGAAAATTTCCTCGACCGAATTTTCTGTATACAGATAATGTCATCCTGCCATAGCAAACAACATCAACTTTCAAAACAAAAGGTTACATGACTGGAATTGCGCCTAATTTAATAACAAATGAAACATTTTAGTGCCGCAGCATTACGAGGCTTACAATTTGTATAAAGCTCCAAGGTTAATTTCAGAGACAACGAGACACAAGAAACACTAATGGTGCGACAGGTTCGAGCTCTTATATCGCACAGGAACTGCTAATGGACCGTTCACGCTCACGCTCTACAGCAGCACGGCACTTCAGCAACACGTACTTGTGAACCATCAGTCTCAATGTTTGCCAGATGTTTTTTTAGACAGTTTTTGAACACAGGCGCAAAGGTGCAATGCTGCTTAAAGTGACCATCAACATACAACACTGTCAAAGTTGTCATACATAAGCAGCGACATGGTTTCTTAATAATAATAATAATTGTATTTATAGAGCGCTTTTCACCAGAGGGTCACAAAGCGCTGCACAGAGCTGCGGAGAGAACGGCGCGTCAACAACAACGACATAAGAACGGAACATCAGCAACAATAACGTTTTTTGGGGGTTTTTTTACAAATCCGAGCTGTGGAGAAAATGCCATGTCAACAACAACATCAGAGCAGTTCAACTGAAAGTCAAATAGTAGCAATAAATTATAGGACATAAAATAAGCAAAATGTATATTTTAAAAATCTTAAACAAACGAGGAAGAAATAAGTGGTTCTTGAGCAGATGCAGGTCGGCACAAGCCATCATCCCGGCATGATAAGATTGAGCCACATCAACAGTCCTAGCCAGGGGGTTTGAAAGCCTTACGGAACAAGCGAGTCTTGAGACGAGATTTGAAGATGCCCAGGGACTCAGCTGCTCGAATCTCCAATGGTAGGGCATTCCAGAGTCTGGGAGCCGTGCGCGAGAAGCCTCTGTCACCCATCGAATGAAGTTACAATCTGGGCACACGCAGCAAACCCGCATTGGAGGATCGAAGTTGTCGTGTTGAGGAGGGTGCCTGAAGTAGGTCACGGATGTTTGTTGAAACAGCGCCAGTGAGAGCCTTGTAGGTGAGAAGGAGGATCTTGACTTCAATCCTGTATTTCACCGGTAACCAGTGGAGAGACATCAGTACTGGAGATATGTGATCCTGGATGAAGGTGCGAGTGAGGACTCTAGCAGCCGCATTCTGCACACGGAGACGATTAATCAGGTAGGCAGGGGTGCCAGGGGGCAATGCATTGTAGTAATCGATTCGTAAGGAGATGAAGATGTGTATTAGCTTCTCAGCATCAGCGGGTGACAGGATGTTGCACAGTCTGGCTATATTTCTGAGACGGAAATAGGCTACCTTCATCACCTTGTTAATGTGTGTCTCGCAGCTGAGTGAGGAATCAGGAGTCACACCTAGACTCCGAACTGCCTTAGCAACCTGGTCATCAAGCATCAATTGGATGGGTTCAGCCTTGGACAATTGGTGCGGGGTTCCGACAAGCAAATCTGAGCAAGGTTATTAAAAGAGCTAGGGAAGTAGACAATGGGATGTAATGTGAAAGTGCAGCAGTGCGAGGAGAAGAAGCAGAACAAGAGAGGTGTTGATAACTGCAGCGTGGGGGTTCAACACGGTGTGGATGGACGCAGGCAGTCTGGTGAACCGAGTCATCACTGTGAGTGGGGGGGGGGAATCGAGGAGTGAAGCTCATAGTAGTAGTAGCAGTAAAAGAGTGACAGGGAAGGGATTGACCACCCGTGAGCGAGTGACTTGAGTGATTCAGTGAGTGCTGGATCATCGATCAGCCTGACTGCTTCACTCTGAATTGTGTCCAACGCAGCAGGGTAGAAACGAGATGCGCCATCCCAGATATGACAATTATTATCATCCGTCATCCCACGTCGAGGATTGTTTTTCTCTGCAGAGCTCAACATTACATTGACACACTTTGACAAGGGCAGAGAGCTGTGATCGTTTGCACGTGGAAACGCGCACCGCTCATTACACGTGGCGCTTCGCAACGTAAACCTGCATCGTCGCGGTTCATTTTGAGAAGCAGCAACACGTCTTCTCCTGCTGACAGCAGCTCCTCCAAATCGTGGTGACGATAGCAAAGCTAGCATGTAGACTCGCTGACGTCGTACGGTGTATAGATGTCCGCGTATGTCTCGTGTATCTCCTGATTATGATCGCGCAGCCCTACTTCAGTGTGCATGGCACAGTGTTGAGCAGTGAATGCAATGTTCGACCGGTTTGTTTAATAAGATGTCCTATAGCTAGACGAGCAAATTAGTTACTACGCTCGGCACAAACGGTTTGCCCTTTCCACGGAAGTTGTGGGTTTAGTTATTTGAGCCGCAATATAATTTATATTGGGAATTAACCAGGTTATTATTATTGATTTGCTATTCATATGTCGTTCTTGCTGACATGACGTTCTCCCTACAGCCCTGTACAGTGCTTTGTAACCCTTGGGTGAAAAGCACTGTAGAAGTGCAATTATAATTATTATTGTAGTGGACGCATTAAAGAGCACGCGGTGTTATTTTCAGTCGTACATTTCTGCGTTGTAAAAGACAAAACTGCCAGTGCCATTATGGTTTCTCAAGTTTTCTTGCATAAGACAAGGATGCTAAGAGCCAGCCACCACTGGCGATCATTACAAAATAACTGAAACGTAATAGCAGTACATACGTAGAAATAATTGTCCATATTAATAACATTCACTGCATTCCTGAAATGTAACGTTTTGCCACCATGATGCATCTTGTTGTCTTTAAGGATGGTTTTCAGATAGTTGTATCTTGAGTCTTTGTGCATCGATCGTATTCACTGCGTCACGGACACTTGCCGACCACGCCACCATTTCAGCAGGGTCTTGTGTGGTCTTTTGTGAGCACATTAGATTCTTCACAAGCAATTCAGCCTGCCTTTGTTCATGTGTTTGTTTCCATCATAATTTTGATCCAGATTCGCCATGAATATCTTTTTGTACCTGTGTGTACTCAACTATTGTGCCCCTCCATCAATGCTTTCTTTAACACGTGTCTTGCTCTTTCTACTCTTGTGTGCAATCCTACCTTTGGGGATTTCAGGAGAGAGAGCTAGAGTTTGTGTGGTTTAGTTCTTCCTCCTCCACTGAAGGAGCGCAGCCATATTGGTTTACTGGTCTGTTCACAATTTGTGTTGCATGGCCCCGATTGCACTCGGTTTATATTTAATCCAATTATTTTGTAAATCTAGAAACAAGCAGGGATAGATGCATGCTTGGAATCATACAGAGGCACAGATGTTTAAAAAAGGCAAGCGAGAGACGTCACGTCAATTGTTATGGTTGTCATATCAGCTGTCTGCAAAGGTAAGTGTTCTTGAGCAGGACACATTTTAAACAGTGATGCCGCTGCGTGGAAGAGACAAGTGACAGAATGAGAGTCAAAGGCAGGAAGCCCAACTGATAAGATGAGCATTACGCAGAGGGAGTCATGAGATCACCTAGCGTGTGGCACGGCTGGTGACAGCTTGTGGAGGCCATCACTCAGCAATAGATAGACTCTGGCTGGAGATCATGATAAGGTGATGCACATGCATTTGTGCCATCTTGCCAGAATCCGCGCGTGGAATGCCCAAGCAGAGATATCAATATCGTCGTTAACGGTTTACTTTTACACTATTCATAGCTGCTCTTTCAAGATAGCCGTCGAGTATTCCTTCTCTCTTCTGTGTGACGTTTCGTCTCCCACGTTGGATGTGAAAGAACACTCGACAAGGCTCTCCTGAATAAAATAGCCACGGAGAGCAGTTCTCGTACAACGAGCCGTGAAAATCCGCGTCATGCCGAGACAATTTGCAGCCATACGAAGTGATGATGAGCAGCGCAGGCTCCAGCGCTTCCCGCGTGGCGCCCAACGTCCTCCCATCGTTCTCCCACGAACCCGCTCAGAGGCAGACGCTCACTAATGACCACGGCCAGGAGCCCAAGTTTCAACGTGTTTGGTTTCAATACAGAAACACCTCGATTTAACGGACTCGTATGAGGAAATGGGTGTCCGGAAGTCCATTAAATCCAAATGTTTACATGACGATCTTATGCGCAGAGTAATTAATCTTATAACAACCTGTATTATGAACACCAATAAACATAGTTAAACATGTGTCTAACAGCAGCAATAAATACATCAGTAATACTGACGTTAACAATATATAATTCCCAATGCAGCCCGGTGTCTCACAAGTATTGGACAGCAGATTTGTTGCTTCCGAATTTCGTTAAAGCTCCATTACATCCTAACTACTGTGAATAATTTCACATCGCTATAGTAAATCCAATAAACAGGATGAATATTTACGCGCAGTTATTAACGCTATACCGTCTTCAATCAGTTCCTCAGATGGCCAAATACTCTTTCTCTATTAATGTTGAGTCTGTGTTCTGCAGGTGCCTGTATGAGAGTGGGTGATAACCTTGCCCAATCCTCACCAGCTGGCTCAAAAACCCAATAAAACAAATACATTTCTCTCATCCAATATTCCAAAACCATTTTGCAATGTTACAGAGAATTAGAATGTTCAGACTATACCTCCTTGCCAAATTCATTTTTGTGATTTGTACCGTGTCACTTTTTTTCGTAGGATCGAGATGAGAGAGTAGAGAGGCAAACGAAAGGAATTTGGAGTACTTTTTGAAAATAGAGTTTTCTACTGAAAAGCAACACACAATGGCTAATAACCAGTAGTGGAAATATGCTGGAATATGATAGCATGCCTTACCGGTGCTTCTCAGAATACCAAACATGTATGTTGGTACTTTTCAGAAAAGTTCCTATTTCTCTACAAACGACGCTTCCAAAGAGAACGAACAACATCCATCCATCCATCTTCTTCCACTTATCCGGTGCCGGGTCGTGGGGGCAGCAGTCTAAGCAGCGATGCCCAAACTTCCCTCACCCCAGACACTTCCTCCA
>JAZEWT010000011.1:13246613-13263769 GCA_036362905.1 Mordacia mordax
TCTGCATGGGTTTCTGCTCACAACTATAACAGCTCATTCAGTAATTGGCTGATAACTTCGTAATATATAAGACGCCGTGTCTGGCGAGTAGGCGCTGGCTAACCCCATAGATTTTTAAAATTATAGACAGATGATTCTTATAGCAGAAAGTATCGAGTCGGTTTGCAAGCTCCACATGTGCGATTCCTGCGCGTTACAAGCGTCCGGAATTGAGCAACACAATAACACGTAAAACGCTAGGCATGGCTGAGTCCCTCTGGCTGTCTTTTCCTCCCACCTCTGAGTCGTTCTCTCTTGGTGAGTGTTATAAATAATCTTTATATATACACGTATGGCAGTGTGTCCACGATATGGTGAAATTCAACATTCAGAAATTAACTACCATGAAATTATAAAACGCCTCCTCCTCGACAGACTATCCATGCTCAATCTTGTAAACGTCGCGGTTGTGGATGATTTGTTTGATAAAGGTCGGCTTTGTACTGATGTAGGTTGTCTTGACTCGTTTGGGAATTGCTCTCCAAAGCTGTTCTTGTCGGACAGCCATGTCGAGCGCTCCCACTCTCCCCTTCACTAAGTTTGACCTCCCACGTTAGAGGCATCCTTCGGAGTTCTGAGCCTGAGATGGTCTGAGGATGCCCCCAGCGTGGGAGGCAAAGCTTCGTGAAGGGGAGAGATGGGACGCTCGACAAGGCAATCCTGATAGAACAACTGTTGCAGACGAGTTTGTTCGTATATAGGTTGAATTTAATATTCACGAACAATGTACAACAGAGAAATGTGACGTGTCAATTTCTATGATGAATATTCACAGAAGCTTCTATTCCATTTGGTAACAGGTGCTGTATATAAAACAGTTTTTGTCTTTCAAAAAATAACAGTTTTATACGAATATATTTTGCACAAATTAGACATTGCACTCATTGCAGACATGTTGCGCGTTATTTTTGCATTGCTAACTTACGGAAGATCATGCTTCTGTTATTCCTCTTTCTGTTAGATTGACAATAAATGCAGAGTGTCAGCTTCAGCTTCATAACTTTCCTATGGATGAGCATTCCTGTCCGCTGGAATTTTCCAGTTGTAAGTATTAATAGGTGATTCTGAAAATCACTGCGATTCATCGAGAGATTCATGAAACTCATTTGCTACCTGTCTCAGTGTGAACCAGAACATCGCATGCGATAACAAATCATTCTTTCCACAGTGTGCGTGCGGTACATTTGCTTGTATGTACGTACGCACCGAGTCTGTGGATACGTGTGCGTTCGTTACCATACATGGGTGAAATCCATTCCTTCCGGTCAAAGTGTCGCCAAACCACATGCCATGAAACATACGACGCACGCATATTTTGTATGCATGTGCTATGTTTATGATTTGAACATTTCAATCAAGATATGGCCATGTTTTTCATGCATAAACGTTTGCTGTCTGCACAGTATATGTGTACTGCTTGTTAGTCTTTATTTAAGCTAGAATGATCCGTTGAGCATTGTAGTTCTTTTTAACAATTGTCCAGTGGGGAGAGACAAACAAATTAGTATTTAACTTGGGTTATACCCTGTATTGGACGATAGTACATCATAACCCACCAGAGGCAATTTTAGTCTGCCTAATTAACCCAGGCAGTATTTCTCTGGAATGTGGGAAGAAACCCGGCGAAAATCCACGCGGACACGGGGAGAAAATGCAAATTGCAAACAGAAAAGCACGCGAACCATTGCACCACAGTGCTCCCCCCCCCTTTAATGGGGTTACAGGCAGTACACAGGTAATATAAACGTAATAGAACTTTGCATCTGTACTGCCTTTGTGAAGTGGCAGCATTGCGTGCTGACGGTGTTAATGCAGCGTAGCGTGATACGCACAGTGTGGGGGTATTTGTGATGAATTGTTGGCCCTGCACTCTCGTGGCAGTGTCTCTCCACACCTGGCGTGTGCCTCCCCAATGTCCACTCAGCCTAAAATGAGTACCTGGTGTGGTGTGTCCTCGTCATTAGCACGAGGATAAAAGTAGTCCTGGCCGTATCACACTTTTAAGACGCTGAATATCCCGTCGCTTACAGCGCTTAATAAGCGAGGACACTCGCCGGTGATTAAATTTGTGATTTGTTTACGACAACATTTCACCCTCACAGTCCCTTGAGGTGAAACATCCCGCCTTGTAAGGGTGTGCAAGGATATCGATTGACACGCACAACGAACACATAATGACGCGTGTACATGCGGTATATACACAGAACAGTGTCTTTATGTGTGGTTTATAGCGGCCTAATGCTTATTGCCTATGTGACGTAAATTTGCTGCAGCGTGACTTGTAACGTTATTCTCTGATATTACCCAGCGAATAATCCCTACAATGGTCCCAACCGTTGATTCGCAGATGGTTATCCCAAGGACGAGATCCTTTACAAATGGAGCAAGAGTTCTGTTGAAGTTGCGAACCAACGCTCATGGAAGCTCTATCAGTTCTCCTTCCTGGGGCTCAGGAACACCACCAAGATTCTGTCGACTGACTCCGGTAAGACCTCGCTGCTCACAGTCAGCTGTGGTGCAGAGATGACTCGCCGTCTCGCTGTACTGCCGTGCTCCGCTTGTCCAGATGCCTCGACGGTGTGCGGAGGGCGCGTAAGGACGGGAATCCATTCCTCTCAACACGCGCTCGCATCGTGGAAGTGCTCACAGACCCCTGATAAACACGGGGCCATCTCACGCTCTCACGCACTCTCAGCGCTTATCGCTGCACCACCGGACTGCTCCGGCGAGAACTCACTCGCACAGACACGACAGCTCCCACACG
Organism: Mordacia mordax; assembly: GCA_036362905.1. Lineage (NCBI taxonomy): Eukaryota > Metazoa > Chordata > Hyperoartia > Petromyzontiformes > Petromyzontidae > Mordacia > Mordacia mordax. Next base: position 13,249,417 of record JAZEWT010000011.1, read on the forward strand.
CGGTGTTCTCTGTCCGGCGTCGTGTCCTCCCACTCGTTCAGTCAGACACGGCGCTCACAGGAACGTCAACGCGTCGTACATACTCGCGCAATACCAGACGCCACACCGCCTGCTCGGGACTCGACCCTCTTTAATCACGTATTGCCCGGGTAACGCACCGTCCTCTCTTTGTGCCCGGCTACTACCGTCTTGTACCAGAGCCGACCCCGGTCTTGCTGCTCCCCGTCATCCTCCGCAGCACACAAAGAGCCCGGTCTCTCCTGGGTCCCTGTCTCTCCTGGGTCTCCACTGGTGCAGAGCGCGTCTTTGCTTCAAGCGTCCCCTTGAGAACTCCTACGTAGCCATTCCCATGCTAATTGCATCCTCGTCACCTCCTACCCACGAGAGATGCCCCTCCCCTCATTGTGCCCCCCTCCCCAGCCCATCCCTCTCCCTGTGTCCCTTCTATCCATATGTTCATTAATGCACTAATTACAGATCCCATCTACAGGCATTAATAATTGGGCTTGGGCCCTCCCCTCGCAGAGTCGAGTGTGCAGTGTCCGGCCGCATGGCTTTTGTGCCACCTCGACCACGCTCCCCCCACCAACCCCCCCCCTCAATTATTCGATCCCCCCCCCCCCCCCCGTCTTTTGCGGGATAACAAATAAAAAATAAACCCGCTCCGCGAGGCGATGCCGTGGTGGGGGTTTAACTCAACGGTGCTCTTGCGACGAGCAGTGGAGGGAGCATGGTGTGCCGCCAGTGTGGTGTGCGTGGTGTGCCGGGATGGACACGAGGTCTTGGTGGCGTCCACGAGCTGGGGGGTCGGTTGTTCATGGCACCGCACATTGTTAATTATCAACACACGATACGCACTTACGTGGCGCTGTGACGGTATACGACTCACTGTGTGGAAGGTTATGAGCTCAAACCCTGGTTTGTGCTCAGTGCAACCCATCATCAGTTTGGGGTTGGTACAGTGACTGCCACTGTGTAAAGAGGCTCGTGGGAGAACTTGCCCACGCCATAAAAACGTGGAATTTTGAACACCGCTCAAAGCTGACAGCTGAGTGGAGCGATGATCGCTGCACGCTCGCTTGTAATGGAGATGGTCTGAATTTCACGTGTGATATCTTTCGCAGTCAGGAATGTTATTTTGACGAGGTCTAAACTAATTTGTCGGGTTTCCATATCATTTTACATGTTGTAGACGTTAAAACCAACTCGCAAAGAAGAAGACTGAATCAGTGTAGCTTTATGTAATTGTGTTTAATAGAGGGGCGGCGTGGTGGCGCAGTGGTTAGCGCTGACGCCTCACAGCAAGAAGGTCCCGGGTTCGAATCTCTCGGCTCCGGTGCCTTTCTGTGTGGAGTTTGCATGCTCTCCCCGTGTCTGCGTGGGTTTTCGCCGGGTACTCCGGTTTCCTCCCACAGTCCAAAAGCATGCTCCTGGATAGGTTGATTGGCTCGCAGACTAAAATTGTCCCGCAATGCCCAGCGATGGACCGGCGTCCCGTCGTCGGGTGTATTCCTGCCTTACGCCCTATGTTTCCGGGATAGGCTCCGGCTTCACCGTGACCCTATATAGGATTAAGCGGTTTCAGATAATGAGATGAGATGTTTAATAGAGAGGAAGGAGGAAGGGATCACTTTTTAGAAAATGAACGATAGAAAATTCTTCACCGTCATCATTAGCCATGATCTATCCGTTGCTGGATGAAGACCTTTCCACGACAGGTCACATTTTCACAGCACAACAATCAATATAGCTCCTCCACACAGGCCAATATGAACACTCCATATCCGTTCCGGATGTCCTCTCGAGTACGTTTCCCCTCCTTTTACTGGCATCCCATCATTAGTCTCAACCACTTTCCATCATCTCTTCGAGTGAGACGTCCTCCTGCCTGAGCCCACTGGTGTTTGTTATCCGTCAGTATAATGTCTCTCTCTGGTGCATGCACTTCAGTGTGCTCTGTTTCCTCTGTGTGCTTCCAAACTGGCACCTGTCCGTGCTTCCTTACACACTGCTCAACTTTCATTGCCATTTTCGACTGTATTCTCTGTGTTTCTAATCCATATCCATCACCAGCGATTACGCACGGCCTTTGCAGATTATAAATTTAAAAAAATAATTCGTTTCGGTGAAACCGATGCGCAAGTAAACAAAACTAAGTGTAGTTGTCACCAATAAACGTGACGAAATTCAGTTATATTTAACATAGAAGTAAAATCCTTTCCAGACGTCACAGTACAGTTTGCCATGCTTTAACGTAATTGGAATTTTCTGACCAAAAATAGTTCCGATGCAAGATATTGTCTGCAGACATGAGAGTGCTTTTCCATATCTCCTGCGTAAAGCGTGCGTCACCATTTGTGACGCCGCTGCAGCACACAGCGCTGCCTCGCTTCATTGGCCCAATGGAGTACATTGCCCCAAGTGCCTTGCGATGTACTGGCGTCACATCTTGGGTATAGGCCCTCCGCGCGGCCTTTGACTGCCAGAATAGGCTCCAGTCCCCCGCGACCCTGTACAGGATTAAGCGGGTATTGATAATTATGATGAGATTATATGGATTTATATAAATATATGTGACAGAGTGCCTGTGCACAGGAACAGAGACCGGAAATGGCAGTCAGCAATAAACAGCACTGGCAGAGTTGTAATTCATGGTAAGGCATAAATCGCTTTACCGAAAATAATTATTGTATTCGGGCAGCATGGTGGCCCAGTGGATAGCGCTGTTGCCTCATAGTAAGAAGGTCCCGGGTTCGAATCTCGGCTCGGGTGCCTTCTGTGTGGAGTTTGCATGTTCTCTCCCCGTGTCCGCGTGGGTTTTCGCCAGGCACTCCGGTTTCCTCCCACAGTCCAAAAAACATGCTGCTGCATAGGTTAATCGGCTTGCAGACTAAATTGCCCGCAGTGTCCGGTGATGGACTGGCGTCCCATCGTGGGTATATCCCTGCCTTGCACCCTGTGTCTGCCGGGATAGGCTCCAGCTCACCGCGACCCTGTACAGGACTAAGCGGTATCTGACAATGAGATGAGATGAGCATCATTGTATTCGCCAATAGTTTAAGATGTTAAATATTAACACAGTCCTGTCCCACTGGCTGGATGTTGTTCAGTGGTCCAGAGATGGAACCTGTGTATTGAACATGATGGATAACACTTTGAACAATGTATGTAATAACTCACAAAGTAATTTCATTTTTGTCGGTAAAGCGACTTATGGCGCATGTGTTACTTACATTATACGAGGGTATTATAGCAGTGTGGGAACACAGGAGATGGGAGGGACTTCTAAAGTCCATCCAGTAGTAATCCACTTTGATTTTACTTGCTATCAATATATTCACACATACGCAATTGGATAAAAAAAAGAATGCACTTGCTTTCGTGAATGTGCAACTGGGAGATAGTTATGCATTAATAACACATTTGTGCTGTCGGTGCGGTGGTACAGAGATCACGTGACCGTTTAGATGTATCAGCAGTGTGAGAGCCAGACACGGCTGAGGCTGCCCCTGCTCAGCGTTCCTGGAGAGAGTCGTGACGCAAAGAAATTGGCCATTCCTTTCCACAAATATTGGTTGCAGTTGTCTTTTGGCCAACATCAATTAGGCCCACATTCTCTTTGTGTACGCATACCATTTATAGCAACTGATGCCACCGAGGTGCAATGATGCACCTCGGTGGCATCAGTGTCTGCTGCGGGATTTCATCAATACAACTACACGTGTGTGACAAGCCGTGAATTCTTGCCCCGCGCTCGGCAGCCTGTAATCGCAAGCCGTGAGTCGAGGATGATTGATGCGCAGTGTCGCGATCGTCTTGAGATGCGCTTGCTGCTGAACCCTCTCAGTCGGTGCGGGCTGTGCGGCTGTGCGGCTGTGCGGCTGTGCGGCTGTGCGGCACACGGCCCCGCACACAGCACGAGTGTTATGTGTTCGGGACAATTAACCCAGGCAGGCATGTCTGTGGACTGTGGGGAGAAAAACCGAATACCTGGCGGAAACGCACGCAGACACGGGGAGAACACGCGAACCCCATACAGAAAGGCACCCGAGCCAGGAATCTAACCCATGTTTTATTTGCTGTGAGGCAGCAGCGCTACTCACCGCGCCATTGTGCCGCTTACTTTTGATCTTGGCAGTGCCCTTTTAAAACTTACGTCTCGTATGCTAGCCGTTCATTTGGTGAATTCCTCTGTGTGTGTGCAATGCGTGCATCGTAAAGTAATGTACGTACAACTCGTGTATGCATCGAGAGTAATGCGTGTACATCGCGTTCGACACAGATGCCCAGTGCAAAAGCCCTATCCCACTCGAGACCTGAACTCTTGTTAACAAGCTGACGATACTGGATGTGATCTCCGGCGAAGTTTCGTAAACAGCATTGTGAAGATGTTGCTTTTCCGTTTAACATTTTAGCTTTGCTAATGTATAAGACCGATTTACATGTTTGTCCACCTGCCACATCGATTCGATTGGCTGTCGGCTGGTGGAGAGTTATATATAAACATTTAAATCATACCTCCACCGTTGAACCTCAAGGAAACTAATTCTGCATCGTAACACTTGTCAGTTAAGCGTACGTATAAAAGGCTCTGCCGTTTATTGTTGCATGGGAACGATTGTGTTAGATTATAGTTTGTAATAGCATCAACATTTTCTCTGCCATAAATGTCATAGGTTTATGTTTTTTTTTCTCACCACACTAAATATATAAATTCTAGTAGCGTTTTACAACGAGATGGGCAATAATACAACTGGAGATGTTCATGCATGTTGACGGAAGGGTACACTGTCATCGCCTATTAGACTACATGTATCGTGCTGTTATTTGAGCACGAGTTGAGCATTAAAATTACTAACCACCAGAGTATCATGTTAATTAGTCCGTCTCATTTGGGATTTACAGCATTTTGCTAAAATTATTACATTCTTGTTAATTAATTGTTTGCCTTTTCGGCTTATTGTGGAGGGCATGAGCCCATCCCACAAAAACTATCTATACGGAGCGTTTTATAAACTCGGAACATGTTTCTGGTATCACAACATTTCAGACAGCAGTGGCTGGGTTCATCGAGGAGCCCTGAGCCAGCACTGTTGAGATGTTGAGGTTTAATGCTGGCAGCCATCTCACATGCAAACCAGTGCTCTGTGTTCTACATGCCTGGGAGCCAGGGTCAGTGCAATCAGACCGTGCCCCGTATCTCTCGCTCAGTGTCACGGTTTACCAGCCGTGTGCATACCGTGGCTGATGAGTGCCACACCATTCTTGGGTGGCAGGGTGCCAATGCATTCGTAACGTCCGTGCCTCACAGAAATAAGGTCCGTGTCCGGGTTCGTTTGATTCTTGCCTCGGGTGCCTTTCTGTGCCGAGTTTGTGTGTTTCCTCCCTGTTCTGCGTGGGTTTCCTCTGGGTTCTCCGGCTTCTTCCCACGACCAAAAAAATGCTCATTAGCTAATTGGTCAAAACCATCATAATATATAAGACGCAGTGTTTGTGATTTGAATCGTTGTCTCTCTCCCTCTCCCGAATATGCACAGCGTGTTATAAATTGTGTTATAAATTGTAATTTGTATTATTCGATGATTATTATTCTACAGAGCTAGTGAGGCCACTGCACAGAGATGCCATTTGAGATTCATCCAGACACAGTTCTCTGCGGGTTTCTTCAAAAGCAATTCCCCGACATGTGACACTGTGTAATCTGAAGTTCTTTTTGCTTTCTCCAGAGGCGTTTTTCCACTTCATGATGTGACTCCCCTATAACAGTTGCTATCAAATTGACTTAAGTAAACCACACATTCAAGCATTGAGTTACGCTGGTCTAATGTTGGTGCAGATGTATTTTTATCTTCCGTGAAACAATTCAAGGCACATGATACACGATGGACAAGCCCAATAATTTAAATGTTTAAATGCACGCGCATAAGAAAGTCACTGATTGTCCATTCCACAAAGAGGGTCATTAACTTGTACAGAAAATATGTCGTGAATTTACTGAATAAGACATGTTTCTCTCGACTTGGTTATTAAACATAGTGAGCAAAATTGGTACGTTCACAATTTTATTTAGATGCAATTGCCAATCTCAACATATTACCTGCTCTTCATGATTGTTGCTTGGTCGACTTTTAATTAGGCAAGCCAGTGTCCATTTTAATTAATTCCTTCCGACTCATCGCAGTGGGAGAGTCATGCTTAGCTTACCAGCAGGAGGATGTAGCACTGCTACTTTCAATGGAGGAGCCACACACATACACTGTGTGCAATATGCCTCCATTCCCTGTCCCCATCTCTTTAAGCTGCACAACGATAAGGTTTACTGCAGCAAATTTGAGTTTAATCGAAAATGCATGTGGGTCCTCTTAAATCTGACCACCATTTCAAATATATCATATTTGTACTTTATTTTTTTAAAGTTAATTTAAACGGGCCCTTGTATAACTCGGGGCGACCAAGTGACGGGAATATTGAGTTGAAACAGTGCCTCCGTTAACGTCGCTCATGGAGCACGTGAAGGAAGGTCCTCACAGTTTCCTCACCATCATATCATCATCAGCTTCAGTCACCTGACCATCCTCTCACCATCAGCCTCATCATCAGCTCACCGTTCCTTCACCATCAACCTCGCCATCTCCCTCACCATCTCTTTCTCTCCTCTCACTCGGTACCATATCCTTCAGGATGTTGGTGACGATGGTCTTCCACAAACCTCTGCTCTCTGAACTTCTAAGCATGTCCACTGTTGACATGATCATTCATTTCTAGAGACTCTTGACACAAGTCAATCGCCGTCGTCCACGATCTCTTTCCTTAAAATTTGCTAATTAGAACCAGATTTTAGATTTCCTCTTTCCTCATAATATGCCCGAGAAACTTCGACCGATTCCTTCTAATGCCATTCAACATCTTCCTTCTACATCTCGTTCTTGATGACATTTCTTCACGTGAGTTGTAACTTGTCCAAGATACCTTGAAGATGCGTCGAAAAAAACACGTCCGTTGCTTCAATTCTCTATTACATACTTGGGTGATTATTGTCAAACATTCTGATGCGTACGTGAAAAATGGTATAACATAATAATTGAGAACTCTCAGTCTCGTCCCCATCGAAATGTTGTTACTTTATCAGTATCTTTTTTATCATTTTGAAAAAGCAAATTTTGGCCATCCGGCCATCCCTATCCTCCATTTTATTTCATGATCACATTCACCATCTGATGTTATCCAGCTTCCCGGAGAGTTGATTTTATTGACCTGTTTTATATTTTCGCTACCTATTTTGATGTTGCATACAGGTACACATGTCTCACCCATACCCTGACAGTTGTGACTGCTTTACTATGGGATGTAGTTTAAGGTCATACCCAGGACACTCCATCACCTCACTTCACCATCATCACCTTACCATTACCCTCACTTGCCTCCCCACCATCCTCACCATCAAACCTAACAAGCGCATTTACATTTGTGTGACGTTCGCGCGCACGGACAGTGATGTCACTGCACGTGTCCCGCTGTCTTCACGTACATTGTGCGGATGCACGTTGTGTTCACCCGCGTTGTGTTCACGCGCATCGTGTTCACACATGGCGCGTTCGTGCGTATTGTGTCCATGCGCGTTGTGCTGATGCGTTATGTGACGTGCGGGTAGCGAGTGCGTGGCGAGTGCTCTGAGAGTTAATCCCATGCCGTTAGAGTGTGCGATGGCAGAGGCATTATATTCATGTGCTGAATGGCAACGTTTAGGCTGGCTGGTCACAGTGAGATGGAGCACAGACAATGGTGGGCTTTCTCTATGGGCCGCAATTTGGGCCGCACGGTCACAATGACAGTGCTACCGTGACTTGAACCCTTCATTTTCAGTTCATAAAGGAGGTGTGTTAGGTTGCCTGGTGGTGTTCTGATGCGCGTGTGATGGTCTCACCAATGTCTTCGAAGAATAACAAAGCCTTAGGGTGTGATATTTGGGGCCCGAATGAGGTGTTTGGGAATGATAATGAGCTTGCCATATACAGACTATTGTACGCACTTTTGAGAATTCTTTGCTATCATTAATTAACAGCGTCCTAAACTCGAGGGAGACAAAATAATGGGTAGAATTAGCGAGGGAAATGTCATTCTGGCCTCATGCTGCTGCCTTATGGCAATTTATTTTTGTAGATATTTGTCATAATTTATATTTAGGCCACCACTTGGCATAAATTGGCTGTCTCTGTCAGTCACGATATTGCAGAGTATTTTGAACATGCATGTCTGTAATACCCTACAAATATATTAACATGAGCGTAATTATTATATTTCAAATAGCATCCATGTCACACTAAGATAACAATATAATGCCCATAATGTATTCAAATTATCACCGATCAAGTTCAATAAATGCAAATTTAAATGATTCTCGGCCCTACCGTAGAAATATTGGATGTTTACCTCTGGTTAAGGGCCTCGAATGGAGATCACCTCTCCACGGTTTCAGATGAAAGCTAACTTAGACATGTGACTTTAGTCTATGATTAATATCAATAAAAATGGTACACAATCACAATATTAACGTTAAATAAAAAATAATCACGTTCATAACAGACTGTTCATCAGTAGATCACTCAATATATTTCATAACATTTACACTGTGGTTAACAACTAATCATTCACATTTCTCTATGCAATGTATTCAAAGCAATGTTCTAAAACAGTCATCACTGTTCTAAAACAGTCATTAGAGTAACATTAACCTCACACATTTTGAAAGCAGACTTACCGCTAGACCGGTTCTGTACATTATTGACCTTGTGCTGTGACACTGTTCGGCAATATCATATGGCTTAGCCATGTTAAACGCGGTACATATTATTATTATTATATCCTCTCATACCATTCATTTATGCATGCAAAACAAGCCTCGGAATTTTTTTAAACGTGCGTTAAACTTAGTGCTCAATTGCTGGCGGTTTGCATATCACCGAGAGTGCTGTCCTAGCTGTGATGGGACTAATTTTCTGTAAATTATACAATAACTACACCAGCGCTCTTTGCTAATAAGAATCGTGTGACTGTATTAGGATGACCTTTATTACTTAATGTGATGAACGCTTGACACCCGTGGGGAAGGGAGAATTTTGAATCATGCAGGTACATTTATATTACAACTGTGTGCAGAGATGGAGTGGTGGCGCATTGGTTAGGTCGCTGTGCACTGAACCCGGACCGATTGCGTTTCATTTGACATCCACGGAACAACATCGGTATCGAGAGATATCGGACGGGATTCTGCAGCCCATCTTCACAACGCTGCATGACCCAGTGTGGACGGAGGCCACTCTGCTCTGTCACCCTCGTTTACCGTTTTACAATAACACATCTGATTTCTGCACTTGACCTGATCGCAGTGCCTCATTCGCACAGTGATCTTCTCTGGCTGTCACTCCATCACTAGTTTGTCTTCTCCAATGACAATCGGCTGTTGTGGCGGTGCGTCCTGCCCAAGCCCACAGTGTTTTTAGCTGTTGAGAGCAATTCTCATATAGCGATGAAAACATGTTGTGGATCGTTTATACTTGTATTTATGTATACATTTGACCTAAAATGTGACCAAATATTCATCTGCATCCAAATAAGATATAAGGAGAACCTGATTAAAGGAATAGCACATGAAACAATCGCCTTTTTCATTTACTTATTGAGCAAAATGATCCAACATTCAGTCTCATAGTCTTAAACAAAAAGATTGTGAACCTCTAGGTTAATCAGCTCAATTAAGGGGTTAATTAGAGTCAATGTATTTCAATCCATGGGATGACAATTAGGAGTGCGTTTGGGTAGCCCTTCCCTATATGACAAAAATAAACTTTGGTTATCACCATCAAAATCTGGTCTGCACCCACTCTGGTTAGTGGAAGCATCATGCCCAGGATTAAAAGAAATTACTAGAGACCTCAGAAAAAATAATTGTCAATGTACAATGGTTTGAAAATGTTCATCAAACAATTTCTGCATGTGTTGGGCTCTACCAATCCACCGCAATCCAGAGAGTGTATCATTGGAGGAAATAAAAAACCACCGTTACTCTTTCCAGGAGTGGTCATCCAATGAGTATCACTCAAGAGAGCGAAGCGCACAATGACCCACGAGGTCACAGAGAACGCCAGGGTAACGTCTCGGAATCTGCAGGCCTCTCTTGCATTGGCTAATGTCAGTATTCATGAGTCCAGCTTTAGAAAAACATTCAATAAGAATGGTGCGCTTGGGAGGATAGCAAGGAGAAATCCACTGCTCTCCAAGAAGAACATTGCTGCCCTTGATGTAGGTTTTTCACGGCTCGATGCATGATGATTGCTTCGAAAAGCTGCTCTCTCGGGATGCCGCGTCGATCGCTCCCTCGCCCTCCATCGCGACGTTTCGCCTCCTCACACGTTAGAGGCATCCTCAGGCGCTTTGTGTGTGAGTCGTGTGTGACTCCTGTTTATATGTGAGTACTTAACACATACATAGTACCCACACTGACTCACTCCCACTGCCGTCTCAGTAAAGCGACACAGACGCAATCTCTAGCAGGCCTACAATCTATGAGGCACACAACACAACAGACTGAAGATGCACCTTTCCCAAAACCACGTCCATGAACGAAACCTAATCACCAGTTTCGCTCAACACTCTGGCCACCAGCATTCTGTTATTCAACAAAGCAACATAAAATCTCACCCATGCCATGCCGCCTTTCCCTGTCACCGCTACCTTCTCCACCCTCCAGTCTATCACAACCCAAGAAACACTCACACTCACTGAAGCCACAACCAAGACCCCACCACACGACACCGCTCCTAACTCTACGCTAAGGCACTGCTCTGCCTAATTCGCCGACATGATCACCGCACTTGCCAATTCTGCTTTCACCACCAATTTTTCTTCACCCCTGAAACTTGGCCAAACCACCCCATTATTAAAGAAACCAGCAATGGACCCAGATGACAATCAACTTGTGCCCCATCATCAACCCACCCACAATCTCCCAAATCATTGAACACCTCATCCTCACACGCATACAGCACCCAATCAGTTTCTGGCCTTACTTCAGCCCAATCCACATATCGCTCAGTGCACTCTACTGAAAACCACAATCGTCAATATAACTTACGACTTATTCACCATTATCGACTCTGTCTCCACTGCGATACTCATCTTCCTTAACCTCTCTTCCGTTTTCGACATAATAAACCACAACATCCTACTCAACCGCCTCTCTACCGACTGTGGCATCACCAGCACTGCCACTCAAGCTCATTGCTTCTTTTCAAAATCTCTCTGACGGAGTATCTTTCATCAAACTCGGCACGTCAACAACACCCATCACAACATCCACAAAGGGGACCATCAGGGCTCCGCATTATCGCCACGACTTTTCACTGCCTACACTTCACCACTCGGCACGTCACTGAAAGCTACGGTAAACTAACCACACTTGCGCAGGTGACATCCAGCGCTACACCACCCCCACCCCATCCGACAACACAAAGCAACCTAGAATCCTGCACTGCAGCTACATCAGTGGCACCTCCACAAGCACCTCCTGCTCAATCCACATATATCAGTCGCACCATTCCTCAGCACCAATCAACACCCCCACCATCACTCAGCTCCCCCAACGCCTCGTCGCCGGTGCCCAGATTGTACCCTCACCTCATCTATAAAATCCCAGGCACAACACTTGACCGTTCACTCAGCACTCACAGAAACATCTGCCACCACCACCTACGGGTGCACTCGCAACTCCACCCTTACTCTCCGCACAAACAGCCTCACACCATCGCCTGCACCATCATCACAAGCGGTTTCGACGACTAACACTGCAATCGGATTTGGTAAAACTGAATGACCGCTTAACTGTCCTGTAAATCAACGTCTATTCATAACCAACCAAACTCGGGCATAATCACATTAGCTATTCCGCATTGTTTTATATAGGATATGATTATTGTATACGTGAGTGATAGAAAATGTTGCTCATAATGCATTTTACAATGGGTTGTTTGGCTTCTACAATACGCTGGCCAGTAGCACCATTATGTACCATCCCGACCTTCCCTCGTACTGTGTGACACAGCTCTTGTCCCAACAGTATATTAGGCTATACGGGTGATCGTTATCCTTGTGGTGATGCAGTTGATCAGCCAGCGTCCAATGATCCCAGTGGCATGGGTTTACTTCCCAAGCCCACATATTCGTGCCACATCATAGCGCAATATGGTTATAGGTTCCCCCGAGGTTAACGGCGCCTTAAAGTGAGTGTCTGATGGGCTGTGTCAACATAACCATTGGGAAAATGAAGACTCCCCAACCGTAATAGCTGCTCACTAACAACACGTAGCGTCTGTTCGGTTGAACGGGTGACCTTTGTATTGTGCAATGAGTCAATATTGTTTGAACGGTATGCTAAAAGCACAATATGTATTTTCCTATTATGATGCAAAAAGAGAATAGGTTTCAATCGTTATCGCAAAAATACAATAATTAAGATCTTCAAACAACAAAGAGACACCTTTCACAAGGTGCCAAGTTTGCAAACAAACACACATGCTTGTTGCAAAACATGCAAACAATTTGCATTGGTAATTGCGCATTGTCCATGAAACTGATTGACACGAGAGGCAGCCTTTTTTGTGGCGGCCGAAGTCTCAGCAGTGTTGGTCAAATGTTGATAAAAGGCCAAGAGCTCAAAGACAATGCATATATCAATACATTAGTATCTTGGGTCGAGCTGTTATTGCATTATCTATCATACATATATCTTCTCAGGAATGTATCTCATACGGTGCACCTATGCTGAGTGGGATTTTAGTAGGTCCTAATATTGAGTTGGCGCAACATGTTTAGTTTGGTAAATATGTTGGCTGCTTATGCACGTTCACATGTTATGACTTTCAAAGGTCACACCTACTGCTTCCTGACTTTAATGCACTGATACATGACATGCATGTTAAGTGTGAACACGAGAAGTTACAAATCAAAATTTGGCATTATAGCCGGTCCACCAAGTTATCATATTGGTCTTCAGTCTGAACTATCATCCTCAGCACTGCCCTTGTATTTAACTCCTCTGCATTATTTAAGTCGGTTTCTTGTTGGTTGTTACATATCAGTGGCGGGTGCACTTCAATTATTGAACAAGTGAGCCAACGGTGTTGTGTCATTTTGTCACTTGCTCTATTTCCAGGTGAATATGTCGTCATGACGGTGTATTTTGACTTGGTGAGAAGAATGGGATATTTCACCATTCAGACGTATATCCCCTGCATACTGATCGTCGTGCTCTCCTGGGTGTCTTTCTGGATCAACAAAGATGCCACTCCTGCCAGGACATCTCTTGGTGAGTGCTGTATTCATGACGTCACTCACTGTTAAAGTGTGTGCGTGAGTGTCGTTGCTGCTATTTACAAATACAGATGTGTTAAAACTACATTCACACACACATCGCATGGATATTCCACCAAAAGGACTTAAATGCATAAATGAACTAGGCCGCTGCACAGACAGCGTTATTCACTGCGGCGACGCAGTGAATAACGCTGTCTGGAGTTTGCGCGTTCCGCCTGGGTCCGCGAGGGGTTTCGCCGGGTACTCCAATTTCCTCCCACCGTCCAAATACACGCGGCTGCCTAGGTTAATTGGCTTGCTGAGTAAATTGGCCCAAAAATGCTCTTCAATGTACTGGCATCACCTCCTGGGTATACCCCCACCTTACACCCTGTGTCTGCTAGAATAGGCTTCGCTCCCCCCCCCCCCGTGAAGCTGCACCGGATTAAGCAGGTACTGATACTGACGATGTGATGTTTGCTCTCACAAGTTCCTGGGACCTTGCTCCTCGGTGGCTTGAACATTAGTCTCCAGACTCACCCATCCTTCCCCTACTTGTGTTGATTCTTGTATTAACGGCCTTCATTCCTTTCACAGCTGCCCATTATTATCCTACCTGGCAACAGTGTGAAGAAAGGGTTCATTCATTTCACAGTTAGAAATTGCAAATTCATGTTTCAGTTGGCTCAGGTCATCACCCTTTCCCGGCTCAGTAAAATACCTTCTTCTTTGTGAAGAATCAACATTCGGTATCTCAGCACGAGACTGGCCTCGGCCATAGAAATGTGGGGTTTATTTCAAGGTTACCAACAAAGATGTAACGCTGCCCCACAATTCCTATATGAACGTGGAAACATTTTGACTGTATTCTTGCCACATATAGCTTTCTTCAGAATTATCTGTCAATTACAAGAGCAGCTGTGTTGGTTAACATTTGCGGTATTACGTAATACGGAACAATGCGGTTTTCGTCCAGGTCGTGGAACACTGGACCAGCTCTATACTC
>JAZEWT010000011.1:13264174-13302522 GCA_036362905.1 Mordacia mordax
GACCCGGCACCGGATAAAGCGGTATGAAGATGGATGGATGGATGGTAATACGTAAAGTGGGAAATTACGAACTACATTTAATTATGATGATTACAATAATGCAAAACTAAGTACTCTATTACCGCCATTTACAACCTCTGGGTCGTGACCCAGCAGTGGGCCGAGAGCGCCACCTGGTGGTCCGTGGAGAAAGTAAACAAGTGAGACAAGTTCTTTAACAAATAATATTATGGGCGGCACGGTGGCCCAGTTGGTAGCGCTGTCGCCTCACAGCAAGAAGCACCCGGGTTCGAATCTCGGCTCGGGTGCCTTTCTGTGTGACGTTTGCATGTTCTCCCCGTGTCCATGCGGGTTTTCGCCGGGCACTCCGGTTTCCTCCCACAGTCCAAAAAAAACATCTGCTGCATAGGCTAATTGGCTCGCAGACTAATTTGCCCGCAGTGCCCGGTGATGGACTGGCCTCCCATCGTAGGTGTATCCCTGCCTTGCGTCCTGTGTCTGCAGTGATGGGCTCTGGCTCACCGCGACCCTGTACAGGACTTAGCGGTTTCTGACAATGAGATATGAGATGAGATTCTGGAAGTGATTAAAAATGAGACTTCAGAAAGACATCGCCCATCTCCTGTTGATACCTTGAGCCAGTGGTGGCAACGTCTCCGTTCTGATGCCTGCAGCGAGTCTCTCCACAGGACAGCCCCTGTTGATTTCCCGGTAGTGCTCATTCCATCAACCCAAGACTGAGTCAACACCCCAATACGGGGTTTAACTCACAACCTTGCGGTTGCGAGCTGCTCTCTGTCACGCTGATCCACCAACCGGGCGGCTCAGCGTGTAAAGCCTGGCTCGTGAATGCACTGATTGAGATATTCGATTTTTGGAAGCTGCACGCGTCTAGAATATAAGAATATAACTGAGACGTGACGGTCGCCCACATAACGCTGCCCGATGTAGCTGCTACCTAACCCGAGACGCAGCGTACCCGGGTAATGAGCATCATCCCGGTGTTGTAAAATAGCCTCTGCTTGTGATTCAATCTATTCAGTCATAGCATTCATGTATTCTTTTTTAAATGTTGCATTTACCGATAAAGCATTGTAATTTCAAATTCACTCAAAGGAGGTTAATGGCACTGAATGATTGCAGTTCACGGAATTACATTAACGTTTTCACGAAGCGCGTTCATATTAGCGCGATTAACATTGCAACAGACGGCCGGTGGTGATGGTGGTTCGGTGGAAAAGCACGTACTGTACCTTTTGATTGAAAGGTTTTGAATTCCATTCTGGATGAGCATGACTCACGCGCATCTCGTTGTTCAGCCAAAAGGCTAAAGGGGGAAGATAAAAAAACACACAGCCGGAGTGCTGAATTCGGAATGCATACGCGGCATGCAAAATTCACAGCACTGTTCCTGCGTCACACATAACAAACCCCGCTGCATTATTGCAGACAGAAAAATAAATCACTCTTCTCTTGATGAGTGCACGTGTGTGTGTGTAGTCGAGAAATCATGTCTCTTTGTAAAGCACACTCTCCGGATGTACGTGGCAAATCAGCAGTTTTGTTTGCTCTCGCCCTTAACTGTTGCACTGAATGACATTTAAATATAAATTGGACAACTGTTTAATGTTCACGAGCACGGGCGTTGCGTCTTGGTCAACCCAGCTGCCTTGTGCGAAAGCTATTCCGTAATAATGAGCTGTGGGTGTCCGTGTGCTTGGTCTGCATGTAACTCTTCTTCTCAAAGTCGAACGTGATCACATTTGCTTTTCATGTCAGGACCATAAAGGCCGGCATAACTAATTCATATCTTTGACCAAGGGCCAAAGTTTAATGTCAGCGTGCCCACAGTGAAATGCGAGCAACGGATTATACGTGCTTCACGTGGGAAGAGATTCTCCTGGGGAAATTACTGCTTGTATGTGGAAACTGAAAATGTATTTGTTAACAAAATCACCACGAGCCATACATTTTCCACTGCTGGATATCAGATTCTCACGATCTCACAAGGCGTCGTCTTTCTTCCTGCGCACGAGCTGATCTCATTGCTTCATCTGCTCGGCAGTGATCCTCCTCAGTGTGCGCCACATTTTGCTGACCTTTCATCATCATCATCGTTGCCCACTGGCGTTTCGCTTATGGGAATGTGTCCTTCCAAAACCAGCTGTGTTGACTTCACAGTTAGTGATTGTACTGTCAATGCAATGTATAATGCTTGACATATTCCTTCTGGGCGGCACGGTGGCCCAGTGGGTAGCGCTGTCGCCTCCTCACAACAAGAAGGTCTCGGGTTCGAATCTCGGCTCGGGTGCTGCTTTCTGTGTGGAGTTTGCATGTTCTCTCCCCGTGTCCGCGTGGGTTTTCGCCGGGCACTCCGGTTTCCTCCCAAAGTCCAAAACACATGCGGCTGCGTAGGTTAATTGGCTTGCAGACTAAATTGCCCGCAGTGCCCGGTGATGGACTGGCGTCTTATCGTGGGTGTATCCCTGCCTTGCGCCCTGTGTCTTCCGGGATAGGCTCCGACTCACCGCGACCCTGTACAGGACGAAGCGGTTTCTGACAATGAGATGAGATAATCGCACATTGTGAAATATCTAGCAAATGAGAGGTTTCCCATGCCCTCAAAAAGTTAGTAGAGCATTGAGAATTATTGTGTACATGATAAAGGTATTTTAATACAAGTATATGAAATGTATAGTATTATAGTTATGTAATTGCCATTGTTTTTTTTTCACAGCAACTATTGTGTATCTGTCAAAATTAACGTCAAGTACAAATGAGATTTGTCTGATTATATGATTTGTTTTAAATACCTTGTCTGTGACCCATGCAGTACAGTATTAATTTCATGCCAAGTATGAAAAATAATAGCGGACACATTATGATGACTTATGTCACGTATTTATATCTTCCGTATTAATATCCATTAAAAATAACAGCCACGTCACACAT
Source organism: Mordacia mordax (assembly GCA_036362905.1). Classification (NCBI taxonomy): domain Eukaryota; kingdom Metazoa; phylum Chordata; class Hyperoartia; order Petromyzontiformes; family Petromyzontidae; genus Mordacia; species Mordacia mordax. Next base: position 13,267,127 of record JAZEWT010000011.1, read on the forward strand.
CAAATTTATCGATGATTGAGTACTATAAATAACATGTTAAATTAAATTCTTAATGTAATGACTTCTTCATGGTAACCCAAATATGGGCCTTATCTGTGCATACTGCTGAAGGTAAAGGTAGAGCAAACCACGTGTTTTATTTAAACATGTTATTTGCTGGGGAGCCAACGTTACCCATTGCCAACAAAAGGCTTTTACTGAAATACTGAGTTAAAAAAAGATGTCTGATTCGGACACGTTTTTAAAGAATAATCTTGCAAAATGATGTTGTAAGCAGGTCTGCATTCCAGTTTTGTGTAAATATAAATGTCGTATTGTTATACCACAAGAGAACGCAACGTGTTTCCAGCATGTTGTCAGCGATCTCTTTAAGTTGTTTGTACGGGCAAGCGATGCGCACACACACCACTCGCACTGTCCCCAACACTGGCTGTTACATCTGTTTTCAAGTTTAACATGAATTTGGCACCTGTTCCAGACGCTTGCAGTGCCTTGGCTTACCGCGCTTCTAAATGAGGCCAACTACAACACGGGTCTTTTGCATGCACACGGTGTCTGACAGTGACTCAAGACAATGTTCAGGGACATTTTTAAACGGCAACATTAACTTTGTTGTTGCTGGCCTGCTTAAGCGTTGCGAATTGGTTGATCACAAAGATTATTTGTTGTCGAATATAACAGACATCGCCGTATGGCTTACTGGGATAATTTTGTGAGTCAGAATCCTCAGCTGCCAAGACTACGAAAATCCCAGCTCAACTCCCAGGTCCTCACCAGCTCTTCTGAGATCCCTGGCTTCGATCTCTCACAAATCTCGTGGGCCACAACCTTCTACTGCATCCACACACGCTGCAGTAGATGTGGATGCTTGATGCACAAATGGGAAGATAAACAATCTGCTGTGTGCGACTGTGGTCACCCACGGGATGTATTACTCAATCGGAATTCACAAATATGAAGGAAGCATCATCACAGAGATACACTCCGCTGCACCAATTGCAATTATCTGGCTCAACGAGCTCACCATAAATTATAGTTGTTGTACTACATCAGCATAAGTCACAAAAACAAGTATATTATAATTTGCAGCACGTTTAATAGTCGTATTATACTGCACACATTTATTGGCATTTCATTTTATTTGACCAAGCTAAGCTTACTCTCAGCTTAGTGCAATATGTCAGGATCCGTTTTCTAATGTTCAGTAGCAATCCTCGTCTCTCCCTATGAGAGCAATCTGACACTCGAGATCAAATACAAAACACTCAACTTTGATGCCAACACAACAATTGTTTTTTTTTGTGAAAAAAGGGGCAAAGAAGCTGCTTTGTAAAAAATAGACAAGGTTTTTACCATTTCTGGCAATTATACAGGTGTTAAGATCTTAAGATTAAGAAATGGTAAAAACCTTTTATATTTTTTTACATATGTACACTGGCAAAAGTTCTGATAGCCTAAGCTGCTTTGTGACTACAGAATGTAGACTACACGAGTGCGCCGCACGGTTATATTTTGGTACTGGCTGTACACTCGACTGGTTTAATCAAACGACCAGTGAGTACCATGTATCTCAGTTGGTCACAGCAATCATAATTCCACGAGTTAGAATCCCGCGCAAGGGTTCATTTGGGCCATCATCTCACCAGAGTTGGTTAAATAAATATGATGCTGTGTGCGTGCGGAAAATCAGCTACAGCTGTACACTTTACTGTTATCAGGACCTATTGCTCATGAAGCACGCGGAGGTGGTGAGATATTGTTTCATTCTGAGTGAAGGGCAGCATGGTGGAGTCGCACCGATGCCTCGACCAGAAGCTCCTTGATTCAATTCCTGGCTTCCTTTGTTGAGTTTGAAAATTATCCCCACGTCCAGGTACTGTGCTTTCCTCCCACAGCCCAAAAACATGCTCATCCCGTCTCATTGTCACAAACCGCTTAGTCCTACACAGGGTCGCGGTGAGCCGGAGCCTATCCCGGCAGACACAGGGCGCAAGGCAGGGATATACCCACGATGGGACGCCAGTCCATCACCGGGCAAGCGGTCAATTTAGTCTGCGAGCCAATTAACCTAAGCAGCAGCATGTTTTTTTGGACTGTGGGAGGAAACCGGAGTGCCCGGCAAAAACTCACGCGGACACGGGGAGAGAAGCTCGCAAACTCCCCCACACAGAAAGCAGCAGCCGAGACTCGAACCCGGGACCTTCTTGCTGTGAGGAGGAGGAGGAGGAGGCGACAGCGCTACCCATTGGGGGCCACCGCGCCGCCCACACATGCAGCCTAAGAAGTGAATTCGTTGTCCTGCCTGCATTCCCCCTGGTGGCCCTGGAGGTGGTAACCTGCTCACCCCTCCCCACTGGAGGACAACTCTGACACCGAGCTACCGTGGATAGACGGTCTCTTCCAGCCTGAATCGGGCTGATTGTAAAAGGGCCACTGTCGTGTCTTTACGCAGATTCAGAGCGCAGGCAGTTCTTAGGCCATCGGCTTGTTTTAAACGCTTATCCATTAATAATACTCGTCTCTCATGCCACATGCTAGCGGGGAATCGATTCACCACGGAGGGATCACAGAATCGACTTCAATCCGAGTGCATGCGCAATCGAAAGGTTGGTTATAGACACAGAGGATCGGCTCGTGTTTATACTAAAGCTGGAGTAACCGGCTATTACACTCTTAAATAAATTAATTTGTAATTCATGCTTCTTTATGAAACAAGTTTGGTGTTCGTCGTCGTGTCTTGGCTCTGCGTTTATGTGAAGAAGCATTGGTTACCTCTATAGCCCTGAGACCTACCGCCTCCCATTGCCAGAATAAGCGCTTCGTTTTTAAAGTTACCACGACTGAACATTGAACGCTCCTTATTCTACACCTGTCCACCAAATGCACTGAACAACCTTACCACCACAATCGTTACCATCACCGTCAACGACGAATAGCAGAGGTGAGGCCTCTTCCATCGCTCCCGTGTATTTAGCAAATTGTCTTACTTGGCGGCAGCAGCAGCAAAACCGTCCACAGTTTGGTCCTCTTTAGCTGTGCTAAGAATGGCCTTTGCAGAGGACAATCATGCCCGGTGCTGGTCTACGAGAGAGAATCAAATGTGTCCTCAGCAGCGAGTCGCAGAACACGCAGTTGCTTTCCTCCGTATAGGGGCCATAGATGAACTGTTATTGTAACTTGGTTACGCCGCCCTGCTGGACAATTGTTACAAACAACGACCTTAGCTCAACGGGTTTCCTTTCCATACTGAATAAAGAGCGAAGCCGCCGGCTGCCTCGTCCTCCTCCTCGTGGCCCCCACGATCTCTCTGCTCCTCGCAGGGATCACGACCGTGCTCACCATGACCACGCTGAGCACCATCTCACGAAAGTCGCTGCCCAAGGTCTCCTACGCGACGGCCATGGACCTCTTCGTCACCGTGTGCTTCTTCTTTGTCTTCGCTGCCATGATCGAGTTCGCCATGCTCACCTTCTTCGTCAGCAAGAAGAAGCTCAGCGGCGGCAAGAGAAAGAAGAAAAGGCATGCGCCGGTGAGTGGCGGCGGCGGCGTCGCTCGCCGGCCTCTGGGGCCGCCGGGCCGGGCCGCCGGGCCGGGCGGGCGGAGGCACCGCCGCCTTACCCTGCCCCGCGGTGTCCCCGTGTTGCGGCGGTACCAGTGGAGATGTCCTCTCGGCTCTGACGCCTTGCGAAACTGTGTCCACGCTGATGCTTTGGCGGGACACAGCAGAGTATGCGAAAACAAGTACACACCTGGCTGTTTATGGTCAGCGCTTTGATATGAAATGCATTACTCATGATTATACACAACCACGAGAGCCTTGGGGAATGGAGCTTGGCTATTGTTTCTTTTTTATGTTGCAGAGGTACTCCACGAACACATTAGTTTTGCTTATTCATTTATTTCACTCAAATATCGCTTGGGATGGCAAATCTTGTTTGTAAAGTGCGCGTGTGCAAGGTGTAAATTGACTCCTAACGTGGCAAACACGACACCGTGTACCACCATACAGTCCGAGATGTATATCTCCACGGCATGCATGTACACAGTCGTTTGGCTCCTTGGGGCTCATGTGCCAAAATGAAAATGAGTTATTTTACATAATAACAAAACAATGCACAGCAGAGTCGATGGCCACGTTGAACGTGACGTTACCCAGTTACCGAGAACTGGCAACGTGTATGTGCACGACCATTGTGTATTCCACGAACTAGTCTACAAAGAGCATGAATAATAATAATGATGATGAGGGCTGTGCGGAGAGGACACGTGTGTGGTGGTGCCTCTCTCTCTCTGTTCGTCGGTTCTGCGTGCTCTCTGGAAAGCCACCACACATAACTGCTCTGCGGGCTGCTGACATTTAGAAAATGCATTTCTTCACCGCATGCTAGCGCTGGGATAACTGATTCTAATGTAAGCCCTGAATCAAATGCAGCAGTTAAAAAGAAAGAGGGTGGTTTATTCTCCAAGGGGAAATGATTGCAGCCGAATTTGTTTCCTCGCCGAGTGTAATTTATTTACATAAATTACATAAGCAAAGGTAATAGTAATAAATGACGTGTGGTATTCTCGCCATTGTAATAGCGCAGGGCTTTCCGTGAAGAGCTTCTGTGTTCGACTGCAGTCATTTCGCAGTCAGGCTGATGTTGCTGCCTGTCGTGCCGATTGCGTGTTGTGTAATGTTTCCACAATGGGCATATTTGTAGTGTATCGCGATGCCGGCACACAGCGGCGTTACTCGTGTTGTAGATAGTCCAGGGATCTCCACCGTCCACGGTGCAGCAGCCGGCGGTGCACGTGTTGTACGGTTGATCCGGCAGAAATATAAAGCAGAGTGACCTCGTGGCGTCAAACCAGAGCCCACTGCAACTGCTACTACCTTCATTGCCTTTCTAAAAGTCTCAAGTCAAGCCTTCAGTGTTACTTGAAAAAAAGTTCATTTGGCTAAAATACCACAATTTTCCTTACCGCTCTCAGTAACGCAAAACCACAGTTATTATTGCGTCGTTTTCAACGTTCACTGTAGAACGGTCGTGCCCAAGAGATTTGCCATGGCCAGTGAAGTCACTTGACGTTACCACATCCTTCAGCGTGATTTGAAAACAGCAGTTGACACCCAACTTCCGATGTTTGCCCTTAAGATTGTTTTTCACTTCACCACTTCCGTCACCTCTAAAGTTCTTGAGAAATAATAGTGGCAGTTCATTAAGAGCTAGTTTAGAAAATATAATTATCACCTCCATCCCCAGGACTCTATCTAGCTGCTTGTTTTCACAGCAAAACCTGGGTGCAATTAAATGTTGTCTGGGTCAGTCCGTTTAACGATATCGCTTTATTGCTTAGGATTGCCAGCATTCAGTTAGTTTACTTTGGGTATTGTGAGATGAACTTGCACTTTGAGCCTGCTAGGATGAAGTTTTATTTCAGGCACCCCACCAACACGGAATTTACAGGGAAGATCGTAACCGACTGGATGAATACATCCTCACGCCATTGCAATTCCTCTTGATTCTGCACCAGTCACGAAGTGATGATGGCTATGCAGCGCAGTTATAGCCGCTTGTACAATGCGAGCTGAAGTGAGTGAATCCTAGTAGTGTATTACAAAGGTGCGTATGTAGATTTAGAATGTCAATAATGATCAATTCAGCTGCCTCACTACATTATACTCCAGCTGTGTGCTGCATTTATAATCAAGTGAAGCGACTGAGTTTATGCATGCTGCGGTACACTTGAGCGCTACTATTCTTCATTGGTAGCCCTGAGCCAGGAGTGGAAATTCCACATTGTTATGGCCTCATCCATATTCTCAGTTCACTGAAGAGTGGTGCTCATTTTATTAACCGCGGTGAGATGTTTGGCGGAGTTCATTTCCCGTACTGCAACCACAGTATCACCTTGCCAAATGATTATATAAGTTGTCAACACAAGTTATTGACGACGATAATGGTGTTGTGTAATCATGGCTGAGGACCTGCTGATTGATTGTGCATTAGCACCAGGTGGAAACCAAATGAAACCTTCACGGTTCCAGTGTAGATGGTCATGAGTCGTATACAGATGTGAACAGAATTTGTCATTGTTTTTGTTCTTGTTGGCATGGCAATGGAGATTATTACGGAAATACGTGTAAATTAGTTATTTGGAAAGCCGTGTTCTTACACTATTCATATGTTTATTTCAAATTGCCTTATGTGTGTATTATCCTGGCACCTGTGGCCCGTATGTGATGGTGGAACACCAGATGCTGATGAGCAAATATCAGCATGCGTGTTGGTCCTCCATTCTGTGCGCGCTTATTTATTCTCACGAGATGGACGGTAGCTCGGCGTGTCGTTTGCTGTGTCGGTCGACGTGTTGACGTAAGAAATGTTCTGATTGCAGATGGGAGAGGGGGGCGCGCGCGTCTTGATCCAGCACTCAGCAGCAGGTGCCGATGACCGATACGTTGGATTTGTTTATGGTACAGCGCAGTGGAATTGAAGATGGTAGATAGTGCGAAAATGCTGACGAGCATTGAGGTTAACGTGCTGATGTTAGGGAGGATAAATGTATCCGCTGTGCGTTTGTTGATCGTAGATAACGTAAATGTGCCGTTCTAAATAGATTGTCTGTGTTAACACTAAATATGGTCGGAGTATGGGGCGAATGTGTTATGCTTGATACGTGTGTTGAAGTGAGATAGGGTGAGTGGGGTATGAATCAATCGGGTGGGTGCATTGGGAATATCAGTGTCCAGTTGTATTTTTTTTATTTTTGACTCGTGTTGTTGTGCAAAATCTTGTATTTTAACCATTCTTGTCACTTTGTGTCGTTGATATTCATTTGTCCGTATTACCTTTGTTCATTTTAACTTTATTTATATCAAGTTATTATTTAGCAGACGCCCTTATCCAGGGCAAGTACATCATCACGTACACATTCCAAATAAATAAGTACAAACATAATGCCGGTAGCCCAACACTTCTGAGTGTCCAGGTGTTGTGCTTAAATGTTAGACATGTGAATAATGGTTGTAAAAATGTGACTTAAACTTTTCGAAATGATGTGAGTGACCGTGGTCTTGCATTCTATTTGGATGTCATTCCACCATGATGGGGCCAATATAGTAAATCAGCGAGCATTGGAACCCAGAGAGCAGAAGTGTGGGTGCGACTTATCAACCAGAAGTTGCTGAGCGGAGAGAGCGAGAGGGGATGTAGGAGGAGATGGTAGTGCAGAGGTAAGAGGGAGCAGATAGGTGGAGATAGCGATGAGTAAGAATCTCATCTCATTGTTAGAAACCGCTAAGTCCTGTACAGGGTCGCGGTGAGCCAGAGCCTATCCCGGCAGACACAGGGTACAAGGCAGGGATATACTCACGATGGGACGCCAGTCCATCACCGGGCACTGCGGGCCATTTAGTCTGCAAGCCGATTAACCTATGCAGCAGCATGTTTTTTGGACTGTGGGAGGAAACCGGAGTGCCCGGCGAAAACCCACACGGACACTGGGAGATGAATAAGAATCAAGATTTTGAATTTGATGCGGTGCCGCCACTGGCAGCCAGCGTAGAAAGCAAAGCAGAGGAGTCGAATGGGAAAAGCGAGGTAGAAAAAAGACCGGGCGAACAGCAGTATTTTGGATAAGTTGAAATGTACGGGTCGCAGATAAAGGCAGATCGATAGAGATTGCCGTAGTCCAGGAGGAATAGAATCAAAGCCTCAACCAAGAGTTGAACTGATTCTATGGTAAGAAATGGTCAGATTTTGGGGATGTTGAATAAGTGAAACCGGCATGTACGAGATAGATTCGAGATGTAATAATAATAATTGCAATGGCACGAGCTGGCTGAAGAGCATTGGTGACAGAAAGAAGAGCAGTTTCAGTTGAGTGTCCTGAACGAAAACCTGACCGGAGGGGGTCGAGCAAAGAGTTGTTGGATAGAAGAGTTCGTAACTGATGGTGGACAGCATGGTCCAGGGTTTTAGAGAGGAAAGAAAGTAGGGAAAGTGGGCGATAGCTCGTGATCTTGGATGGTTTGAGGGTAGTTTTTTTTTGAGAATGAGAGTGATGCTTGCATGTTTGAAAGCTGAAGGGAAGATACCAAAAAGTAAAGAATTGTTAAGAACGTAGAAAACAAAGGAAGAATGGCATCAGCTGATGCCTCAAATAAGTGATTGGCGACTGGATCTTGGATGTGTGAGGTGGGTTTGTGATACTCAATTAGTGCCAAGAGGTCCGCGTCAGAGGTAGGTGTGAAGGATGTGAGGGAGAGAGTTTGGTGTTTGAAGGTGCTGAAGTGATGGATGGTGGAGCCAGTCAAGGTAGATGGGAAGTGCGGAGATGCTTTTGAACTGGGCAAATGGACAGTCAAGTTGTAAAACGTAAACATATTGCCGTGCTTGTGAACAAAGCAAAACGCTTGCTTGTTGGTGACTCAGCAAAGTGATGCGTGGAAACAGAAATAGATCGGATGTGAAGTCATTGTCTCGTGAGCCTTGATTGAGCCACTGCACAATGAGGACATCACTAAGCGCTCACCATCTCTCATGGTGTGGTGATGCTACAGTTCATCATCCGACTGCCCATTGTCATCACGTATCCTGCCCATTCTGTCTTAACATTCAATGCGATGTTTCTATCTTGTGCTGTGCTCTGTTCCCTTTGTTTTCCTCTGTCCCAGAGCAAAATGCCCGGTGAGCACTTCTCTGTGAAACTTCCCACACATTTCATTTTTTCCCCATTGTATGACGTGCCGTTCTTTCCGCAGCTCTGTGCAGCGCTTTGCGACCCTCGGGTGAAAATTGCATTTATAGAGCGCTTTGCGACCCTCGGGTGAAAAGCGCTCTATAAATGCAATTATTGTTATTATTTATTGTAAGTCATTATCAATGTTTCCGATCCCTGTCATGTTAAGTAGCGCATGCATCGATGAGAAACGTTCTTATTTCCGCATTTCGGAATGTTGCTTTTCACGAGTGTGTTTGCGACTCAGCAACTTGATCCCTGCTGTGCCACCTCTAGAGGTAGATGATGGGACACCAGTGAAAATCGTGTTGTAAAAATAAGCGACAAGTTTCGTTAGAATCAGAAGGGGGACACGCATCGCTGCATATGTAGTAAGAGATAATGGTTTGAAACAAAAATTGAGAGTATTACAAGAAAAGTAATGTTACATATATGCATAGAGAACTGAAAAGGGGTACTATTTATAGCGCTTCATATATATTGAACACATGTTAGACAGAGGGGTGAAAAACTAGAATATCAGAAGCCTGATGATGCCTCCAACATGGGAAGGAAGTCATCAGAAAGGCGTGATCAGGAACACTCGACACGGATATCCGAAACAGAACAGCTACGGAGAGCAATTCTCATGCATCGAGCTGTGACAATCTACATCAGTGCATTGGCATGAAGTGCTGGATATCTAAAGATGAAGGGGAACATTTGATTCGATGAGCTACGCTACGAACATTCACATTTGCCTCCCTTTGGTGATAGCATGGATTAGTCGCTCCTTGTGTACGGTTCCAGAGCTCCTCTCGTAGCTTTGCGATGGCTCCGTGAACTTGAACATTAGGTCCATGTCCACACCTGTGCGCAAGACAGATGTATTTCTGGCCAAAATCCCAGTAGCCTGACAATGTGATGATAATAATAATAATACTACAATTCATGTATCATGCCTGGTCAGGGATGAGAAACAGCCACGATATACACAAGGTAATATGAAATCCTGTCATGGCAATGTGTAGCATTGAACTTCTATATTGTAGTCACTTTAATAGAGCTCAATTATTGTAACCTCTGTAGCATTATATTAACTCCTCTCAGGGGACAGGTTAAATGGAATAGAATAAATATACAATAGAATGTTAAGAAGGTTCTTTCATTGAAACATTACGCTGTGAATGCTACTTTCAGAGACATTAATGAAATGTTGATTGATGAGTTATACTTATGAGACCATTACTTGAGATTAGTTAACAAAATATACGTGGAATATTTGTATATATATATATATATATCCCTTGCAGGGTCCCAAATATATCCCACGAGTTGAAATAGTAAGTCACGTGGCTCACAATCTTTCGACTGTGTTTTTAGGAACTACTCGTTGTGTGAATATTTTAGTTGCAACTTGACACATGATAATTGAAGGTGACCTTGCGTATAGGAATAAGAATAAAACAAATCATAATGTGCTGCGCGGACTCCACACCTGCTCGTACACGAAACACGCATATGAAGGTGTGAGGAAACCGTAGAGAGGAGGGGAGTCCTCAGCCGTTGCCAACCCACCATACAATGCTTTTTAGATATTATGATATTATCAGGCAATTAAAGATTTTGTTGTTGTTGTGGGACGAAGCCAGAAAACACCGAGGAAATGGATGCAGAACAGGTCGCGTACAGGCAAACTCCACACAGAATAGCACCCGAGGTGGGAATCGAACCTCCAAGGGCAGAACGTTATTTCTGATGAGCACTGCTGCTGCACGGCTGTGTTTCTGTTATTGGCACTGGGGCTGGAATTTTCCCTTCTAAAATAGCATGGGGATTCTGTGCCACATTTTCTGAGTGCATACTTTTGCTAGCGAGAGTGATAAACTTGGATCTTCGAATTCTTTTGACTTCAGCCACTAATTTTTTTTTTCATTTTGTGGCATTGTGTTTAAATATGTCATCTTTCTTTCCAAAAGTATTCAATTTACTGCTGTCTTTAGCAGACTATTTCAACAAATGCTGTTATATATGCTTAAACCCAACTTCTATCTAAAGAACGTGTACTTTTAAGTTTCAATCATGTAAATATGATGATCTGCTGGCCAGGCTTAAGGCAGGTTGATGTGTGAAAAGATACATTCTGCGTAAGCCCATTATAATAATTAGGTATGTATCGTTGCTAAACAGACCATTGCTTTTAAGAGGACTTTCCCAGGACTTCTGCTAAATTATATCCAATTGCCTCTCCTTCATTGGCAGAGCATCAGGCCCATAAATAATACAATCTGCAGTGGAGTTATGCGTTGCTTATCCACCATCTTTCAAGAACTACGTGCAGCCATTGAGCACACACGGTGGCATTGATGTTGACACTTGGTCGCGTTTTCCCAGAGATACTCTGGAAACACCTTGTACAGAGATCCATGTGTAATCCACTCTGTTTTATCGCTGTGGTGAGTGAAAGTCCATTAAAATATGTTATCATGGCTATCATTATTTAACGTACCTCTGGCAGCAGATTTCAAAAGAGCTTGAAGCCAGCTGTGCAGGGTGTGCTTATTGTTTAAAGACTCACCGAAGACATGCCGAGACAGCAGTATGCTCTACGCTCATTAAGGCACATACGTTATGTGAAACGCTCATTGGCATCCAACATTACCCAGCGCCATCTTGTCAAATTCACTACGTTCATAACGGGGTCCTCTATAACTACTGACAGTGGGTCACACCCTCTAACATAATCACAGTATAATGTAACTCGTACATGGAGTTAATTAAACAAGTGTGATATCTTCAAACCCCAAAACAGTATCAATTGTCCTTTCTCATGACCATTGAGGGCAGTGGTCAATACACGGGGAAGTGGCACGGTAAGATGGTTGCCGTTCTCGCTGTTCATCACGTCTACATGCTCACGCACTCACAATGGTTTCACCAGTGAAGAATAATTCAGATTCAGTAAGAGGCAAGATAAACTATGGCCATGCAGCATCAGTACAATGCCACCTTGGCTCTTATAATAACATTAGTTCGAGGTAACACATCCTAAGGCCTTCTTTACCGCCATGAAAGGTGCATGTTACCTTTGTGTAATTGACAGTTGTATGACGCTTTCATTGAGATATCCGAAAAATGGAAATATATTTGTATGCATTGGCTTTTGACTGGTGTTTTGGCTAACAAATGGTAGGGTAGGCCAGAGTTTTCAAGACACCTTCGTACTTGCGGCAATGCTCTTTGTCCATCACAAAAGAAGAGCAATAATAGTAATCACAGGCGTTTTCTTACATGAGAGGCTGTCACAGAAGTGCTTTGTTTCACAGACGAGTAATGATCTACCAGCAAGCGATGTTCATAAATAGTTCTACCCAATTTTATCATTTGCGGGTAACTTATTATTTGGCAAAGTATGGTCCTGTGGCACAGATGGCCTGGTGTTTTTCAAATATAATTACGGGACTGAGAAGTGCACCTTGAAGCGGATACCGTGTATTTTATGGTTAATAACCAAAGGGGTCCGTCAGATTCAAACCACAAACCTCTGCTGCTGCCCCCATGTCACCGCTCTACGTGCTGATACACTAATTTTCACATATTTACTTTCGACACCTCGCTATCACAAAGCCCACTCTAAATATAAGCCACACTTTCAGAAGTGACATTTCCGCCTGACGTCTTGTGCAGTATGAGAGTGGGTGGGCTTCACAAAGGACCTGCTGAGGGTAACCAGAAGAAACCAGGGTCAATCATTCTGGGGTAATCACGCATCTTGTGGCCAGAATTGTCACCCTGTGATTTCCATCCGGTTGGGATTCTCCAGGATTGTCTGGGTGGGACGGCATGGCATGGCGATGGTGCCTTGGCTCCGTATTGAAATGGTGGTGTTGCACATCCTATTGACTGTGAAAGACGCTAATTTGAGGTCCGTGTGGTGCAGAGGGTGAAGGGGAGGGGAAGGAAAATCTTGCTTCATCGGAGAAAAGTCTGTACAACAGAATCGGTTTCAGCATCACTACCAACCACTCTCCTCTACACACACGCAGAACCCTGAACAACCATCCAGCGTAGCAGTTGCTGTTTTTACATAACACGATTTTTACTACCAGGCAAAAAAGCCAATCACCTTCATATCACCCCTTTGGAAATCTATAATGACAGTATTACAGAATTGACAGCTTTGACCTGCCGCGTATGAAAATCAATCACGTCTTGTCTTGGACAGAAGGTAGAATCAGTAAGCGAGAACATCAGAGAACAGTGCCTAACGTTGCCCTTGGCAACTCCACGAAGCAGGAAGTCCTCCATTTTAAGATTGCCATTCTACAATAGGAATGCAGCAATCTGCCAGTGTGACTTGTCCATACGCTATGTTAATGCCTCTGGCAAATATACAGTACACGGCTAGAATTAAACATTAAGGCACGTTACATTCGTCACGTTGTAATTTAAATCTGTATATTTTGGACATTAATATTACGTCCCAAGATTGTGTCTGCATTAACAAAATGCTACAGGGAAATTACGGCAGTCCATTGTGATTATTGATGAAGACATGAGTTTTGTTGTCATGGCTAGCAATGTAATAATGCGGCATAATGTCTGGTTTTCCCATATGCAGCAGTAATAGCGTTTGTATGGTTAAAATACGTAATAAAAAATCCCCAAATTTTTTTTTTTTTAAAGATCAAATGTAACTAATTGACTAATCTATGAGAGGCTCGATCAATTGGATTCAAACACCACAGGTAGAGCACACGCTACATGGTCACAGGTAATGGGCACATTTACATCCGTGCGCTGCAATATCATGACTCAGAAGCACGTGCACGCGCAGAGACATGGCCAAACAAATAGAAATGCTTAGAATAAATCGCTCATTATTTTAACCATTATGGGTCTCACGACACAAATAACTGAGATGCGGGAAAAAAACGGCTTCTACAATCCTTCTGCAGATAACTTGCGCTGCACGGTGACCCAGTGGGTAGCGCTGTCGCCTCACAGCAAGAAGGCCCCGAGTTCGAATCTCGGCTCGGGTGCCTTTCTGTGTGGAGTTTGCATGTTCTCCGCGTGGGTTTTCGCCGGGCACCCCGGTTTCCTCCCACAGTCCAAAAACATGCTGCTGCATAAATTAATTGGCTTGCAGACTAAATTGCCTGCAGTGCTCGGTGATGGACTGGCGTCCTATCGTGGGTGCATTCCTGCCTTGTGCCCTGTGTCTGCCGGGATAGGCTCCGGCTTACCGCGACCCTGTACAGGATTAAGCGGTTTCTGACAATGAGATGAGATAACTTGCCCGTCAGGTTTCAGTTTCCATAATAATACGTGATAAATTAATATAATTATTACATTTATACAACAGCGCCTTTCACACAGATGCCCCAAAGCGCTGTAGGAAAGAGAGGTGGAGGAGGCAGCCATGCTTATAGCTGGCGCCAACCCACCAGACCCTGAGTCTCTCTATATTATAACAATAAGGGCCAACTACTTACGGAGTGTGTTTAGTTGTGGGAGGAAATTAGAGATCACGGAGGTAATCCAAGCAGAACAGGCAGAGAACATACAAACGTCGTACAGAAAGGCATCCGAGGTGGGAATTGATCTGCCTCGGGCAGGAGCTTCTATCTGTGAAGCACAGAAGTTTCCATTGTACCACCCTGCCAGCTCACAATTGTGTTTTTATTGCCGAGGATACATCCAGACTTTAATGGTTTACAAGTGTTAAGATGTAATCAGGCTTCGAGGCTGCGATAGGTGTAGCGTGTGCATAACGGAGCAGGACAGGTTTTTGAGTCAGGCTTAGAGGTGGCACCCAGGTGCCCACGTACACGATGAAGATCGCCTGGCAGACAGTGGAGAATGAGAGGACACAGCAGAAGGCTTGTTTTACATCTGCAGAGCTGACAGAGGAGCGCAGTGGTCACGGCTTGTGGCATTACTGCTATTGGCCACGGTAATTTATCGTTTGGTGTAGTAGCCAATTTGTATAAACATACAACAGAACGCAAGAAGTCTTATCTTCGATTCTGGAATAATTCATGAGTGCACCAACGCAATATTAGACGTGATGCCACGTGTTAACTGTGTGCAAATCGGACGTAGTTTGACATCTTTTGTGGTGTTCTAGGGAACGTGTTGAAAAAAGCCAAAGTTTAAAACGTTAGGGGACTTGAATATCCTGTTGCTTTAAAAAATGTATCATCACTATTGCGCATATTAATTTTAATGTCAGTGTTTCAGAGCATAACTAATTGTAATTTTGCTGAAACGCATATGAATAATTGCAAATGCTTTTCCACTTATCACGTTATAAATTGTTCACAAAATTCATAGAGAACCAAACAAGAGACAATGTAGGGGTTAGCTTAGCATAAGTGTAGCTGATTTTGTGAAAGTTAATTTTACCACTGACCACAGGCTACCCATCAGAATTAAGAAAAGACAAATTACTCTCAGATCTCATGAATTCTGGCTTTTGTGAAACTCGAGAAAGGCTTTGATTCTTTATAAACTAATGCAGTCACGCAGGCTGTCATCAAACATCATCTTCTCACCAAACCGTGTTGGCTACACTGGCTGCCGGTGGCTGCATGGCTACGCTGGTACCGTGACTCGTTCTTTTCTCTCTGCCGACCGTTATCATGTGCTCACTGAGGGTTCGCTGCACGTGTGCACGTGACTCGCTCTAATGCCCCATGTTCACTCCATTTCCTTCACAAACAGCAGCGCCTGCACATGTAGAGTAAGACATATATTTCTGACACACACACACACACGTGTCATGAGTTCCTTGATTTATTATTCCTGATTTGTGTCTCGTCTGTTTCACTCATAATTTTATGTACCTGTTTTATCTTGTGTCGAAGTAATTGTGGATGAGCAAACAGAATTGCAAGTCCCAGCACATTCAGCCTTAAGGTGCGTGATGACCCAGCGTCCTGGCAACTCGCGGTTGTGTGGTGTAACACTGGCATGTCAATTGTAAAACAAACGTGTGAATGTTGAGGATGCTTGTGCAGCCACAAGTACTCCGGGTGCTGAGTAGAACCCAACAAGGTCTGGTGTGGGTCGGCGAGCTGGGAAATATAATCTCGCAGCTTGTACATCACATCGGTCAATCAGCGACTGCGACTGCAATCTAGAATAGGATTGGAAATAGCAGCATACCGGCGTATGCTGCTATTCGTGATATGGAGAGTGAACAATCACATTCTTTGAATCTCTCCGGAATGCATTTGATCAATTTTACTTCGGGCGATAATTCGGAAAATAAATCCATTCAAGAATGGCAGGTTTGATGCAAAACTACTTAAAGAAGCATGCATATCCAGAGGCTCCGACTGCTCGTGGAGGAGATCCATGAGCAGTTGGAGTAGTATCAACGAGTTAAGTAAAGCGGGAGCATCATTGGGACCACATAAGCGACCTGGTAATCTACATCACAATGTTCAGCAAGAGGAACATGTGCCAATGAACCACGATGTTGCTGGTGGAAGTCCTTTCCTGCAGCAATCGGCTTAGGAACCTACAGAAGGACAGGATTCTATTGATCTACTACATATGTGGAAACTCATCGACAGATTTTATACAGTTCTGGATGAACAGGTGCCGTTGGTTATTTTACTCAATTCAGCTATAATGATTTTTTGACATCCCATTCTCTCCACAGCTATATGCAGTGCTTTGTTACCTTCGGGTGAAAGCGCTTTATAAATGCAAATATTATTGTCATTGGTTTACGTGAAATTGCCACTTAGGGTTGAAAATTGTACGGGGCCACGAAGAGTGTGTGACGTGCGTAGGGAGCCAGGTCACACGACACTCCAACATTCCAGACGGGAGAGACTCTGCTTGTCATATTTTGTGGCCGACCATTGCAGAATGGGACTGCCCAAGGTAGGATGGAAGCATGGTTCCAGGTTTTTTGAACAGCTGTCTCAATCAACAGCATCCGTTAAACTAGTGTTTTCCATGCACGGAGAGGGTGCGTACGGACATAGGTAGTCATTGCCTTGAGCAAGAAGGAATTGATCTTCAACAGACAGATACAGAGGTGTTGGAGGCGCTGACGTCATGCAAGACATTGGTTATTTAGGCATCACAGAGGGGTGAGATGTGAACTTTTCCACATTCCAGTGAAAGTGTCACGGTCGCAGTGTGCATGCCCAACGACAGTACATACATACTGTCTGGAGAAAAAAAACAGACGGGTTAACATGACCCAGACACACTGCTAAGAAAGAGCACACCGACCAACAACGAGACAGGGCCGCAGGTGAAGACAGGTCACCTTGACCCAGAAGCAGTATAATTTCTCAGCGGATGTGGAATGACAGAGACATTAATCATCTCCTGTCTAAAAATACATCTGCATCCTGAGCACCTGTGAGGAATTTGGATTGCTGCGAGGGCGACGTTTGATTGGTCGAGGGAAACAAGGTAGAGAGAGATATAAGACCTTGGGCTGCCTAAAATATGAAATGGGAGACCCCGACCAAAGACTCGGCAGACACCAATCAGCCCGCAGAGACAGACCGAGACAAAGAGAGCGAGAGAGACACACGGTTGTTCCACCTACCATGGAATGCAATCGGCGGCTCGAGAACAGCGCGGCGTACGTTGAGTAACGCCGGCAAGTCCGTGACCATCCTGCGGGATGACTGGCCGCCATGTGCAACCGAACCAGCAATGGGTTAAGACACCGGCATCCAAGCAAACCTGCCATGGGCTAAGACACCGGCCGTCAAGTGACTACCACGGGCGCAGACAATGGTGAACAAGTCTTCTTCTCCGCGATAACCGTGCGGGGTCTGTGGCAGGCAGCCCGACCACTGCTCAGCGTGTCACAGCATCGCATCAAGTCTCGCGTAATAACATAACCATGCAGCGTCGTGCAGTAGAGATCATATCCTCCAGACTTAAGTGATCGTTAGAGGTTGTGCTATCGTATCATTGCGGCTATTAAATTGATGATGTTCGTTCAATCGTTGAACCACCTGTTGACCTGATTATTTGC
This sequence comes from Mordacia mordax, assembly GCA_036362905.1. Taxonomy (NCBI): domain Eukaryota; kingdom Metazoa; phylum Chordata; class Hyperoartia; order Petromyzontiformes; family Petromyzontidae; genus Mordacia; species Mordacia mordax. The sequence continues at coordinate 13,284,852 of JAZEWT010000011.1, forward strand.
GTGGTTGCATATCTCCCTGCCTCGTCTCGCAATTGGGCTATCAGTCCGCCCTCTAAGGCGTCTTACCTCGAGCCTTCTTGTCGACACAACGATCCGAATCTTTGTCGCAAGCAACTCCCGCTAAAACCGTGCAGGTTGTGACATTCTGATGAATCATGCCAGATTTAAACCGGATGGAAACGAGGGGGTTAAACGAGACTAGGTGAGCAACCCACATAGTTCGACCTAAAGTCATGCGTCGAAATGGATGAGGATCTGTACGAACTCGAAAAAGCTCTAAGGTATGAGGACGCGGTGTTACAAAGTTTATTTGCCGAACAGCAAGCCCATAGGACGGAGGAGAGTGCTACGGCTAGAGCCGAGAGGAAAGTTGAAAGAGAAAGGGTAAACGAAACACGGAACAGAGAAAGATTAAGTGAGCCTGCGAGGAAGCAACATAGCGTTGCGTCGCGCAAAGTTATAATTACAAAAATTGCATCCGCAATTGGTGGCGGCCGAGATTGCAGAAGGAGCCGGTGCAGGACAGTTAAGTCCTACTGAATATGCAAGCTGGCTCGCCTAAACGAACTATGTTTGACATAGAGTAGAGAGCGTTGGTTCCGATATGAAGGTTCCACAGTAATGGACATCAGCACCGAAGAGAAGTTCGACTCAAAGTGCAGGAGCAAGGAACGCTGAGATTCCTAAGAGGGCATTGTGGGTCGCGAGGCATGACTCGTCGAAGCTACTCACCACACTCCACAGGCCATCACATGTCAATGGACAGTGTTTCGTAATGAAGAAAAAAAATACCTGTAATAGCCGTGTGGACAGAGGGGGCGAATATGCCGACCCAACTGGTGTCCTAAAGACTTTCCAAGGAGATAAGACGGTGACCGTATTAAGAGGTACGGAGTGCTCCAGCACAGTGATTTACCGAGGGCTAGTGGACGCAGCACAGCTAACAGGACGAACTAAGCTATGTAGGCTAATGGAAGGGATTGGCGCAGTGATGCGCGTGTATGATCACATCACTGTGCAAACCCCATTCTACACTGCGCGCAAGTCGAGGTATTGTGTATGGAAAGACGCCTATACCATCTAGTGAGAGAGAACACATTTGTTGTTGATATGCCTTTCAGATGTTGTTGTTATTGTTGACATGCCATTTTCTCCAGCTCTGTGCATTGGTTTGTGACCCTCGGGTGCTATAGGTAGGGTTACACCCATTCTGACTGACGCTCAGATGGATGCAGAGACGCTGACGACTCTTCCTCAGAAAAATATACCACAAGGGCAGCTAAAGAGCGGGAGAGACAGGCATTAAGGCCATTTGAAAAGCCTCACGGAACCAATACACGCAGTTACTCTGCAGGAGTTAAACGATGCTCAGAAGGCTGACCCTGCATTGACCAGGTGCTGGGCGAATGCTGTGGCAAACACAAAGAGCCGTAGACGTTGCAACAAGGTCTCCTCAAGGACACTACATGAGGGCGTCCTATTCAGGGAACAGTAGAGCTGATATGGGGTTCCTGAGAGAAAAATTAAACCGGTGGTGATGCCACAGCCATTCCGAGAGCCAGTGATGAACCTAGTCCATAACTCTCTCTTGAGCAGCCTTATGGGAACCAGGAATACCCTAGATAGGCTTTCATTACAATTGTGGTGGCCAGGAATAAACAGGATATTCATAGATACTGCACATTGTGGAGAGGTGAAAGGTTTTGCACAACCTATCAAACTGACAGATGAACGGCCCTTCCACCTCCCATATAGGAAACTTCCACCAGAATACTACCAAGAGTTAAGAGCAGCTATTTCTGAAATGGAGGATAAGGGGATCATTCGGGAGTCAGCGAGTGAGTATAAATCCCCTTTCGTATGGAAGAAGGATGCCAGTCTCTGAATACGCATCGACTTCCGCTGGCTGAATGCAAGAATGATGAGGGATCAATACTGCTTGCTTCAAATAAAAGAGGATGCCCCAGGGCTTGTACAGCAGTCAGGCTTCTTTCATACATACGATAATGGGCGTCTTCGGTGACCTCAACTTTACGACTGTACTCTGTTACCTTGATGATTTGCTGGTGGTCGCTCCCACGATGTCGAGGTTATCCAGAGGTTGCACATAGTGTTCCAGAGGTTGAGAGACAACAAACTGAAGCTTTCACCAAACAGTTGCTAATTGTTAAGGAAGAGTATCAAGTAGGTCTGGAAGGTGTTCTATCCTAAGGTCAGGAGCGGTGCAAGTACACGGGTTGGAGTTTTTTTGTCACTAAAATGCAGCAGACAAGTTTAACCTATGATTGAAGGACCACATGTTTACAGTGTAGACAGACAACAATCCACTAACTTATATGTTGACAAAGCTGAAGTTGGATGTGTGAGTAGACATTGGTCTCCAATCTTGAACCCTATGAGTTTGACCTCAAGCACATTAAGGGTCGGAAGAATGTGGTCGACACTATTTACGTGTGGAGTGAATGGGAGGCTGCTTCACTAATCCTATTACAGACTGACAGCGGAGGTTGCAGGGGTAGGAAACACGGGAGTTCAAGATGCACTCAGGTGCGAGAGTAAAGACCATCCGAACAATGAAGAGCAATGTAGCGAAGACCAGGTTAGCGAGCATAATTTGCACCCACAAACGCATGGCGAAGCATCGATCAAAGCGATCTTCGCTTCCGAGTCGGATTCAGAAAAGGTAGCAATGTTGAAGGCATTGGCTGCTGTACAACATATACAGTCGTTAGTACCAGCGGGGCAAGACGTGCTACAATCAATGATAAAGGAAGAACTGAGAGATTGTCGGGACCCTGTGATCTCGAAAGTGTTGATATGCCTGTAGAGGAAACGTATACCATCCAGGCGTGAAAGGGTTATGAGAGGGTGCAGGTGTCAGCGGTTGCGCCAGTTGGCGAGGCTTTAAATAAATTATGAAGTCATGTAGAAGGGCGTAAAGGACACAGTATCTGGTCGACGGCGAACCCAGTATGTGGTACGGTCGTCCTTGTGGGGAAAGGTGCTGATTGGTCTTCTTGATTTGGCTGGTCATCAAGGAAGCGAGAGGACCCTAAGTCTGCTCAAGCAACGTTTGTTCTGGACACAGATGGAATGGGAGATCAAAGATCACGTGCAATGTTGTGGGCGGTGCTGCGTCATAGCAAAAACCGCAGAGCCAGCGGTAATAGCACCGCTAGAGAGAATCAAGACCACCGCAACCCTGGAGTTGGTCTGCAATTGTTTTTTTTGTTTCTTCAGGTTGTTGCCCTGGATAAGGATGTCTGCTAACTAATAATTAATAATAATTATCAGCCGTCATCGGATAAAGGCCTGCCCAAGCTGTCACCATTTCCCATGGGCCTGCAACGTGATAATCCACCTAACGCATGAAAATTAATTGATTTCATTGCTGCATCGCCTCGGTGGACATACGCTTGGTCCAAGTCACTCCATCGTGATTCTTACTCACTGGCTATCGTCCCCTATAGCAACATGGCCCCTCCCATGTGGAATTGACGCGAGATATTGTTGTTCTGTTCCCAGTAACCTTGGTGAAAATGTTACGTGCGTTCAGTAAAAGTTTACTGGTTGTGTAGTTATTTAAATATGTTTAACGACCCCATTTGAACAGACAACTGAATGAACCCTAGGCATCACTGTGTTTTTTTTGAAATTTAATTTCTCTCTAAATGTTGAGGAACACATCCTGTAAATTGGATTCGGCGACTGGTTCCGCTACTCTGATGATATCCACAGTAACACTCTCTGGTCCCATATGCCTTATTAGTTTCTCTTGCGCAGGGCACAGTTGTCTTCTGAGTGTGACATCTCAAAAATCCTTCTTATCAGCTCAGAGACTGTCTGATCTCTGGGCGTTAAGACTGTGTTATGCTACTGCACTTGTAATGATATTCTTTGTCCCTCGTGAGTTATGGGTCCATGATTCCCCTTACGAATCACTCTGTGAGTTGCCAATTATCAACTCAACATCAATACATCGAGGACTACCCTGCTGACATCAAAGATGATGGTGTCAAGTGGACATTGCCAACTCGTTATTTCCTGGTGAAATGCTTTTATGGGAACACCCTCTTTAACTTCAGTAGCTACCATAATTTAATTATATTTGCCTGATTATTTGATCAACCCTTACTTAAACCTCTAATTATAATATGTCGTCAAGGCACACGCTGATCTATGTAATGAGCTGCACCTCCGTACGCTGATGGCATGAAACTCTGATTCCACAACTGGGATCGAATCAATAAATGAAATAGATGTGAGTGAGAGCAGGTTGGGGTGATTTTGGAAAACTTAACTTCAAGATGAAACTATCACTCGGCCTCGAGAGGCCCACGCAGGGTTCATTGCTCGAAGGGATGAGAGACGAGTCTGGTCGTGGAATGGCAGCCAAAGGAGAGACGACGCTATAGATATGGGGTAAAGAGATGAGCTCACTCCCAGCAGCGAGAGAGATTACGCAATCTCAAGAGTATGAAGGATGCGGTGAGGCCTTAGTTCTAGCAGTGACTAGATCCTGACCGTTGATGATGGTAATAAGATTAGTATTCAGAGATACAATTTGAAAGGCAAATATCTGGTTTGTCTTAAAATTATTGTAATTATCTCCTAAAATGAATACTGTTCATCACTCGATAGCAAATGTAGGCTAGCAGCTAAGACAGATGCGCCATATCTTTTGAGATGCAGTTGCTTTACGTTCAAGAAACCTTCCCCGTTGATACTTGCTGCTGAAACTCGCATAGGCCTATGGCTGCACATATCATTTGTTGCCATTATGTACTCAAAAAAATCACACACGCGTCTTAGCCAACATTGCGTCTATTGATATTTCATGCTTGTGTGTAAATATCCTGGAAAAAGTGCATTTGTTGACACTTTGAATGTCAAAATACACCATCGCTTCTGCCAGAACTTTATTAGGTTTTGAGATTGCGTTTGCCAGCTGGAATGTCATTGAGGCCACCTCGGTAGCATAAAGCAGATGGTATAAATAAATAATTACAGTGACTCCTACATTATTTCCACCTCACAATTTTAATTTGAGAAAACGCATAAAGCCATTTCAAAAGTCGCCTCTGTTCAGTACAAGTCGATATGTTGTGTCTCTGTGTAGTGTCTGTGGGTATCGCGCTTGAAACCAACTCGTATTTTCATCTTATTAAACGAGTAAGACAATAATTGTGATACAATTTGTAGTGCTCGCAAATGCCACGCCTGGTCATGGATGAGACGTGGATGATGCGGAGGCGTAGCGAGGCACTGCAGAGAAGTGGTGGGCAGCCACACACAGCCGCTGGTGCGAACATTAAGCCAGACACTCTACCCTGTACGTTATTATGTTATTGGACAATTTATTAATAAGTGTTTTTGCAAGTGAGAGGGGGAAACGGAAGAACCCAGAGAAAACCCACGTAGAACAGGGGGAGAACACACAAACTCTACACTGGAAGGTGCCTGAGGCAGAAATTGATACTCACGTATTTGTGATATTTTTGTAATATGCTCGGTAATTCAAATTGTACATTTTAAGAAAATGACGAGCACAAAATTTGTCACGAGGCAGTGCTAATTTCACATTCCTCTAGCCAGGACCTCTGTCTCCATAGGACATCTGTGGTTAACTGCTCACATAAACGGTTTCATTTGTGCATTGACTATGTCTGTCGACTTTTGGAGTGGTGTCGCAGTTGTTAGTGTGTCGAGAACTATGCTCTTTAGGTTTGTTGCCAGGCCATTGCTAATCAGTTGCGTGTGATATCTGGAACGGTGCTGCCCACACCAGTTATTATCAAACACCCGCACTGACCATCGTGAAGAGCCACCAACCACCATGATGGACACGACATGGTGAGACCTTCATCCAGCAGTGGATTACTAAAAGCCTGCAAATGATGTTAATTATCAAAGTTTCATTACTGTATATGTTCATCCCTCAATCAATAACATTATTAAGACTTTTTTTTAAGTCCACTGTCCTGTAGAAAATCTGGCTCGCAATTCTCACCCAGGGTCACCAATAAAGATGAGTGCTGCTCCTTTGCTCATTTGAGCAAAGAGAAGCTGATTTATTTAACTGAATTGGCAGCTCAGCGTCATATATATTAACATGTTATTTATTAGACTGTGATGGATTAAATTAGTGAACACGATTGCCCACCACAAGCACAATATCAATTACAAGAGCAAGTCTGCGAGTACTACGGTACAACAGTCTACATTCAAAAAGTAATGCTATCCATTGCAGTTTTAGCTCATACAGTATAGCACTGGACTCTTGACAATGGTGATGATGAGTTAGAGTCCGAGGCAGAACAGGGTCAATTCAGCCCATCCGTTCTTCAGTCAGTAAAATAAACTCCACTTGGCAATTGCACTTGGTGGGAAGTCAACACTGAGTGTCTATCAAGATAGATTTACGCTATAGCACATTTCCACCACAGAGTAGTTTCCAGCGGTGCTTTAGCCAGTAGATTTAATAACGTCCCCAGTGTATCCTGAGCATCTCATCTTTCTTGTATCTCAATAGGTTCCCAGCATAGAGAGCCATACGGCAGGACTTCGCGGTGATATGATGGGGAGGCCTTGTCACCTTGGATCTCAAAACCCGGGGCACACGTGGCAGTGATACCGTAACCACGCCGACCTGGAGCATCAAGGATTATGGGATAAAGAACCGCGCGATTGTGCGGTGTGTTGATTAATCTGCAAAGTTATCGTGGATTCATGTGGGCGTCCATCCATGCCACACGGCTTGTAACCTGTCAAGGTTGTGAGTTTTTCTCAGGCCCAAAATGGTGTATCTCTGCACTTCCGTACAATTTGGTGGAATTATTGATATTCATATCTAAAAACAGGTACATTTTACTCGACTCACTCTACTCAAAGCAGCCTTCTTAAAAGGCACACTTGAATAATAATGAAATTGTAATAATACAACTATATATCAACTATAAGAATGGAAAACCTGCGATGTTGACAACGCGATTTATTGCACATTTTGTGAGAAACTACGAGCTGAGGATGAAACGGAGGAATAGGCCGAATGGAGTATGGATTGGAGTGCAGATCAGAATGCGTATTTATTGGAGTACTGCTATGACACGATTTATGTTTTGTTGCAATCAGCCAGCGAACATATTTGGGCATCAGCCCATTGGCCGATTCGAGTTCGTCCACGTAGTGCGGTCCATGGGAAGCATTGACGTGGCCTGGAGCATCACTGATGGTGACCCTGGCCAATCACAAGCTACTATTCCAAGGATATTTGCATTTGGCTAACTTTACAAAACCGCTTCCTCCTATCTCGACCATTACGTGGCCTAAGTCTGTCACGAATCATTGTATTGGTTGCCAAAACCCACGTGTTAACTTCGAAAGGGATTTGTGTCTTTGTTAAAATTAATAAATGAAAGGTATTACTCTTTGTCAATTTGTTAATTAAAACAAACTCGGCAGATTCTGTCAAATAATTGGCAAACAGTACCACTTGCAATTACATATTTTTATCATCTTGAAAAATTATAAAACCCACTTGGACATATCCACGGTTGTTGCAAAGCAATTGTCTAATATTCAAGACTACTGCTCAACACACACATTAAGTAACAGTTTCTAAATATAACGTAAACTTCCCAGTGCCGTAATAGCTTACGTTTATGTACACAACATTGTAACATATACTGTGAACAAGGTAATATATTACACCATCTTAATCAAGGTAAACATTGCAGATAGAGGGCAGGTTACTTGCCGTGCCCTTTTGCATTTGCTGTTGCATTTTGGAGTCTTTGGAAATGTATTCAAAGATCAGACCTTCATTAGGAAGCTGCTTTAATATGTTCTGGGCCTTATGCACCCATCACATGTCCCTGGGGTGCCACGTGCGCTTGCCATTTCACCACATAATGCCCTGCTTTCTAATGCACTTGTCCCATCAGTGAATGCATCAATAGATTGTTAATTAAAATTATTCATTTTTCCACGGCAGGATTCATTATTGAAAAGCATGCAAAGGTCACGTTCACAACCCAAATGATGCCCGTGGAGGATGCCTGCTTGGAGAGAGAGAGCGAGAGAGCGGCACAGCATCGCTTGCATAGCTGCAAGGCCGTGTAGCCGGTTCTTGGTGTGATACACGAGCCCTGCCTTTTTGCACGCTGACAGTCGTAACGCTGCAAAATAAATGTCTACGCTTCCGTGATCATTACCTTACATAATGTCGGCTCATTCACAGAAAGTTTTCTAGCTGTGAATAACAAAGCTAACATCAGTGCATGAATTAATACAGCTTTCATCCCTTGTGGCCAGAAGATTGAAGTCCTAGACTCCCAACAGTGACACTGAGGGGCAGCAAATGACAGGTGTGGATGGTTCTCTGCATTCGATCTCGAATGAGCCACCTCTAGGATTAACCTGGAGGAGGAGACCTTGTGGAAACACAGGTTTTGTCACAGATGACATCAACTTTTTCGTCGTGCCAGTGCTGAGGCTGTGTTCTGGTGCTCCTGTGACGACTCAGTGGTGAAAATCTGGGGAAAACAATGAACATTGCGTCTCTTAAATTGGAACACCAAAACCGACACCATGAAAGTTGACACGTTGAAAAAAAACAGGCAACGAGAAGGCAGGGCAGCAGTGGAAATGTTCACTCACAGGAGAAATGGCCTGGTTTGAATTTGCGACTCGGAATGATTTCTTTTTATGGAGTTTATATGTGCAGCCACTGTTCTGCATGGGTTTCCTCCAGATTCCTAGGTTCCCTTAAATTTTTTTACATTTTAATTCAATTGGGATTACACATGCATAGCGAAGGTGTTACACATGGTCCCGTGTATATGCTCGTCCAGGGGGTCTTAGCCAGGGGTGCGATTCCAGTCAGCTCTTAGTGGGATCAATACCCGTTGGCTGGTATTGACCAGAATTGCCATTGAACCGTATTAATGTAGACATCATTATCCATTGTAACGGTGATTCCACTAAGCTGAGCGGGCCCATGGGCCTCGTATCCCTGCGTAAATGCCACCGTGGGTTCTGCGTAGGCCAACCGACTCCAGACAATTCCACGATGCCAATCCCATTAGGAATCATATTAACTAAAAAATAATTGAACAATTTCTGCCTCGGGATCATGACTGTCTCTTAGCCCTAATCTGGAAGGGTTAACCCTGTACTATCTCCTATTCGCTGTATTCAAGCAACAACAGAGGTTTGTCATGGAAGAACAGAGAATCTTGTATTTGTCATTTATCTCCCTTTTAATTGTTATTAAATTATCCCCCGAGTCGTGTCGCATGACAACTCTGCAGGGGATCTGGCCAATAAGCTGTAGGCTGTGTTCTCGGCTTATAGCTGATCGCATCATCGTCATCAAACAAGTGGCTACAGATGTTACATAGTCGATGGCAGGCTGCCGTAAAGGCAATTTGATTTAATACGAACAACAAAATCTGGACTTGTTTTTAAGCCAGTTTGGCCGTCTCAGACTGGTCACCAGTAGTTACACACAAATGTATTTGCATCCAACCATCGTATCACTTAAATATTTAGTTTGTTGCTTAAGCATGCAGAACTAGTCGTGGACTTATCTGAAAGAATTGTCACTACATAATTGTGGTTTGAGTCTATCGAGGGACCAGTGTTGTCATGTCTACTTTTAAGGGCCTCATCTGTCAGGAGTTTCCACTCAAGAGGGGTGATTTTCTATACAACGTAATAAATATGGTGGATGTCGGATGTAGTTTTACGTATTTGTTTTCACTTGTTTACAAAGGAAAGCCTCACTCAGTCTCAAGTTTATTTTGAAGTTCATTCCCACCTCGTTTTGCAGGAAGGAACCAAGTTGCTAGGTTTCTCACAATTGAATTATTTGCAGGTAATTGTTTAACATTATGTTTAGGCAATACTACAAACATTGTAATTTGTTTACTTTCGGTTAGTTTGAGCACCTGAAAGAAACCCATGCAGAACAGAGGAAGAACTTACACACTCCACTTAAAAAGAGAACATCCTCATAAATCACACCGAGGACCGTCTTACAGTGAGGAATTACCATTACCTCTGTGCCACAATTGTAGGTTTTACTTTAATTAAACATCGTGCAAATTGCCTTGGATGATTTCAAGCACGAATCCTTGGGACTGTTCAACTCTGTGCACGGGTTTATCCCTTTGCGCACACGATTCGCTGGCTTGTCTCGTCTCATTTGGTCGAGCATATCATTTAAAGTTCCCACTCCACATTTCCACGTACATTTTGGTCATCCCGCTATAACCACTCTGTGTGAACTATTATGTGTATAATTGTACGTATCATATATTGCCTCACTGGACAATTCATCACCTTCCTTGCATCCATGGCTCGTGTATATCACAAGAATTACCTGTAGTGCATCATGCCAGTAGTCCGTTCTCTTCAAGGGCAGCCGCTGCTTTTCAAATGTCTGGAGCGGATACTGTGCTTATGCATAGAAAATGGGTCCTTGAAATTATAGGATGGCCTTAATGTTACTAAATAAAATGTAATTTACACTACATAATGCAACGTATGCATTCAATATCGAAGGTAATGTTTAAAGAGAGAACGACTCATAGGCATGGGTAAAGCACATAGACAAAGATCCCCCATATAACCTTAACAGACTGTAGGGTTAAGTGCCGTGAGCGAGCATCTATGAAGGTCGGCATGGCACACAAGGGGGTGGGTGACCAACGCCACGCCCGGCCGCCTTTGTTTCCCTAGTGGCAATACTTACACACCGCACTAGGTACTAATTTGAGACTGAGTTGACCTAGGGGACGCCCAGAACTGGTTCAGAAAATCGTCACTGGTGTTGGCCGTGAGCAGGATTCGAACTCTGGTCGCCGGTTTTGTAGCCCAACACGCTAACCGCTGGGCCACTGCTCCCCATATAGAGGTGAGGGAGGCAGCTACATCGTGAGCCAGCACTAAACCGGCAGACACTGCATCCTATATATTACGCTGATATTCCCCAATCAGCACACCAATTAATTAACTACCCATTGGTCGATTAGCTAATTAATGAGTGTGGGTTTTTTGTTATGAGAAAATCAAAGAGCCCATAGAAACCAACGCATAACAGGTGGCAAACACAGAAACGCCCCACAGAAAGGCACACGAGGTGGGAATTGAACCGCCTCGGGTAACAGGGGACCTTCTTCCCGTGACGCGTAACTTTGACCACCGCCCACCCTGCCAGCTCTCTTTATTTTTTTTCCAATGTTTATTTTTTGGTAATCGCAGACTATTATACATTGTTACGGTAATGAAGGATATCAGCGAATTGACAAAACGGAATACTGGAATCCAGCTTTGTTGGTGAATTTCATGCAACATTAATTCTGCTTCATGGTAATACTAACATGTCTGCTGCACATTTTTATTAGAGGCACGTGTTAATTGGACAGTACTTATAAATCATAAACAGAGACAATGAGAATAGGCTTGCAGTATTTAATTAAAAATTATTACATGACTCACTAAGCAACAGTCACAATAATATGAGATGTAAAAAACACACAGACACAATTTAAGAATAATTGTAATAACAAAGACTTAGCGGCTGTCAAACCAGGTCACAGCACTTAATTTTGCCTCTTCTCTCCCATCATGTCTTTCCCCCAACTCTTTCAATAACCTCACTCAGTTCAACAAATGCGCGTTACACTCTTTATGCGGATTTCACCATGCTGTTAGTTGCTGGCTACTTGGCTTTGTGTTTAGTTGGCCTGTGCTTTGCTACTTTGGTTCACGTATTTTTTGTAAGTGCTTTGAAAAAATATTTAAATTGTGCGACACGTGCAGTAGCTTTTTAAATATTCCACTTTATTGGTCGTTTCGAATCAGCAGGTGGCAACCTGCTGATGTAGTAGACTAAGTCACACTGTGATGCACAGATCTTATTTATGTAGCTCTTCTGGCCGCCATAAAAAGTGAATTTGGACACGACAGATATATTATTGATCAGATGTGAGATTTTAGCCAGAAACCCAAGGTTAACACCCTTGCTCTTTGTTGAAGAGTCAGACAGAAAGAGTAATGCCTTGAGAATATAAAGTGACCTTGGTTTAATGTCTGCTCCATAACAGGACACCTTAGGACATTTTATGAAGTCGAGTCGGGAAGAATAAACGAATGCCTGTTGTTTTGAGACGTTTACCAGATAGCATGTTAATGTCTTACTTATTGTTGGCAAACAACTATTCTTAATAATCTGGAAGGCTCATTCAGATAACAATGATACGTTGGGGTTTTTTTAGGTTTTGATATATTTTAAGGTCAAATGGATTTAACAAATACGTTTTTTGCAGGCAATATTATAAATCAGTTACTTTTGGGTTGGGCTATGTAATCATCTGGCTGATTGGGTGGCACAGTGACGCAAAGAAGATGTACAGTGGCATAGCGGTGAGTTGTTCTGCCACGTCAGAGCAAGAAGATCCCGTGTTTGAATCTCATCTCTCTGTGGTGTGTTCATGTTCTCTCCCTGTCCGCGTTGTTTTTCACCAGGTTTTCCATTTTCCTCCCACGATCTAAAGACATGCTGCATAGGTGAACTGTCCTAACTAAATTTCCCCTGGGGTATTGACATGTTGTAATGTGCTTAACCCTCACTGGTGGGCAACTGTTAAATGAACTCAACAGCTGAACAGTTCTTTACAGCTGAAATACAGAGCTTTGTGACCCTCAGTTGAAAAGCACTATAGAAGTGCAATTATTATAATTATTATTAAGTACATGCTCACTGGTGATACTTGATGTACTCCCAAGTGAGATCATCGCATCAAAAAACTATATCATCGCGGTATGCAGGAGGGAGATTACCAAAACAAGCCCTCGAGTTAATATTTAGACTTTGGTGACCTAGTGGAAGACGCAGATGATGTCTACTGGGACAGCAGACCTTAGATCAGTGGTCTCCAACCTATTTCAACACAAGATCATTTTTAGAATAGACATGCAACATAACATCTATCCTTATAATTCTACTTTACTAATGTCCCCCAAAAAATAAACGCTATGGAAAACACTCGCCTAATATTAAGCATGTGCACTGACATTTAGTTCTAAAAACTCTACAGCAGCTTGCATGACCCATGGCAATCAGTTATAAACAGCCATCGTGTAAAATCTCGGCATTCCCACTCCCTCTCTCCCTATGTTATTCAAAATGTTAAGATCGACTGTTCAAGACTGGGATCGACTGGTCGATTCGATCGCGATCGCCTGATCTGGTCGATCGCGATCGACTGATCTATTCTGATGGATTCACTAACCTATTAATATTGAGCTGACGGCAACACAGAAGCAGGTGCCCGCTAAGCTCAGCAATTGGACTACAGGTGGTCAATTAAGCAGAAGCTATGGCCACTGCTCAAATTTGTGCATTCAATCTTGCACCCATCATTCATCACGAGAGCAAATCCCTTTGTGAAGCTATGTTTTAATATATAGACTAAAAGCTGAAATGATACTTAATAAATGCATAAATGTCAGCTTACATTTAATGTATAGAGACTAGCGTTTACTTTATCCAGCTCCACTATTATTTATCCAGATTGGATTCCTCTCACCAGTGCATTCATGGCATCCCATCATTCCCCGTGAGCTGAGACGAACCAACTTGAATATGTATCGCATGCGTATGCAATTGCATTTGGCATGAGTGTCAGGAAGTTGGTCTGAAATGTAAATGGCAAAAGTTTAGAATGTGAACATCAGTGTCATGCACATCAGTTGCAGCACCGTGACCCTTTATTCAGCTTGAGAAGAAAAAAACTACCAGATCTGCAGTGCCTGGCTTGAAAAATCAGGACCTGTTCAAGTGTATTCTGCTTTACAGACACACTTGTCTATCAAGTCAGGCTTCCCCTGTCAGGGATCTTCTGACTTGACAGACAATATTATAACTAGTGATAGTGTAAATAAATGCTATGCTTATCTCTGCTGGTAGCCGTCGGCCACTGGTGGATATTCGGCAGTTATTTGAAATGGGAAAGTCCACCAAAAGTCGAGCCACTGCTGAACTTCCCACAAAGCGTCGTTTTGTCAATCCCAGGGGGATAATGGCCTGCCCACCTCCAGGCAGATTCAACTGCTTGTGCTTGAGTCCAGCGCTATGTCAACAGTGGCACCCAGTTAGATGTATCTGATCACTTAGCGAATATGATCATAACACGGTGGGTGAATGTGAAACGTCGAATGGCTCTACAGTAACATCTACACCACACAGAAAGAAAGTGCTGCCCGAGGCAGTTTGACTCTCGCCTCGGGCAGCCCTTTCTATGTGGAGGTTGTGCGTTTTCCCCCTGTTCTGCGTGGGTTTCCTCCAGGTTCTCCGATATCTTCCCACAAATTAAAACATCATAATATATGGGACGTTGTTGCCACCTGGGTGCATGGCTGCCTTCTCCACGCCTCTCTGAGTGTCTCAGTATCCGCGTCCCATCAATGACCAGGTGTGGAATTTGTTTGCGATACAAATTGTATTTTTTTTGTTAAATTTGAACATATACAAGCAATGGCCTACTCTTGTGATAACATCACAAAATCTTTCATGTCTCTTTTTACGTTAATGGCATATTTTTACGGTAAATTCAACCCCAGTATTACTTAGGCTGGCTGCAGGCTTTGTCCTCGTATTAGCATAAACATGCTTAGATACACTCACAGCAGGCCCGACTGCTATAAATGTTCTATTAGCTGCTATATCTGTAGGGTTTGTGCGTTAGCTATCTCTGCTGGTAACATGCTAAAGTTATGATTGATAGATAGGTTTTGTTTATGACCAGGTTACAGGTCACACAACCCTCACGATAGCCACGCCTTAAGTAGCTTTTTATTCACCGTTGGATTTAAAATGGCTTACATTATCATTTCAAATGTTTTACTGGCATCACATCCTGGGTGTGGCTCTGCCTTGCGCCCTCTGCCAGCATAGGCTCTGGCCCCCTGCGTCCGTGTACATTAAGTTGGTATTGATAATGATTTAACAGTACATTCAATAATTTCTGCTGACATTTCTTGTCCATCATTCTGCCACTTTTTGACGGATTTACAGCTGTTTTTTTTTATACAAAATAGGGATAAAATACAGAACACAATAAGAAGCGAATCGCGTGCAGTCAATTTTCCTTGGCAAAGGCAGCGCCACTTGGGGCACAAATGCAGGATGGCTCAAGATGTGCGTTTGCAGCGTGGAGCCAGCGATTGTGTGGAATCACAATTGGAGGGCCAGCCTCATACGGCTGATGTAGGTGTGGGCAGCACGGTGGCATAGCAGTGGGTAGCACGGCTTCTTCACAGCAACAACGTCCCTGGGTTAGGTTTCCGGCTCAGGTGCCACATTTCTGTCTGGAGTTTGCATGTTCTCCTCCGTGTGTGTGCGCGCATTTTCTCTTGGTACTTTGTTTTCCTCCCACATTCAAAATATAAGCAGCCTAGGTTAACTGTTTGGCTAAATGGCCTCCATTTCCTTGAGATATTGTAACTTATTAATCCTCCTAGAATAATTATTAATAATTGCACTTCTAGAACGCTTTTCACCCGGGGATCACAAAGCACTGCACAGAACTGTGGAGGGAACGGCATGTCGGCAACAACAACGACATAAGAACAGAAAACCAGCAACAATAACGGGTTTTTTGGGGGGGTTTCCGAACTAGTTAACCGTTAAAAATAGCGATATAGCTCAACGTTTCTTTCCAGCTTAAATAAAAGCAAAAACTGAGTGGAGCAACACCAGTGTTATGGGACTGTGCCAAAAGGCTTAAGCTTTTCCACAAAACCGACATCGCATAGCTTTCTATCCATACAACTGAGACCACGAGAGCAGTATGGAAGTTATATGGTAGTGGCTTTCACAGTTTAAGTAGCACATTGGAGCTAAAAAAAAACCCCCACGATATTCCAATAAAGCTGGTGACCCAAACAACATCCCATTACATCTTAAGCTACCTATTAAACAACACAGGCCTCATTATACCTTCCTGCTTCCATTAGCCGCCACTTCATTGCATTGCTTTCATAGCTTATTCATCGAAGCATCTTTATATTTTGTACCTTCACTCTGCTAAAACATTCATTTTGGCAGTTAGGATTTAGAGTTAACAATTAAACAATTGTAGGGACAGAACGTGTCATAAGCCTGATGCTTTAACCCCCGCCCCAAACAGCGACTCCCTCTCCACGTGCAAGATATGTAACTGCGTGAGTCTAGAACTCGTCCTCCGTGTGAGAAGCCATAAAGATATAGAATTCAAGTAGCTGAACATTCTTCCATCAGAGCGACGCGAAAATCCAAAATTGGGGGGAAAGATCTCAGAAAGAATATGCTTCAACAAACCGCCACACTTTCATCTCCGCCCATTAAATCTGCGTGAGAGATTCTATAGATGTAAGCAATCAGTGCACTCTCCGGGGAGATAATGATGTTCTTTTACTGGCTTCCCATTAGCTTCAAATGTTTCAGCTGTCTGCATGAACATTTTTGCTTTCTTTTTGAATATTGAAGCTAACGTTACATTATTAGCAAACTTTTGTTAATGAGTTGTAGTTATACATGGATGTTTTCTCTAGCTGTGTCCTTAAAATTATCCGCAAAGCAACTCTTGAATGCCGTGGCGCGTTTAAAGCTGATGCCATTATTTGGTAAGTAATGACTTGATTAAAAACTGTGTGAAACGTGTATTGCATGGGGTAATGGTTAGCAGAAACACTGCCGTGTATGTCTCTGGCTCATTGATATGTTAGAGTGATCATTAATCGTTGTGTCGTGCAGAGACACCTTGTCGTCTTGCTGCCCTTTGTGCTCCACTAGCCCACATGCCTCGACCTGTCCAGCAAGTGCTGCACGTGTAACCACGAGCTCCATCCCTCCCGGGCCGGATCCCTCTGGATACGCGCTCACCCTCCGAGTGTACCTATGGAACCTTGATGACCACGGGCCTGCTCGTGCCCTCAAGCTCGCTCAGCACTAACTACCTGCGTGTAATTCCCGCTCCCCGCGAGCGCACACGCAGCTGTGTGAGCAGCAGGACCGCTCACCCGTTCAGCCACACATACGGTACTCACAGTCGTGCGAACACGTCGCACACGCCGGCGCAACACCAGACGCCGCGAAGCCTTCCGGAACTCGATTCTCTTCAATCATTTGCTGTCCAACGTTATGCTTCACCGCTTGGCGCACTGCTCTCTCTTTGTGCTATGCTATTGCCGTCTCGTCATGCACATGACACCGGCCACTCTCTCTCCCTTGTTCTCACGAGTGCAGAAGCCCTTTTTGTCCCCAGCGCATCACCAGCCTGACTTCTCCGAGGCTGTCTTCACCATCCGTCGCTCCTCTCTCGCCCACGTAGAACACCCCTGCCCCTTGTTTTAGGGTTTCATTAAATAAACCGGTCTCATTCAGGTGGTAATTGCGGACTCTTTACCTCGCCCCCACTCCCCCATACGTTGAAATGTTAAGACATTTCATTCTCGAATGTCCCTGTCGTTGAAATTCACGCCGCCCCCCCCCTTCACCACGTTCCCCGCCAGGGATCCACCCATCATCTAGATGATGACCAATGCGCGAATTCCATGCCCCAGTACTAGCATAACTAAATGAGACTCCCTACCTGCGTGGACGCGACGGCCATCCTTCTTGGTG
>JAZEWT010000011.1:13302543-13326512 GCA_036362905.1 Mordacia mordax
CTTTTAGTTATGAGTGAACAGGGGAAATTATTTATATTACTCTGTTTTTAAAGGCAGGCATGCGATTTAAGAATATTCAGAAATCGTGCTTTGAAAGCAAACTAGGTATATTGACTTGTTTTTGAAGTAAGAACTGGAGATCATTAATTCATGATTGCGATACATATATTTTTCTGGATATATTTTTTAAAGATGTTATTTGTATTGTTGGTGGATTTGAGACTTTGGTTAATCTGATCGAAGGAACTAAGCAATTATTACTAATGTTATTTCCTAAGTTTTACACAGAGGTTTAAAGGAAGTCATATAATATTGAACGTGATAAAGCACTTTTTAGAATTTTTTTAAATCTCTGGGCCACGGTTGGCAGATATTAATTTAAACAAAAATAATTATGCTAACACCATTTAATATGCGTGGCGCAGAATTATTGGGCAATTTAGATTTATATCACAAAGGAGACTCAATTTTGTGGCTGAAAACAGATGCACTCAGATGATTAACAGAATGGTAAAGTATGGTGGGATAGGAACACTTTACTCATTTGACAATAGCTGGACCTGAATTATTATCATTATAATATCGAACTCCTTTGGGCAAAACACAGATTTTTTTTACACTGAGCAGGTGCAGTAAGAGTGAAAGAGAACAGTATTAGTGTATCTCCTGATGGAAAGAGGCAAACAGTTATGAAGATGTAAAATATATACATTGAAACGCTGGGAGGTAGGAATATTTGAAGATACCTATAGTGTTGGGGTTAACGATAGTAATATCTAATGAGTCAAATTCCGGTCTTCGGGTATCTTATATTTCTGTGCAACATGCCGAGCCCTTTACAATCGGTACACGGATTAGCGTTACGTAGAGTTACCATTCACATCGTTGATGGGACTCCCGTGAGAAGAAGCAGCATTAGATTGAGGGGGTCATGGGTCCTTAATGGTTAAAGCTTAATTCTGGAAGACATCTCCACGTGAATGTAAACAAAATAAAAGATTGTGTGTCTATTGTAATTGAGGTAGATCTGGTCTAACCAGATCGATAATTTACTGGGCATGGATTTGACTTAATTGTGAAATGTAAGATACTATTAATAAATATGAACATTTCATTCATTATCAATTCTCACTTAATCCTATACCAGAGCTTATCCCGTCTGATAATATAAGATGCAAGGCGGGGGAACACCCAGGATGTGACGCCAGTACATCGCAAAGCACACTTTTTGGGGGCAATTTATTCAGCAGGCTAATTAATCTAGGTAGCAGCATGTCTGGACACTGGGTGGAAACTGCAATACCCAGCGAAAACCCACGCGGGCACGGGGAAAACACGCAAACTTTACTCAGAAAGGCACCCGAGCTGGAAATCGAACCCGACAACGCTACTCACTGCGCGAATGTTAACACATGGTGCTTTTAATGTCCCTTCAATACACGTCTTGAGTTCAACACCGCCTTCGAGTCATTACATTTGTGACAGGGCTCCAACCGTTATTCCACCGCTGTCCGCAGTGGGAGGCAGGAGAGCAGGCACACTGGCAGAACGATATCGGTGGATTGTGGTTGGAAGGGAACCAACACATCACCACCTCTGCTGTAGTTAATATTGATTCAGCTGCTGCTGATGGTTCCGCTGATGATGTTGCTGCTCCCGCCGCTGCCAATACCGCCCGTGACACCACAGCATTCCGGTATGAAGCTGCCCCACCGGCTGTGCTCTGTGTCCTGTCAGACGATCACCAGACACGGCAAGCCCGGTGGTCAAGGAGAGTGGGGGGAGTGTGATGACCAAGTGGTAAAACAATCATGACAAATTGAAAACATAAAACATTGTAAAGTGAGGGTGCCATTGTGCGATTGGCTACCCAAGGATGTAGAAGTACATGTATTTGGACTAATATTCCAATGAAACGGCATTGTTAAACACCAATTTTCACAAATAGTAAAGGAAACGTAAACGTCCCCTAGCCTAACATGGCTTAGACATCCACATTTCTGTTGCCTTTTGCGGGAAAATAGAACTGGTTTTGTTCGAGTTCATAGCACTCATGGAGAAACTAGCAATTCATACAAAATACCTGAGCTACACGAACTTTATGAAATCCACTTCAGAAACAATTTGCAACAATATTGTGCATGTCATTGCTGTCTGTGAATCGAGAAAATGCAGCCAAATCTGTACTGTACCACATTTCAATCTTGCGTCCTTATGAAATGCATTATTTATAGCTGTTCGTGGTTGAATTATAGCTGAGCTTGGCTTCGTTAAGTAGAATACTGAATTTACAACACACATTTGTCCGCAGTTATTTTGAATGGCATGAGACAAAATTCTACTCCCGAGTTGGCATTCATCTCTGATGGAAGCTCTGCTTCAGAAACTCAAATTTTCAGTAGCGATGACCACAATTGTGATGTGCAGCAGCATTAACCCTCCGAGTCTTCGAGTCACCTTCTGGCTACTGTCATTGCTAAGGTTTCCTTCACGTCAGGGAACATGCTCATCTACAGCTGTTTGCTCTAAAACGACCACTTCTCTTCCAGCGGGGGCTGTTGGAAAACCTAACTTCTGTTCCATTTCCCACACCCTTTCCAATCCAGATGCCGCACCGATGTTTCGCTCGCATTGTTAATAGAGAACGCATTCAGCGACTCTGAATAATCGTGCCCTCGTGTCCTCTCATGCCACCTCCACCATCCGTCTCCGCACCCACAATTCCCCCGTATGCGCAGAACCCCGTAATACTGGACGTGCGACCTGGCTCAGCGACCGTGCCCATGAACAACGCCATGCAGCACCTCTCAGCCGAGGCGGAGGAGGAGGGTGGATACGATTGCCTGGATGGCAAGGACTGCTCCAGCTTCTTCTGCTGCTTCGAAGACTGCGAGCGGCGATCATGGAAAGAGGGCCGCATCCACATTCAGGTCCTCAAGCTCGACTCGTATTCACGGGTCTTCTTTCCCATCTCCTTCACACTCTTCAATCTCGTTTATTGGATCGCATACCTGTACTTATAGAGGTTGGAGAAACAATGTGTGGAAATAAGAGGAAAGAGAAAAAACGTAAAGTACGGTGATAATTAAGGAAACTAAAAAAAAAAGAACAAGCACCACCACTACGGTTGTAAAACTTTTTTTTGAAATCTTGGTGCCATGCGGCAGAAAAAGCGTGACCTCATCTTGGTTATGAAAGCTAGCGCTTGCGTCTGATCATTACAGTTCCCTCGGAAGCGGAACTGTTCTACACTGAACAGCAGCAAGTGTACATTTTAGTAGCTGATGTAAAATACCATGTATAGCAATTGAATAAATAATATGTTTTGGTGAGAAAAAGAAATTATATTTACAAAATACATGTAAATTTTCTTTATATTGGCGATGCTAAAACAAACTTCTTGCTGTTAAAATTCTGAAAAAAAGTTTTTTTTTTCTTCCTCCAACATTTTCAGGTCAATCTCGAACAATGTAGCTGAAGTTCATAACTGTTCCTTATTGAAATTAAGTAAACACACGTCCAATGATTTATTGTCTAGAATTGAAGTTATGTTAAAACCGTATAGCTGTTAACGCTAAAATTCAGAATTGGTATGGTTTAGTGAAAACGACAAATGAGGGACATGTATGCGCGTTTGTGTGTTTACATTTTACATAACTGGCACTGAATAATGCCATTTGAAAGACGGTGTGATAGCACTGTAAATACCATCTTTTCACGAAGTGCGAGCACTTCAGAGGGAAGGTTGTGACGAGACGACTCGGTGTGAAGCCACTGACATTATCGTCGTGTCACGGCTACAGTCAGTACTGCTCACACAGCACACCAGCAAGAGTCGGGTCGCGTAGGCATGAGCTTACCCATTTCTTCTTTAATGCTATCACCTGGAATTGGTTTCTTAAAGCTGTTGTCAGTGTTGCATCATTATTATTATTACAAGTACAGATCTGCCTTTGCATGACAGGCTATACATCATATAGATGCGGGGCAACTATGGTTACTAGCCAGACTGATGATGAATTCCCATGACAGAAGATTTTCACAAACTTTGATTCATTCAAGCCATATGGAGCTCTCCCCTGATAAAACCTTTCACTATGGGGAAGATTAAGATTTTAAAGCACTGTGCTGCAATAAGATAATTCCTGGTACTTGCAGTAATTTATATTTACACATTTGCAGGCTATATAGTGCATTACATACCTAAACTAATGTCAGTTTATCAGGATAATAATGATTTACCCTTATATAGCCTTAACGTTTCCACATTTGGGGCTCATCAGAATAGTGCGATACATGTTAATTGGGCAACAGATTAATATTACAAATATCAAATGTGTGCACACGTAAATATGTATAATTTGTGCATCCACTGGGAGTCTGATCAATGATTGTCGCCGGTACACAGACGAAGTGAAGGTAAACATCTCTGCCAGCTTACCACCTTTCCCAATACCAGGGTGTCCACCCAGGTCTTTGCTTGCAACCGGATCACGCTCCGATTATTCAATCTGCCAGGCCCTACTGTGGAATACCTCTGCCACCCGAGGCTCAACAGCAGCAAAAGCACATCCACAGTTCCCCCTATTGTGGTGACAACAAACATAGGAACCGGCAAGCTCTGACTGCGCAGTAGACAATGATGGCCATTACTTCTGGACCTATGAATTTAGAAACACAATGGGCAATAGGTGAGGCATACCAGTGGCCCAATGTGTAATTTTAGTTAATGGCTCAGGGTGACATTAATTTAGGCCTCACATGCATCCTGCCGAACACTTACCAGCCAAAGCCATAACACTGACAACACAGGTGAATGCTTGAAACAGAACTGGGTATTCTGTGAGGGACTCTTGTGAAATGTTTGAGTTCTACTGACAAACTGGCTGTATCGATCTGGCTCAGGCTGGCGTACCGAGGGGGAATGGGGCTAGGGCTTTTTACAGCATTTTACACTTATACTCGGAACACTGTACATTGCAAACCTGGAAATTTTGTCCACTGTATGTTTAAATGAGCTTCTTAGCATAAAACTGTTTCCAGGCAGGAAATACAATTGTATGTATCATGATTGGTCCGTCGTCTATGGTAGCTACTCAAAGCATTTTATATAACAATACGGAACCTTAAACTGGAATGCATGTGTTTACTCGAGCGTATAAACACCACTACTTTCAAGCTTTTGTGATTCAATCCAATCTAAGAAGGGTAAGCAAACGTTTACAACCTGAATTTCACGGAAACTGGGACAGACGCATTTGCAATAAAACAATAGTATACGTAGTTATCTAAACACATTTATACTGATCCAGGTAATGAGGTTATGCAGAAGAGTCATTGTTATGCCTTGCATGCCTTACTTAATATCCATACACATTGTGAAATTCTAAATGTGAATACTGCAGTATATGACTAGGTCGAGCCTTCTTTTTTTCTTAGCGGCATTAGCCGAAAGCAACGGCTGAATGAACGAACACAACCGAATGTGGTACACCGCCATGCTTGATACCTAAACAGTGTAAGCGTGATATACATGTTCGTTCTACAGACGAGCAGATTTAAGCATGACCAGTCTTATGCATCTCTTCATATTGATTTTGCCCCACTTTGTAAGTTGACTTTAAACAATGGAGACTCTAAACCACCAATTATGACAAATGACCTAATAATAATCATTGTTTGAAATGTACCGCCCCTCTGTGCTATTTATTAATTTTAAAATTGCACTCAAGCTATAATTTTCCCCCAAGGTCAAAGTTATTTAAATATTAAAAAAGCATTTTCATTAAGAGCAATCGGGCCCAAAATACTCTCTCTACCGAGTCATGGACCACAAGGTGGGATTTAATTAGATGACAATATATTACAAGAGTGTATTCACCCCTGTAGCAGGACTAACCCCTGACATATAGATCATTTCTGCCTCTGGCCACACGCAGAAACGCACATAGTCGAAATATCATCGCAGTCTATTTGGACTACTCAACTGAGTGTACCACTGTAAAACTGGTCATGTTCTGTCAACTGGCATACACATTTCCAACCAGGGAACAAAGTGATACCACTGAATAACGTTTGTATCCTTTGAGATACAGATGGTACATTTTTCTAAGCGTAAGGGCTAACAATACGATCTGAAATGGACAATAGACAGGGCAACGACATTCAGTGTGGATACCATACTCATGTGCTGTTTGTGTTTTGTGATAAAACAGCATGGAGGGAAGTACCCCATCATTTATTGGCCATTTTAACATTTTAGCAACACATTTACTGTACCACCTTTACATGTCTAACTCTGGCAGATGTAGATATGTGTTGAGAGGATAATTTTTTTGTGTGTGATGTTGAGTTTTTAAGTACGTTATTGTATACGATCATGTATATAGATGGACTGTTTCGGTTAGATTGCTGGCAACAAATAAGATGAAAAGGCTATTTATATAACTTCAATATGTTTAAGAAACACAAAAAAAACTTATTTTACAAATTTACCGTACTGTTCAGCGTTATTGAACTCAATGATTCGGTGTATCTGCAATGCACTTTTGAATTCTAGATATTTTAAAATTATCTTTTAAGGTTAAGTGGACGTACGCTTGCCATTTCGTCTGATGCTCATTTTCACCAGAACTCAGCTGAGATCATTCTTTTAAAAATATCAGTCCAACGATGTTATAACGCTCGATTAAGATTCAGTCAGTTGTTGAGTGGCACTCCTGTGCATCATTGGTCCTCAAATAAAGTCTAGTGTATGTGCCCATTTACATTGGTGAGCCCTCTTTTTAGCGACAGAATCCAGTCTATGGTCATTCCCACGAAGTGGTTCTCACTTTGAAGGCTCGGGAATCATGATGGGCTGGTTGGATTCTCAACTCGAAATAGAGCTCATAACATGATCAGTTGAGATCATCGTACTGCACGACGCAGTTCGTTGGGACTGCCAGCAAAGAATTCAATGATATCTCGGCGTGGACCTGTTGCTCATTAGCACTCCTGCTGCTGTTGATTTGTCAATGGCCCTGGACAGATGATGAGTAAAGTGAGACACTGATTATAATTTCAGCGTAATCGTGTGTTTTTTTTTACAATACAAATAACAGGTTACGTAGCTAAATTCAAGTAAAGCCACAAAGAGGAATTTTAGAATCCAAACGTATTGAGGTATTCTGTATTACTATGAACGCTTTATGTAAAAGGAAAATGGTTATATCAATGATAATGACAGATATGTCAACACCCTTGTTTTCCTCCACCCTCGCTTATTAGTGTGCTTGTTTTTAGCAAACTGGGAATGTCGTACTATTTGCATGCTGGAGTGTGCAAGCTGAATATAACAAGAACAGCACAATAGCAAATCACTACGTACATGCCACCACTGTATTGCTTACTACCCAAGACGACATATTTATTATACAGTCCTTATTATATCTGTATGTGCCAAATATTTTATAAACACGCGAATATGTTACATAATCATATTAAATTTCAACAATATAGCCATATGTACCGATGTAGGTTCTCATGGCACGATGGGTGAGGATTGATCTCCAAAGTTGCTCATTCAGGATAGCCGTGTCGAGTGTTCATTCTCGCTCCTTCTCAGTGTTTCACCTCCCACGTTCTAGACATCATCGGACGAGAAACGTCCAGAACCTGATGATGCCTCCAACATTGGAGGTGAAACGTCGCGAAGGAGAGATAAGGAAAACTCGGCACGATTAGCCCGAAAGAACAGCCATGCAGAGCAATTCTCAGGATAGCCATAACTGCTAATCTGCATGCATTGCAGTGCAGCGTGTAATGTAGAACCCATCCGAACCCGTGTGTTGCTTTAAGACTAATACACATGAACATGCAGGCAGCACATGCACTGCAAGAGCCATCAGTACTTCTTAATCTATGGCTTGTTTGTAAATGTGCAAGGCTCTCTCAAGCGAGGGTAATGTCACATATATTGATCTTTACAGCGCCCTGGCCGTACCGATATTAAAAAGGTTCCAGAGAGGCAACATTTGCGTCTATACAAAATCAACACGAGTTAATGAAGAACAAAATTGGATTAAGCTAGTGCCGTACAAATTGAACAAGAGTCCACAGTTTTATTATTCCGTTAACGTACACCTTCTGAGTTATGCTTAGCACCACGTTTTCGCTTTCAAGTCGGTGAGTGCGTGCAAAAATGAATTGTGGATACCGGTAATCATAACTGCAAGCCATGATTCGGTGGATGAATTTCCACCTTCCTATGGCAGAAGCCAGTCTCTCCCCAGAACAAATGTTGCTATGTGCAGCCATCAAACGTTGCTGGGATTTGCTCGACCTCACATTGCCGAGTTAATGGCGAGATTGCGACTGAAATGAACTGCTTTTAGTGAGTGCGCATATTTAATATTCAGGGATTTTTACAGCGATGCTTATTTTCTACAAGTTTAACCACCCTCGGTTTGAGATGAGGCTCAGCGCCGCATAGATGTGCACGTGGCAAGACGCAGTCTTGTGGCAAGACTGTGTCTTGTGGCAAGACGCAGTCTTTTGGCAAGACGCAGTCTTTTGGCAAGACGCAGTCTTGCCACGTGCAAAGGGTTCATCATCATTGTAAAATGGAGGCCAGCGGCTTTGCAGCCCCGCCGCAGCGGCAGCTCTGCACAGCGAACGTGCTGCCGCCTCCGCGTGTTACGGGAGGGGGGGGGGATCTCTGCAGTCTTGCACAGGCACGCAGCCGAGACGCAGCAATGGTCATCGAGGGAGACAGCGAGGGAGGTTCGTGCACAAATGAGATGAGGGTCACACTATTGTATGCATTTGGCCATGATAAATGTTTTTTACTTATTTTGTCAATTATTTCTATTATTCACATACCCTGCGCACTTAATGAATGACATCGGGATTGAATTGCAGATTCTTCGTGGTCGTTATGCGCGTTGCAACGTGCGGCCCTTGGTAACGCCACCGCTGGATGAAAGCCCCCCCCCCCGTGCCGTCTGGATCGTGGGAATTGCATGACAGTGCTGCACCCCACACTCTGTGGGCTGCAAGGCGAGGAGGCCCTAACACCGGTTCAGATATCGCTCACCACTGATGTTAGCTGTGGCCAAAAATCCAATTCACGCCTCTGGGCACCAGAGCACAGTGCACGATCTACGGTGCCACTGCTCGCCAAGTTCTCCAGCCCGCTACAGGATGGGGGTCTTCCCCACACCTCATGGATTATTAGGGATGGTTGACCATACTTCACCATTGTGGTTAGTGCGGGTTGGTGGAGTGCAGAACAAAAATGGATTTTGCCCTCCACTGCGCATTTCGCCGGTTACGTTATCCAGACTGGACTCCTGACTAGCTTTCAGAAATTGAAGAAATCGATCACATTCCGGTTATTTGGCCGTTTCCGATTGCGTGCTCACATGCACACCCGTCGTTAAAGACTGAGCAATGGGAAACACCACAATCAGGCATTATCAGAAATGGTTTGTTTCATTACTGAGAGCGCATACAGGGAGATATTTGCAGAGGAAAACATTAATTCGTTACAACTGCAGGGCTGGTGGCATTATTGCCATGCCATTCACGTGTCCGCAACGCATTTGCTGTATGCATTGTCACAGTTATTCATTAAGCAATCAACACTCATTTTAAGTACTCATTAATTTGAAGAGCATTAGAAAATTGTGCAGCCTATAAAGTGACTGAAATGCTGAGCAGTATTGTACTTTGCATGTAGTGATGTTTGGAGCTTTAAAAACATCTTAATATGTGGGCTGCTTTAAGACCCTTTACACTGCATCCATACTGCCTCACCCATTGAAATCAATGGTGCACAGCATACGGGCCCCTGGGCCAGGTCTGGCCCAGAAATAAATTTCATACGGCCCGTAATGAATAATAAAAAAATCAAAGAAATGTCATTGAAAACAAGTAGACTTTTGGGTTATGTTAAAATACTCTCGTGTTTGACATGGGCCGAAACCGCTATAGCCGACTGTAACCATAGTGTGATCTTTCAACGGGATGGGGAAAGCAGAGCGTGGGTCGTGATCAGTTTGTGGGCTTTTGGTTAATTTATCTGGAACTTGCCCTCGTAAAAAAAACAAGTTCTGCACCCTTGATTTTAATAGCATTTGAATTGTGTATCAATATTTGAACTCTTATCAGAGAAGTTGTAATTGTGGTTGATATTCTCTGATGGTGGTTGCACTGTGCTTTGAGTGACTACCTCAACACTGCGAGTTCAGATCTGGGTTTGTGCGGCGGTAGATCTTCAAACGTCCCGAGGGGCAGAGGTTGGTAATACGGAAATGTCAAGCTTTTTAAAAAGGGTCCTACCTTAACACAATATTAAATCATCCCATGATTTTTTCTGATGAATATTAATTACCATTTTTGTTATCTCAAACGGAGAAGCATAATCCTCATCTCCCTGTCTTTGCATACACCACTGGCTGGTGTCATCACAGTGTAGCTTCAATCCAGGATCAATAAACTCAGAGCCACTCTGTGGAAAGTCGAGAGCTTATCCTGTGGAACGACTGTTCTATACTTACGGGAATGTGAAATTCCCCTCCACTGCCTCAGTGCTGTCATCGGATGTGGGAACTTCCTGTAATCATCCGAATAGGGCCACAATGTTTCTTATTCCTTTTTAATGATGAGGTCAGTGGACACTACATCAGCAGAAGATCAGTGGAATAGAAATAATAACCAAGTGTACAATATATCGTACATTGACATGGCATCTACATTCCTAGCAATAGTAATGACACATTGAAAACATTTTGACCAGTTATACAGATTAAGTATTTGCCTTTTAAAATGTGGCATTCTTATGCCATATATCTTCACCGATCTATTCAACTGCAGGCAAGAGTCGATGTGTGTTGGGTCGCAAAATAATCGACAATGCTAAGCTAGGTAAACATATTGGCCCATTTTGGACCAAGACAATTATTTTGGCAAACAATGGATTGTATTGTTTTTTGGAATATTATACAATTATTAACAATGTCTTGATATCGGGTTCCACTGCTAGAATTGCTCTCCATAGCTGTTCGTTCGGGAGACAAAATAAACACTGGTCACGGCTATCTGGAAAGAACAACTATGGAGAGTAATTGTCACTGTCTCATGAAACATCCCAAAATGGTTTGTGGCTTATGCCAAGAACAACCTGTTGTCTTAGACAAAGCTATTGGTGTCCCCACACAATGCTTTAGTCATTCCACCAGATCCTAAAGCGACTGCAAATTATTATGAATGTTTATTTACTCACAAAAAGTCTCAGTCTCAATACTATTTCAGAAGGGTCCTGCCAGGCTTTCAGAGCAGGGGGCGATAGTGCTGTGTAATCCCAATTTAATAATTCCTGGGTAATTTTGCAGCAATGCGATGTTTAGTCAATACCAAATACACATCATGGGTTCTTAGTAAAGAAAGGAAATCAGAAAACTCCACGCAAAGCAGGAGGTCGAAATAGAAACGCCACACGGAAAGGCTCCCGAATCTGGAATCAAACCCAGGGACTTCTTGCTACCAGGCACAATCATTACCACCTGTACCACTCTGCTATCCAATTCATGTATGCAACACTGCCATAATAGTACCCATTAAAATAGCGCCTCAAACTAATAATTGTCCAGATAACAGCAGCCTAAAAACTATTGGGGTGGTAGGGCCATTGCCCCTTTTTTCACCAGCCACGCTGGGTACTTCTCAAGTCATATCGTGCTGTGAAAGGAAAGTCTTTCTATGACGGGGAGCAGGCTCTGTCTGGGACAACCAGCAGTGGACGTCCTGCCGAGCGGCGCGGCGCAGTCGGCGGTGTTCGTTATATTGGCGCTGGAGGGCCGACGGGCTGAGCTGGCCTTGACCAGGCTTTGAACGCTTGACCCTACCATGACGAGCCCATGGCGCTCAGTGTCTGTTCTGAACCGTGCTCAATAAAGACTGATCGAAACAATAGTTGACAGCACACTACATATACAGCAATCAAGTGGGCCATGTAATAAAGATCAACATTGTTAGCAAGCAGTGACCCCTTGATTATCCAGGGCATATCCACTGTTGCTCGACACACTTGAGATATCTCGATTATTGAGTGCAGCTGCACATTGTTTTAAACAATATCCATTTAACATCACAATGTAATCCACAATCAAGGCACAATGAAATGTAACTGTCAGTTTTGACATTTGTCTCAACTTTTGATCATATATTTCAGAATGCTATAAAATGCCGTCGACACATAGTATTAGGATACTATCAAATTAAATTCGCACAAAATGTTAATGTTGACATTCCTGAGCAAGCGGTTGAAATTCCACGTTGCTGTGGCATGGTTGTATAACTACATGGGACAGCCACCCTACTGGGTACGGTTTTTATGGTCGTGCCACACCGCTCGACACTGGCAGGCTGTTGCGCGTGGTGTTCGGCGCTATGCACGACGTTTCTCTCCACCGACGAGGACCTACTTCAGCAAATGAATGGAAGAATATGAATCAAAAAAGCGACCAGAATACTGAGTGAAACGTGAAGTGAAACGCCATCTAAAATGCCAAACAAGCGACACAATCCACAAACGTAACCCAGAGGAGACGCATGTGTTCTACCAAATTGTATAATATATGATCACTGCATCACAGGCAGAAATGATTTGTAGTTGGCGCACTGAATAATTCCTGCAGTTGCCAGGGATATGCTGTCTAACTGGAATGAGTTATGCGAGCATACATTTGTCATGCGACATTAGCATTATAATCTTGTAACATTTTGTGCCACTATGAAGAAGCATTACCTGTAACCGTTACATAAATAGAGAACAGATTTTTTTCAAACTCATGCTTCCTTAAATATATATATACACGTGTGTATTGACGTACTTTCATCCAGTTAAAAACAATCGATTGATTTTCCTTTTCTCCGTGCTGTACTAATGGACCGTGAAGCTCGGTGCTGGCGTTATGATGAGACGAACCCTGTGAGAATGAGACCAGGGCGAGCGCGGGTCGAGATCGCAGTGAACGCGGAGATGTTTCATCCAGAGTTGCTTACGTAAAACATGAAGAGTGAAACGCCGCTTCTCTTGGCGCGGACATCGCCACAATCCCTAAAAATAACCTTGAGTAGGAGCCAACGGGAGCAAGAATAACGTGGAAGAGTGACTCCGTTTTAATTGTTGGAATCGTTGTTAGAATATGCCCCTTTGATTTACAGTGCTGTGCATTCAAAACCCAGTGTTTACGCTTGACGTCGTCGTCCCTTAAGCCATGCTCATGTCTTCACCACAGTGACGTTACCCTATAGGGCTGAGAGGTGACGCGCTGACGTCTTTGCACGCTCACTCGTGATGCGACGGCGCGGCGTGATTATATCGCACACACATATACGGGCAGTGCCGGTTACAACAGTCAAACTGCTCGTGAAACATGCCGCCAAATAATCAGCAGGCAGCCACTTAGAGACAAAACGTGGGTTTTCACAGCTGTACGGTAATTCACGTGTTCATTGGTGATTGGTCACGTGGGAATTTTTTGGCACATTTCGTATCAACATCCATTATTCACCCGACATAAGTTTTGTTGTAACTTTTACGTTCTTTACTGTGCAACGATTTGAGTATTCCTTGATAAAATATTGTTTTTCAAATGTAACAAATTATCATCATAGTCACATTTATGACGCTATTATTTGTAGGTGCCGATGTATCGATCAAATTAAATCCAAGAAGGCTTCATGATGAAGCTCAAAGCATTATCAAACATCATTATACGTCGATGTTCATTTCAGTCGTAAAGATTCTCAAGCCACCTGTGAGTAGATGCACTCGTAAAAATCAGCCACTTATATACAGGGTGCGTCACAAGTCGCTTTACCAAGACTAATGCGATCACTCTGAGGAATAATCTTTACTAATCATTACAGAAATTGTTCAGAGTGTACTCCATCATGTTTAACACGTTTTACATCTTTTGACGACTGAGCAACAGGTAGTGTGGCAGCAGCATAGTTTATTATTATTATTCAACATCTATAACTCTTGGCGAATCAAATAATTATGCATGGTACAGTGACGTATGCCAAACCCTGGATAATAAAAATACTATGTCTGGAAACTTGACAATAGTGCCAAGTAGTGGAGGGATAATGACCAGAAATTTGGCTTCAATAACTATCACGTATCCTTATCCAGAAACAAAATGACATTGTCAAATAGATGTTGACAATTCTCATTCGTGAATACACTGACACCGTATTGAATATAGACACTGTCACTGCATGGTATACATAATACAGTTGATAAAATCAAGCTAGTTTTAAATAAGTGAGTTGGCAGCCCTTCGTCTATCCTCAGCTGGATAAAATTTGTACCTAACGGTGTAGTCGGTGCGGGTTTGTGAATGGGGCACCGGGACTGGTGCAGATATCACTCATCAGCCACGAGCTGTGGCCAATAATCAACCTCAGGTTTCTGGGTTCCAACTGCAGTGTGTCAATCGCCGTTCCAACCAATTACTTTTTTACACTTTACATATGATAATTAAATGTGCGGTATTTTTCTTTACTTGTTTAGAAATATATGATTTATGGATTTTAATATAGTTTATCCTTAGGTAAACTATCTGTTTACCTTTCATTTCATACACCTACTTAACTGATGTCGTTGTTGGAAAAATGTAAAATCATAACGGATTTTAAACGTCTTTTTACATGGTAATATTTTAGTTTTAACAGTAGTAGTTTAGTTGTTGACATGCAAGCATGTCCATACATTACAAAACTTACTGGGTTTTTTTTTATATACAGCATTGCCATTTCTCCTTAAACATATCTCCAATTGAAAGGAACTGAGTCAAATCTATAATTATTTAGTTGCAATTAGCACTAAATACATGTTTTCTCAAACAGTAATTTCCATGTGGCGCCCATCATGAGCACAGCTCGCAGACAGGTGGCTCTTTTGGCCTCACGTTGAGCAAGCGTGATGGGAACAACGTCTGCACAGCTGCAGCCGAGGCCATTCCGTGGCAACTCTTTGAACATATCAGCAATTCATATTCATTGTCTGCTCAAAACAGTGTGGAGCGCATCCTTGAGTCCACAATCCCACGGCAGATACGGATCCTGTCCCCGGGACGAGCATTTTCGGCGGCTGCACACAAATGGGTACTCATTACATTGATCTCAGCAGAGTTCTGGGCTGCTTCTGCTCCTGATGAGCGTCTGACCTTGCATCCAAATGTTCTTACCACAGTGCCACTCAGCCCGCTCTGATGCCTAATAAAAAATATTGCAGATGTTTATCGTGAATTCTTTTGAAAAGTTACTTTTTTACAGTGACATATTTTTACACCTTTTCCCATTTTAAATTAGCTTAGTTGTACACGATCACATTTAAAATCTAACCTTTTCTTAATTGAACTGACGATCGTTGATACACCACTAGTACGTCATGCCTCGAGTCTCTTTTCTGAAGGTAAATTCCCTAAATATAATAACACCAATTGTTAAAACATGAATGCATTTAAGCTAATTGTGCTTAATGACAGACGGTTGATTTTCCTTCTCAATTAGTGCTAACTGCCAAAGCTCTAAGTTCTGAGTACAGTAATTAATTGTCCATTGTTTGAATTTTATCAATATCCTGCACACACTTAAAATTATTGAACAAAATATACAAATCATCAGTATTATATAACTTTGCATAGTCTACTTTTAACTTGTGTCCAATGTGTGACATATCATAGTTATTGATAACAAAGTATTATTTCTCATCTATATATGACATGTCCTTAATTTTCGTTTGTTTTTTACACAATTGTTCAACTTGCATAACAAAGTTGTATGTGCATGTGATATCAACAAATTACTCACATAAAATGTAAATGTATTGATAGTTATGCCATTGGAATATCTAATCACTATCATATATCATGATTAAAACAACCCAGGCAATTTACATCTCATCTTAATTACTTTTGTCTGCCTGTAGATCACTACGTATGTCATTTTGACGATGATAACATTGTGTATAC
This sequence comes from Mordacia mordax, assembly GCA_036362905.1. Classification (NCBI taxonomy): domain Eukaryota; kingdom Metazoa; phylum Chordata; class Hyperoartia; order Petromyzontiformes; family Petromyzontidae; genus Mordacia; species Mordacia mordax. Next base: position 13,318,572 of record JAZEWT010000011.1, read on the forward strand.
GTTATGTACGGAATACTACATCTGTTTAATACGTAACCACAGCTTGGAAGGTAAATTTGTGTTCGCTACAAAGTTGAGTGTGCTCTGTTGAGTTGTGATAATGTTGCATGTCTCTTGAGTTATTTGTAAAATGTGCATAATTGTAAACATGAAAACTGGAATCCTGCTTAGGTCACGTGGACATTCACTTCTTCTGAGTTTCTATCCCAAATTTGTCATCTGATAGTCTCGCCGTTTTTGGAATACCAGCAACACACAGTGACGCGCGTTCAACACGTTTTATAACATGGGCACTTACGTTGTGAGAACAGGCAGCTGTGTTAGTGAGCATCCAACAAATAACTCGGGTTGCCGCCTTCTGTTTCGTTACAATAGAACCACTAGGTCATGACGATACTGAACAGGTGTTTTAAACCAGCCACCGTTTTTATTTCGGTATGTCTCGTCGTGACGCAATACTGCCCTGACATTGGAAGTGCATGCAGGTTTTAGGTTATTCTTTATCACTGCGTATTATTAATTATCACCTTTGAAATAACACCTACGACAAATGCGCAAAGTTATAAAGTGCACAAAACATGGTTGCTTTAAAATTGCAGTATGTATAATCACAGTCATTAGATTTTAAAACTTACACTTTTACATAATTGCATAGCAAAATTATATATATATTCCTTTTTAAATATGGTGAAGACCATATGATTCTGGTCGACTCTTGTTTCATGGCTGTGATAACAGTACTTCTGTGTTGCTCTTCTTCGTGCTATATACTCATGAGCCCACCACTAGCTTATAACATTCTCGAAATCTAAGTAGCATTTGTGTCTCTTTCATATCATGAAAGCAAACATTTAAGTTGTTATGAATTAAGTACAATGTAAATAGTCAATTCGCAGACTCTGGATCCTAACACGCTTAGCGAGGTATAGTTTAGATGTGACTTTTGTTCTGAGTTAATAACCTCAAATGAAACTTGGGCAACAATTATCCAGGGACGTTCTGTTGAATAATAAAACGTTTGTGTTACCCCCTTTTTAAGCAAACAGTTTTACCTATTTTATTGCAATTGGCCTCATAATGTATCAGTCATCTTGTAACCATGTGTTGCAATAATATATATAACAAAAACATCACCGCTTTGGCAAAATATAAAAGCCTTGAAATAAAATGTGCAAAAACCAAGTTTTATATAAAAACTAAAAAAAATCACAATTTTCCGAGAAGGTTTTATGTGCATAGGCGCTTTTGTAAAAACAGCTGCATTATTACAGCCAGTAGGTAGAATTTTATAAACCAAGAAACCAGTGCCAGTCAAATGAAATATAACTTATTATAGTTTGCTATTAAGACCAAACCAATTTATTTTAATTGCAACAAAATTTGGATAATCACCATTATCGTCATCTCTCTGTTAAACCATAATAGATTACATAGATTATAGTGATACATGTATATTGCCTTTTTACTGTACCTTAATTACCTTTCTTAATACTTATATGGCATATGTTACCATTATTGTACATTGAATGTTCACAAATATAATAAACTTTTATTTCTGAAAAACGAGCATGCAGATGTATTTATTGCGTTCTGCACATGGAACTGCCACCTTTGGTAGGTTCTGTGAATGGAGGAGGTGCGCGCTCGTAATCACATTTGATTGGCTGTGTGACAGCTTTGCCTGTGACAACCCACACGACAGCTATGACTCGACACACCATATACACACTTGAGTTGATTTGTTGTTTCGGTAAGACCACCAACAGTGGTGGGCGGCGCGGTGGCGCAGTGAGTGGCGCTACTTACTCGCAGCAAGAAGCCTTGGGTTCAGTTCCTGGCTAATGTGAGTTTTCATGTTCTTCCCGTGACCGCGTGGGTTTTCGCAAGCGCTCCAGTTTCCTCCCACCGTCCAAAGACGCGCTACTGCCTAGGTTAATTGTCCTGCTGAGTAAATTGCTGCAAGTTCCCTGTGCTCGACTTCCATGCTGGAGAAACAAGCAGGGTCGGATGTGCAGGGTAAATACTAGTGTTAATCCCATCAATGACATGAGAATGCTATCCTTGGGTCTCATCAGGTACAACCCATGCACGGATATTGCAGGTTTGACTCCTGGCTCTCGAACCATCGCAGGACTTCCCTTGATTGAATGCCACACCAAAACCAGCGTTAGTCAACTCCATAGAAATCGCCTTAACACATGATTAACTATTAATCGGACTTCATGTACGTAATAAGCAATAGCACGCTGTGCCAAATTTAGATCAATCAGGATGGGTTACGGCATCACTTCTCATGATAAAATGACAAAACAATCAAACTTGTGTCGTGAACTTCATGAGTGCCAGTCAAAAACTCATGGTGAAATTACTTCAATCGTTACAGTACTATTGCAGAATCCGTACCCATCCATTAGTGAACAACAAAGTACATGGAAAACAGGCTAAAGCTGCATAATGAATCACAAATGAGAGTAAAATTTACAATAATAAACAAATTGTCACAGCCACCAGGGTGGCTGTGACCACCAGGGTGGCTGTGACCCCAGTAGCAGACATGGTTGGAAGAACGTCTTCACCCAGCAAGGGTGGGATTTTATATATTTATCCAATTCAGTCCATAACTTACTGTGCACCACTATCTCTTAGCTATCTCGCCAAGTCATTTCACAACATAGTGAGATCTTTGTGACCTCCTGACTTTTAGTATGCAATGTGTCGAGTTACAGAGATGCAAAGACAAGGATTTCGCAGGGTTAAGTGCTGTTAGCTACCACCAGTGAAGGTCGGCACGCCCCATCACACGAGGTGGGTGACCAGCACCACACTAGGGACTCATCTAAGGTTGCGTCTTCCTGGAGGAGGCTCAGGATCAGTTTAGAAAATCGTCAATAGTGTTCTCCTGGAGTGGGATTCGAATTCGTGTTGCTGGTATCGTAGCTCAGCGCACGAACACTTGCATGTGTACAGCAAACTCAGGAGGGCGCGGTTAAAAATGCTTGAACATTCACTCAGTGCAGAAGTATGTAGGTTTTCAGGAAAAAAGTGAGCTTGGCAGTGACATTTTATACTCCTGGGTCATCTATGCTTTTTAATAAGCAGATCCTATGCCTGCTTCAGATTAATATTCGTCAATAAAATTAATACATAAAAGGATGTTTTGTTGCGATGCAGCCCACTGATAGGCCGTGACCCACCAGGTAAGCATGACCGCTATAAGCTACATGGTCTCCTGGGAGTGTATGCAATATCCCTAGCATTGGGTTAAAGCAAGCAAACTCTGGAGCAGTTTTGGAATTCGGTGTCTCATCAGAAATATAATTTTGGTATAACCGTAGGTGGTTCGGCTGATATTAACCCAAGAGCTAAGTGGACTTGGCTCGGTGCTCTGAGGAATCATCTCTCCAAGTCGTGTGGCTATTTCTCTCAGCCTCATTCTCAAACAATACCACAATGACCTCCAGTGTCGTTCTAGTATTTGCACACAGGATCCGCAATTCACATGCAACCTCATGGACATCAACACGTGGGCTCAAAACCTTCACAAATAACCCTGCTAATCTGTCCGTGTCTAAAAAATAATAATCAGTGCAGCGCTTGTACTTAACAGTCGACACCTTGAGTGTAACGCATAGGCTTTCACGGCAAATGATTGTTAATTGATTTTTGGGTTAGGCTACGTAATGCTAAATGTGGTTTTGAGACTTGTTCTTCAATATTCCAGTGAGCCGCTACAACAATTATTGACGCATTTATGATCGCACACGGGACAATGTAATTTGCTTGGCTGTGTCGCATGGTGGATGGACTTCACGATAAAAATGTGACCAGATTATTACGTGGTCTGACTCAAAAATGTATTCTAATGAGACCTCTAGTGTTGCAGTCTGGAAGAGCTGCTCGCTGCCTCTCAGATACCACGTGGCTGAACTTGTGCATCCGTGCTCTTTGATCGCTGCTCTCTCTGATGGCGCGCAAACGCCATTACATGTCTGGATTTTTTTTTATCATTTGCTTGAAATCGGTTAATATTCATCGAAAGCTTTGTGCTGTATAACTACTACGGCACGATGGCGCAGTGAAAAGCGCTGCTGCATCGCAACAACAAAGGGCCTGGGTTTGATTCCATTTTAAGGTATCTTCCTGTGTGAAGTTTGAGTTCTCCCCGTATCCGGGTGGGAATTCGCCAGGTGCTCAGGTTTCCTCCCATCGTCCAAATGTTATGCCGTCTGGGTTATTTTTCCTGACAATTTCCTCCAATGCAATGAGAAGTTGTAGCTTGCTAACCTTTCCGCAAGGGCTTTTAAAAAAGAAATACATAACGCAACGGTTCTATCCGGCTTGAGTAAAGACTGGCTGACTACTGCTTCTCTTGGATATTAGTTATTTCAAAAGCTGCTCTTTCGGGATAGCCATGTTGATCACTCCACCTCTCTCAGTCGATTGACTCGGCGATCCCGAAACAGCGGCATTTGGAAGCAATCATGATGCATCGCGCTGTGAAAATCTACATCAATCTCTAGGTTATTGTCAGTGCAATGGTTGTCAGATTGTATCAATCAGAGGTGGTAGCCGCTGTTTCTTGCCGATGGAGAGAAAATCTTGTTCAACTGCTTAGTTTGATTCATTTATTGATACTTGTGATATGACTTGGTGTGATCCTACACGAGTAATGCACACACTGTTGATGGGCAAGAGTGGTACCACTGAGCAACCCTCACCCTAATGTCTCGATTTAAATCTAATATTTTACTGCTGTCATAGCCGCAACATGACGATCATGCCACATATTGTCGATTATTGGGTGCATGCTATATTAACGTGGCAATGCAGTTGACAATTAACATTGACTCTAATGACGAGAAAACCTTGCAATTTGTATGTTGTTGCTTTTCAAAATGTGCTGACATTGCAGTGATGTGTGCATGCAGTGCATCAATAGGGTACAAAGACGTACAATGCTTCTATGCATAATCAATGACAGGACGTTTGTCTTTGTTCAAAAACACAATAACCAGACACACGCAGGGGGGAAGAAAGCTGCTACATTATGTACGTAATTCTAACATTGTAGTAGCGGTTCTGTTCATGCAAGGTTGCATATTACCTACAATGCATATGGCAGCAGAATGCACAAATGTTACATGTTTTATCAATTGTCGTTCCTGAAGCAGTTTCGCCGTCTGATTTTGAAATCATGTGCTATTGAATGAGTTATCAGGACCAAACAATATACAGTGGTTTATAAATAATTGCTATTCACATCATTGTAGAGAATATAAGAAAGTGCAGATTGTAATGGATTTGGGCTAAATTGCGCACACGCATATTCCCACACGCACACACCGACACAAATGTATACGCAAAGCAAGGCCGGCATATGCACACATTCCATATGTGCATGAACATAAAGTGGACTGGGCATATGCTCGTACGCATGCGTATGCACAGGGGCCGGAAGGCAAAGGACAAAAGACATGAGGCACCCCGGGAGGGGACCTGCTCTAATTTATCCCCTTCACGGGGATGTCTATGCATAATCAAATTTCAGGACTTTTGGCTTTGTTCAAAAACATAATAACCAGACACACTATTATTATTAGGCACACGAGCGTGTGTGCAGTATTTGCGCGTATGCTCGGTGTCCTTGAGTGCCCAGAAAGGCGCCTTAAATAAAATGTATTATTATTATTATGTATGTAATTTCACATCCCAACTCTCATATTTTCATTCAAACCAGGCATGTTTCTAGCAAAGAGTTCAACGTTAGTGAAGGCTCACATAATGAAGCTATGCCTGGCTACCATCCCTCACCGAAGCCATTCATCGCACAACCCCACACACCCAATAAAAGCAATCCGCGATATCGTGACACAGATTCAAAGAGAAACAACATCTTGTGTGGTTCATGAGCCATTGATTGTAGAGCCATATTTTGTGACTTTCGAAATTCTCCTGCCTATATTGAAAAAGAGTGTGGATAGTTGTTTCTGTCACTCCAAACTGGTAAGAGGAAGGGTCATTGAATAACATGCAGCAACAGGCATTCAGTAGCCCATATTGCCAGACTGAATCCTTCCCTGATTTTGTATTTTCTCTCGCCAAGAGATCATTTGTAAACTAACAATAATATTTCATATTCCAGGAATGACACACTTTAAAAACTCTTTTATGATAAACACTGCAGCATGAGGCTTCGGGATCTCGTGCGTATTTATAATCATGTTCTATCACTCCCATGCCACAACGGGGAACGGTTTTGTGGAAAGTGCACAGTGGCTGTCACATGGAGAGATTGGCCATCCATCATGCAAATGAGAAATTATTTTCACTGTATCTGAGTAGGCGATACAAACAACGCTCTTCATTTGTACAATAAGATACCACGCTCAACAATAGCCAAAGCCAAGATTCAAATACCGGTCACCAGTCAGGATGAAGTGCACAAAAAGTTTTGGTGCCACAGCTGATGCTACACAGATCACAAAACGACGGCTTAGCCACCAAAAGCCCACTCAATGCACCTTAGGACCACTTCCATGGATTTTGACAAGAGACCTCGGTATACGAGTTGTAAATATCAAGGTTTCCCCAGGAAGTGGAATTAGCGGCCTGGGGTGCATTTTTCCAACTCAGTTCTGCAAGTGCGATGCACTCAGAATGAGAGAGTTACCCCGCCGATCAGCCATGGAGGGTAATCGAGGGCAGCAGTGGATGAAGACTGCCAGATTGGGTGAGGATTGCGAGAGGAGGAATGTGTGTAGGAATCTGGCCAAGGCCAGTCAGAACCTGACTGGGAGAGGAAGGGATGCGTGGGGAGAGACCGATGAAGTTATGACGGAAAGAGGGGAGAATGGGAGACCAATTAAAATAACTACGGTCAGGGATTTTGAACAGGCCAGACTTCAGCAATCGGGAGGAACATTCCATCCACAAGAGGAGCAGCGGGAAAAGGAGCGCAGGAGAAGGGGAGAGAGGAGGGAGAGCGGTCACCTGGAGATGCGAGAGGAGGAGGAGGGAAACGGACGTGATTGGCGGGGGTGAATAAAGAGTCTGCTCATTTTGTCTTGTATCCGGTAAATCTCTTTTGCCAGTGAGCCCGTGGCCCAACGATTGGGCAGAAGTTAGCACGCTCGGTGTGTATGGTGGTGCAGCGGTTAGCTCACTGTGTGAATGGGGGGGGGGAGCTGTGGCGCAGGTGTTAGCACACCATGTGCGTGGAGCGATGGGGCGGCGATTCGAGTGCGTCACAAAGTCAATTTTGGGCCGCGGGTCGCGCTGTGGGCAGACAGCGGTAATGGACCCCGTCGTTATACGTGCAGCGCACGCTAGGCAAGCAGAGGCAACGGCGCTGGCGGAGCGCGGGGTGCAGCACGATGGCAGGGTGTCTCCGCGCACCCTGCCCCACTCTCCCTGGCCCTACAAGGTGGGGAGGGGTGAGGGGTGCCAGAGTGGATGGGGGCTCCCGACTGTGGGTGGTGGGATGGGGGTAAGGGGCTGTTGATGGCGACCCCTTCACACTGCACCAAATGCGCCGCTCTACCCGAGTCGTCTATTCCAATCAATAAATTAATGTTCGTTGTTTAAGCGTGGAGGGCCCGTTTATGAAGACAGTAGTCATTTGTTATATGTATGTGATTTTTTTTCGGGGGGCGTACAATCGATGCCCATTTTGATTCTTGTGAATAATGTCACGAGATCTCTGACATCCAGTTTGGAGCAGGCGTAGCTTGGTGGGCACACAGAGAGGACACCAGCCAGCCGATCGAATACCGTCCATCTATTTAGATAAACATAAAGAAGAAATCATATCACAGAGGAGCTGCGTCACCCTCGCTATCACCGACAGCAGAATCGCCCCAAACCAGGGTTTAAACTTGCACATTTAAAATTGCGAGCTACTTGCTCAGCCCCCCCCCCCAACCAAACCCTCCTGGACCCCCC
>JAZEWT010000011.1:13359243-13376377 GCA_036362905.1 Mordacia mordax
GCGGGCAGTGTGCGGGCAGCGTGCAGGCAGTGTGCGGGCAGTGTGCGGGCAGTGTGCAGGCAGCGTGCAGACCAGTGCCACGCATTGTCCATCCACCTGGACCACACTCAGGTGAGGTGCAGCTCTTCACGGAACCGGGGTCAGTGCCGCTTCTCGCCGACCTCATTATTTGCTGCAATAATGACGATGAACCCAAGACCAAATTAAGCACTCAAATGTTATTTTCCACCTCCTTTATCATTCACTGTCCATGCTCTGGCACTTACGTTACCGCTCATATTACACATTGACAGCTATTCAGGAATAGTTATTCTTTAGAAACACTTAGTGCTGTTGCTTCATATACTGAAGTTCACCTTCATAAATGTGCCTCTTTATTTAATCCTTATCTCTGTGTGGCTTTGATAATTGCCCTGGGTGTACACATTCGAGTATAGTTTGTTGATGTGTCCCCTGACAGACCTGTAATTATATTGGAAACGTGTAAAGTATATTCTTTCGCTTATAGAGTATAATATTTCGAGCCCAACTTTGCAGACTTCTTGTTAGTTTCTTTTTTGTAGAGGTACAAGTATGAGAAGAAAGCGATTTGTCTTTCTCCTTATTTTCTCCACCACAAGATAATAGTTTTGGTTGATTTATCACAATAATAATGGAGGAGTGTGGGTCTCCAAGAAAAGGAGCTGTAAGGTTTAATGGTGCATCAGACTCAGGTCGCACAGCTGACACTAAGGCCCTCTGTTCTGTCTTTGCCAAGCAATGCATTGCAGGGCTATACAGAGTGTCCACTTGCACGCAGCCAGAATTAGGCGCCCAAATCAACTTCATTTAATCGAGGAGTATGAATTGCAGTCTTGCAGGTACAACTTAGTTGTACGGTAAAGCATTACAATGCCCTTGGTCTCCCCATAAACACAACCACGTATATTAGAGTGCGCGACTTGGTGCTGTCTCTTGCTATGAAACACACAACCTCTGACTTAACTTACTTTACCAAATCAATCACCCGATTACTGCCATTCAACTCCCCGTGCGCTCGCATTGAGGAAGAGTCTCTATTATCAGTCCCTTTAAATGGATTAACTGTAAGCACTTAAATAAGCACGCGACATAATTCAATAAGTGAGGGGCCGTGACGTCGCCACTCGATCGAAGCAGCCTGCCCCTGTCCGTCATTGCGAATTGACGGCAGACGTGATACTCGAAATACTCAGAATAACGAGTACGCAAAGTGTCCGCGTCCACACTCAGCTATTTTGATTCAAGAGTGGGCCGTGTGAGATGCGTGCACTTCCTCTTGGCACTGTTCTTTCGTCTCCAAATTGGAGGTAAACGTGTTTCTCAATTTGTCTACTTTCCGGTCAGGTAAATCACTCGTAGGAACATAAATATATAGCGAGATTGTGTTCAGATTCGCTCGTGTTTACAATTGTGCTCTCTGTTACAGACACACGGACAACACATACATTCATGCTTTTTAACCTTAGTTGTAAGGAGTTAAAGAGAATGACCATAAAAACCCACGATTATATAGAGTATTCATCATATTTATGAGGGTCTTTTAAATAAAATGCATAAATGTATTAACCGTCACGTGAATTATTGTAATAATATTTGAGGGGGGTTTTTGTACTCAACATTTAATCTTTTTTTAATATAACACTAAAGTATTTTTATTTGTGTGCTCATATATTTGATTAATTCCAAGTGCCACACGTATTATGTAACGAGTTGAAACGATTTTTTACCATTTCTGGCAATTGTACAGGTGTTAAGAGCTTAAAACACCAAAATAGACACCTTTCACAAAGTGTCTAGTTTGCAAAAGCCACACATACTTGTGGCAAAATATGCAAACAGGAAGCTTTGATAACGTATGCGTTGTCCTTCAAATTGATAGGCCTACACCAGACATGGCTTTCTTTTGAGCCTGATTGTCCGTGTTAGCCAGATGTTGCCAAAAGGCAGTCAGCTCAGGACATATTTATTGAGGGCTTTCACAAAGCTTGGCAGCAACAAAGCCATTAATGGCAATGCAGCCTGCTCACCTACACCACCTCGACGATAATAAAAACTCAAGTTACTAAGGGAAAAAAAAAACTGAATAAACGAGAGAGAAGACTCCACGTGTAACTGGAAAAGAACCCAGACTTTCAATGACAATTTCAGAAAAAGCTAGATTTCCCGGGACTCCTGCCTCAAAAAAGGGGGATGATCCTGGAAAAAAAAACGGGATAGGTGGCAACCGTGCCATGATGGTCATGGTCACACGTGTGCTCGCCTCAACAAGACTAATGTCATCTCACGGTCAGAAACCGCTTCGTCCTGTACAGGGTCGCGGTGAGCCGCAGCCTATCCCGGCAGACACAGGGCTCAAGGCAGGGATATACCCAGGATGGGACGCCATTCCATCACCGGGCACTGAGGGCAATTTAGTCAGCAAGCCAATTAACCTATGCAGCAGCATGTTTTTCGGACTGTGGGAGGAAACCGGAGTACCCAGCGAAAATCCACGCGGACACGGGGAGAACATGCAAACTCCACACAGAAAGGCACCCGAGCCGAGATTCGAACCCGGGTCATCTTGCTGTGAGGCGACAGCGCTACCCACTGGGCCACCGTGCCGTCCCTCAACAAGACTCCGTTACAGGAAATGCCATCTTGCAATGTGAAGTGTTCCTGTTTCACGACTTAGATAGCAGCTTTACTGTACAGCGGATGACAGACGTTTGTGGTGAAACGATAGGGAATCGACGATGATGTGATCCCCCTTCTTATCCTTTGAATTAACCCACATTCATTCACTTGCAATAGGCTTTCGTGTTAAATATAGACCACGACTCGCACAATACAACTCAACGATAAATTATATGATCAGGATGATGATTCTATAATCATGATACTGCATAACTTTCTGTCAATCTATGGACAATGTCTGGGCTACAAGTAAAGAATCCCCAAAACGATATAGGCTATGGTAGGTAGTGAGTGACAAACGCCAATTCCTATGTTGGGCACTGCTCCGAAATTGGTTCCAGTCATATTCATCGTTTGGGCTGCAAAAATGGACAAAATGTCAAAATCAATCAATTCAACCATAATTGTGCTAATCACAAAACGATACAACTACTGCACCAACATATCATGTCAAATGCGCATTACGTCAGACTAAAGTATATAATAGATCAGCAATCACATATACTAAATGAAATTAACATATATGTATGTGATGTCAGAATGGCACCCAAGCCGGCTCGATTGCCAGCTCGGGTGTAATTCTGTGTGGAATTTGTATGTTCTCCCCGTGTTCGCATTGGTTTTCGCCGGGTACTCTGGTTACCTCGCACCATCCAAAGACACGCTGTTGCTTAGGTTGATAGGCCTGCCGAGTAAATTGCCCCAAAAAAAGTGCCCTGCGATGTACTGGCCTCCCATCCTGGATAAAACCCCGCCGTGTGCCCTCTGTTTGCCAGGATAATCTCCAGCCCCCCCTCCCTTGCTTCCCTGAGCAGGATGAAGCGGGTACATACACTGAATGATACTGAACTGGAGTGGTTGCATTGCATGTCTGCATGGCACTCCAAAGTCTCAGACTCTTGACCTTTTCACCTCTCATACATTGCACTCCATAACCCTGAGTCTCACAAAAATCTGCAGTTGTTATAAGCGCATGTAAATAATGAGGCTTAGTGCTAATAGCTGGGTTAAAGTTACTGCAATATTTTTCGATAATACTTCATTGCTACAGTTGGCAAGTGGAAAAATCATTAATGGTATTCTTCCTTATTTTAATATCAAATCAATTTTCTCGCTCTACTATGTAGCCGTTTCATTCAAGACTACAATAGTAAGCTATTAAATGGCTTCTACTCTCTCTCTCGAGAATGTTGACCAAGGAAGGGTGCGACCTTTATATGAAATCTCTCTCTCGCTCTCATGACCATTGCTGTCATGTCTCCCTGGAGAGGAAAAAGATGAGACACTAATGAACAAGGAAGTATTTTAATACCCCAGCAGGCGTGAGAGACATGCCATGCCACTCACACCTCCATGCAGAAAATATGTTTATGTCCCTGAAATGCTGATTTTGGCTATCGACACCAATTTGAATGCCACACCAAACTATACCCAATTCCGTTCAGAAAATATCACAGTCATATTAAGCGTTTTCAAAACAGAACGCACATCTTGTATATTGCATACATTTAAAATGCTGCAACACTCAATCCATCTGACAGTCCAATGCCTCTGGCTTTAGCGGGCATACACTTTTGGGGGTTGATGTCTCTGTTATTGGCTAGAATAAGTGGATATGCTATTATGAGGTGAAACATTGCAGCTGTAAAAATGCAAGAATTATAGTTTTTTCCCCTTTGCTAACATTTATTTTGTACAACACTGTAACCAGGAAGACGGGCAAGTATGTGTACATTATAATGCAGTTCCAAGATATAATTCTACGTACTAAAATAAGGCTATAACTAATAGCTTTGTACTTCTCGAGTGCTTTTCACCCGAGGGTCACAAAGCGCTGCACAAATCTTGAGGAGCGAATGGCATGTCAACAACAATAACAACGACATATGAACAGCACATCAACACTTTTTATTATTAATAATTCATCAACTCATTATTAACACCCTGCTTAATCCTGCACCGTTAAATCAATTAAAGTCAAACAATAGCTTTAAATCAATGAAGGACGTAAAATAATAGATCAAACAATTGTTAAACAAATAAAGGAATGAACAATTGTTCCTGAGCAGACGCAGGACAACAGCGAGCCATCATCCAAGCACAACAACAGTGAGCAGCATCAACAGTCCCTGCCACAGGACTTCAATGCCTTACGGAACACAAGTGAGTCGTGGTATTTAAAGATGCCCAGGAACTCGGCTGACCGATTTTCCAATTGAAGGGAGATCCAGAGTCTGGGAGCAACGCAGAGCGAGAAGGCTCAGTCACCCATCGAATGGAGTTGCGATCTGGGCACATGCAGCCAACAGCCCGTATTGGATGATCGAAGTTGGCGTATTGAGGATACCTGAAGTATGTCAGAGCAGCGCCAGTGAGAGCTGTGTAGGTGGGAAGGAGGACCTTGAACTAAATTTTGTATTTAGCCGGTAGAAAGTGAAGAGAAACCAGCACTGGAGATACGTGATCGTGGATGCATGTGCGAGTGAGAGATCGAGCAGCCGTATTCTGCACACGTTGGAGACGATTGATCAGGTAGGCAGAAATGCCAGGGAGTAGTGCATTGCAATAATCGTTTGGTGAAGAGATTAAGATGTGGATTAGTTTCTCGGCGTCGGAGAGTGACAGGATGTTGCGCAGTCTGGCTCTGTTTCTGAGCTGACAGTGGGCCACCTTCGTCACCTTGTTGATGTGTGTCTCGAAGGTGAGTGAGGACGCAAGATTCACTCCGAGACTCCGGACTGCCTTAGCAAGCATGACATGGAGGGTTCAGCCTTGGGCAATTGGTGCGGGGTTCTGACAACCAAAACTTCTATTTTGTCGCCATTTAGTTTTAGGATTTGGCATCGGCATTGCAATGGCAGCTGAGATTGAGGTTGTGCACGATATGGCCAAGTGGTTTTATGTAGATGCTGAAGAGGAATGGGCTGAGAACTGAACCCTGAGGAACTCAAGACAAAACAGGATGGATTTTTGAGTTACATCCACCAAGGCTGACGAACTGCATCCAGTCGGAGAGGTAGGAGCTCAGCTTAGCTAATACATTTACATGCGACTGCCGTCGTCAAATGAAAACAAATATATGCAGTATGGTCTTGAGGCCACGTAGCCACAGAGCCACGTGGCAGTCTCATCCTCCAGTATGTGTAGGGCAAGCAATCCAGCTGGTGGTGCAGCCTGTCACACTCGACACATCTCTCGACAAGCACCGCTCGACGCTCTCCCCAGCCGTGTGCTCCCCACATTCGCACAGAACTGTCATGTAGACGCTCACTGCTGGACACAACGAGATACTCACCACTAGACACTCACCATAGCGAGCTGTCACATAAATCCCATCAGTGTTTGGAGGCAGCGCACACTCAGTGGTCATAGTGGAAACGGTGCAGTCGGATTTGTCCTGAATGAGGCTTTTGGGCTCTGGCATGCGGATGAGAAGATGACAGGGGCTTGGGCTCACCTGGACCTGACGGCTGCTGGAGGCAACACAGGCTATTGAAGGTGGAAAGTTGAAAGATGAAATTCCGCAGGCACAGCCCAACACTTTCTAGCTACATAAGTTTAGAAGCCGCTGTTCTGCACTGGAAAATAAGAGTCAGCCGTCATTTCCATAACCTTTTCACGATCTTTCTGTACTCCCAACGTTAAGAGCAGTCAGTGTATTTATGTTATAAAATATCAAGATAGTATAATTAGAATGTTCAGTTTAAAGCCCTTAGAGTTCAGAAATATCCCTGAGCAAGAATCACATTAACAGGAGCACAAATTGAAACGTAGCCATTTAAATTATGTGTATCGGTATTCTGGATTTGTTACACCTCTTCCACGCCGCACTCTCTATTGCGTTTTTCAAACGTTCTTCACTGTTTCAGCTCCATTCAATATTTATTTGCTACATGGAACCATTTACCCAGCTAGATTTGGTGACAACAATCCGCAGCCACTAATAGTTACTCTTTGGTTGGGGAAGTTCCCAGCCAACAGTCAACAGGGAAACTTGAGACTTGAAGATTTTTTCAACAGTGGTACGAGACAAAACAAAATGGTCGAATGCATGGTTTCTATTCCAGTGGAAAAGGCGGGGCTATAAGTACTGAGTGGAGGGGCTGTGGTGGATAGATCACAGAGGTGTCGGGATATTCTAGATGTTTATTATTACAGCAGTCTCTAAATGTGGGGTTCCTAAAACACAAACGTCCAAATTGATGAATACACTAAGGCATTAAACAAAAATTGAAATAAACTTACAGCAATCATATGTGCATATATTAAACTCTAACCGTAATCAGAAAAGAAAACAGTAACAACAATTAGGGCAAAGATGAAAACCCACCCTAATCATAGAGTACACAGCAGCGTTTAAAATTGTGCAGCACAATAAACAAGTAAAGACGAAGACGAGTGAGAGTGCAAGAGTGGCATGGGGACATTTTACATTGAGCACAAGAGGGAGGAGGCAGCAGGTTGGTGTAGTCACTGCAGTGAGTAGTGCTGGCTCCTCACAGCAAGTGCTTGGGTTCTATTCGCGGCTCGGGGGCCCTTCTGTGTGGAGTTTGCGAGTTCTCTCTCCCCATGTCCGCGTGGGTTTTCTCCAGGTACTCCGATTTCCTCCTGTCAAAAAGACACGCTGCTGCCTAGGTAAATTGGCCTACGTAGTAAATTACCCCCCGTTCCCTGCGATGTACTGGTATCACATCCTGTGTATAGTCCTGCCTTGTGCCCTATGTCTGCCGGGATAGGCTCCAGCCCCCACGACCTTGTACAGGATTGATAATGTAATGATGTAGGTTTTCACGGCTCGATGCATGATGATTGCTTGCAATCGCAGGTGGCACAAAATGTTGAAATTAAATGGGATAAGGTGACTCAACGATGGTAGTGAGTATAGCCGTAACTTCATGGCAATATTGTTCTAAGAGGGCCATCAACCACCAAACCCTTTTCTCCGAATTTTCACGCGCATCAAGGACGATGACAGTCGGTTAAGCTTCTAATATTCAGTTGTCAGTACGGACAACACATCCATAAAATATTATGTCAATAAGAGGGATACATTTCTCTAGCACAGCACAGCATGGGATAGAATTAAGAGTAAAGCAGTAATTTTATATTTAAGCTGGAAGGAATCTTTGAGCCATGTATTTAAGTATTTTTTTCCGTGGCGGGCGGTAAAGCAAGTCACAACATCTCAGGGCACCGGGGGGAATTTAGTCAGGGCAATTAAAGTTGGCAGTGTGTCTTTGGACGATGGAAGGAAACCGGAGTATCTGGTAAAAACCCACGTGGACACGGTGAGAATTTACTCCACAGAGAAAGTTACCTATGCCGGGAATCGAACCCGAGGTTTTCTTGCAGTGCTGCTCACTGCGCCACCAC
The DNA here is from genome assembly GCA_036362905.1 of Mordacia mordax. Lineage (NCBI taxonomy): Eukaryota > Metazoa > Chordata > Hyperoartia > Petromyzontiformes > Petromyzontidae > Mordacia > Mordacia mordax. The sequence goes on from JAZEWT010000011.1 coordinate 13,367,314, forward strand.
CATGTCCTCCACAGCACGGGATGGAACTGAGTGCGAAGCAGTCAGGGTGACTGATGATCGCTGCGCTCGCCGGTTCATTCCAGTCGCTCGCGCAAAGGCAGTCCCCGTTGCCTCCCTCTCGCTTGTCTATCACTGCTACCGTGATGACTCTTCCACGAGCTTCACCCGCCGATCCCTGCTCCTCCCCAGTTAACCAACGCTCCTCCGTCCAATGCGTACCGTGTTCAAGTAGCTTAAACGCTATGTATAATGCATCATGTGCACTGCGCATGATTTTATTTGAGACAAAAACGTGTGCAGCGTACTCTGCAATATGGATATAGTTCACAAGCCGTAAACCAGCATTACGACACTGCAATCACTAGATCGCAATCACTAAACAAGAACGTTGACTGCATCACGGAAGGTGATCGTTTAAATGTTGACTTGCTCATTTTCAAAACGGCAAACTCACTCGGGGTTTAATCTGCGCTCAGAAACAAAGGTGCAAGTGACTAATGTCACTCGGTGCAACATGCACTCGATGTATGTTGCATCGAGTGCTCGATCACTGAGTAGATATGAGACCGAGATGACATTACTGTTTAGTATAGATGCGGTCAACTTGCTTATCTTTATTCTCATTATTATTACTACACTGCAACACGTGTGTTATTCATTGATTATCAACACCCGCTTAATCCTGTACAGGGTCGGGGGGGGCTGTAACCTATGCTGGCAGACAGGGGGCGCAAGGCGGAGGGATATCCAGGATGTGACGCCGGTACATCGTCGGGCAGCGTGTCTGGACGGTGGGAAGAAACTGGAGAACCCGGCGAAAACCCACGCGGGTTCCCGAGACGGGAACCGGTCTTGCTGTGAGGCGGTAACGCTACTCACTACGTGACCTTGCTGTGAGGCGGTAACGCTACTCACTACGTGACCTTGCTGTGAGGCGGTAACGCTACTCACTACGTGACCTTGCTGCCCCACCAGTATTAATGAAACACTGATTACACCTCGAATCAACATTTTGCTTCACACTTTCTGTTTCTTTAGATTATTCTCAAACGCAAGGTTAATCCATGATTGAACAACTGTGTTATAGGCTTATGGTGCTTTAACAGCCATGTTCATATCTTACTGTCGAACGTACCATAATTGATCATGTATATACAAGGATATTCCTAAGTCGACCTTTTATTTATAGTAAGTGTACCTAAATCACGCCTGCGAGGCACACCTGCCTACCTGATCAATCGTCTCCAACGTGTGCAGAATACGGCTGCTCGAGCTCTCACTCGCACATGCACCCACGATCACATATCCCCAGTACGGATGTCTCTCCACTGGCTACCGGTTAAATACAGGATTGAATGCAAGATCCTCTTCACCCACAAGGCTCTCACCCGGCGCGGCTCCAACATACATCCGTGACCTACTTCAGGCACCCTCCTCAACACGACAACTTCGATCATCGAATACAGGCTCGCTGCATGTGCCCAGATCGCACCTCCTTTCGATGAGTGACAGCTTTCTCGCGCGCTGCTCCCAGACTCTGGAATGCTCTGCCATTGGAGATTCGATCAGCAGAGTCCCTGGGCATCTTCAAATCTCGTCTCAAGACTCACTTGTGCCGAAGGCTGTTAAGCCCCCTGGCTAGGACTGTTGATGTGGCTCGATGTTGTCGTGCCGGGATGATGGCTCTCTGCCGACCTGCGCCTGCTCAGAAACATTTATTCGTTCCTTGTTTGTTGAAGACCTATATTTTTTCTCCACTTTAATTATGTCCCATAATTTATTGCTACTATTTGACTTTCAATTGAACTGTCCTGATGTTGTTGTTGACATGCCGTTCTCTCCGTAGCTCTGTGCAGCACTCTATAAATTCAAAGTTTAATAAATAAGTGAAGCCCTACAATGTAAATGTGTGGAAAATCAACCACACGGTTGCTATGAAAATGTAATTGCATTGTAGTTGATTGTAGTTGTATGTACTGTAATGCAAACTGAACCGCTGCAGGTTTTCACAGCTGGATATTACTTTAGGGATAATTGTGTCGCCTCTTCCTTCTTCCTTCACAACAGTTCGCTCCCACGTTGGAGGCATTATCAGGCGATTGTGTCATACGTATTTTATATATATAACGAACGATTTAACATCGAGTTGAGTTTCCCCACATCGTTACAAATGTTGTTCATTTACAGCTCGTCACTGTTGGTTATGATTCATCTACTGCTGGATGACGGCCTCCGCACATCATTGCTATCATCCGCAGTCCCAAACGGCCCAGCCACACGTCGCTGCCGCGCATGAGCGGATGTCACCGTTCCACCAGCGCCACGACCATCCCTTCGAGCGCGCGTTCCCCCTCCTCTTGCAGAGAGAACAACGTGTTTGGTATTCATGAACGGTACCGCGACACGGGTCCAGCGCGGGAGACAGCGGAGATTCAAGAACATAATTATGCTGGCGCCGGGAATGGAGAGAGAGTCCAAAGCTGATTGGGAGGGCGCTGGAGGAGGAGGAGGAGGAGGAAACGGCAGCGTTTCTATGGAAATACAGGAAGAGGGGAGATGGGGCAAATTGGCGATGGTTGGCTGGAGGCGAGAGGGAAAGGGTGATCGTGAAGGATACGCGCCGACATTAGAGAATGGGTGAGCATCGGTGAAGTGGAGGTCAAGGAAGGGCAGATGGTAGACGTGGACAGGAGGACAAGAAGAGCCGCCTCACACTCGCTCCTGGGAACACGATATGCACGAACAACACAGGAGCTTGCACAGGTGCACGCACGTGCACTCGTGTGCATGCGCGCGCTGCAATTTCATTTGTATACGCGTGTCTGTAATCACGCGTAAACGCGCGCGTGTTAATTCACCGTCAATGGGATGCGATCTATAAAATAATTACGGATCACGCAGCTTGATAGTTGTACACCACTCTGCGGCGTTCTGACTGAACATTACTTATGCTTAATTAATAGCTTGTCAATAATTGTAATGTCACTGCAACCGCTAGCCGTGGTACAGATTGTGCATAGCCAATTGTCCGATCAATGCATGGGTTAGTAACATTTTCTATCCGATTGGGCTTGGTGCAGCAATACCCACTGGTTCAATTTGCCTGATTTTCTATAATTCCCAGAATCAAGAGTTTTTAACCCTTTGCACGACGGAGCCTTGACAATGACGAGTTCAGAACGATATGCTTTCATCGCCGATGATTTACACCGATCATCTTTTAAAGACATTAAACCACATTTTTTTAATGTTAAGCAATAATTTCTATAGTTAAATTGAGGTGCTTTTCATGAGAACGTTACATAAAAGGCAGGGTTGATGTGAAAACTTCTGACCTGGCTAGTTATCTCTAATGCGCAATTCTTGACAGCAATGTTGTTGAGGTCCTAATTGCAAGAAAAAGGATGAGCTTAATGAAGGCGTGGTGCCAAGCACCGCGCTGCGCCAGGCTAGGTGCACTTGCACACCCACGCCCAGCGATGGAGCCACGAGGGGGGGGGAGGTCGCAATGTCACTGGTGAGTGGGTTGTGCGTATTGAGCAGTGTCGAGCTGCGCGGTCTGGTTGGCTGGGTACTGTTGCTATGAGGGGTCATACGAGGTGCGGTTGGTAGGGAGAAGTTGGCAAGTCCTACTTCTCCCTACCAACCTCACCTCGTGGAGACATAGGAGAACACGACAGCTGCCAGATCATGATGTAGGGGTCGGCGGCCTGTTGGGGCACGGGGCTCGGCACCGATGCAGTGAGGGAGAGGGCTCAGCTGACGCGCGCAGCGCGTTGTGGCGGTGTTGTTGTTATTGTTAGCGGTTCTTATGTTATGGTTGTTAATAAAGGGCTCAAAGACAATAAGTCTCCCATCCTCGTCGTTGGTGTGGCTGCCGCGTGGAGGGAAGCGTCGCCGCGCACATCCCCGGATCCGCGGGGCACATCAGCAGGCAGTCTGCGGGTGGTGTGGAGGCTGGCCCGTTGGTGTGCCCCGACAAAGGTTCTCAAATTGGCTTGGCTCAGCCTCAGGTGACAGCATGAAATAACGCTGCCCAACGCGCCTGCTATACACGTTGTGGCCTCAGCAGTACCACACAGTTTAAATGTCTTCCTATTGCACATTGGAGGCATCACCATGAGCACGCAACACTGCAATCCTGAAAGAGCAGCTATGGAGAAGAATTACCATCGATCAAACCGTGAAAACCGACATAATTTTAATGTCTTTAAACTCCAAATAACTTTGGTTGTCCACAGCTGTGGAAGGGAAAATCCACATCACTATGGCAGAGAACAGTCCATCCATTACATATATGGCTTCCCAAATGTATCCACCCCAGAGAAACATAAGTCAAGCCCGATTATATGATACAGTAAGCTGAATAAAGACCTCTTCAAATCATATCCATTATGGTGGTTGTTTGACAATACTTCACTACGCTGAGCAGTAAAGGTGGGTGAAGGGAGAGGCACCGGACCGATTCACGCATCATCTCACCATTGATATTAGCTGTCGGCCAGGAATCAAATTCAGTTTAATGGGTTTGCAGTGCATTGTGCTAGCCACCACACCACCGTTCCCCAACACCATATACATATGAATGTAACCTTACACATAATTAGCACTCAAAACTACGGCTGACTTGAGCACAACAATGGTCTTGTTAATTACACCTGTAACGCACCTGTAGCACCTCAAACTGAAAATACACTCACCGCCTGACCAATTTGTTAAAATTACACTGCATTGCCATTATCTTTAAAGCCTCACCACCAACACGTATTCTCTGAACAAATGCGTTTTCTCATGATACACACAATAACCTGATAATATTTTACAGTTCAATACAAATTTGCAATCTGCAAAAGTCAATCATAGATGGGCTCTTTAGATTCTCTGCATATTTTTGAAAATTGTTCATGGATGCGTTCGGGCTGTACCACATCTGATTAAACCAATTTGCTGGCTGATATTCAGCATGTCACAACTAATTTACTATGATTCCAGGGAGAGATGGTCCCACGTATAAGCTTGGACATTGTGAAAGCTATTCGCGTACCCTCCCTAAAAACCCAAGAACACAGTGTACACAGTGTACACTCATCAATAAATCAGAGCACACGCCAATTAAAGAAAGAATGTCATTTTGAATATAAACCTGGCACATCAAGCCCTCTAGTCAGAGCTATTAGCCCAAGGTTATTATGGAAAATTGCACTGTGCTGCAGTTTTCCTCCAAATCATAATGTCTATGTAGACACGATTCACAAATCTTTAATCATCACTCGTAACCAATCCACTGCTGGATGAATGCCTCACCAAGCAATGACTATCTCAGTCCGGAGGTTTAATGTACTGTTACTTTGACTTGACAAGCACACAATTACTAACATGAACCAAAAATGTCTGGTGCGACAGTAATGCTATAATGTGGTTTTAAAATCGGTAACAATTAACTACAGAACGGCATTTTGTTTAGTCAATCATAATCAGAACTCACATTCCTCTAGAGGATCGCGGTGAGTAAAAACCTATCCCAGCAGACACAGGGCGCAAGGCAAGGCTGTACCCATGATAGAACACCAGCAGATCATAGGGCAACGAAAACAATTTATGCAGGCCAGTTCACGTAGGCAGCAGCAGTAGCGTGTCCATAAAATACATGTTTTGGGTGAGGTCACTCAAAATGTACGTGTCGAAAAAAGCCTCCTCCACCGACAATGAATCCGTAAATGTTTTGTCACGTGAACAGAATGTGCCAATCTTCACTATCTCAGCACACCGGTGCATTGGAGAGTAAACCCACAGCATTTACAATAAAATACGACAATCAGCCAAGATTCTGTGGCAGCAGCTGCGCAGCGACCCGACCGGCGAGATGAACCAACAGCAGGATAACGCTGTGTCAATCAATCGGTTGGCCACGGCCATCTTAGACCACCAGTGGAAAGGCGTGGAGAGCGATTTAGACTCCACAGTTCAATGCCAAGACTCCGCCAAGTCGTATAAATGCATATTCAGACGCAAAGATGTGTGAGGACTGGTGCTGAGTCCACGGACTCCGACACACACACAGTCGCACACTCACACGCACACACACTCACAAACACTCACACGCACTCACACGCACAGGCACACAGGTTTTGGGTAACGGTGAAGCAACGGGTAAACTCGAAACGGTAAACGTTAAGGTTCATAGGTGTTTTTCTCGTGTGATTGGACAGTACGTGGGAAGTAATACAGTGCATACTACTTTGACAATGACACCAGCGTTATCAAACTGACACCGCCACGTTAACGCAACTGCTTCGTATCAGTGGTTGACTCCTACGCGGTGAAGCCGTAACTCTTCCCTGTGCAGTAAACTCCAATGGAGCCCCCAGTGTGAGTTCACCCTTGCGATCTCGCCAAACTTCTCTAACTACATTCATTGGTCACTCCTGCCCACACCCGCGGGTGGCTGTGACAATCAAGATGACATTTAAAATAAAAAGAGGAACAGTGCTACCCTTTCTAGCACTAATACAGTTGTTAAGATATTCAAACACCATATAGACATCGGGCGGCGCGGTAGTGCAGTGAGTAGCGCTGTCGCCTCACAACAAGAAGGTCCCGGGTTCGGTTCCCCGGCTCGAATGCCTTACTGTGTGGAGTGTGTGAGTTCTCCCCGTGTCCGCGTGGGTTTTCGCCAGGTGTTCCGGTTTCCTCCCACCGTCCCAAACACATGCCCAGGTTAATTGACAGTTGGTTAAATCGTCCCCCAGTGCCCTGCGATGGATGTGCAGCAGCGGCGGTGATGGGTCTGTGCGCTGGGGGCCGGCTGCCCGTGGCACCACAGACGTCTGACTACAGTTTCGCAAATGGAGACGCTCAAGATCCATCCTCTTGAAGAAAATACAGGGGCAGTGTATATGAGTGAGCATACATTTCTAAGTGTTAATCACAACACTGTTACGCAACTGACATCCTTGGATTGCACCAGATACAACCCATACACCGATATCACGATGCTGTGCAAGCTTTCCTTCTGCACGGGTAAACCCAGGGGTGCGTAACTTATTTTCTTATCAGGGCCACAACCTGGCCACGACCCCCACTCCCCCTCCAGATCCCCCTCCCCTTGCAGGTGTCGGGCACCACCCCGAGCCGGCCTCCACACCACCACACTGCTCGTTCTCGTGCCCGCGGACCCCAGGTCCGCGCGCCGGCGCTTCTTCTCATGCGGCGGCTGCACCAGAGACGAGGAGGACGGGAAGCGTCTCTATTTACAGAACTTTATTAAACACTCGCTCCGCACCTCTCTACGCTGCACGCGTCACCCGAATAATCCGTCGCCCTTGATATCGTCAACTGTCAGCTGTCAGCGTTCCCATCACCGACTCTCGCTGGCTCCCCCTCACTCCGCCTTTCATCTACGAGACGCCTCGTGCGTGACATCCGACATCCATTTGCTTCCGCCTGTCCTTCCTGTTTACCGCACACGAGCACAACCTGGCTTCCTTCCACTCCTTGAACTTCCTACTTCCCCCACTGCAGTCGACCATCCCGCAGCAACAACAGCGCGAATCACGCACGACTTCCCACTCAGCCATCCGCACCACAGCTCTCGCTCCCGGCGCAATCCCTGGGCGTGTCAATGTGCACCCAGCCTGGCACGCACGGCACCCCACTGAGCCGTCCACACCGCTGCAACTCGGCACCGCTCATCGCGCACGACCCCCCCTCACCGTCCGATCACTGGGTGTGGGTGTCCAGGTGCACTTAGCCTGGCACGGCGCAGAACCCGGCACCGGTCATCACGCACGACCCCCACTCACCCCATGACATCGCGGCCCCCCCTCACGGCCCGATCACTGGGTGTGGGTGTCCAGGTGCACCTAGCCTGGCACGGCGTGGGGCTTGGCACCACACAGTAACCAAAACATTTACAGTGGGCTATAGCAGCACAGGCCTATGTCATAAACATGAGTTTATTTTAACATAGGTCAACATTTAATGACAGAAATTCAACACAATTGAATACATTTTTGCTTAATTCTTTACAGGCCAGAGAGAATTAATTTTCGGGCAGGACCTGGGCCCATAGGCCGTATATTTCCACCCTTTGTTTAGAGGCAGCATGCGTGGCAAGCGTCGAGTAAGGCCTAATACAGCAGCAGATATATCCGTTACACAATGATTTAAGTATGAAAACACCTGCTACTCGGTATGGCTTCACATCAATTATCGTTCAACTGCATTGTCTCATCTCATCGTGTGACTCAGATGAATCTCAGCTGATACTGTGCCGGCTCATGTGTTATTAGGTGTCGCATTTGCTTTTAACAATAGACATCATTTATTCTCTTCCGCAGAGTAAAACAATTTGAGCATGATCAATGTCTACCCTTCTGTGAGCTTGTGGGACAGACAGGGTCATTCCCCTGGTAATAATGTCAATGAGTTTTAACTGGAAATAACAATACAGTATGTACAGTACGGTAATGTTAACAACAGCCCACAAACATTATAAAATACCACACTTAGTCTTACATTAAAACGCTGCTTCTTAATTATACAAAACGGTAATGCTTGATATAATGTGTGCTGTTAATTAGACATGTGCAAAGGTTAATGCACAAACACTGCCATAAAATTACTCACTGAAATGCTGTTTGCATAATGTGCTTAATTACCATAACACTGCACACAAAAATAAAAAGGGCAATATTCTAGTGCAATGTTTTGCTGTGGTGTACGGTAATGTATACGTTGAAAAGTCAGTGATTCCTGTTTATCTCAGCATGGGCACATTGAGAGTCTCCTAATCATAATCCTGAACCGATTCAGGGCATTTCACATTTGTATTGCAAGGTACGTCCATAGGGCAACCATTGTCGACCTACCCACAAGCCGCCGGTACTTACTTTATCGAGCGGTTGTAAGATACTAGGCGGAGACAACCCCCAAACCAGAATTTGAATTTGCGAACTACTCGCTTGACCTCTGGCCCATAGTTGTAAAGGAGGAGCAGATTACAGCATTCTGTTCTACTCTCATCTCATTATCTGAAACCGCTTAATCCTATATAGGGTCACGG
>JAZEWT010000011.1:13376484-13415553 GCA_036362905.1 Mordacia mordax
TAACCACTGCGCCACCGCGCCGCCCTCACGTTTTAGAAATCAAGCATATATGCTGTGCAGCAACAATTCATTTTTAAATGCTCTCCATGGCTGTTCTTTCAGGATAGTCGTGTCAAGTGTTCCTTCGGTACAAAATACATTAGCATTTACATTTAAAAGCAGGCTGGGCTCCTAAGAAGCATGAACATATTCTCTTATGGATCACATTTAAGCAAATGTGTAGTAATACCATTTTAAAAAGTTAAAGTGAACGTATTTGGCTATTGAGTTTGTAATCTCTAAGAACCAGAAATCCCTGTGGTATTGTACAAAAGAGATAAGCCAAAGCACTGTAAGGGTTAAGAGACGTGAATCGGAGTGAAGAACGGTGAGTGAGCTGTTTGGCCACATGGGTCATTGGGGCTGGCAGAGCTCTCAGAGCGCCGTGTCACGAGCCTGATTGGCAATCTTGCTGAAAGCATTACAGCCCCATTGGCTGCCTTATCCATCTTGCGGACAGCCGGCAGAGATGGGCAATATGCTGCTACAGGTAGGGGCACCAACTAAATCACCTCTAAAATATTTACAGCCGCCGGAGGTCTGGCAATAACAGAGTAAACAGACGCGGGGAAAATAGATGGGCACGCACTAGTTTACACACACACACTGTACACCGTTTTATTCACACTGTGTGAACAACTGCATGACGTACCATTATATGCATGATATGGTTGTCACCCTTACAGCGATCAGCGTTGACCTGACCAAATCTTTCCACGCAGTGCAATCAAGAGGACCTAAGGAAACTCCTCGAAATGTTTGCTTGTGCAGATAAGACTGCTGTCGTCTGCTCATTTCACACCGAGGCACCATGGGCGGAGTGGAGGGTGGCGGCTCATCGGAAGCCAGAGGCACTAAACAAGGATGCGTAATGGCTCCAGTTCTCTTTGCCGCTGTCATTTCAGCCATGCTCCGGGTTGCAACCCAGAACGTTGACAAGAGGTGCAACCATGGGATGAAGATGGGGGTCCGATTCAATCTACGATCAATTAGGGCCCGCACCACGATATTTGAACCGCTACTCGGACAGCCTATGTTTGTTCATGATTGTCACATTCAAAGACATGCAGCGAATGTTGGGCTGTTTAACTCACACCTCAAAATGCTTCGATGTCGTCACAATCACCGTCATGCCGCTCAACTCAGTGGGACGTTCTGATATCTGGGAAGTGTAAACAAATAAATGCTGGAAAAAATATATCTGCAAAGTAGTCAATTGGTAATACACGGACCAACATCATCTTCTACTGCGCAAACTTGCCAAGACCCTCCTCGAAATAAGCATTGAGGCCGAATGAGATATTCCAGAGTGACTCGGCACAATACCAATATTGCATGGGCGATTTGCTTACTTTTACTTTCAGCGAATATAATATTCCCACTGCCATGTAGGCGAGAATCGCGCAGCATACACGCTGCTCTGGCACGGCGCACACATATGGCCATGGTCGTCTCAAGTTGACTTTCTTTAGCCAGCAGAGGACCCAAGAGGCCAGCAGGATGAGACTTATTCGCAAGAGTGGCCTGCATAACTAATACTACAATTAGAGCAATATCATAGTTAACAACAATAAGGCGAAGAGAATTCAGAGAAAACAACCGCGTGACAGACCAATAGGATGACTGTTTCTCGACTCCTCTCCATTTGAATATCAGAGCCCACTTAGCCCTCTTGGGTATGATCTGCACTGACTACTAGGTGGCGCTCGTGGCCCACTGATGGGCTGTGACCAACCAATTGGGAATAACGGTCTTAGTCTATAGAAATTCGTAAATAGGCATTTGATCAGAGAATCACCATGGGAAAATACATGAACACTCAAAGATACTAGTGTTCAGAAGACTGGAGATAAAGGGATTTCAAGGAGACTTTTTTGTTGCCTTGAGTAATACGGCCATGGAAAACGGAGAACAGTACACGACTACAGTATTAATCTTTCACAGATTGAAATAACACATTCCCGCATTGTACTTGTGCAGAAATAAAATGCGAAAGGTTTTTTTAGGTAAGTTTAGCCTTTTATTCACTGCATATGTTCACTGTTGTTGTAGATTGATATTTATGCCAGTGAATTCCCAATGCACTGTTAGTCACTGTCCAGAACTAAATACAAAACTAAATGGACAAAAGGCCATCTCTCCAAGTAAAATCAAATCACCTTTAACCATTAGATTATTGGCCTTCCATATGAATGCTTTACAGAAGGATTCCTTTAAGCTGTCACGATGTCAACAGATTGTCTCTTTTTGAGTCTATGCGGTCGCTGTGTGTTGACACGCTATTGGCAAGTCAACCACCTATGCAATGGGCCACAACCGCTTAATTACAAATGTCTACTATACAATACTGTTTTATATATATGTGCCATATGCTCTACACTAACGGTAAACAGAATTCCAAAAACGGCAGCGATGACGAACACATGTACACGAGTAAAAAGGTATCACCATCATTTGGAACAATATGTTTAAGACCTTGGCAAAAGACAAACGACAATACATCATCTTTATCCACTATTTTATGGCCACTGGCCAATATGCCGTGTAGGACCAGCATCTGCAGTACGTTTCAATACACTGCAGAAATGACAACAGATTTCAGCTGCAACCAATTCAAAACACCTGACGATGCCTCCAAAATGCGAGGCGAAACGTCACGGTTATCCTAAAGGAACAGCTATAGAGAGCAATTCTCATACATGGAGCAGTGCCATCGGTGTGCAGGGACTGCAATGACCGGACATCACACGTCCTTGGGTTCTCCAACCACTCGACAGAATTCCTCATTGCAATCACAGAGCGGGAGCTCATCATTTGCACGAATGGAATTCCATTGCATGAACCTACCATGTCCGTGGGTTCTACAGAGCGTCGGCGGGCAGTGCTGGAAGTATTTGTGCAGTTGGAATGGGAATGACTTCACGACACAGGCCAGTGGAGTAATCGACTGGTCGTTTGCTTCACAACGAGTAATAGGTGCTCGAATTGCTTGCTTTTAAAGTTGTGGCAATGATGTTCGGGCACACTTGGAATGCTATAGATCAAAAGTTTCTCAATCCTCTTGGGGAAAAAATATACAGTATTTTCAAATAGCAATGTGATGTACTCAAACGCGTTTTCAAAGTTGGAGAAAAAAGTATTTGAATAATCAGAACTATAAACCTTTCACTGCACGTATAAAAATTGTTCACATATGTTTTGGGGAACAAATCGTGGAAATGTTAGATGCCTAGTTTGACGCAAAACTAAACAACACAGAACACAAATGATATTTGGCATTATTGTAAAGCATGTAACTAAATAAATAAAAAGACACGAATTATGTTGTGTCCGCTGTATAGTTCAATGTTGTCTCTGTGAAACACCCACACGCACACTGGGTCTCCAAGCAAAGATCTGTTCCCAGTGTTATTTATTCGCACAGCACCCATTGGCAGAACTGCAGCGGAGAGAAATAAATCCAGCCCTGCACGTATTGTCTCTGCTCCAGAGCAGACAAAACATGCGTCACAGAGGATGATAACACTCCCTACAACGAGATTGCATCAGCTAATGTCGAACTCAAGCAGCAAATGTGTTTGCATCCCTGTACCAAATCTATAATAAGTAGTAATTCATTCATTCATTATCAACACCCGCTTAATCCTGTACAGGGCCACGGGGGACCAGAGCCTATCCCGGCCGACGGAGTGCTCAAGGCGGGGGAACACCTAGGATGGGACGCCAGTACATCGCACAGAACGCTTTTTGGGGAAATTTACTCAGCAGGCCAATTGACCAAGGCAGCAGTGTATCTCTAGAGGGTGGGAGGAAACCAGAGTACCCGGCGAAAACCCCCGCGGGCACGGGGAGAGAGAGGGCACGGGGAGAGAGAGAGAACACGCAAACGCCACAAAGAAAGGCACCCGCGCCGGGAATCGAACCCGGAAAGTCTGCGAGACGACAGCGCTACCCTCCGCTTCGCCGATAAGCAGTAATATTATATAAATAACACCGCCTCTGTGTACACGGTGAGCATCTGCCATAATAAGAGACCAAGACGAATTCGCTTTTAATTTCCCATGTTCTTTCCAGACTCGGTATTCCAGGTATACCATTAAAGCATAACAGCTCACACACACACATCTATAAATTAGTCACGTTTTGGTAATGAACGCAATGTGCTGTTTTGTTGCTCTCTTTGTAGCACAAAAAGTGTGGGTGAGAACAAAATCAATTTGAAGTCACTTTGTTAGAAACCCTTCCTATTATTTACCCTTGTTTCAACTTTGCTAACAATATATTACACAAATACACATCGATAAGCAATGCAGGTCTGCAGACTGACGACTGTAGCCCTGCTGGTACGCCTATGTCACGATGGCTTCATGGCACGACACATTCGGCTCCAAATTCACACCCAGTCATCCCACGTATCTCGTTTTTTTAAGATTGCCAATATTTAAAGAAGGCAATTACATTGATTGCATCAACACCCGTAGAAATCGATGCACACCTGAGAGCACGTCAGTTGGGGATTGATTTCTTGAATAACTATTCGATGGTCAAGTGATCCTTATCCCACGGTCTGCTGACGTGAGTTACATATAAACTTGGGAAAGTGTTGCATAACAACGCAGAGATGTCAAGGTTTTCTTGGCACAAAGTTTAGAGATTTTTTTTTTTAAGAATTAAAATTCACAATTTATAACGCGCACAGCATTCGTTTAACGTTAAAATTATTCGTGCAAAGAGAGAATTTAAACTCCGAGGTGCCAGGAAACCATAGAGAGGGTGGGGAATCAGCCACGTCAGACACCGCGTCCGAAATATTATATCATTGGCCATCTAATTAATGAGTGTTTTTCTAGATATGGGGGAAAAAAACAGAGAAGCTGGAGGAAACCCACATAGAACAGGGGGAGTACACACAAACTCCACACACTAAGGCGCCCAAGGCAGGTTTCCAATCACTTTGGACATGTGCTGTGTTTATGCGAGGCGTGGATGTTACCACTGTGTGTCACCTGGAAAATAAAATATAAAGAGGATCATTTTGATGATTTTAACGAGTAATGAATTAAGGTTGCTGGCGTGAGGATGTGAAAAGGATCTTGAATGTGACGACGTTTAATGATGAATGGTAAATAATTGATAAGACTGAAATTGAATGATTATGATGATGAATAAAAATGAAAAGCAATGGAAGATTCAGGAATAAATTAAATAACTGACTGATTGCTTGTTAATAATGATAGATATGCTGGCAGAGATGAATATTCGTCAGATATAAGATAATACAAGTCATGTTTACAATGCAACGAAGGAAAATTAAAGTGAAGTCATGTTTTTATGACCGTACCATGAGGCTACTGATATAAATGTCTACGTCTCAAAGGTACAACGGATTCGCTCAATTGTTTTACATTTGAAAGGCTGCACTTTATTTCGAATTGTCACGCAATACACAAATATGAAACATTCCACTTTAATTTCTTGACCAGTGTTATCGATGAATTCGATTTTTTGGGTTAGGTCTGGAAAAAAATGTTTGTCGTTATTTTTAATAAGGGAAACATTTCTTACATCACCTTCCACAAAAAATAGAATTCATTGATGAAACATTTTCACTTTTGGTAAACCTGACCATTTTTCATAGTTTTTTTTACATCTGACTCAGCAGATAATGTATTGTAGTATATAATAGATTATGATGACACTATGAGAAATGCTCTTCATAGCTTATCGAGATAGCAAGCGCTCCTTAAAAACAAAAACACGGTGAGCAACTCTCATACCTCAAGTCATGAAAACCTACATAAGATATTATTTCACAACTCAGCAAATACAATATCGCGGGACATTTCTTTAATTATAAAAAGGTTAATTTTGTTTTGACTCCGCAATAGTGCATGACCTTGTCTACGCTGCGTCACGCTCCTGATGAGTTGCTACTTGCAGGCCTGTCACCTCCCGCATGTCAAGGCCATGATATCACTCGGTTTAATAATCATAGTTGCACTTCCAGAGCACCTTTCACCCGAGGGTCACAAAGCGCTGCACAGAGCAGCGGGTATCGTGTCAGCGAGCTCAGCGGTGAAGTCGGCAGCAGAGCCGGAGGTTGAGAAAACGGCTCATAATCAGAAGGTTGAGAATACAACTCCTGCTCGGGGATTGACACAGCTCATCGTCTCTCTGAATTTAACAGCACTGCATCACAGGGAACTCGTAGGTGAGAAGGACGGTCTTGAATTCAATTCTGTATTTAACCAGTAGCCAGTGGAGAGACGCCAGCGCTGGAGATATGTGATCGTCAATACAAGCGCGGGTGAAGACTCGAGCAGCCGCATTATGCACGCGTTGGAGACGATTGATAAGGTAGACAGGGATACCAGGAAGTAGTGTATTGCAATACTAGATTGTGAAAAGATGAAGATGTGGATTAGCTTCTCAGCGGAGGGTGAGAGAATGTTGTGCAGTCTGGCTGCATTTCTGAGATCGCGTCTCAGCCTTTTGGCTCAAGTGTAATATCTGTTCTGATCAGTTCTGAGATGAAAACAGGCTACCTTCGTCACATTATTGATGTGTCTCTCGAAGGTGAGGAATCAGGAATCACTCCTAGACTCGGGACTTCTTGATGATAATTCCTCACTCTTCTTTCAGCACTTCCCCAGCCCAGGTGCAGTCGTATCCGAACGCCGGCAGAGCAGATGATTAATTCGAACAGTTCATTAAACGTCTGTCCCCTATAATGGCGACAATTTACAATCAACGCCTTCATGACCACCCACTCCGCCCCACGTGTTCCACCGTGCTGCGTCTGTCTCTTACCTGCCGCGGGTCACGTGAGTGCCCCGATTAAGTACTGCAAATCGGTGTGCCCCAGTGAGTCCGTGTCGTTACCCGCTCGTTGTTACCACTCAACATGACGTCAACATTGCGGAACACATTTCTATTGTATGTGATTATACATCACTAGCTGAGCTCGCAGCAGTTACACCTGCATTCTGCACCGCTTCTATTTTATTGTTGTTATTGTTCAACGCATTGGTGAAATTATATAGCATTGATATCAGTATTTCTCTTTATTTTCTGTAAAAGTGTGATTGCATGCACATGCGACACGGCGCTCGTCACATTAGCTCAAGATCTATGTCCCAAAATGGCACCAGCCTGCCTGCCCGTGAATAATCCCCAGATCTATCAGCCCTAAAGTGATTCATTGTGTCTTGGATATATGGTCCTGCCAGGGAAAGGGCTAATAAAGTTTCAGCCGATATAACGATCAACCGTGATCTATCCACTGCTAGATGAAGGTCTCTCCAAGCCTTAGCCATTCTCATGGTCCCAGCAACATAAGCTGCATAGTGCGTGCGCCTGAGCCGATTCCATCTCCCCGTGAGACGCCCTCGAGCGCATATTCCCTCCTCCACTTCACTGGCAAGGTCATCAGTCCAAAGGCCGGCATCCCTTCCAGGGAAGTTTCTTGTCCAAGTCAACAATTGTTCCATAATATTAAGCACAATGTTACCACGAATATATATTTCGACATAGTGTAGAGTAAGCAAATGCTACAGAGCACGCTACAATATACTGCATGCAAATCAAGATCGAGATACAGTCCAGACCGCGGGGCTCCACCACTGCGATCGTCTTGAGTGTGTGTTCACCACCACCTCCACTGCTCTACTGCTACCGATCGTCATTCTTCTTTAGCGACGTGTCCTGCAGCGCTTACCATGCTCAATACGTGTCGAAATGATGCCCGTTCCCTGACTGAGGTCACCACAACGGCAAAATAATAATCCCATCTCATTGTCAGAAACCGCTTTGTCCTGTACAGGGTGTGCCGGAGCCTATCCCGGCAGACACGGGGCGCAAGGCAGGGATATACCCACGATGGGACGCCAGTCCATCACCGGGTACTGCGGGCAATTTAGTCTGCAAGCCAATTCTCCTATTCAGCAGCATGTTTTTTGGACTGTGGGAGGAAACCGAAGTGCCCAGAAAAAACCCACGCGGACACGGGGAGAGAACATGCAAACTCCACACAGAAAGGCACCCGAGCCGAGATTCGAACCCGGGTCCTTCTTGCTGTGAGGTGACAGCGCTACGCAATGGGCCACTGGGCCACCGTGCCGCCCCAAAATAATAATTTATTTGCGAATTGAATTGTCACACTGAATCGCAACAATTCATTGCATTGCCTGGGAGGTGAATCAATAAACTTCTATTACATTTTACTGTGGGCAAGAATCGGATGCAATTATCGGGTAGCTGATTCGTAGGCTGTTTAATTTGATTATGCTGCTATCAATTTAAACGTGCCATTGATATGCAACTAAACACTAGGACATTAGTGAGGAATTGACTAATAGGTTAGTGAGAGTCTGCGATATTGCAGAACAATAAACTCTAAATTCGTAGGGAAAAAGTCAGCAATATTGTTGGTCTTAATCGCAATAAAATTCTGCAAAGGCAGCACAATTCTATTCACATTGCTCTGCATATTCAAGCGGTGAAATCTACGGTGACAGGGTCGAGGTATATTTGTGAAGAGCAGTGCGGAGCGCGGCTGGTATTGATGCACGGTGCTGGTAGCTTGAGATGGGTCGTATTTCTGTGCGTGTTCCATGCGCAACTCTCACAGACCTCGCACATCCGGGCCGGAGCTGCACACACACTACTAATGCAGTGTGCGGTACATGAAGGGCACATTGTAATAAAACCTCTGTCCACCACTTCCGAGATAGCGGTGTGTACTGGGAATAATGGAACAAAATGTTTTTGCTTTATTTCAGTGTTTTTATTACGGCTATTTGAAATATGTCTATGTTTAATGATGTTCATAATATACAGGTTGTTACAAGAACGGGCCATTACTCTGTATATAATATAGTCATGTAAACATCCGGATTTAACGGACTTTCGGACACCATATCCCCCTATTAGTCCCTAAAATTCACGTTTCACCAAATCAACGTTTGACCTCTTGCGTCTATTGCGCAGCATTGAAATTGTTGCTTGCTAGTGCACACGGAGTTTGCTTTTCAGAAAGTACATGAGCAACAAAGCTATTATGCCCACGAGAAATTATTTATAAATTACTAACTCACAACGGCTAACATAGCTGCACTCACAATTAGACCATCACATTGCAATGTCCGAATCTCAAAATTCCAAATGGCCTACAGATATGCTCTCTATATACTCCACTAATCATGAACAATAATGTCTCTATTTCAAGGGCGATTAATGAGTTTCACTGTTTCTTAAAAACATTGCATTTAAATTTAAAATGGAAAATCGTGCATTTTTAGGTGCAACATTTGAGACCTGCTGGATGTGATGGGGTTCATTTTCAGCTACTCATTGAAAAATCTCGAAGCAGGGAATATAAATGCGAGTTTAATGCAATATAATTTAAATACTTATTATTGTGTATGCGATGAGTAGCAGCGATATGACTGTTAGCCCAGCTTGATGGTAATGCCGCAAAACCCGTTACACAGTCTTGTTCATCACCCTTGTGTTGATACAGGTGGCTCTGGATGGGGGGAGCTGTTAAGCTCGTATATGAAGGTGTCATACACTGGCTCACCACGAGAAGGCAGTTCCGCAAAGCGCAGACTAATACCATCTGTATGAGATGCAGTATCCACCCTCCCCCTTGCACGAGTGAGTTTTCTGTCGGTGCTCCGGTTTTCTCCCATGTACATGAATATCAATTAATTGGCTGAATGTATCTTAAGCCAGACACCTAATGTTAGCACCGGGTCACTTTCTGGCGGTCGTCTATCTTGTTTTATATCCTCCAGCGATAGTGCAATGACATTTCCTTGAACGAACCTGTAGAAATCTAACACATTATTATGTTATCCATGAATGTGTTGAGTTTTTTTCTATCATTATTACAATGCGCAGTCTCTCTGCACTCAATCGCCAGACTCTCAGTCTCTGAGCAGCCACACAACATTGCGTATAATCTCTCAATCGTACTCCAGCAATTATGTTTTCTTTACACCACCGTTATGAAAAGGACAGTGAACATCACCACACGTGGCTTGGTATAATACCAAAAATCAACACCTTGTACCGACGGGCCCACCATCAAAGGGAGACCAAACCGTCCTTTGCGACTCACGGTTTCATTCTTTCATGTGAACCTGTAATTTCTTGCTCGTAACAGCGGGTGATGCCTCGCGATTGATCGCAGCGCAGGGGCTAGGGCACACCTTGGCATGCTGCACAAGCCCTTATCGATCACTGGCACAACTTCAAACAGAGCAATGCAGTCGAAATAAAGTGGGTTCTGTTGACTGAAAACATGCTTTTTTTTAATTGCCTTTAAAGTTTAATTGCCTTTACATTTTAAATTTGAGGTCAGAGTCCGGCACAAGCAACAGCAGAACCGCCGCCTCATGGTGTGTTGATGAGCTGATGTCGAAGAGCTACACTAGTTCTTTGGGGATTAAAACACATTATTTGATGGGAAGCCATACCCACACTACATAACATATGATATATAGTTGATGCAGCGTGTCAACATCCTTAACAGCATCTTTTAATGAGCACTCAAAAACAGCTCGCAATTAAAATTCTATCCTGGCTACACGTCTCGTTTAATTTTACGTCGGTAAATGGACACAGCAATGTTGTACGTGAACAGTCAAATGTATGCCATGGAATGTACGAAGACTGTTTCCATGCACTGAATATCATACATGTACCGTGGTCAAAGCTTGGCCGAATCCAGTATTAGCAGAGTCACCCTACCGAACAGAATACCGAATTATTTACTTTGACAAGCCATGCGTAATGCCTCCGTCTCATTTCTTCCTTATGCAGGAAAGCCTCAAGCGTATTTACGTGGAAAAACGTTTAAATTCATTTATTCGGAGAATCTTCAGTAACTTAGTCTCATCTCATCTCATTATCTGAAACCGCTTAATCCTATATAGGGTCACGGGGAAGCCGGAGCCTATCCCGGAAACAACTTAGTATTTAACAGAATTTTTTTGGCATCGTGATGGAACTTATACACGGCTGGAATGCTCAAACCTTGCAGAGAAAACCAACCTATCGATGTACTTCTGCCTACGTCACTGCATTGCCGTAAAGGCAGGCATCTGTTGCTCATAACATGAGTAACTACACCCACAAGATGCAGGATTACGAATGTGCAGCTGTCGGCAGACTCAAACCCAGGCCATAGCCATGCATGTGCATCGAGCCGCCGCACAAGATCGCTGACAGTGCGAGCGGTGCTACCAGCAGCCGAGCATCACAGAGCAAGCTGACAAGAGTTGTGCCAGGGACGATGGAAGAGGGCATGAGTAGGGAGCGAAGCATCAGCGATTCGTGCACTTCGCTTTTGATTGTGTGTGTGTGTGGGTACAAAATAAATAATTCACTTTAATATAACAGAATTTTCTTGTTTTCGGTTACCAATATATATCTTCACCTCTCAGAGCACGGCTGATTACAGGTATCCAGCACCGCCCCCTCAGACTACAGGCAATGTATTGATGTGGTCTGCCTTTAATTTCCCCACTGACTTTCGTGGAATTATAATTAGATTCTGGTAAATTAACATGCAGTGGAAAAACTGCAATGAGGTACTTGTGTGTGTGTGTGTGTGGAATCCGAGTGGTACATATTGCACTTAGCTACTATCTTGGCAATCTAAGTTTAATTCCTGACCCTAGAAATCTCCGGTGAAAAACGGTCCATAAACCTGAGATTGGGACTTTCCATGCCCAAATGAACACTTCTATGTAACACATTAGCGTTCATACCTAGGGCTGTTGTTCAAGGTGGACTCACATCTGATTAAATATAAGAATAGGTTAACGCTTATTTGGGAAACCTGAACTGATTAATATACATAAAAAACAAGGTTTTTAAGTAGCGTACTGAATCTGCTATGATATAGATCAGGCACATGGATATCGACAAGGAGAATGGAACAACCTGAGACGTATGCTAAGCCCGGAGAGGCGCGCACACTTGGAGACAGGAAGAGGAGCGCATGGACCAGAGAGACAAGCAATAGACCGTTGACTGTTACGGCGGAACACAAAAAGATGACTACCGGTGGTCAAGACCAATTCAGAGTGGCAGCCAAATGAGGGAATGCGCCCAAGAGGAACTCCACTGCTGAGACGGAGTGATGAAATCGGCTCATGCGCAGGAGTGGATTCATTACATCGCGAGGCAGAGAAGGCTAGCGCTTGGAAAGACCTTCATGCCGCAAAGGACCGATTGTAGCTGAAGATGATTATTTAATCATTCGTTAATTTTACTCCCATGGTTGCAGGTTTGTCTTGAGCCAGTCACAATGTCGATGGTATGTGAATGAGCTATTATTGTACGAACAATTTCATACGTTTAGCATCGTTTCAAAAACGTACATTAAGTAATA
Source organism: Mordacia mordax (assembly GCA_036362905.1). NCBI lineage: Eukaryota > Metazoa > Chordata > Hyperoartia > Petromyzontiformes > Petromyzontidae > Mordacia > Mordacia mordax. The sequence continues at coordinate 13,388,927 of JAZEWT010000011.1, forward strand.
ACTTGTTACAGCAGATGCTTCACAATGCTGTTAGTTCGTTCTCGTCTGGTTGCAACAGGGGTATCAATCCTTCACACGAACTTAACTAGTATATGTCTGAATTCCTCTTTTCCATCAGATGCTTAACTTGAAAGAGGTGGTTCATCAACATTTAAAATTTTGGTTGTTAAAAAAATCTTCTTCATCTTACCTATGGTGAACTGAAACATTAATCATTCGCATACTATATTCCTGTACACGTAACCAATTAACGCCAGGTGTTGGAGAAATGTTCTACAGCAATGTGGCCAGATCATGACTATGTCAGTAACCGATTGTGAATGTCACACCCAGCAAGGTAAAGCAATCTTGATCAGCACTTGCCATCTTTAAATACACATCCACGTAATTCTTTATGCAACCGACGAAAACCCCCTTAGATCAAGCGCAGCGAATGTCAAGTGAAAGGGACTGCTGTCAATCAGCGATTGGAATGCAGCAGCGCGTAGCCCTGAGTAGCATTTCCCACAAGGCCAAAGTGTTTGGCGCATGAGTAAGCGTGTCACTTCAAAAATCCCACCAGCTCAGAGACGTGTGGTCGAGAGCCACAAATATCCCTCACACAAATCCCCTGGGATTCATTTGATACGGATGGGATGCCCAACGTGGTAAATCATGACTTGTCACCGGGGCTGGTCGTAGCTTGTACCTGCATGTAGGCTTCACGGTGCTGTAGGTACCATGTCACAATCTGTATATAGTGAAATATTGGTTCACCGCATAAAATCCAACCGTGCCTTGCTAGCATTGCATGTACTGGCCTTTAGAGCAGTCGACAGCTGCATAGGCCAGATCTGTGCAGACGACTGGATATAAATGTTAGATCAGTCCCGAGCCGAGAGAACAGCCTACAACTGATTGGCGATGTTCTCTGCAGAGGTGCCACGTGACATAACCACGGTAATAATTAAATTAGTAAAGTACATTAACTACATTTAAGAAATAAAATAAATTAAGCATACATTGCCATTGAATGGACGAGTTGTCACGTCAAAAAGGCTGTCAACCAATTGAGAAGCCAGGGAATTATTGGTGACCTGACCCATGCCTAGTCCTAATATATACAGATTAATCATTGTTCTTGAAAACGTTGTGTCAAGTAAAATTCAGGCTCACATATAAAGTTCGCTCCTTGAGCAATGATTATCAATAATACCTATCAAATATATTAAGTCTCGTGATGGCCACCATGATCATTGCATATACCAAGTAGTTCCGTGGAATCGCAGTTGTGAAAAATTGTTTAACTGACCTTTGTCATGAGCAGAGTTTTCTTTTTTTTTTAAACGCTCGCACTAGTCATATACCTCACCAAATGCATCTCAAGATGCAGTAAAATACTTGATGATTGTCAATTATTTTATAATACAATCCATCTCCCAAGCCCTCCAAACTTCAACTTACTGAGCCATAACAAGGGTGTTCTATAATAAACCATCGATCCAGGAATGTGTTGTCACTCCTTCCCAAGGCAATTTGTAAAGAGAGTGCCAGCCAGGTATTAAACATATTTATTACACTTATTATGCACGTTTAAAATATTCTCGCTTCTTCTCTACTGATCCAATCACGATGCAAAAACTAAATATCAAAAGCTGCATTTTACCTACACTTCCTTCTCAACTAAATTTGCCACTCCACAGCGAAGACTCCGCTTGCTTTGTCGACATGTACGCAACATTTAAACCATTCTAACAGTATTATATCATTATGTTAAATTATAATAATCTACAGACGCGGTGTGCCACAGATTACGAAATGAATTGGCTGCTCCCAGAAGAGACAGAGGAGACACCGCGTTTATCAGCTCTCAAATTGGCTCTTTGGTCGTTGCACAGACACAGTTGCGCTCAGCCACCTACTGGCTGCATGTGGGATCATGCTTGTGGGTGCGAGGACGCGTGCTTGCCACCCACCGCCGCAGGGAAACCTCTCCGTGCTCGTGCAGAGATGGAGCAGCAGCAGCAGCAGCAGCAGGGTCAGCTGGTGCGCACGTGGGCAATGTTCTATCGTGAGGCCGTGAGAGATGGCGGTGAATTGGATGACGATAATTCATATTTTGTAATTGTATTTGCAATTGAGAAGCAGAAAATATTAAACAGTTTGAATCTTGCAGCAAAAGCACCACTTAAAGGATTCTAGAAGTGCTACTAATGATATTAACGATAGATACGTTTAGGAACTATTAAAATGTTTGTTTGCATTCAAAAACTTATCGAAACACAGTTTACCGTATACTGCCTTGGGAATGTCGATGTCTATTCTAGTTAACTTTATTTTTACACCATATATGAGAGGAATGATTTTAATTATCCAATATAGCAATTTTAATCAGTAGAGTAATGTGAAACAATACAAGATCACTGGGCACAGCACTTAGGCCCAAAAGTCGATTTGACCATGCTAACATTTTGTAAGCTGCTTACAGGATTGAGGAAGTTCCATGTGATATCCAGGGCTTCTATCACAAATGCAGACGCAAGCACACATACGCACACATACAAACACGTGCTTACACACACGCAGAGAATCCATACAGCATCTCGAGAGAAACCTGAGCCCGCTGTCGCGAACGCTAATGAGTATTAATTAGGGGTGGCATGGTTGGTGTGGTTCAAACCACACCTGTATCCCCTATTAATTAATCCTAGGCTATTAGTATCCTTGTGATGTATACAAAATCACTGCACAACCACTCCACACAAATACAACGACCCCCATATAGCCTTAATAGACTATAGGGTCAAGTGCCATTAACGAGTAACCTACTTGAGGTCGACACGGCACAAGAGGAGATGAGTGACCAGCAACACACCCAGCCACCTTTCTCCACCTACTGGCAATGTTTACACACTACACGAGGTACTGATTTCAGGCTGAATCGATCTAGGGAAGGCCCAGGACCGGTTCATGAAATCGTCATTGGTGCTGGTCGTAGCGTGATTTGAACTCGAGTCACCAGATTTGTAGCCCAGCGTCCTTAACCACTGTGCTACCGCTTCCCACACCACCAACACTGAATTAAAACAACCACCTTTCTCCACAAAGTGGTGGTAACGTCACCACGGCGCTTGTGCCAGGCCCTATGCACTTTGAGGCTACGTGAATTGTCGAATGCTCGCCATCCGGCAGGAGGTCACGGGACAGATCCAGGTGTTATGGGTTGCCTAGCACATGACTAACAGATATATGCTCTCTACTCTGCCAACTTGCTGTGTTTAAGCTAGCCAGTGCTCCGCTCGCTAGTGTGAGCGTCGCTCCTCTGCCCTCCGCTGTTGTTAGAGGGCCACTGCCTCCAACTGCCCCGTAGCATCCTTCACGACCCTCTCCCATAGAGGTCGATCATGACACTGCTGGTACCAGTCTTCAGCAAGTCCACTCAGCTCCAGGTCCTCCTGTGCCACACCAGTCCGTATTTGAACAATGAACAACCCACAACCCGGGCCTACTGATGGTATTGTAGGCCGTGACCAGGTCAATAAAGCAGAAAGGCAGGTGTTGTTGGAATTCCGTCAACCTCTGCTGTAGCAGCTGGACAGAAAATATGGCGTCTGTGCTTGACTGCCACGGCCTGGAACCATATTGAGGTTCCACAAACCTATCCTCAGTGAGTCTGGCAAGATGATGTTGATTCATCTCTGCCAGGACCTTTCTTGGCACACTGAGGGGCAAGATGCCCCTGTATTTGTTACAATCGGTGCAGTCCACCCTCTAAAAGAGGCCCAAATAGGGCATCCCTCCAATTCTATGAAACACATCCTATGCTCCAGACAGATAAAATGGTGTCATATAGGGCAGTCCACAGACAGACACCATCTTCCTCCAGCATATTAGGTGGAAGATCATCTCTGCACGGTGTTTTTCCTAGCCACAGGGCTCTGGATCGCTGTAGAAACTTCGTCTACAGATGGTACCGCCGCGAGCTAACTGCAAGGGGTGGCTACTTCTCCCAATATCTGAGACATCCCAGCAGGGATACCCCCATGTTGCACCATGGTGTCATCTTAGCTTAAGGGGTTTCCCTCCCCCAAGACCTCAGAGAAATGCTCAGTAAACCTGCAAACTTGTTCCTGGGTGTCAGAGACCGTATCACCATTTCCTCCTTTAAGGAATGTCGTGAGTGTGGTGTTGCAAATCAATATTTTGATGCCATTAAATAGTGATTTGTGATCGCGGGCTTCTGAGGAAACTCAATCTCCTCAGCAGCACACGACCACCACTCATCCTTGGAACGCCACACAGCTCTCTGAACCTCCTAGCAAAGGCTTCCATAAGCCTCCTCGGGGAGTGGGCTTGCCACTTTCTCTTGGCTAGCTGAAACATCTCCTCCATCAAACAGAGTATCTGGGGAGGTCTGGACCATGAACCCAGTGCAAGCATTCCAGCCGAAATTATTAAACTTCACCGATTTTCCCTCGGCATCAGAACAAGGAGGGGACGATGCCAGCCCCAGCTGCAATCAGCGATTAAATTCTCACTCGCACCTTTCATCAGCTAGCCAAGACCAGGCCAATATGGGTTTGAAATACGCGTCCAGAGCCCTTTGACCTCTACGGAGGCTGTGAGCGCAAGCACCACAGGATTACTGAAATGCGCATACATTGCACGAGGTATTCATTCAGGCTGAAAGAAAAAAGCCATATTGTAGGATTCTAACCTTTTCTTTAGATAAAAAGGAGGAAGTTGCAGATTAAAAACTCTCTAGCGGTAAACACTGTCCTTTCACAGTATGATAAAAACGAGAGCTCCTACACCACACTGTATAACGGTACACATCAAATCATCAAGAACCATTGATGGACCCAAATTAGGGGATCTAGTTACTAAATATTTACACGGAAATTAAGTCCATTAAATCGCGGAATTGTGCCTTTCCTAAAGAGTGATGAAGCTTACGAGAACAATGATAGCCCCTACCAGTCTCTTATTCACAAAGACCACAGGAGGCAAGCGTGTCAGAGCTGTACAGCAACCAACATTGGTGTCGGGGTATGCATGGGGAAGCCACTGTAAATGTTATATCATATGTTGCTCGGCTGAATCGTCTCTAAAGTGGTATGCTTTTAATTCGTCAGTGAAATTAAAGTCTAGCATTGCCACAGAGCCACCCAGCATGCCTAATAATCTTGTGTTTAAAATAAGTGCATAGGACAAATACACCCATTAATAGTCTCACATGCACACACAAACTACTTTTACAGACCAATTACTAAGTGATAATTGCCATTATGAAGCACATCTTCACAATGCTATATTGGTCACATTTCATTCACTCGGTATTCGCGTGAGCTTTTTTCGAAATCTTTTGGCACAAATCTAACCCTGCTCCCTGTCCCCTGGGCGCAAATAGCACTTATGAATGCAGCCTCAGTGGCTTTGATGTGAGCTCGGTGCCCTTGAGAGTACTCAATACATCCTAATGCAACAAAGACAATCTTTCTCTGATGCTGGCATTCAGCAGTCAGCTCACACTCCGCAAAGTCGTTCCGTATCTCGCTACAGCCGAGACCACAGCGAAAAAGAGAGCGCAGAGTCTGCCATCTGACATCACCAAGAACATTTGTGTGTGTTTCTGTTTGTGGCAAAAGGATACAAAATGTGTGTACAGGCATACTGTTTTATATGTAGCTGATGCAGCTATACACTGCTCAGAGTGCATAATACACAGCCTTTAATATTAACCAGATGATGCCTCATTATGCCAACGAGCCTATTTATTAACTTCCGAAGCCTCAAAAAATGCAAAGCCAACAGTATCACACAAAACCTATTTTTTTTTTAAATATACGACGTTTATGGCAATGGGTCTGCTGCATATCACAGACGTTAAAAAATTGTGATTGTGCACCACTGCCAGTGCAGCAGCAAATAATGTGTACATGAAGTAGGTCACTGGAGAGAATCCTGCAGAAAGGGAAAACTGCCACAGGAGGGAGGGACCCCCGTCTGTGGAGATTGGTGAGATGGTAAGATATTTAGCCCACCACAGTGTCACCACTCTCACAAAACAACTACAATGATCAGCCATACGGCTGTAACAGAGTTTTGAACAAGCACCTAAGCAGGTCTGCACGGTGTACGAGGGACTGGATGGTCAGCACCATGCCCGACCACCCATGTCTCCCCAGTGACAATGTTAACACACGGCACCAAGTTAGTTCTCTCTTACACGAAGGCTTTCGTGACCAGTGTGTTCCTTAATAAAGGTCTTTCATGCTCGGAGTATAATCATTCGCGAAACGCCGTACTTTCATCACATATGTTGTGGATTGGCTCTTCAATGCACCGTTGGGCTGAGACAGTAAAGAATTAGCACTTTCTGTTCGCGTGACAGATATTACTGATTGGCTGGCTCTGTTAGGTGGAGGGCCGGCTTGCGACACTTAGTTTTGTATGTGACCCAACCCAAACGGTATTATGGATTGATTCATTCTCATTTGAGGCTTAGTCGACCTAGGGGATGCCGAAATTTGGTTCAGGTCGTCATCACTGGTGTGTATAGCCTTGAGCGGGAATCGAACTCGACTCTTTGCTTGGTTCGCAGTGTGCATCACCAACCGCTAACACACGTGTTATATATTCACCTGTGCACATGTGGTCAGCAAGGTGTCCAGCATTTACTGCAGCTCAGACGACGGTTGTTGCAAACCACACACGTGGCCTTCTTTGGATCCTCCAAGAGCGATGCCAGACAGTCTGATCATGCAGCAGGCACGCAGCCGTATCGAGGTCAGAGCGAGCCGCTGATCCACACCGCGCCACCCTAAGCACTGTGCTCCGGGCGAAATAAATAATCCGTGCCTTGACCAAGTGCACGGACAAGTTACACGATCAGCAAGACTGCTGCACTGCTGGCGTTTCAGGCGAGCCGTGTCGGGGCTCCGATTGTCACTTATTGTGTGCACAACCGGATTATACTAAATTGGTGAAATCTGCACTTGTTCTATGTACTCGGCGTGCAAAAGTCATCAGGAGCACGCTCTCGATTTCATGTTGTAAAACAAATGTAATGTCCTCGATTAAATGGAAACGTAGCAGATGTGGCTTATCACAGTGGAACATTGCCTCGCGTTTGTTTTAAACGCGCACAGCCCTGCTGCGCTATTTGACTGCCGCGCGAACGCAAGACGGAGGTGGTTCTGGGTGCACGGTGGAGAATTTAACCGCATTTAACACCGCGCCACCCAGAGGAGGAGAGGCAGCGACGGAAAACCCCCATTGCATTGCAACGTCTCATGAGTGTGAACTTGTACAGGTGACGGGCCACCTGCCAATCAGTAGCCCTACGCTGCTGCACACATGCAGCACGTTACTCTCATCACATTGCTGCAAGCAGGTTACTGCACGGTCAGTGCTCAGATCGATGTGTATTATTTCAGCAGAGTGTGCCTTGAGAGTACGCTCTGGATGTGGGATTTCTGCGATACAACGCATAATGGAACACTTGTTCCTATCTCTAAGACTGACTCGTATCTCTAACAGTGACTCGTATCTCTAACGCCTTCTCTTATCTCGAACACTTTTTGGCTCTGGATGTGTGACTCCTGCGCCACAGAAAACGTTCCCACTAACGTTCCCACGAACCAAATATATACGAAATTTCAGTGTAACAACTAATTGCCACCGTTAAATTGTGCAAGGATGAAATCCTAACCATAATTTTTAGGTTTCATTCGCATATAGTGCTTCTTTTTGACGAGTGTCCATGTGTACTGGCCGAGCTAAGCAGTATATCGCAAAGCTAGCCAATCAATATAACCTGCTTATTTCTTTATATAGAAACGCAAAGAAAAGCAATAACTTTCTGACTTGTTTTGTTTAAAAAAAAAAAGAAGGCTTTTGGTAAAACTGCACGCACAGCATAACAAACATAACACAGAACATTACATTCTCATCAGGATTTGCTCACCAACAGTATACATGTGTCTATACGGGATTACAGTGCTTTCAAATTTGTCACACCTCTGAAGGCCAAACCATCTGTGCATTATATCAAACGCATGTTTGAACACATGCTAATGCTCCAAAATATAACTACTGATCTGCTGCATACAGCAACACGTGCACTGAAGACAATCTCGTAATACCCTTACAACAACAGCGTAAAGATATCTGCATGTAAAGCCTTATAACCTGCGTCACCCCATGTCGCCATGAATAGGCCGGCTAAACCACCAGTTTCTACATGAAATCTACTCTGTGCATGACAGTAATGGTCTCCTACATACTGTATCCCACCGAAAACAGTATGATAGGAATTACAAACGATGCTCTCGGGGTTCCTGACAAATTCTGGAACCTGTGGTTCGAGAGCATTCCGTCTCACGTCTCCCTGCTTGCACGCTCCCACTGCAGTCTATTATGATTCGATTAGATTGATTACTTATCTCGAGTCCTTCTTTTCAATTCCCCTTTAAAATTAACACCGTGACCGATTCCAACGCAAACACATCAAAACTTAAAATGCCGGTCGTCTGGACCAAATGTCCATCGTGAGACTGCGGAGACCCGACACTCCCTGCCTGATAACTCCGAGATGTTACGAACTCTCCTCCCCACTTCTCACAATGTCAACGCGGAGACGTCGGAGTCCACATATCGGACAGTCCGTGTGCGTTCATCTTGAAGAGGTGAAGGAGGCCTCGGTGACAGACGTCCCCCATTGGGATCCCTCTCCTCCTCAGGACTTTGTTGATTTTACATTGACCATTCCGATTTGTTCATAACCATTGCAAGTACGGAATTAGAAGACATTTTAAGAGGTTATGGATCACAGAGATTGTGTATGAGATACCAATCTACAGGATAGCTCATGAGGTGGTGGCAGCAAGTAAGTTGCTAAAACACGCCCAGGTTAATTGACAGTTGATTCAATCGTCCCTCAGTGCCCTGCGATGGAGTATCGCAGAGGCTTTACACGTGGCCTGGCAAACCGTGCAGTGGGTCACCTCGGCGACCATAGCCATGAAAACCCAACTAAGGTTCAACGTAGACACTGTGCCGACATAGAGAGAAGAAGAGATGAAGAAGCTGCTGGTCATCCTGAGTGGAATGTTGAGTGTTATCCCTTTGTGAACTTATTGAACACAGGCCACCGCTGAAAATGTGCTTACAAACTCACTGGATAAATTAATTTGTTATAAATAAGCAGAAATAAGTTCACAAGTCAATAATAAAAATATACACCAATATATACAAGGACAAAGCACATGTGAACACTTCCACAAATGCCATGCTCTCTGAATCGCGTTTCAGTACAGTATGATTTGTTGAAATTGAAAAACAACTCAGGAGAACTGAATGCAATAGTGATTTTCCTTATGAAATAAACATGAGTCTGTACTAACGTCGGTGACAGGGTTTGATGCGGAGCATTCATTTTCAAAGCAATTCTTTTAGGAAAGCCATGTTGAGCAACTCCCCTCTCATCTTTGCAACATTTAGTCCATCACGTTGGAGGCATCCTCGGGCATTCTAAGAGTGAGGGTTAAGATGCGTATTGTGTGCTAGGTAGTTTCAATGCCTTGTCCATATTCATTTGATCCTTTGTCATACCTTCTCTCTTACCAGGTCTTTGCCTTGAGTCCTTTGCTAGGGTCTCCTGAGGTGCATTGTCTTGCCTACGTTTTCTAATGGCTGGGCTGCTGCTGTCTTCGCAGAAAAGCCACTGTCTTTCCCACCTTTTGACATGTCTGGAGTGTCTTACAAGGCTAGATTGGTTGTGTTTAGTTGCTAGAAGTTCCGTTAAAGGTAATATTTCTACTGTCACCTGTAGTTACTTTTAGAGCTGGTTAATGTTAATCATAAATCTGGTTTCTACATTTCACCGAGTTTATCCTCATGTCTTGTTTGTGATTAATGCTTATTGGGGTCTTGTGAATCTCTCTTGCCTCACAGTTCAATATTGGGCCTTTGTGTTAGGATTGCAGTCAGCACACGCATCTTGTTAAACTCGATCCCGTATTGTCTGTCTGCTGTATGGGCGACTGTAGCCAATTTCTCTGTATGCAGCAAATGCACTGCAGGCTCGTGCTCGATTTCTTGTAGTGATCGTGCCGCCAGTTTGGCTAATATTAACGTCTTCACATCTGCTGCAAGGAATGCAGAACAAACGCTTCTGTCTGCAGCGGCTGATGGTGCTTCGGTAAACTGATCTCAAGTCCTGTACCTGCTGATGTTGGGGTCAGACGCAGAGAGGGCCCGGGACACCGAGGGCTCCAGCGGACGTGAAAGTGGGGATGTGGCCTCGCGAGCGAGACTCAAACCAGGGGATGACATGGCTTAACAACGTACTCGGGCAACACTTGTGAGATTAACGCCACAATTATCGGCTCACCGCCGCCCGATAGGGGTATCAACCGTCGTTACACTCTTTACATGTGAAGAAGCACTGTTTCCCAGTTGCTAGAACCCCTTTAGGACCAACGCACGCTTGGTGTGTGTCTGTGCCTCTCAGTCCAGGGTAAAGTTGCACATTTCTATGTATGTGTGCGTGGGAACACGACTTATCGCTCTCCATGGCTGGGGCGAGCAAGGCCTCCCTCCTCCTCCTCCCCAGGCTCACACTCATCCATTCCACACCGATCTTCCCTCCCGTGCAGATCCCAGAGTCCCCACTGAGCGTAGCGCCGGGCACCCCCGTCTTTACCCGTTCGCTCACGCTATGGCCGCCCTCAAATACCTTGAGAGTTTCTTGAGGCGCACAGCGGCTGCATTGACAGTCGTTGCCCGGCGCCCTTGCAGGTCTCAGATGGCCGGGCCGCTCGCCCCGCCGGCCCAGCGGGGCCGCAGCATCTTCTCACATGCGTCCTCTTGGCCCGCTCTCGGTCGCCGCGCCGAAGTTGCTCGTCGCTCTGCGCGGTGACTGTGCCGATCACACATGCGCTGGAGTCTCCGCCTGCACGTCCTGTCTGGGTCTGCACGCGTCCGTTCTCCCCTCTGCACACTTACAGCAATGTCCATTCTCCTCCGTGTCGCCTTAGTCTCTCTCTCTCGCTGCTCCCGACGCAGTTCACTTCCGCGTCGTGTCTCATCCGCCGGACAAAAGTTCACGTTGTTCAAGTGTGCCTTAGATTTCCCATCTCACCCGCCCAGGAGACCCCAGTTCTCTTGCACCTGGCTCCGAGTTTCCCAGAAAGGCCTCTAATGTGATTAATTGTAATTCGCGTTTCAATTGTTTGTGCAGGGTGCCATCTGCAGCTACTGAACGCCCATATGATGGGGGACTCGACTCCCCATCACATTGATCATCCCTAGCCCCTTTATCATTTCTAAAATGCTTGTTACACACATACACACAATTGAACCCGAATCCGTGACAATGGACCCGATGGCATTTAGATGCAAAACAAGACAGATAACATTTCTGGGGGTTTTTTTGTCACGAATAATTTAATCAAATGTGTTTATAGACAGGTTTGCTTTCTTTTGGGAAAGTAGAAACCTTTATATCCGGCTCGGCGTCAAGAATGCTGACAAGCGCAATCCCAGGCTCGCATCAGCAAATGACAAGGTGACACTTTAAAAGTCATATTAGCATTTATAAATAAGCAATCGTATATCCCGCCATTCAAAGGCTTACCAAGTTTCCATTTTTTATTTTTTTCAGCCAAGTAGGACCTTGCTCAATTAATTTGTAATGTGATAAAAACTAGACCCAGTTTTAGAATGCCCTTTAAACACATGAACACAAAGATGAATGCAGAGAGTCATCGTTATTGGTATGACGCAAACTCGCAGGCAGACCATTTTGAGGGATGGGATGCATACGTATGATATTGTCCTCGATCATCAACACGCCATTAAATATACAGTTCGGTTCAGCTGAAATTAGAAGGTTTTCCATTGAAGCATCTGCCTCACAACTATGCCTCCAGTTAACTGACAATGAGGCAACACCGCTAACACCTTGTTAAATCAAGACACACAAATGTATAAATTAATACAACCAAACAATAGTTATTTCCTTAATTTGTTCAATCACATTATTCTTAACACAAACTCAAACGTGCTATAAGTATAATAATAACAATACAATTTATAATGCGTGCACATTCCATGCCAGCTTATGGACCAGATAAAAGATACCGAGGCGAGGAGCATTACCCTTGACATGGATCATTGTGGGTCGTTAAAAATGCTCATCCCTTTTCAAAGACAGACTGCCACCATAGAAATGTGGAAATGACATTACTTTATCATGGCCACTTGTAGAGAAACATCCCACCCCAATGTGAAACCGCCACATTACATTTTGAAACGACCGCACGAGAAACCGATAAAATATATGCAACTTGAGAATGACCGTATAGGTGTTTTTTTGGGATTTAAGAGCTACGAATTTGGATGAAGACTTGACAATTCTATCTCGAAAGAACAGCTATGGAGAGGACGTCTCATACATCGAGCCATTAAAACCTACATCAGTACAACATGCAGCACGGTGTTTCAATTGGCAGCATTCGGCTCGGGGAATGCACACATAGTGAATCGTGGAAACGGCAAATAATCATTGGCTGCACACTGAACGAGTAAACGCCATAAAGGGCTGATGATTGATTTGCTATTTCAAGAAATTCTGAAAAACCTTTTTTGGCGCAAGAGATCAGAAGTGAGCAAAGATGTGCCAAGCAGATCACTGCACCGAATATAAAAGGTAAGCAGACATTCATTCTGCATAATTCCAATTACAAGTCGTCTGTGGAGATCCAGAACGACAAATGTGCGTTAACTACAAATGCACCAGCAAGCGAATGCTGATTTTTTTAAATTTATTTTTTCCAATGCACAAATAACCGTAAGGTTGTATTCCCTTCGCGCGGCCAGTGATGAGCCCGTGTTGGGAACCTCTGTCTGGGAGTCGATATTTGATTTGTTATCTCTCCCTTGCTAAACAAAAATAGGTTGACAATTTCACAAAGAATCATCGAATGCAAAGGCAGAATAATATAACGTACGGTGTATGTCCATCAATACTTTCTTATTGAGCACACCACAAGAGGCATTGTAAAGTGGAGGCACATAGTGAAGTATGTGTTTTAAAGGTCACAGATTCACAAGAAGCTCCAAGCCAAATGGCAGGACCATGAATCAAACCGTGAGTTCAATAATAGAGTCTGGAAATTTTCACTTAGTGTAATAATTCAGGCACACATGAATTATTACACTTGAGCACATTTACTACATGTCACTAACTTTTAAAAGAAAAAAAAACTTCTAATGGTTTGAAATATGCATTTTCTGGCTCAAGCAAGGAAGGAACCTATCAATAATTGTTTCGCTGGCTTCAGTAAAAATAAAGATCAAATAAACTGCTCTAATAAGGCTTTTAAAACCTAGGAGCTGTATCGGAAAATAAGAAAACAAACCTTATGTCATTGTCAGAAACCGCTTAGTCCTGTACAGGGTCGCGGTGAGCCAGAGCCTATCCGGGCAGACACAGGGCGCAAGACAGGGATATACCCACAATGGGACGCCAATTCATCACCGGGTACTGCGGGCAATTTAGTCTGCAAGCCAATTAACCTATGCAGCAGCACGTTTTTTGGACTGTGGAAGATAAGCGGAGTGCCCGGTGAAAACTCACGCGGACACGGGGAGAGAACATGCAAACTCCACACAGAAAGGCACCCGAGCCGAGATTCGAACCCGGGTGCTTCTTGCTGTGAGGCGGCGACAGTGCTACCCATTGGGCCACCGTGCCGCCCTCTCAATAACTCGTGTGCATTAAAAGTAATTGGAACAGATTGAGCCAGGCAGAACAAGATTAAACTATAAACGGTAAGCAGTACAGCAACGCGTGCTAAAAAGACACTGTTTGCCCTGCATATAAAAAAAACCACCTCATAATTACTGAGTGTTGCTCGCTCCAGATGAACACGCCATCAAGGGGAAGTCGACAGAGAAGTGTTACGTGGGCCCTTATATGGGATTCATAACAACAGCAACAATAACGATAGAATCTTTAACACCCACACACTCCACGCCTGGTCATGCATAATAAATGGTTACAGAGGCGCGAGGAAACGGTAGGGGGGCGGGGAAGTTTGCCATGCAGTCAGCTGGCGTCAACCCGCCAGACACTGCTTGTTATATATTATGATGTTATCGGCCAATTAAATATTGAGTGTACTGATGTACAGTCAGGGTGTCAATTTGAAAGTCAGCAATAAACAGCGATAGAACACTGGGCTACGGGTAAAAGGAGAGAGTACCCAACACGTGCTTGCATAACTGAGCAGCCATTCGATAAATACAAATTGGTTCGTGAGTTAGAGCTGGAATTGGATCAAGTTCATTTGAATTCTAATATGCGAGCAAGACAATAGAACCCTTTCAAATGGACCCCCCTTCCATTGCCCCTGGAGGGAGTGACGCTGTAGACGAGAGTGACTTGACATACAAATAAGAGACATGCATATGACTTACACACATAAGGCCTGAAGATGTCTCCAACGTGGGAGACAAAACGTTGCGAAGCAGAGAGGAGAAGCGATCGACGCGACTATCCCAAAACAGCAGCTTTTGGAAGCAATCATCAAAATGATAGAGTGTTGTTTCCAGCTACGGGAGGAAACCAGAGAACTCGGAGGAGGCCAGCAAACAGCACGGGGAGGCGACACAAACGGCACAGAGAGGTGGTAATCGAACAATCTCGGGTCGGACTTCATTTCCGAGAGGCGCAGGTGTTACCACCGTGCAACCATTAATCACCGCAGTGCTTCTGGCTTCAAGTACGAAAATTGTAGTCATCCTGCAGGAACAACTCTTCCGAGATGGGGAATGGCTGTGAACTTTACCACAATGCAGTGCCAATTGTATTAACGCCATAGGGACTGTTGGCTGACCTGACACCCACGAGGATTTTAATTCATTATTGAGAGTCAAACCCTAGAAGCCATATCGCTACTTGAACCAATTAAGCGTAAAACAAAAAATAACCCGATATATGTGAATGCTAATAACATCTCACAACATACTTATTTTACGTTCTAATACGTTGTTGCAGCTCTGTGCAGCACTTTGTGACCCTCTGATGAAAAGCACTCAATGAATGCAATTATTATTACAACGAGCAAGTTTGTTTTAAAGTTTACATTCGTTTTGTACCTAAAATCCATAATTTTTGAACATTGCATTACTATAAAAGGTTATCGTTATTTTTCACCAGTACAAAGGCTATTCGCTTTCTGAAATCGTCCTATTTAGAGCACTTAATTTCTTGCTGAATATTTTCACATGCCTATTAGCCAAAACAACTAAAGTTGATAAGATAGGACCTCTGCTTATGAAATGTGTTATTTATTAAATATGAAAATAGATAATTTACTAGATTACCAATATAACCGACGCCAGTGGTCTCGTTTCTCATTTCCTTTCACTTTCGGCCACACGATCATACAAGAGACACAGACTAGCACGCCGGTTAATCAAAATAGCAGAGATGACCAGCTGAACAATGCACGCACGCGAACGCACGAGAGGATATTCAGATGGTAATATTCTGCGTTGTGTCATTTTTTTGACGTGAGTCTCCCTTGTGCTCCGCACGCGCCGCTGGTCTGCTGCGGTGCGCCTCTTCCATCACCACAGACTTGTACCACCCACTCCAACACGTGTCTAATTTTATATAAATAACTTTATTCACTTGCTTGACAACCACCTGCACCAACTTCATGAATAACAGCCACGCGCCAACACACAAAGCCACATTAATCTCCTTCGCACCCCTCTCCGGGTCTCCAGTACACTCATACACAACCGCGAGAATAAACATATGAAGCTTAACGAATTAGCAAAATATCGCGAACATCGCCACTGAACAAAATGTCCAACTTTAACAACTGCACTTCCCGCAAACAATGCACTTAAGATGGCCATCGCGGACAGCCACGTGCCTCGCACCAAAAAGCCACACAAAGGATTCCTCTCCCTCCTAAGTAACGACATCTCACTGGAATCGTTTAACGCTAAAACACTCGCTTCGCCTCGACTATCAAACTCCCAACATCCCGAACTAGGATTGCCCAACTACAACCTCTGAAAACCACAGAAATACACAACCAAACACGCAATTGAAAAACAGTCACATACCTGCGTGAACAACACCCACACAGCCACACACAACACCACATTAAACCTCCTTCACAGCCCTGCGGACAGCACGAAACGCCTCATTGTTAAACAAATTCTAAAGATGCCCCTCTCGTGTATATTTATGTATTCTGCCCTTAGGTGCAACCGGACAACGCGTGTTCACAAGGATGGGCGTGGCTCTCTGTACGTGGGGGCGTGTCCATGCCGATACATCAGCACTTTAATATATGTGCGACCATGCATATGTGTGAGATGTCAGTAGCCATTAGCTACACAACACTGATGGAAATAAAAATGTACTGGCAACTAAAATATATATTAATGTTCAAATGAATTTGTCATGAACGTTGTTAATTATTTAATTGAATATTATTGCTTCAATGAGGTGTGCAAAACATCAGCAGCCTGAAGGCTGCCCTTTTACGCAGACAAGAAACAATTACAGCCTCCACCGAACCTCTTTCCAAAAACGTATTGCCCCAAATCAAAATTACTTATACCTCCGGTGTAACGATTGCTCAAATAAACATGCCCAAGGGTGGGCAGAAATGTGAACATTTCCACAGATATATTTTCTAATATATCTTTCCAATGATACCAACTTGTAAATGCGTATATCGGTGTAATGTTGCATAGGAGCGATCCTGCTTGATATGGTTCGAGGTGTGAGATGAATGTGTAAGTATGACTGTTGAAATACACGCATAGTTCAAAATAGGATTTCAAGCAAACTGATGTCATTTCCTTCACTAATGTTTGCACACAAAGAAGATATATACATTATATAAAACAGATTAAAGGTTTTTACCATTTCTGGCAATAATCTAAGTGTTCAAATATTCAAACAGCAACCCTTTCACAAGGTGTTATGTTTGCAACAACAAAAAACAAAGTGATAACAGCTTGACCCGGGCTACGAATTTACTGGTATCTGCGTTAACCTGGAGCTGCTGGCCTTTTTGGCTACATTGGGCTAACACTGGTGAGATTCGGTCTGACACTGGTGAGACTAGGTCTAACACTAGTGAGAGTAGGTCTAACACTTGTGAGAGTAGGTATAACACTGGTGATAATAGATATAACACTGGTGAGAGTAGGTCTAACACTTGTGAGAGTAGGTCTAATACTGGTGAGACTCGGTCTAACACTGGTGATAATAGATATAACACTGGTGAGATTCGGTCTGACACTGGTGAGACTAGGTCTAACACTAGCGAGAGGAGGTCCAATACTGGTGAGACTCGGTCTAACACTGGTGATAATAGATATAACACTAGTGAGAGTAGGTCTAACACTTGTAAGAGTAGGTCTAACACTTGTGAGAGTAGGTATACCACTGGTGAGACTAGGTCTAACACTAGTGAGAGTAGGTCTAATACTGGTGAGACTCGGTCTAACACTGGTGATAATAGATATAACACTGGTGAGACTAGGTCTAACACTAGTGAGAGTAGGTCTAACACTTGTGAGAGTAGGTATAACACTGGTGAGACTAGGTCTAACACTAGTGAGAGTAGGTCTAATACTGGTGAGACTCGGTCTAACACTGGTGATAACAGATATAACACTGGTGAGAGTAGGTCTGACACTTGTAAGACTAAATTTAATGCTGGTGAGATGAGGTATAATACTGCTGACACTAGTGAGACGATGTCTAAAAGCGGTAAGACTAGGTCTAACACTGACAATAATATTTGCACTTCTAAAGCGCCTTCACCCGAGGGTCACAAAGCACTGCACAGAGCTGTGGAGAGAATGCCATATCAACAACATCAGAATGTATCAAGTAAAATAATGGGGCGGCACGGTGGCCCAGTGGGTAGCGCTGTTGCCTCATAGCAAGGATCACACGGGTTCGAATCTCGGCTCGGGTGCCTTTCTGTGTACAGTTTGCATGTTCTCTCCCCGTGTCCGCGTGGGTTTTCGCCGGGCACTCCGCTTTCCTTCCACAGTCCAAAAAACGTGCTGCTGCATAGGTTAATTGGCTTGCAGACTAAAGTTCCCTCAGTGCCCGCTGATGGACTGGCGTTCCATCATGGGTATATCCCTGCCTTGCGCCCTGTGTCTGCCGGGATAAGCTCCAGCTCACCGCGACCCTGTACAGGATTAAGCTGTTTCTGACAATGAGATGAGATGAGTAAAATAACGACTATAAATCATTGAACGACATCAAATAAGACACAAAATAATTGTTAAAACAACTAAAGGAAGTACGAAGTCTTCCTGGGCAGGCAGAGATATCAACAGCGCGCCATCATCCTGTGTCGACTGAACCAGTCTCCTGCGTGTGATTGGCTGATATCGGATGAATCCGGATTAATCTGCACACCTCACGATATCGAACCAATGTTCAGAGCGTGCGGCGCCACGGTGAGACTGCGCCCACCGTGCAGAAGCCGTGTGGGGGTGCTGGTGTCCATACTTAATAATGACGACGCATACAATTTGTAACGCACGCATATTCAGCTCTTCCGGGAGAACAGCAACGGAGAGCAATGCTCGTACATAGAGCTGTGAACACCTGCATCACGAGATGCGTTCAATATCAAAGGTATTTGAAGAGAGAACAGATTCAGAGGCCCGAGGAAACCTCGGAGAGGCAGAAAGCCACAAAATTAGCTGGCGCCAACGTTTTGCCAGATACTGTGTCCTATATACTGAGATGTTATCAGCCAATTAATTACTGAGTGGTTTATTTTTTTACTTGTGGGAGATAACCGGTGAATCGGGGGAGACCACATACATTTCACACAGAAGGATGGGGCATCATACCTGGGGGGGGGAGGGGGGCCCTCCCCCCCCCAGGTATGAATCGAACTGGTTTGGCGGAACTTTACATGAGGCGCAGATGTTAACGATCCACCCCCCCTCCTGCTTGGACAAGCAACCCGATTCACTGCCCGCGAAACACTAGCAATTGCATTACTCTAGCGGTTTGCTGTAACGATGCAGCTTCTCAGTGGCCATGGCATCGCTCTACCTATCTTGTGCTTTTCATTTTAAGGGGAAGTGAAGTTAAGCAGAAAAATAGTTATGTTATATGGCATCTTCTCCCTTATTATGTGTGGATAAAGTGCGTTGATTGACAAACTCATGATATCGTGTGAGTTTTTCCCACGGATAAGCTAAGTCATTTTGAGGATCGCCCCAAAGGTAATTTAATCCACGACAACATATTCCGCCCCCTGGTCGGTGCAGATGAGACGACAGTTTATCTGGTGCAGGATTGTTGTGCGAACTGAAGATAGAACCACATGAAAACGTATTGAATAAAATCACAAGGGGTGGATGGAAATCGTGAAATAGATAGAAATAGTGCTTGACAGTCACTAATACCCCTCCTATTATTGCGAACAATTATTATCCAGGACGCTCGAAAAGACCACCCACCCCGCTTGCCCTCCTCCCAGCTCACTCTGCCACCCTTCACCACACACCATTGAGTTTCACGGTGGTAATTTAATTGCATTCAGAGGGAGGATTTGGACGTGTCTCCCTTACTGATAAAGTACCCCGGCTCACATTTCTATGCCAATTGTTTCCATTTACATGTAAATCAAACGGTGTTGGAGGTTGATGAAGACCACTATTAGAGAGCCGCTGCCCTAGATTAAGGCAGTAGTTTCCAAAGGTAACAGATATCCTCGCCCCACTTATTCATGGCCGGCAATGTGCCACTTATCAGGTCGGTAGACGAAAAACGGAAATTTACCGAAATTGAAGAGAATAAAATGTGTGCACACAACAACCACCGCCATTCGCCACTAAGTGGCGGTAACGTCATCACGGCGCCTGTGCCAGGCCATATGCACATTCAAGACACATGAAGTGTCGAAGGCTCACCGACAGGATGCCACGGAACAGACCCAGGTGTTATGGGTTGCCTGACTGTGATGGCTGCCAGACACCCACACGAAAAGACGCAAAGTTAGAAACTCAAAATTGGCCTTCTTCTCTCCGAATGATATGAGTGTTCAAAAGCAGCAGCAGGAGTTATAATGGCATTGAATTATTCAGAGAACTCTTCCTTTCTTTAAAAAATAAAAGCCAGTGAAATGTCGAAAAAAAATGTAACTCCTGTGTGTACCATGTCTCCTTCCATTATAAAATATAATCCACTCTGCTGATATCCCAACGAGCACATAGTGGTGTCCCAACCAACGTGGATCGCCAGAGCAATATAAAATATTCTATCACGACATCCAGGCCCCAGTATTCTGGGCCTTTTTGCGTCGGACCCAAGGTGATTTAATTTGTTCTTACCACCTCTGCCCACCCCTCCAGGTGTGTGACAGCAGACAGAAGATGGCAGGACAATAAACGAGTTTGTCACCATCTGTAGGCAGTTTGCTGTGCTTTCCATAGTGCTTGTGGATAGTTTTCAGGTTACTAGCATATGCAAAACGCTCTTTGTAAGTGGCCTAACAAGCGTTTTGTATCTCAGGAATCCATGACGCAGATCGTAAAAGCTCACTGGAGATTTTCTAATGTAATAATTAAGATCTACATGACTCATGTGCAGGACCATGTGAACAAGGAGTCTTTAGACTGACTGAGGCTTGTGTGGGAAAATGAATGACACACGTGTGTAATGTATAGACGTAAACATTCAACTATTTGCATCTTTATGAGGTGCAATATGTTGTCTTACATCTTAAATACTCGAGTAATTATGCTTACTGTGCATGCTGAAGACTGGAACATCAGTGCTCGAGGAGCCGATGAGACGTGGACGCTGCGCCTGGTGGCTTCACCATTGACTCTGCACGCATTCTGCACGACATGTTCTGAACGCACGTTTTCTCTTCTGCGGATTTAAGGAATGGACTCAGGCTCCCCAGAGACGTGGCTCGATTAAACGGGAGTGCGTGTCGCTGCGTCTCCCTGTGTAGCCTTGTGATGGCGGTGAGAGAACAGCAGCGTGCATTTCCTATCCAACGCTACCTCTGGGCCCGTGTTCAGTTAATAATGTAGCAAGGCTTTTAACAACTCACGCGCTAGTTGTTGTGTGAACACATTCGGGTTATGTGCGTCTGTGTGTAATGCAATCCGCATTTGAGTAGATTGACCGAGAGCGTGACCCGGCCCGGCGTAATCACCACACGCGCGGAATTCCGTTCAACGGGAGGACTGAACGAATGCCTCACCTTCACTGTAAAAATAAATACGTTTAAATGTATACCGCCTGGCACAGTATTTGTTAAATTTCGAAGGTATTTGTTCAAAGAGAGAACAACTCAGAGGGGCGAGGAAGCCACAGAGTGGGGGGAGTTGACCCTACGGTGAGGCGGTGACAACATTTGTCAGACACTGCGTGCTTAATATCATGTAATTAGCCAATCAATTAATCAGCGTTTTTTAGACCTGGTTTCTTATTAGAGGCCTGACATTTAAGTACCCGGATGATGTTTGGCAGGTCTCCAAATCAAACTTGTCATTTGCTAAAACTTTGTTGTGAGATTGTTCAACTTGTCATTGATCTGAACAATAATACTTTACACATTGTTTAAACGCTTGTATCATGACAATTTAATTTGTGTGCCTCTATCAGGTGGTGTAAGGTGTCATGGCAAATTTGGTTAGCTTTTTATAACCTGGCCTGATATAAAACATTATTATGGAGTGCGTACTTGCCATTTGTGTTTCACCAAAAGATAGATTACCTTTATTTTTCTCATGATTGCAAGTTACTGCCGGCAGACCCCACACGCGGCTGTATGTGGCAAACTGAATTTGATGGTGAATATCAACGTAATCAATGGACCTCGAGAAGAAGCATTTCATCAACATATATTGCCTGATAATGCACTTCTATTACAAACATGAGCATTGATTAAAGGCATTTTAAACAGCTGAAATGTGTGCAAAGCGGCACGGGGAGGGATATACTTAAAATCATATCAATTATAGTTCAGTAAAACCTTGATTGCATGGACAAATAGGTAGGAAGAGGGTCTCTGTAAGTCCGTTAATCTAGATCTTTATATGACAATCATATATACAGTGTAATATTCATATCTGATAACAACTCTATATTATGAACACCATTAAACACAGCAATGCATGCGTCTAATATCAGCAATGAAAACACTAAAATATAAAAAAAATGTTGTTTTGGATGCAGACTCCTGTCTTGGAAGTAGCAGACAGCGTCCTGTTGCTTCCAGGCGTCGTTGAACAGAGCTGCAAAATCTCGGTTTTATTGTGAGGCAATACAATTGGTAAATCCGTAACGCGAACAGGTTTCACAATGTGGACAAAGCAACGTTCCCACGCGAGTCACAAGTGTGCAGAGTCGGGCTCAGAGTGCCTCTCGTGCTCCGCGTGTTAGTCTTCACTCGAGGTCTCTCAACCAGTGAACCCCTCTCACTCGGTCCAAACCCATAGCTCTGCACTCGGCATGGCGATGCGCTTTAATCAGACACCTCGGCTGTGAAGCTGCAGTGACTGCATGATTTAAAATATAAAAAAAAACCACATCTCCCTCTGCAGCTAACAGATGTTCAGGTGAGGTGGCACAATTTCATTCCCAGTGGTATCTCACATATTTAAATAACACAACGTGTGAAATTGCCTATTTTAATCATTATTTTTGCCTTTTATTTGGTTTTCAATTTGCAGGTCTGAGCTTCTCTAATTAACCAGTTCTTCTCTCCATAACTGTTTTAACGACATTCTTAACAATAATCTTATCTGTATGTGGCAATCTTGTCAATTCAAATTTATATAAAAAATAAAAATGAGCTATAATAATCCATGCGTGTGGTTCATAACTGATCGTACGTGAGGAGGTATGATTGATATGAGCTCAGAATCTTAATGTTTTTATTGTCATCAACACAATGTAATGAGCTGAGAGAAATTTATTAATCTCGTGACATCTTTCTTAAGATGTAATGATGACAATATCACTATCATTGTACTGGTGTAGGTTTTCACGGCTCGATACATGATAATTGCTTTCAAAAGCTGCTCTTTTGGGATAGCCGCGTCGATCGCTCCCCCTCTCTCCTTCGCGACGTTGAGCCTCTCACGTTAGAGGCATCTTCAGGCGTTCTGTGTGTGAGTCATGTGTACAACTACTATTTGTATGTCCAGTGACTCCCTTCTCCAGCGTCACTCTCTTCCAGGGACAATGGAAGGGGGGTCCAATTGAAAGGGTTCTATTGTCTTGCTAGCATATTACAATTCAAATTAACCAGTTCTGACTCACGAACTAATTTGTATTTCTTGAATGCCTGCCCAGTTATTTAAGTACGTGGGGGGTGATCTCTGCTGATATTGTCCGTAGTCAGTGTTTTATAGCTGTTAACTGTTGATAAAAAAAACTGTCTTACAGGTTTGGCTGAGCTTTAATCTCATGTTTGCGGTTCATGATTTTGTCCGCCTTGTGAACCTCAAATGCTTCACGGATAAATCTTGGGCCTTTGTGGTGGATAGCAGCCCGTACACGCATCTTGTCAAATTCTGTGTTGTTTGTCTACACTGTGGGCTGGCATTGCTGATTTATCCGTATGCAGCGGACGCACTGCTGCCTCGTGTGCTCTCTTCTTTGTGGCTATTGTTCTTCCTGTTTGCCCGATGTACACTTCTGTACCACATTTTTTCATTTTCGTTTCCACCTTCACGTGCAGAATTTCCCTCATGTCACAACCGTCTGCAAAGTTTAGAGCAACCAACAAAACTTAAACATTTTTGGCGTCAACATATGGAAACAATTGTTGCAAATTTGAGGTGCCAAACCTGTGCTTGAATTTATGTTGAATAAACTACCCTGTCCTCATAAGCAAGCCTTGCACAAGCCAGGCCTTCGAGTATGATTGACACCCATTGTGCACATTATCTCATACGAGAAAAGTTTGTTTCCATTATTTGCTCCATCGTAACCGCTCTTTCACCACGCAGTTCGCAGCTTGAGTACTGTTCCTGAGTGCTACTCATGCCAGAGTTCTGGAATGGTACAGAGTGTGAGGTGGATTATCAATCACGGGGAGAAATGTCAGATGCTCGGGGAGACTATCAGTGGGTTGAACATAGCTCATGGTATGGGATTCGCAATTGTTTCACATTAAGTCTGCCGCCAATATAAGCACTATAGAATTGATTCATAGATCAAATTATGCCTCAGAATGATGGTAATTTATCAAATTGTGAGACAGCCAAATCATTACACACATAACGTTTACCTTTCTATTTTGCCATTTTTTCTACCCGTTCATTAGGTGGCCTGCAGGAAAAATGCTCTCGTGGGGTAATAGCGGAATGTCAGGCTCACAGTCCTGATTTGGCAGCTACTAAATTGGGAGAGGGAGGGATGCAACAACAACAAAAAACCTTCATAACATTCTGTGCCTTGACCTTCGTGAATGAAAGGCGGCCTTACATGCTCAGCATAGTTGATCAGCAATCATCACCCATCCGTGGGCCTCTGAAGAAAACGCCACCGTTATTTCCATGCCATCCATTTCCGTGTGCTCACTCGTTCGCGTCACGAGAGAACGCATGCATTGTCGTGGCCAGCGCCGCACGGTGCCTGTCAACTGCTGAAGATGGTCTCCTCTGAAACGTACTCTGAGCTTCGTTGCCAATTTATGTTCAGCTGAGGAGAAATCGGATCGTTGAAAGCACGCAGTTATATTAGCCAAAGCAGTGCAATGTGTTATTTTCCATTTCCCTCAGGATATGCTGTTTATTAATGGTCGAATAACCATGAAGGGCATTCTAAAAGAAAGGATATAGTCATAACATGGGTGTGAAAAAATGTACTGATTCTTGCAGTGTAATTGCATTAGTTAAAAATAGAACGGAGAGGGAAGCAAGAACAATTATATTCAGTCATTAAAAATCGCGGCATGCTCCAAACTCTGATAAATATTCTGCTCAAATTTAAACTATCCAAGCAAAACGTAATTGTTTTTGTTACGATTAATGAAATGCATCATGTGTAGCTTTCGTTTTTGGAGCCGTTGTGTATGTTTTGCATATGTACAGGCTTCGTTAAAATGCATTTTATTGCAGCTGCTCTTTGCTTAAGTCACTAAAGGTGCCGTTTAGTCTGTACCAGTAGTATTATTCTGCCATTTGGGTGCCAATGAAAGCGAATATGGTATTCTTAGGCTAGCAGTGCCATAGATTTATGTGGAAATATCTAGTGTGTAGATACTTAAAACCAATCAAACATTTGTTTAGCTCATCAAAGCCAATTTACATTCAGTAAAAGGTTATTGATGTCACATTAGAATTGTTTGTAAAATCTAACGTAAAAGCCGCGAACATTTCCAGTAGACCTTTATATGCCGACGTGATCATTGATTTGATTACGATCGTAATAAGGAAAATGTGTTTTTGTTTCAAATCTCATTCGGCCAGCAGACTATTGCGTCACACCATAGGATCACAGACAGCCACTGCATATTTCAAACAAACAGTAGGAATGAGATGTGAGGAGTGAATTGTGGAAAATAATGGGAAAACCTATGAGGAGTCTGAGAAAACTGGCGAGGATTAACATCACCTTAAAATAATTGACAATAATGTATATTCGATATTAACGATCATAGCGTAAGGATAAGCCATTGCTGACTTGGTTAAGTTCATGTCCCGGCCATGGCTGACATCAGTGGCAAGTAATACATAAAATGATACTAGGCATTTGCACTTCCCCCACCGCACTGACCAGCGTGGTGAAGTATGGTCAAAGCACCCCCACAACTAATATGGCAGTGGGAGGCCTAAATCCAGCAGTGGATTAACAAAGACTATAAAACTGAGTCTTGCTCCAAATGTTGAGTAAAATAATGAACACATACAGTACAATGAGTTTGCTTTAACATGTAACATGTGTATAGATGCCATGAGCAAACCGGGCAGAATTTATGCCAGAAGTAGCACTTTCTTACGTGAGTTTAAACAATTGAAAATCATAAACTCTATCACAGAAAACACTCAGACCCTTCAATAACATCTTCACCTCAGAGTGAATTCAAACATTGTGGCCATAATCTACGCAGTCATCTGGGAAGTTTTGTCAACTACAAAGCACCTGCGGTCAAGTTCATAATGCAATGTGCACATAAACATATGCTTTCAGTGTGACAGAAAGGAGGTAGTGACCGTACAGCCTGTGGTTTTACAGAGGCCATTCAATATATATGATATTAGACAAGATGAAGGAAATATTTTCTTTACATCATGTTAAACCTTTGTAGATCCAGTGTATTTATGTTATTTTGGAGGGCTAATCGTTCTGTTCTAAGGTACATAAATACATAAGCTCCCGTCTCTGTCTAATTTGATAAGTGGGGAACGTTACAGTTATATGACAAATGCTGGCCACATTTCCATCTCTCCTAATGAAGAAATATTTTCAATGAGTGATACATAGTTGTCATACACTGTGCAATGTACATGGCTCAATCGGTTAAACTACGCAACAGATCATGGTGGGCTGTGTGCAGCCCAAAAGGCTTGACGCTGCCCAAAAATAAACTTCA
>JAZEWT010000011.1:13427367-13451512 GCA_036362905.1 Mordacia mordax
ACAGCAGGAGAGACACAGCAAACAGGAGGCACAGCAAGCAGGAGAGACACAGCAGGAGAGACACAGCAAACAGGAGGCACAGCAAGCAGGAGAGACACAGCAAGCAGCCACCACCCTCTCGCATCCCTCTCTCCCAGTCAAAGCTGCTCATGCCCAGCGTGACATGGGCATCCGCAGCTATATCTTGACTGGAATATACGGGCTTGCAGCACCACCTGCAGAATAAAAACATTCAGTGACTCGCCTTGGTTTCGATAAGAGCCTACGTCATCGTACTCTTCCCCGAGACACACGAGACAACCTTTAGCATTGTTTTTTTCACTTCTCACCGTAATGTGATTTGTGAGTATACTGCTTGTAGTTCTCGTCTTTTCATAATCGTATCCCAATTAGATGTACACGTCACGAGACAAATAATCCATTCGGATCTTACCGAGCATCGATAACATGCCACAGAGCTACAGTATATCGGAGATAAACGCAAATAGTCTCGCACAAAAATAAAGTAGCGCTAAGCCACTCGCGTCCGCGAATGCGAGCACTGTTAATGTTCTTTCCATGACAGTGAAACCTATTTAATCCTACCGAATGGACTTTTGCCGAATTGAGTGTCGAATTAAATTAAACATGATGGGTTTATTTTTACAGCCATAGATAGCTTGGCACGGTGTCGTAGTAGTAGCAACTGAGGCTCACAGAATCAAAGTTCTGCCCGAGGCAGTTCAATTGCTGCCTCGGACGCCTTTCTGCGTGACGTTTCTGCGGTCTCCCCTTGTTCTGAGTGGGGTTTTCCTCCGGGTTCTCTGGTTTTCTCCATTAAAAAAAAAACTCATTAATTGGCCGATAACATCATAAATTATAGGAGGCACTGTCTGCTAAATATTGGCGCTTGTGTGGCTGCTTTCCCCTCGCGCGCACCTCCCTACGGTGTCCTCGTGCCTCTGTGTCCATGACTCTCGTCCATGACCAGGTGTTGAATTTGCGCGCTTCAAGTTTGCATTAATTATTATTTCGTTATTATCAAAAACTGCCAATACTTGAGAACTTGGTTGAACCGCAGGCGGCTCCCTGGATTTCCACCCTGGATTTCAACCCCGGCGTTCAGCATGCCAGCTCAGCCATTTAACCTCTCAGCCACCTGGTCAAATAAGAGAATCGGGGGTGGAATTGGACAAAAACTCACTCCGGTAGCGAAATTTCTGTGGTTCTCCTTCGATTCCACTCTAGAGTAGAACGCATTTTAATTATGCAAATATATTGGCATTGTGCTGCAAAAAAACCTATTGTGATGGCTTGGAAACTTCATCCAAAAGTAGCTATATCATGGATGCTGATGACGCTGAAGGAATTTTACATACTTATAAAATAAAATATATATGGTTATTGTGTAAAGAAATATATTAGGCTAAGTATGCTTTATCAGGAGCGCGATTGGCATATATGCCCGTGTTTATGCAATTTATTCATAAGTTTACACAATCAGCCTTCCACTAGAGTAGTCACAAGAGGGTTGACAAGCACATGTTTTAATGCAGTAGTGTTGATATCAAAATCATAACACCAGTCACAGAAGAAACATAAATTGCAAGTGGTTCACAAATATGATTAACACGAATAGCACATTCAGGTGCATATGCTAATTTGTTTCCAGCTGAAGCATCTTACAGTATTTTCTAGACATTATAAAGTGTGGTTCATGATATTGATAACAATGCTTTTGCACAATTTTAACTCCGGAGGAGCATAAGCCAACTTGTGATTTCATATTGCAGAATCTCAAGTTACTGAGTACATGTGTATGTGTGCATAACGTTGTAAAAACTATACATCCATCATTATGCACCCACCCCAATTTAAATATCACTAAGAATACAATTTATAAAACACGCACCTTACATGCCTGGGCATGGATAAGACACTGATACAGAGGCACAAAAAATCGCAGAAAAGGAAGGAATCGATAAGAAGAAGACAGATCTTATTATTTTTTTTAATTATGGTAGCATAGACCAGTGAAGTAGGGATGAGTCAAGGCTTTTTTGAAACGTATTATAATATTTTAATACACTCTGGCAGCTGTCTTGCCAGATAAAACAACCTTTACTCTAACTTTTTTTTAAACCATCGAATTCATTTTCGTATAGAGCATTAACAATGACGAACATTTCAATCGCTATCACTGTCAAAGTGTAACACCCAGCCAAAAGCTCTGTTACATGACCATTCCTTGACGCTTTATTTACACGCCGAGTACCTGCTATTTCAAAAATGCACAGTATGAAAACTCATGTCTTCTAAAAAAAAACGAATTCAAAGATGCTGTTACAAATTAATGTTAGTTAAGCATTTAACTGTCATTTATCTGGCCAGACATGTTTAATTTATTAAGGTTGTGAGTTCAAATCCCAGCTGGCAAATGGTTCAGTTATTCCTCAGTGGTTCATTATATTTCATTCACTTTGGTGAGAAGTCGGTAATTGTCCTATGGAGAGAATGGTCCACGCAACATAACATTGAAAATGTTCACCACTCAAGGCCACAGGAGGTCAGTGCTTGATGCGCGTCTCTTTTGATACTGCACGTGAACCTCACTGGATACTATGGAATCTCAGTCACTTCTTGTCAAACCACATCACGAAGGGATTGGATAGTGAATATTTCTCGAGCATACCCAGCAAAATGCACTTCAAACCTGGGTTACGGGTCCTATTGGAAGCTGAATAAAATTGTGTTGGAATTACGGTATTTATCTGACAAAGGACACGAACACAATGTTCACATTGATGTTATGATGTAATGAGAATTGCTATCCAAAGCTATTCTTTCGGGATAGTCCTAACGAACGCATCTTTTCTCTCCTTCGAGATTTCTCACCTTGCTGAAAACGTCTCAGGGTACAGCTTTGGAAAGCGATTCTAATGCATGCATCGAACCGTGGAAATCTACAGCTATACATTATGATGTTATTTCACAATCCTATTCATCTAAAAAGATGGTACTCTGACAATAACGTATAAGATGTAATATTATACTTAAGAGCATTCGGTATATATGCAGTCAACTGTGTACCATTTTGTTTGTCTCGGTTTAATACCATTTACAGTGTCACACGTGATAATATAAATCGTTTAACGGGACAACAAACATGAACACGTGTACTATAAAATACTGCTGCAAAAAAATTTTAAATCACAAAACCATGAAATTCAAACAGCAGTAAAGGTATACTGCACGTACAAATAATGTAAGCCGTAAATACTTTTCTGCAGTGTATTTTACATTATAGGCTAATAGTGATGTTTATTGTCGCGACGTTTTATTCAGTAAAGGAATCATGCAGCACACGATGACATCAGCGATGCTTAACTACATGTATTCCTTAAGTGTCTATTACAAATCTCCAAGGATGAAAAAGGTAGGATGTGGTTGAGAGTCACCTGCGCGTTAAAGATGACCACCACTGCCTGATGCCTTTACTACAATGAAGTACAACATTGTTATTTCACTTAACCAACAGAGTGAACCACGTGTAAAACGTTACACTTCGTTTAAAAAAATAGCCAACCCAAAACATGTCGTCAGCTGAGACGATTGTGGGAACAATCAAGTGCCTCAAGGTCTGTTACTTGTGCAAGGTCATACAATTTGACCCATGATACTTTGTTAAATGGATATTGAGATACTAACGCATTATTCAGAGCAATGGGACACATTATTCTGCTGTCAGAGACCACATCCAATATCTCACAATAATACCCAGCTGAATTAAAAGCGATAAGAATAGCCAACCTATTCATGCATGGCCACCAAACTCACGTATGAGTGAGACACTAAACTTAATGCGTGCTCTCATGCGGTTACAAAACATACATTATTTAATGACAGCCTGTTATGCGTTCCTGGGTAAACAAGTATAATAGCAAATAAAATAGATTTTAAAAAACATTACGGGTACAAATTCCCCAGTAAGACGACCTCAATTATTCTACGACCACTGCTTAATCTGTCTTTCAGAATTTAATGCTGAACGGTTTTGAAAATACATCCACACAAACAAAATTCTGGAAGTACAATGCGTTAAACAAACTCACTATCAACATGTTCTTCTGGAGGAATTATTTTTTTTTAATATGATGAGCGTGCAAGACATTTTTAAATTCATGTTAATCCCGCTCTGGTCTCTTTTCTTTATTTTTCTCATTTACACGGTGACACTCTCACATTGCCTGATATGGCCAGCCTTTGACCTTTGTTGTTTAAAGAAAATCATTAAGCTATTGTCATAAATTAATAGGTTTGCGCATAGTTCACAGCTGAATTGCTTTCAAAGTCAAACTATTCACACGAATTCATTACTGAGTATGAATGCTGATACTAATATTATTAGTGAACAACAAAACATGAGAGTGTTGGAATGAAAACTATTTTACTCGATAATTTAAAACCAAACTAATGGCTGTTTCATACGCTTCAACTGTGGTTGAGAGTTGGAATGGGCGCTCATCTCTGTGAGAGGTAAAATCGGTTCATTTTATGGGAGGTCAAGGGCGTGTGTCCAATGGAAGGACTGTTCACCACCGTACGTGTCCAATGGAACGACTGTTCACCACCGTACGTGTCCAATGGAAGGACTGTTCACCACCGTACGAATCCAAAAATCACGTTAACCCTATGGTGACTCATCAACTGACGAGCTGAGTACACACCTCCACACCCGTATGTGATCAAGCCAAATGACAGGTCAGAGTACGCATTCCACAGAGCAGGTTTAACACTTTAGCGCACTTTCCTGGTGTGTAGCGGATATCCTCGTAAATGAGATGTTTGTCTTGGAGCATTTGGACAACAGACACATGCATGCATTGAAAGTTTGAAGCGAATGATATTGTTGTTGATATGCCGTTCGTATGTCGTTGTTGTTGCTGACATCCCGTTCTCGCCGCAGTTCTGTGCAGCACTTTATGACCCTCGGGTGAAAAGCGCTCTGGAAGTGCAAATATTATTTTTTAAGTAATTTGCATGCAAATTTGCACTGTCTGGCATATGTGAACAAGGGCTTAATTTCAGTGTGAGGTGGTGACTAAAGCTGACCACTGATGTTAGCTGCAGCCGGAAATTGAACTTATATAACCGAGTTCAGAGCCTCGTGGGAGGACCAGTCATCTTCCCCCCACCCCATCTCAGAGTTCCCATCGTGTGATACGGGTTGACTTTACCCCAGTTGATTGAGAGAGGCTGGAGTCCTCCTCACTCACTGCTCACACGCTGAGTGTTCATGGGTGGGTGG
The DNA here is from genome assembly GCA_036362905.1 of Mordacia mordax. Lineage (NCBI taxonomy): Eukaryota > Metazoa > Chordata > Hyperoartia > Petromyzontiformes > Petromyzontidae > Mordacia > Mordacia mordax. The sequence continues at coordinate 13,432,655 of JAZEWT010000011.1, forward strand.
TACCAGAGGACACTTGCACCAGGTGTGGGCGGGGGGCATCACGGCAGCTACGGCGGCTGCTGCTGGTCATCAGGAATCCTGGCACTGTGTACGAGCCGCTGTGGTCACGCGAGGCGTGGCCACGCGACACTTCTTGATGCGACCTCGTGAATACGTTTTTATCAGCCCAAACAAGTACTGCTGTCTCTTCAGACGTGATAATAACCACGAGAACATCCCTTCAGTTCGTCTGCTCTGCTATGAACCCGAGTTCCTGCTTGGAGCTCTTTTGTTGGCCAGTTCGGACGCTTATGTTGCAGGAATTCAGTCTCTGGAGCTTGAGCTTGCAAGGTAACTGGGTACTTTCTGCAGTACTAGTGATAACGTACATCTTTCACGATTAAATAATTTTAACACTCCGTTTATACTGTATTCTACCAAATTAACAACCGGTGGGCCGTGACTCACCAGTGGGCTGCGAGCGCCACCTCGTGGTCAGTGGAGACCAAACCCAAGTGGGCCAAGTGGGAATTGAGGTACAAAACATTGAGAACCCCTAATTTAGAATATCCTTGCAGTGTAACCGTATTTGAATACTTCTTCTAATAGAATTTTGAAAGCTATCGTAACATTTTATGGGGAACATGAGAGGCCAGTTCAATTACAGATAAAACGGAAAACATATCAAAAAATGTAACACGCACAACACAGTTCCATCCAACATTGGGACGATCTATATAAAATAGCCGTGACATCTCTCAACCATTCGTGTATAGTCAGGATTATTAAATTTAGTGAAGCAACACATTTGAAACAAATGGCTTCCCAACGTCTGGGATGTGGAAATTCTCAATTTATAATTGGAAATGCAAGAGATCAGAACAGCAATGCCAATAAAATGTAAACAAGCATGCACAATTCACGAGCGTATTGTGTGTGTTTTCCCGCATCACATATCTTTTGATGTCAAACCTAATATTGTTAAATATATTTACTTATTGCCTGCCAGGGTCTAAGCAGGCGTGTCGCCTTATTCCAAAGAGTAATTTAGTCGCTCCCATTTGCAGTGGGGGCCCTTTTTTTAACATAGTTGCTGGCTATAAGCCCAAAGGCCTACAGCGTTCTGCGGCCAGCAATAAACGGCACTAGAAAATTAATAATTAAGTTTGTTAATGTGTTTTTTTGTCACTGAGCATGTTTAAATGAGCTTGGCAATCGACGATTAGAGGCATTATCTTAAAAACCAAAGAGTTAAATTTCGATAATTGTGCTGATTGGACATACCATTTTATATGTAAATAATCTCTAACAATCAAGATGAGAACACGAGATTATTGGCAAGGCTATGGAAAACACATTCGAATCCTGCATTTATATACCAAAGTATAAACTTGCAACAATGCAATGAAACACGAAACATTCGCCATTATGCCATTTGAAATTTTATAACATAATTTGAAGTTAACTAATAAAAACGGTCCAGTAAACTAAGCTGCCAGGTATAATTTGTGTTTGCACAACTGGTACATCTCATCTCATTATCTGAAACCGCTTAATCCTATATAGGGTCACGGTGAGCCGGAGCCTATCCCGGAAACACAGGGCGTAAGGCAGGAATACACCCGACGACGGGACGCCAGTCCATCGCCGGGCATTGCGGGACAATTTTAGTCTGCGAGCCAATCAACCTATCCAAGAGCATGCTTTTGGACTGTGGGAGGAAACCGGAGTACCCCGCGAAAACCCACACGGACACGGGGAGAGCATGCCAACTCCACACAGAAAGGCACCCGAGCCGAGAGATTCGAACCTGGGACCTTCTTGCTGTGAGGCGTCAGCGCTAACCACTGGGCCACAGCGCCGCCCACGCAACTGGTACATGCAGAATCCTAATCCTAAAATCTGTGAAAATAATTCCTCTTATCTGCTAAATCACCCTAGCTGCTTGTGCTACATTAGCGAAACTCACACTTATATATAAGCGTTAGATGTATTGACAACCTCGAGGTGGCTTATGTAAGAGTGCATTTTATAAATGTGCGAATCTCAAAGGTTATATTATCCACCGGTTCCATTGGCTCCAAAGCACCCGCAGTATAAATAAAACATAAAATTACACGTAGCTTGACTACTGGGTCAGGTTTTACAGGTTCAAATTTTGCACACCTGCTGTCCACTATTCCATGACTGCCTGGAAATCATTTGTGATTGTGCTGCTGCCCAGTGAAAAAAGACCTCACGAAGTAGACTATGGGGCGGCAGGGTGGCCCAGTGGGTAGCGCTGCCGCCTCACAGCAAGAAGGTCCCGGGTTCGAATCTCGGCTCGGGTGCCTTTCTGTGTGGAGTTGGCATGTTCTCTCCGTGTCCGCGTGGGTTTTCGCCAGGCACTCCGGTTCCCTCCCACAGTCCAAAAAACATGCTGTTGCATAGGTTAATTGGCTTTCAGACTAAATTGCCCGTAATGCCCGGTGATGGACTGGCGTCTAATCATGGGTATATCCCTGCCTAGCGCCCTGTGTCTGTCTTGATAGGCTCCGACTCACCGCAGCCCTGTCCAGGACTAAGCGGTTTCTGACAATTAGATGAGATGAAGTGGACTATTCGCTACATAGCCAGGGGGTAACTGCAGATGGTGGTGGCATCTTCTCACCCGTGCTGAATAGGGGCCCAACAAACCCCGCCGGCACAAGGTGAACAGTTGATGATAGATGTTTATTATTACGACAGAAAATACCCAGTAAGCTTGCAAGCTCTGAATGTGTGATTTCTGCAATACAACAAACGTACGAACTGACCAACGCAACAGCATAGAAAATCAAAAGGTTCAGTAAATAAACTCACAGCAGCATCTTGTGCAAAAATGAAACCCTTACCACAATCATAATATAAAGGGTAACACGTAAAATTGCACAGCACAAACATGGCCAAGGATTCCAATAAATAAATAAGAGATAAAGACGTGTAACAGTGCGATGGGAATAAATTGAAGAGGCTTTTTGCTTAACCAAAGGAGATAGCATATGCATCCTTTTAAAACCCCAAAAATCACTTTATGCAATTGCAGCTACAGAGCAATTTGAATTCTCATTGGGATCTAAGGTGGGCCGATTATCGTCGTGTCTATAGCCTCAAGCTCGTGGAAATATCGTTACCAAAACGAAGGGCAGCTGCTACAAAAGCCCTTTGCCCTGCAGGTTGATGAGCACCTCGGAACATTTAACACACAGAAGGTTTAGCTCGCTTTAGACTGAAACACACAGAAGGTTTAGCTCGCTTTAGACTGAAACACACAGAAGGTTTAGCTCGCTTTAGACTGAAACACACAGAAGGTTTAGCTCGCTTTAGACTGAGCACTGTAACCTCTGGTCTACGAGTGGGCCTCTTCATTCAGGTGTCAAGAACATACTCAAGCAGGAATCTGGTACCAATATAGCTGTGTTGAGGTTTATTACGGTAGACTGCACAGTCTTCATAAATAAAATGGAATTATATATTCAGGTAATAAAGCACCTGTCACCCAGAGGTTCCAAGGTGCTGCAGGAAAATGCATCGGTAGGGGACAGACAGCCACACAGCCAGTACGAATCCACAAAACAGTCCGTGTATGATGGCGAAATCAATTTAATTAAGCAGTGTTTATTTGTAGCTGTAGGAGGAAACCGGAGAACCTGGAGGAAACTCATGTAGAGCAAGGGGAACATGACACAGAAAGGGGCCTGAGGTAGAATTCGGACCGTGTCTGACAGAACGTCTCTATGAGGTGCAGATGTTACTTACCACTACTCATTTGAACTGGGAATTACTTTGCAAAAAAGCTGATTCTGTCAATTTTCATCTCTTGATGTTCACAACAAATGATTTATAAGTTCCACAAACTAAAACTTTCTTTCATTAAAATTCCACACGTGAGAAGTGATTGATCTGGGCTGACTGAAAAATATGTCTAGGACTGGGTCTATGACAATCCTATTGCGTTTGTTTTGAATGGAGGGAACCTTCACACAATCCTGTAAAAGACACAACTCAAACAATCTAAATGTACCAACTTTACAAAGTTTTTGTTATATCTATACAGATGTTATCTTGTTGACATCTTCAGCAGTGACAGTGGAATGGAATGTTCCTTGTGTTTGATGCATATTTTGTTCGTAAACTAAAATTTAGTGTTGAGAGCAATATATGTTATAGAAATTGTTGAAATGTTTAGCAGCCGAACACAACAAAATGCCAATAGACTGTATGATATGTGCTTTAGTTTGTATAATAAGAACGTAGAATTCTGAAAATGAATAATGGATGTGTGGTATCCCTTACCACAGTTTATATTCTTAAGATTTTTAAAACGTCGCTGTACTTTCAAGCACACACGTTTCAACATTTAATTTCTATTGAACAACGTTATCATTTCCCATTACATGTTGCAATCATATTTAAATTATTCTATCTGATCTATACATCGAGTTTTCCTTACTCGTGGTTTCTCTATTCACAGTTACAGATACCTGCATATTCCACTCGCCCGGCCTGAGAGTCGTTTTCGAAGCTTCTCAAACTGGGAGATACAGACTGAGTGAGTGGAGATATAAACTGGGTGAGTGGAGATACAGACTGGGTGAGTGGAGATACAAACTGGGTGAGTGGAGATACAAACTAGGGGAGTGGAGATACACTGCGAGAGACTGGTCAGTCCCCCTTCGCCCCTACTATAGCAGATTCGCTGGTTTCATGCGCGACCGCGCTCGCTTGTACCTGACCCTTGGCGGTGCCCCTGAGTGAACCAATTTCCACTCCCTGGGAAAAAAAAAAACCTTGGAAGGTTACCCCTCCTACTGAGGGTCCTGGTCTAAAACCCATAATCGTGGTCTCGGGGTGCACCAATGTGGGCCTCTACGCTACATCGTTGTTGGATGTGGGTGCGCGGCAGCCGTGGCAATTACAGGGCACACACCAGTTTGTCGTGTAATGGCGTAAAATGCGGACAGCCAGTGCAGAAGACTAGGCTTCGAGCCTAGCGGATGCCAAGCCTCTAGCAAAGGCATCAACATGACCTATGATATGAAGGTCAAATGATTGTTCATTGGTACAATATAGGATACAGTTTTAACTAAGTATTAACCAGGTACTGGAACAAATATGGAAGCAAACCATCCTAACAAGTATTGGACCATTATGTGTGTTCAGTCAATCAAATGTGTATTTTACCTCGTTATTCTGGGACAGTTTGTTAACCATAATGCAATACAGCCTAAAAAGGTTTTTTTTTTGTCAAAGTATGATCGAGGTCATTCAAATTATACACAAATTGATTATTTTGGGAACAGCAGTTAAAATCCTACGAATGAATATTTCACATACATTTTGAGTTAAACAGAATAACTTTGGTAAACACGTACAAGCCCACTTCATTACTTTCTGTGTTTTGCTGAAGTGGGCTGCTTACAAATAGAGTCCTTACAGCACTCGGAGAATTCCATCAATATGGAAATGTGGCTTGCACATAATTAAAGCAAAACAAACAGCAAATGTATTTTGAGTAACACACATTTTTCTAAACTTGTAATTTGTTTTCCTGCATATGCCGATTGGACTCCATGATAATGGAAGGTCCTAATGTTTTGGTGGTCACAAAAATACTTAGAATGGGTTAAATCCATTGTAATTATATTGTTGCCAGTGACATATCTACACACATGTTCACTTCTCAAGCATAGGTACAGAGAAGTGTGCAAGTATAGCTGTTATATCTCCGTGCACACTTATGACAGACATTTTGTTGGGACAGCCATTTTAGTTTACATTATGTGTTTGCATGGGTAATTGGTTCCCAATGTTAATGAGTGGTGCCAAGCCCTGCGCCGTGCCAGGCTAGGTGCATCTTTACGCTCGTGGTGTGGAGGCGGGCCGTTCGCCGGGTGATGGCGGTTTGATTGTGCTGGGCGTGGGACGATACGGTTGGCTTGGAGACGTGGGGTGACTTAGCCCAAGAAGGAAAACGTCGCTCTTTGGCGTGGACCTTCTAAGGTCTGGGGGGGGGGGGTTATATAAGGGGCGAGCGATCCGAGTGTGGTTCATCGGTGTTTGAGGGGTAATTGTGGAGAGTTTGTTGTGTTGTGTTGTTGATTGTTAGTGTTGCATAGGGGTTAAATAAAGGTGATTTATCATGAGAAGGTCATCTCGTCTCATCACCTTGCGTGTCGGCGGCAGGGATGAGGAAGCCTTCACGTCGGCGCGAGCGATTCGGGAGCCCAAGGACACGGGACGAGGAGGCCGATGTCCGCGTGGTTCCCGACAAATGCATGGGGAATGGAAGGGAAGCAGTCGAGCTCATGAATGGAAGCAGCAGCAGCGTGCAGGATTGCTGGAAAAGAAAGAGCGAGGCTCAGCTCTCTCAAACCAAGTTGCTGAACTGTCACGATGCTGAGAACACGATTCAAAAGTTCTTGTTACACCGTTCACATTGATATTTAGTGAGAATGAGGGACGCTGCTGTCGTGCACAGGGTAAATCAGATGCCGACATTGGTGGCTGCGAGCTGTGACGCGTGTTCATAAAGATTTACATACAAATATATTTGCATTCTTATTCTAAAGGCAATGTGTGTAGAGATTCTCATATACATTAACCGTTACACTTAGAGATTTAAGATCTGTTTATACACGTGCCTGATGGAGTCTGCAGATGATATGACCTTCAGAGGCGTGATGCCATTGAAAATGCTGGAACTAAGAGTATGCACATATACAGCGCTGTTGAGCGATGTAAGAGAGTTTAACATTCTGTTTTATGTGTTTGTCGTTTTGTGCGTGCGGTTTTACTAAAAGCCTTCATTCTGCGTTTGTATACAAGCAACCAGCGGGTTAACTCACTGGATAGCTTTGCGATGCAGTGCTGGCCAGAGAATCATGGCCTAATGCTCCAAGAATTTCTTGCCAATATTATTATTATCAAATTCTGTGCTGTCACAACATGTGCCGACTCTCCTCTGCAGCACCAGAGCAATTTATTCATAGCCCCATTAATACGTGGTGACATTTTTTTGAATCCTTGGACGCACAGAGGTTAAGTGCAGTGTTAATTGCTCATATAGCCAGCCAACCTGAACAAGATTAAAAAAACACTAATTAGCTGATATGGATCACGTTCCCTGAATGCAGAGGAGCAGAGGTGTCAGGACAACGGAATGTAGGTAAAACTCTGAAGCAGATTATATATCAAGGCTAGACATGTACTATTAATCCATGACCTCCCAGGTAACTCCGAATCTATCGTCTTATTTCTGCAACATTTAGTCCCGGCACACTAAAGTAAAAATCCAATTTCACACCATTCTCTCTTAGTGGATCACAACATACCAATGTCTAGGTGTCCAAACGAGCACTGCACAGGGGTCTCCTCCACTCATTGTCCGCAGACAGCAGTGCAATTCCACGTTCTTATTGTGATAATTACTACGAGTGGAGTGCCCACCTACCCAATGGGCAATCTATTTTTTGGCGTGTAACACGTTCTTCTGACGTTAGTATATAGGTGCGAGAGTGCTTAAAAGGGTTGATGATGGTACAAAAGTGGTTACACAACGACAGTGAGCAGCATCAACAGTCCTAGTCAGAGGACTTCAATGCCTTACGGAACAAGTGAGTCTTGAGAAGGGATTTTGAAGATGCCCGGTGATTCAGCTGACCGAATTTCCAGTGGTAGGGGGATTTCCAGAGTCTGGGAGCAGCGAGTGAGAAGGCTCTGTCACCCATGCCACTGAAGGGCCACGTGCAATGCATTCATTGGATTGGGGAAACATCATCTACAAGAGTCGAGCCATTTTGATTTCTGCTCCGCTGGTGTGAAATGCTCGCAATCTTCCACCACAGAGCTTGGATTGAGGGATCAACCATTTATAAGTAATGCTCAACTGCTGGGCTATGGGTAGGCCGAGCACAGGCCCAAAGGGCCCAAAATGTCATCAAGCAGCCAGAGACAAACAACACCATCATAGTTATATATGATTGTAACAAATTGCAAAGGGGCTGTTATCAAGCATCTATAAAGACTGGCACGGCACACGGCGAGGTAGTGTGGCTCGTACCATACCTGGCCACCTTTGTACTGCTTAGAGCAGTTCATAGCATAGTGAGCCAACTCCCTTTACTTACATTTAACTTGTCTCGTCTTATAATTTTAATGACATTAGCCACGCCGATAGTATTGCTATAAGATTATATGTATGAGTTAATAAATCAAATGGTGTCCAGTGCAATTTTACAATATGTTTATATGTGAACCTGTTAACTATTCTCGTGTTTATGTCTATCATATCGTTTTCTACTACCGGTGTACATTTCTCTGTTGTAACTTGGCTACCTCTGCTAGCTGGAAAACTGTTAAAAAGAGCTACAGAGGTTAACCATTCCTTCCCACTTAAATAGAGACTGACGGACGCACAAAGACATGCACAACGTGCACAGGAACATATATGCATACATCGAACGTGGAATTAACATTCATTTTCTGATGGGATGTTTCGTGTTTTGCCTCTTCACTGATATTGGACCCATAATTTGATCACCATGTTCATCTTCAGTGTACTGCTCGACTAATCCCTGCAGGGATGCACAAATGTTGCATTCACGTTCAGGCATAAACATCACCGTTTAATTTGCAAGAGCAAAAGGTTATTTCATTATTCGAATTTAACGGCACTGGAGCATTAAAAAAAAAAGTTATTGTTGTTGATTTGTTGTTATGTCGTTGTTGTTACTGACAAGCCGTTCTCTCCACAGCTCTGTGCAGCGCTTTGTAACCCTCGAGTTAAAAATACTCTAAAAGTACAATTATTATTACATATTCTAATTTAGAACAACTGAATGAGGGCAATGCAAGAGTGAAGAAAGCTTTTCCATTTTGTAGATATAAAACGTAGCACCAAGTAGATTTTAGCCACATAATTCATGACCTTTCCCTACCTCCGTTTCTGAGCATGTTCCACACATTTATATTGCATGCGCATAGCATCCACGCTTACACCTGAATGCAATATCAATATGCTGTCTTAAGTATTGTGCACATAATATGTGTTGTGACAATATTCATGACACTGCAGTAGCACTTATTTTTTAGAGCAGATCCTACCCAGTGGCTTGCTTGCCAAATATGACTCACCGGTTTACTCTTGAATTAAACAAATTTCAGTGAAAATCTGGATTTCACCTCCCTAATTATACAGTGCGGTGTGACATCAAACCCCTCTCGTGAGCAGATCTAAGATGAGGAAGTAACGGTGCAGCGGAGCATGTCTTGCTCACACCACTGATGGATGGATCTCCACTACAGGGAGGTCTAGAGCTGCTCTACACCAGTCGTCTCCAACCTATCGATCACAATCGACAGGTTGATCCCCGAGACTTGGACTGTCAATCTCAATGTAGTCAATGTAGGCTCGTATATAATGAGTCACACGTGTAATCGAATCTCCATGCGATGTAGAGACATAATCAAGGGGGAACCGATTCGCTAGTAAACTCTGGTCCAGTTTTGTAATAGATTCAGAAACTAAGTGTATGAGTGTTTTAATAAACATTTAATGAAGTATTTTTTTAAGGGTAGAGCTAGTGTTGCATTTAGAATTTCAACGTGATCGTGTGCTTGAATATGGTGGGGACCATTGCTTGAGAGACCATTGCTTGAGAGGGCATTAGGCTTGCTCTCTTACAGCGGCCCCTTGTCTGCGAATTCGTGTGAAAACTCGCACTTTATCCCACCACGACACACACACAACACTCCGATCGACTAATGCTCGGTTAAACAAACACAACCCGAGATATGCCACGCTTTCTGGGCATTACTGTGCTCGCCAAGATCTCATTAAGAGGAAGCAATTCTAATCAGCACTGTTTAACTGTAGTTGACATTATTTTTCTGGCACTTTCCAGGCAACAGGCTCTTGACAAATTACGTATACAGGGTGTGGCAAAGACCAATGAAATAACTTGGTGAGGTTTAACATTTATAATAATATTTATTTCCTCGTGCAGAAATTGTTCAGTATCATCCATCATGTTAAACACATATGTTGAAACTTACCACTGCACTTAGAATATTAAAACCATTGTTGCCAAATCAGTGCAACCAAATATAAAAATGATTAGTCTCAGGAATGTGACATGCCACATGATGTGTAATCACCGAGCATTTACGGGCTACATCACGTACCGAATCGCTGTAGTTCTGTACCGTAGTGGCAATCAAAGTAACCATGATGGATGGAGACACGTGGGGCTGCAATAATAACCCGAACTCCCATATCCCATCCTACAATGTTGCAGGGACCTGTTTAGATGGAAATTCTTTCCATCGCACCTTAGCACACGGCCCATTTGGATATCACTCGTGAGCGGAAAATTACAGGTGAAATTTCTATTACACACAAATTCCATCGTCAAGCCGCGTGAGATATATCTTGGAAGGTGGACACGATTAGACCTGCAAGGGATAAGTATCGAGTCAGGAAACAAAGTGCCACAAGAAATGCCATTGATCTTCCTGACCCTTGGGCACAGGGGCTTGGCTAAAGCGTGCCAATTTCATTAGTTCCTCAGGTGACCCCTCTACGCCATGCGGCGACATTGTATAATGTACAGCAAATGGTAACGGTAAGAATACAGCCCCACGATTACTCGCACATACCACTGTGCTGGGTCGAAAGCGCCTCCACTATGGAGCAGGCTTTAAAAAGCCACCTCCAGTCGTGACTCTAGCCTAATAATAATAAATATAGTTTATAAGGCATGGCACATATTCTTTCAGGTGCCAAGGTATTATTCATTCGAAGAGAGAACGACTCGGAGGGAAGGAGTAAGCCATTGCGGTTAGCCGGGCGCCTTTCCTCCAGACACTGTGTCCTGTATATTACGATGTTATTGGCCAATTCATTAACGAGCAGTGTTTTTAGTTGTAACCCACGCAGAACAGAGGGAGAAAAAATTCCACCAAAAAGGTGCCCAAAGCAACAGTCAAACCACCTCGGGTAGGACTTTATACCTTAAACGCGCAGATGTTACCACTGCACCACCGTGCCAGGTATAATTCAAGTAGCACACACAACTGTGCCCATTTGTACCGCTCGGTGTACAGAGACGAGTGAATTTAAGAAACGTGGACTATTTCTTCAACGGCAACATTGGAGGCCCAGCGTATTTACCATTACACCACAGCAGCATCTCACTCCAGAATAAGAGCTGATCTCATCATTGCGTCACCGCAGTAATCATCCCCTAAGACGTGTCCCTCTCCTTGGGCTTACTAATGTCCAGCCTTGAGCCATTACCCCCTTTAAGTCTTGCCCTATCTCACTTATTTACATCTCTTATCGAAGTATGGTTTCTAATTCATACGCTCCTCCTGTCTCAATGTAATTTCAAACATGAATCTCCCTGTTCTTAATACCTTTGTTTAATTTTCTTTAATGATGTCTGTGTTTGTGATCAGAGTTAATGTCAGTCTCGCCATATACCTTCTAAAACCAACTCGTGTGCGTCTATTCTTCTTTTCTCACATATAATTCAAATTTTCAGAACCAAAGTTTTCATGGGTAATTTTTGTTTTGCTTATAAATATTTTGGGGCACATTTTCTGTGGGTCATTTCGATCAGCCGTTGTAATTACCACGCCCCGAGAAAATATCAGATTATTGTGCTTTTGTTTCTCCAATAACATTTCCTCTGTATACTACATTGATAAATCATGTTTCTGTGTAATATTATCCTCTGCACTGGGCTCTACATTGCTCTCTATCAGCCCGACACTGAAAAAAATCATCGTCGTGTTTTTCAACTCCCCACCAGGCCAGGTTTAACTGTGTCTCAGCGTAGCTGTAAAGCTGCTCGAGCAATAATTCTACCTTGTGTGAAATGCAACCACACGCATATTACTACGTCAGTAAACTCAACGCTATCCCAATAATAAAAAAAACATCTCGCAACCAGACTCATTTGGAAGAAAGCCTTGTTGTTTATAAGAAAGTATTTGTCAAACTGCAATTAAATAATTATGCATAATGAACAAAATGAAATCAACACCTTACACATTCAATTCACACGAGATGAATTCGCTATTAATTATTGTCTAAATAAGTTGAACATAATTGAGTTTTTAATTGTACTTATCCTCAATTGAAACAACGAAAGTGGTTTTCTTGCAAATACGATTTTTCTTCAGCTCTTCTTCGCAAATAGTCACATTACATCGTCATACAAACAGCAATCATCATCACTCATACCGCAAAACCCTGGCAGGGCCCTCCAGCAAAATGTTAATAAGCTTTCACTGCTAATCAAGCACAATAATAACAACAATATTCTGATTTGCTCCTCTATGATCTCATATCCTCCAACACGAAAATACACAATGCTCCCAAATATCTGCACATATCTGTACAGTAGCTACCGTCTAAGTATGATGAATTCTAAAATGCATATTTATGTGCGAATGTGCGTGTATGTTTGTGTGTGTGTGTGCAATAATGGACAATCTGCCAGGGCCACATCCTATGTGGGTGTAAAATCCCAACCATGACATCTGTTTTGGTATTTCCTTAATAATGCTGCAACCACCCTGCTCCGGGAAGGCTGGGCCAATGTGTTGCTATGGCATAATTGTGCCACACGCTGATGGAACAGACGTGGCAAAAAGTGCCCATGCAGAGAGCAGCAAACGCTTGAGCACTTCCATGTGGTCTGCTCATGGCTGGAACAGTCATCCATATGTAGCAATGTGCCTATGCACTGCTTAGGCCTTGTAGGTGCATGCCTGTGATTTGCTGGCTCACGCCACTCGTACCAAAAGGGCTTCTGCCGGAGTAATCTTTAAAGAGGCTCTCTCGTGAACTCGCACAAGCTGTTCATAACTCACGCTCCCGAAGTGTAAGTACGGACACAACTGTAACCAGGCACGCTCGTGTGCATCAACAAAACATCACGAGTAGAAATAATATTTCTATGTTCGCAATGCATAAACCATGGTAAGACTAATACAGAATGTGTACATAAGTAATCCATGTATTACATCCACTGCTGGGCTGCCACCTTCCCTGCAACCAATTCACCTAGCACCTGCAATCACATCTGGAGTGTATTCTCTCCCTTGGCAGCAACCCCGTAGTTAGTCTTTACCACCAGAAATCATCCCTTGTAGAGACATGTCATGCCCAACCCCAATTGCTCTTCTTAACAATCCTAAGCGATGTTTCTAACTTTACGTGTGCTCTTCTAATGCATTCGACTGCATATGCACCGCCATATATGAACAAAAAAACAAATCTAATCTCTTCTTGAATCTAATTGTGCTGCCAAATTCTGACGAGAATCATCGCATCACAAATGAAGCGAATCGCTACATGCCACTTCATGGCGCACGACGAACCGTGACTTTACGGAACCATTTATAAAATCACACTTTGCCTGTGAATGCACAAACATGTATATATGCAAGTATTGCACATTCGGCCGATACAATTTGCACAGTGGAGGCTTTAGGTGTAATACCTCGCTTCCCCCAGTGTTATCATCAGGCTCCCGAAACTGATGGATTTCCCCAACGGGCAAGCCCTCCCACTCTCATTACTCCTCGCTTATCCAGTGTAATTGGATTTTCAGAGCTCACGGGAAGGGAGGAAATCCCAGACTCACAAAATAAAACTGTTCAGAATTCCTCATCTGTGTCCCTCTGGCTTCATTTAATTTTCGTTCCACTGCACATTAGGCAATATTGCTGTATAACATTATTGTGATGTTTACTGTGATAATAAAACAAATAACGATTTACTGACCGGTGCAAATTCACTCCTAAAATAGGTCACTGGGAGAGATACCATAAACAGTTACGTGATGTCTTGTGTATAATGTTAGATAACATGACATGCTGTGAAGATGATAATGATGATGACGCACAAAATAACACTATTGCAGAAAATTGCAAAAAATACTAGCCAAATATTCCAAATCAATTAATGCATTCCTTTAAAATCTTCATTACTAGGCAGTGTGGTTTTAGGCTGCAAGAAACCGTTTGAGCTATGTAGCTCTTTTTAACATTTGCCCAGTGGGGAAGGGTAAGCAAGTTTTAACAACTCAAGGCACTGGGGGCAATTTAGTTAGGATAATTATACGTTTGGACTGTGGGAAAAAGAAACCAGATGACCTGGCAAAAACACACGCGGCCATGGAGAAAACATGCAATCTCCATACAGAAAGGTAACCGAGCCAGAAATCGAGCCCAAGATCTTCCCTCTTGTTGTTAGGCAGTAGCACTACTCACCGTGCCACTGTGCCATCCACATCAATATTTAAAACAATATGCTAACTTGTAAAAAAAAGAGAAGGGTTTTACCATTTCTGGCAATTCATAGAGGTGTTAAGATTTTAAAACATCAAATGGACACCTTTCACAAAGTGTCCAGTTTGCAAAAGCCACAGATGCAAGCAAAAGGCTTTGATAATATATTGTCTTTGAAACCGATTAGCCCACACTAGACATGGCTTTCTTTAGAGCCTAAATGTCAGTGTTAGCCAGATGTTGCCAAAAGACAATCAGCTCAGGGCAATGCAATATCAATGCTTTAGAATGGATAGTTTAAATAGCTCGACCCAGTTTAAATAGCTTAATTTAAACTACCCATAGCAGAAGAAATGTTCTAAAATGATGCACGAAAATTTACACAAAATATCGTTTATAAAGAAACTTTCCAATTAATATATTTTATCTTCACATTTTAGTCTCAACAAGTCATATGAGAGGCCATTTGGCCAGTGCAAATAATTGCAATATAATTCGACTTTTTTTTATTCTTTACAGTTTGGCTCAAATGTCTTGCGGGGCCAGACCTGACTTAACGGACCTTGCTGTGCACCCTTGGTGTAAAGTGTGTAGATTCCTCAAAGCGTATTACACATGATCACATCTAGTTAATGTCTTTCACAGTGAGGAACCGCCGTATAAAAATAAACGATGTATCTATTAAATGTTATGTGACTAATACTGTTTATATAAATTACCATTGAGAGTCCCTCCATCCCTAGTGAAACTTAAGTCTGTACATGTTATATTTATTGCATCAATTGCACGCTACATTTAACAGAGTTTTGCTGTTGTTGCTTTGTGTTGCTGGAGGGTTAAAAATAATTCAACTGGGCACTATCCAAATACATTTTGTGTAGCTGGAAATTCTGTCCAGCAGAATTGTAAAGGATGTTTTACAGTGAAATGAATTGCCCCAGATGGCTTCGTACGTAAAGATACCAGAGCAGCACGGTAACTAGTAACCGTGAAAGAGATTGAAAGAGATTTATGTTGTACAAACAAGACGACATTGTGACAGCAGTTGCACCTAGAATGCAGGGAGCTAAGATATTGTGATCTATTTCAGGGATTTCCAGGTTATCACTGCTAGGCCTGGCCAGTGAAACACATATCTGATCAGTCGATCCTTGTTGCCAAGATCAGATGTAGAATCAATCCAAACACAATGAGTCTTCCAATACCATGCTTGACCTTTGTTGGCGAGAGTCGATTATGTATCCGATTGTTTGGGCATGCAATTGTCTCTCTCCAGGTCTAGCCTGTCTTGCTGGGCAGGTGCACCGCTTGTATGAATGTGTGCTTCATATAATGAAATAAAACAGCCTTTTAGGGTGTCACCCGAATAATAACAAAACATGTTTTTATACACGCTGTATATTTTTCTCTGCAACTCAATAAGCTTATCAAAATGTACACACGTTTCTCATCTAATTGTCAGAAACCGCTGAGTCCAATACAGGGTCGCGTTGAGCCAGAGCCTATCCCGGCAGACACAGGGCGCAAAGCAAGGATATACCCACGATGGGACGCCAGTCCATCACCGGGCACTGCAAGCAATTTAGTCTGCAAGTCAGTTAACCTATGCAGCAGCATGTTTTTTGGACTGTGGGAGGAAACCGGAGTGCCCGGAAAAACGCACGCGGACACGGGGAGAGAACTCGCAAACTCCACACAGAAAGGCACCCGAGCCGAGATTCGAACCCGGGACCTTCTTGCTGTGAGGCTACAGTGCTACCCACTGGGCCACCGTGCCGCACGTTTCTATGAAATATAAAATAATCACTAATTTGTATAGATTGACATTTAACGACTAGCAATGATATTGACTATGAATACATTTGTTTAAAATAAAGTGACTTCATTGTGCTCATCCACGCATTTAGTTTCATAGCACAGATTTCGAGCATTTAGCTCTCCATAATAGTGATATAAGCTTAATCATACCACATTTCGTAATCCGTAGGTTCACTATCTGCTAATCCATACCGCTCCTTCTCACGCTATGATTTCATAGCTCTATCTGCACATTGCCTGTCCTCCAGGTGTTTCCCCTCATTTGGCTGCCACTCTTCTTATAAGTCTCACCTACTGGTGGTCACACATTTTAGCAGAATCTCCCCTATCTCATCTCATCTCATTATCAAAAACCGCTTAATCCTGTACAGGGTCGCGGTGAGCTGAAACTTATCCCGACAGACACAGGGCGCAAGGCAGGGATATACCCTAACGATGGGACGCCAGTCCATCTCGGGCACAGCAGGCAATTTAGTCTGCAAGCCAATTAACCAATGCAGCAGCATGTTTTTTGGACTGTGGGGGAAAACGGAGTGCCCAGCGAAAAGCCACGCGGACACGGGGAGAGAATGCAAACTCCACACAGAAAGGCACCCGAGCCGAGATTCGACCCGGGACCTTCTTGCTGTGAGGAGGCGACAGCACATTTTAGCGGCGTGTCCTGCCCAAGTCCACTCACGTCTAACTTCACAGCCCACATCACTCGTACAGACGCCTACGCTCTCCCATGCGTGCGTTACCCTGCCACTCAGTGTACACCCAAACACAAAGGTCTTCTTAATTTGCGCTTTTGTCACCTTGGCATTTCATTTGTTTGTCAATGTCAATGTTTACGGTAACGAAATGGGTAGCGCTGTCGCCCCGCAGAAAGAAGGCGCCAGGTTCGATTTCCAGCTATGGTTCCTTCCTGTGTAGGGTTTGCGTGTTCTCTCTGTACCCGCGTGAGATTTCGCTGGGTACTCCTGTTTCCTCCCACCGTCCAAAGACTCGCTGCTGCCCAGGTTACTTGGTCTACTGAGCAAATTGCCCCAAAATGTGTGCCCTGCGATGTGTTGGCATCAGATCACGGGTATTCGCCCGCCTTGCGCCCTCTGTCGGCCAGGATAGATTCCGCCCCCCCCCCCCCACGACTCTTTTTCACGATTAAACGGTGATTGATAACGAATTAATAAAGTGTCCAAGTTTTCGATGCACATGGGAGAAGACGCAGAGATAAATAAATAAAGCGTTTAGTTCTACTGTGCAACATTTACCGCGTGAATATTGCATAAATTTTGCATAATAATGTGAATTGGTGGAAAAAATATACGGCCGATGCTGATGTGTGTGTTCACATCTCGATACACTGCTTTCCATAGCTGTTCTTCGGCTATCCTGAAAGAGCAGCTATAGAAATACATTTTCAGAATGTAGAAATGTAAAACAAAGCAGTGTTTGGAATTACCGAGGTATGTTTTTAAAACATGGTAACATAACATGTAATGCTCGTGCACCCTCACGATTCAAACTGCGCGACTGCGACATCATCATCATAGCAGCTACTGCTCTACCGGTTATAAGTGACGAGGTTAACCACTCCGGAACACTGAGGTTTGCTCAAATTACTGTCACACTCCACGTTTGACTTTCATCTTTCCGTCCTCATTACCAACATTAATCCCTGCACAAATCTCCACAGATGGTTACAGTGTGGCCCAGAATAAATTATCAAGCTGTTTATAATCCCTGTGCTGGCGGGTTAACGGCAGCTGGCCTAAAAAGATTCAATTTCAAGGAACGTCATTAGGGCATGGTGAGTGTTGGTGGGCAGTACTTACTACATGCGGTCTTGCGACCTCAATCAGGGCAAATCTGCTGATGGGTTTGTGGATGAACGCGGGAGGCAGTGGGGGGGGGGGGTTGGTGCTGATACCACCGTGCTCTCTATTTTAATTAATTTTCCCGCAGCAGCATGAATGAAACGCACGAGTGCCGCTCTGATAGTAAGAAGCGGGCGAGCAGCCGCTCCAAGGCAAGGAGAGAGAGAGGTCTCTGGCGTCACCTGCTGGGACCCCGCGGGCACCGCGCTCTCGTCTCGGTTTAAATGTCACTGGGGCGCAGTCATGGCTCGCTGAGTCGAGCTGCTGCTGCTACTGCTGCCTCAACGACATAAGGACCCGAGTTCGGTTCCGGGCACTTCTCATGTGTCTAGTTTGTGCAACTTGAGCGTGGGTCTCCCCGTGTCCAGTGGGTGTTTGCAGGGTACTCCGGTTTCCTCCCACAGTTGAAATACACGCTGCTGCTGCTGCTGCCTCGTTTAATTGGCCTGCTGGCTAAATTGACACCCGGTGCACCGCGATGGACTGGCGCGATAAGGCTCCCGGATTAACCGCGACCCTCTGTAGGACTAAGCAGGTACCAATAAACAAATAAGATTCCACTGCTCAATGCAACAACATTGCTATATCGTGTAGTTCTAAATGTGTGCTTACAGTATATGCAAGCATCATATGCATTTGTGGTGTCAAATCTCGCATAGTGCCAGGCTAGGTGCATGCCGACGCTCGCGTCGTGGAAGAGGATCGATCTCCGGGTTACACAGCGGCTGATTAGGCAGGACCTCGGGTAGCGCTGATTGACGGAGGTCGTGGCTAAGGATGGTTAACCGGGGAAAGATCGGGCGAGGAGAAGGGAGGTCATGCGAGGTGAAGAGAGATGTACAAAGTGTGGTGGTGGCATCTCTCCCCCCCCCCCCCCCCC
>JAZEWT010000011.1:13465004-13476333 GCA_036362905.1 Mordacia mordax
GACCCGGCATCGGATAAAGCGGATGAAGATGGATGGATGGATGGATTATTGTTTTGATGCAGCATTCTCTTTCCTCGTGCTCCCATGTTCCCTGAACCTGTTGTGATCGCTTCCCGAATAAACCTGGAGTCAAACCGAGCAGACGTCCGCGAACTCTGGCGAATGAGAGTCGAGGTACGCTCGACACGGCTAGCCAGAAAGAACATTTCTCATGAGCAACTCTCAGACATCACTGCAAAGTCACTATGATAATGTGATGCGATATACAGCAGGAATCATTTGAGCTCCGTGGCAAAACGGGTTAAACGTGGTGCCCATACCGGTTCACGTCGCTCACCAATTGTGCAAACGAGGGTATTCATTATAACCTTCAAATGAGTGGTAAAATGAACGTGAAGCCATTTCTTTTTGAAACCCACGCGGTGACCTTGCCCCCACAGAGTGGTTCGTTCATCTCGCCTTGCATCTCAGCTGTGATCAGCATCTGTGTCAACACCGACGTGACTGGGGCCACCACGAGGGCCCTGAGGAAACACTTGACGACAGTGTTGGGCCCAGTCTAGTGCGGCCAGGATGAAGCCATTCTCACCACTGCACGTTACTGTGACCGTCTCATCAGCGAAAAGCTTCATGTTGGAGGTTTAGCAATTTATCCACGAATATTTATGCAGTTTTCAGAAAGTCCTTTTTTACTCTGGATGCAAATAACGTTGGTGAAGGCGTGCGTCACAGTCCAACCAACCTCTAAGATAATTGCTCTCTATAACGCCTCTTCGTGATAGCCGTGTCGAGTGTTCCTTCTTGCTTCATTCACTACGTTTCACCTCCCCGTTAGAGACCTCGTCAAGCGTTTCTGGATGCTTTCGATGAAACATGTTGTGTTATGTCTGCAGTGCTTTGAAAGTATGTTCGTGCCAATGTTTTATTGTATCTGATTTTATTGTCGTACAGTGTCTGGACGTATTCAATAAGGCATTTTTATTAGTAGTAGTAGTATGATTGTTTTACGTTTTTTACTTGTTTTGTATACAATGGGCACTACATTTATTTGACCCAATATGCAAGGTAATAAATATGTGTATTTAAATTTTACTGTTGTTGTCATTTAACTAAAAATGGCCACATTGACATCAATTTGTAATTGATTAACTTCATTTGAGACTGGAGCTTTACAGTGCAGGGAATTGTTCTTTTCTGTATAACAAGTGAGGCATTTACAGAAATAATGTGTGGCCTGCCAGAGTACATTCACTTGCACAGGTGGCACAGTCACACCTACAGTCACCATCACGGCACAAACAACGAGCGACATAGCACCACCCATATGTCGCGCATGCTTCCACCTGCAGCTGATTACAGCCAAGTAAGTTCCGTGTAAGTTTAGAGGCTCCGGCTCACCGCGACCCTGTACAGAACTAAGCGGTTTCTGTAATGATGTGACAATGAGATGAGGCTTCCTTGGCATCCCAGCCTTGGCTACATATTTGGCTGCGTATTTGTATGCATAATGTACGGCTATCAATTATGTTACTGTTGTACAACTATTGTAAAACTATAGCACAGTGGTTAACACGCTAAGCGTTTGCAACTGCTGCTGCTAAGACAAGACGAACGTCGCGTCACACTATGGTGCTATGTGCCCCAATTGTAGCTGCAGGACGTTCTGGAAAGGTCATTGACAAAGTTCCACTGTGACCCCGTGTCTTGCAGAATGATCTCGGTCGAGACCTCGAAATTACATGAAAGTCCAATATATACAAATGTATTCAAGATCACTAATCATCGTTTATAGTGAGATGCTCATCAATGATGCGTATATAACATTAGCAGATAGCAAATTCGTGATTGTTTATTATCATGCTTGTTTAGCCACAAAAGCCTCGCTGAGTCTTAAGATTCTTTTCAACACATACTTAAAAAAACATACAAGGTTGGGATATTTCTTATAAAGTATTTGTGTCAAGTTCTCGATTTGACAAGGATCGCTTGTGAAGCATTCCTCTGGGGTATGTCTCGTGAAAATAGCACGCAGACGCCCTGTGGGTATAGCACGCGTGGTATGTTTTTCTCAGCGAATGTATTATTACCCTGCAAGACTACATTCTGAGCACTCGGTCACTGATAGGTAAAGGTGTAGTAGCACTGACATTTCTTGGTCATGCCATTGCTACAGAAAGGCCTCCACAGAGGAAACTGTAGACGGCTATGGTTTGTTACACGCTGATCAAACGTCTAGAATATTGATACATATGTTTATTATTACAAGCTGAGATTACCCAGTGAGTTTACAAGCTATGGATGCGGATTATTACAGCAGATATGACCCAGTGAGCTTACAAGCTATGAATGCGGAATTCCTACAAAACAACAAGCATTCCAACTAACCAATACAAACTGTAAAATCACAAGATAACAACAAATTAACAGCATTAAATTGCGCAAGGATGTACTCAAACCTTCTCCAAAGAACCCTTGTGTAGCCTTAACATACTGTACGATCAAGTTCTGTTAGCGAGCACCTATGAAGGCCAGCAGGGAACACAAGGGGCAGGGATGGGGGGTAGCAACTCTGTCAGCCACCACCTAGACCTTATCCAACCACCATTTCACACCTCCCTTTACCAAGTGGCACTGGTGAAGTATGGTCAAACAACTGTTCATGACCGACAAGGCAAGGAGTGATATTCACACCAACACTGCCTGACACGTGATGTACATAAGAAACCTTGCGCATGAATTATGAACGAGTGGTAATAATGTAAGCAGCAGACCTTGTAAGACCGCAGAAAAGGAGACAAATGTAAATCGTGAGACGGAGGATCCCCTGAGTGTCCGTGCACAGAGCGCTGCCCCAGCGCTCCAGGAACGTGGCCACCTCCCCGACATGTTTATAAAAAGTGTGATCCACGCGGAGCCGTGCCTTGACGAGACCTTTAGTCGTCGCTGACAATGAGGTTTCACCCGCGTCACCCTGCAGAGGAAGCCTCCACCTCCGGTGTGATCGGTTCGGGAGCATGGTGAGACGGATGAGGAGAGACAACTGTACAGTACAGTATTGGTTCGAATAATATTCGTCCTGCAAATTTTCAGGTAAAATAATAGTAAGCATACAAAATACACGTCAATGTCTATTATAATGTAGCCTCATTAAAGAGCTCAGCTACCCAGTTAAAACTTCAGGGATGCACAAATCAAATTGCATAATTTACACTAAATATATTCAGTTTATTAAAGTGCATTGGCATTCAGGCCGTCCCTTTGATTTACCAAGGGATATTCACAGTCTTGTCAGTCTGCCAGTCTGGGCAGCGTTGATGTAGCGGTTAAGCTACGAGCACAGTGACCCGAGTTCAACTCAGGCTCAGGGCCAACACCAGTGTGGATTCTTTGAACCGGTCCGCAGGGCCCTACCTCGAGTAGACGCAGCCTCAAATAAGTACCTGGCGCCGTGTGTAAACATTACTACTGGAGAGACAACGCCGGCCACCCACCCTCTAGTAGTCTTTATAGACGCTCGTTATAAAGTCTACAGTCTTGTTAAGGCTATACAATAGGTCCTCTGTATGTCGTACTGTGCACTGTATGCAGTCCCAGAATTATTCACTCGAGTGTCCATGGACAGGCGGTTAAAATAAAAACTCGATAAGACGATTGGTGATAAATTCCAGTTTGTGTTACAATTCACTGAACATTGTACAAATTACTTTACCTCTTCATCCCTCTCCAGCTTTAATGCGATCCACATCACTAATGGCAAGAGCAAAGCACCATGCCGGTGTGAGTCACGACGGGCTGGTGTGAGTGAGTCCGGGACTGAAGCGACGTCGTTACCTGGTTGATATGAGACTCAAATCCGATTAACCGAGTCTATAATCACGCTCAGCGTGTGTGTGTCTGGTCCACCGATAATGTTTCCTCTTTGGTTGACAGTCTCTGTGACGTCGCAACAAGCTCTCACTTGATGGTGTACAGAGCATCTTGAATTTATTTTATTTACTGAATATCTCATCTCATTGTCAGAACCGCTTAATCTTGTATAGGGTCGCGGTGAGCCGGAGCCTATCCCGGCAGACAGGGCGTAAGGCAGGGATATACCTACGATGGGACGCCAGTCCATCACCGGGCACTGAGGGCAATTTAGTCTGCGAGCCAATTAACATATGCAGCAGCAGCATGTTTTTGGACTGTGGGAGGAAGCCGGAGTGTCCGACGATAACCCACACGGACGCGGGGAGAGAACTCGCAAACTCCCACACATAAAGGCACCCGAGCCGAGATTCGAACCCGGGACCTTCTTGCTGTGAGGAGGCGGCGACAGCGCCACCCACTGGGCCACCACCGCGCCGCCCTTTACGTTTAAAGATATTACCCCGGTCGTGTCACGTGACACCCCTGCAATAGGATCTCGCCAATACGCTTCAGCTGTTCTCTCGGTTCCGAGCTGATCGCGGCAGCGGCATCTGGAGGTGTTCGGGTGACAGGGCGTCTCGATGCGGTGATAACATCGACACATCACAGAAGGTCCGACCCGAGGCGCTTCCATCCCGCTCAAGTGCCTTTCTGTGTGGCATTTGTGTGTCTTCCCCCTATTCTGCGCGGGGTTTCTCCAGTGTTTCGGTTTACTTCCAAAACTAAAAAAAACACACATTAATTGGTCGATAGCATCGCAATGCATAGAACAGTGTCTGGCAGGTTGGCGCTGGCTGTCCTGCTCGGATAACTTCCCCTCTCCCCCCACCTCTCCAGTTTCCTCACTACACCTCCGTACCCACGTCTCGTCAATAACCAGGCGTAGAATTTGCGTGGCGCATTATAAATTGTAATATTAGCTGTCACGGGCGGTGGCCAAACCGGGAAATGGGGGACTGAATGCCTCGGTGCGGTGTGGGAAATGGGACGGTGTCAGGCACCCAGAAACTCTACTGCAGACCCGGGTCATAGAACAAAAACCCGTATTTATTTACTGCTCATCTTACCCCCATCTGTCGTACAGTCAAAGACTGTACCAGAGGCGATCATGCGGGGTCATCAATCATACGGCGTTTCATCAATATACTGTACTTATATATCAAGTGGAATTGCATTGAACTCTCTCCAGCATCGGTCAGTGTTTTTTTATTTAATCTGGAAGAAACCATTGAGTTATGTAGCTCTTTGTAACCGGTGTCCAACGATGAAGAGCATCCCTCTCCCTACAATAACCTAATCACTGTACGATTTTAACTTTAGTCAGAAATGTTCCATATGCCAACACGTCACGCGTGTATATATCTCATACTCTTACATTACTGTGATCTTACCACACTTACATCAAACCTATTTATTCGCCACCTACGTGAATTGGGCGTCTCCGGAGCAATTACGTTCGATAACAAATCACCAGGCCTGCTTTAGCGTCACACTTGACCCAATATGTTTTAAAAAGCCCTCACGTTGACGAGCCTAACACGTGCGTGTGCGTGCGTGCGTGCGTCATAACATCTGCTGTGCTCCCAGCGGGCTGGTTAGACAGGTTCCATTAAACTGCTGAGGATACAACAACGCAATTTGAAATCGTTTGGGAAAATTTTTTATTTTAAAATGTTTTTTTTTGCACGTAAAAACTATTAGTGTGACAATTGAAGTTTACTTCACACTGCTGTGAGTGTCCTGTTTATGCTGGACTGACACCATGTAAAAGAACAATAATTGTTGATGTACTGATGTAGGCTTTCACGGCTCCGATGCAAGATGATTGCTTTCCAAAGCGGTAATGTCGGGATATCCTTTTCGAGTGATTCTCCTGCCTCCGCGACGTTTTGCCTCCCGCATTGGAGGTATCCTTAGGTGTTTTGAGACTGAGTGAAATAAGAGTGTGCTGTGCTATAAATATTCCCTGACGTCAAAAGTGCTTTACCCACGTTTCTTTACCCACATTTCTTTACTTAGACGATCAAAGGAATGCGGGCAAAACAGCGGAGTTTGATGTTGATCAAAGGTCTCCAGCCGGTTGATCACAGTCGATCCCAGTCTTGAACATTCGATCTTCAAAGTTTTAAAATGTACAAAGACAAAATGGGAAAATCCTAGATTCTGTACGGTGGTTGTACGTAGTGTACAAGCACTCACAATAGTGTGCGTCAAGCACAGGTGTCACACTAAGAATGGGTGAGTGTTATGTGTAGTGTATACTCTGTGGGAGTTTAGTAAAGTAGAACTTTCAATTGTAGCTCTTGTGTTGCATCTTGATTCAAAAGAGTGTACTTGTGTTTTAAAAGGTTCGGGAACCACTGCTGTAGCGGAAGCCAAGCGCCTCTTTAGCTGGAAGAGTGTGTGGAAGACACATTCTTCCAGAAGACACACTCTTCCAGCTAAAGAGGCGCTTGGCTTCCGCTACAGCAGTGATCTTATCTGAATTTTCTCCTGTTATGTACACAGCTACCCAAGCAGAGCGTGCATCATGAAAGTAATCATTGAGTCAACAACAATACTTCGCAGGAAATAATAAGAGACAGATCATCGGAGAGCAGATGAGATATCTCATTCTTACCTCACGGTAGTGCAGGTATCACATCGTGATCATCACAGCAGCAGGGTTCTGTTTGTTTGCTCTAATGTGGTCGATGGTGGCGCTGTGGATAATGCTGCCACATCACAGCAAGAGGACCCCTGATTCGATTCCTGGCTCTGATGCCTTTATGTACGGAGTTTCCACGTTCTCCCCATGCTCTCCCCATTTTCTCCCCGTGTTCTCATGGGGTTTTGCTGGGTACTCCTGTTTACGCCCACAGTCCAAAAACATGCTGCCGAGGTTAATTGCCCTGACTAAATTGATTACACATCTTCGCTGGACAACTGTTAAAAAGAACTGTGTAGCTCAATCAGTTTGGATAAAAACAAACGGATTGATTAAATATGTACTACCCAGTAAAGGGTCACACGTGATAATAAGCTGCAGTCACCAAAATAAAGCTCCCTGTTTGTAATAATAATTAGCTCCTCGTGGATCTTGCATTTTGTTCGTAGGAAAAACCCAGGGCTGGTACAGAAAGCCTTGCTTAAGTGGGTAAATACTCAAGGTGTTCATCTAAATTCTGCCTCCATTAATTAATTCATTATCATTATCCACTTACTCCTATACAGGGTCGTGGGGGGGGCGAAGCCTATCCCGGCCAACAGAGGGCACGAGGCGGGGCAATACCCTGGATGTGATGCCAGTACATCGCAGGGCACAATTTTTGGGAAAACCGGAGTGCCCAGTGAAACGCACCACGCACCACCACCAGCAGCAACAGCAGCGATCTTCTTTTTTTTTCTAAAAGTATGCAAACTATTTGCCCGACAGGCCGATGAAAATGTATTTCACGTCATGCATGATGCTCTTAGGAAAATACCACCTAATTCAAAGTGACGCAAGAAAACAACCACAGGCCGAAAGATTGCTCGTGGCAAGTTGTACAGTTATTGTAGTTATTTTAGACCATGTTGGCCTGATAGCCACAATGAAATTGAGACTTAGGCCAGAGCGATGGAACTCCTCTGACCCATACTTCTCTTATCTGTAGACGTTACAATTAAACACAAATGATCAGTTTGTTTTTTCAACAAAAATCACGGCTATTCACGGAGGCGCGGAGGGTTGTTAGATGTGCAACGCCTTGAATCCATGAAAATATTTCGTCTGTTTATTTGTTTATGTGGAGAGGAGCTTTTTAATACTGTCAGTGAGTCGGTTTGCGGGTCAGAGGACTCTGCGATTCCCCTATATCAGCGTGGTTTGGATGATGTTATTGTGTATCACTGCACTGCTCTTCCAATCGCAGAGCGCTCAGAGCCAGCGTCACAACATTGTTGAGAATGGCCAGCTGTCGGCACGTCGTCGGAGGTCGAGTGAAGCGAGGCGAAATCCCTTATCTCGCGCATTCAGAAATCATACCTCACCAGAATAGTTCACAAGAGCACGAAATGCATCTTGAACAAACTGGTCTTACAGTCCGCCTTGGAAACCACAAACCATGCGGTGCTATTGGCTTGTCCTCTGATTTTCAGGTGGTAAATATCAGTTCGGTTAAAGCTGCCCACATCAAGACAAACACATAGATCCCCGGTATGGCCTTAACAGACTGTGGGGTCAAGTGAAGTTAGCGAGCACCTATGAAGATCGATACTGCCCATGAGGAGGTGCTTGACTACTAGACACGCACACACAACGTCATTTTACAACAAGCTTATCATGGGCACATTGAAGTCAAGGACGGCGCGATAGCCCAGTGAGAAGAACTGCTGTCTCACAGTAAGAAGGGCCTGGGTTCTGTTCCCAGCTCGGATTCCTTTCTATGTGAAGTTTGCGTGTGCTCTGATTTGTTCCCACCCTCCAGACACGCTGCCGCCCAGGTTAATTGGCCTGCTCGCAAATTGAACCCCAAAAAAGGTGCCTTGCGATGTGCCGGTGTCACATCCTGTGTATAGCCCTGCCTTGCTCCCTTTGTCTGCCAGGATAGGCTCTGGCTGCCGCGACCCTGTACAGGATGAAGCGGTTACTGATGCTAAACTGAACATTGAAGCCAATCAAAGGCACATGGCCACCAGACCTAGTTAACATCCTCCTCCAACTAATATCCATCATTATAAAGCAGCCAATAAACTAACAGAACAAACTAAGCTGATTACTCGGATTAAATAGAGCGACACGCTAATGTTAATCGAAGTAGGTATATGTTTTCAATCAGATCACCTACAAGACACATATTTATTTTTAACCCATGAGAGAATAATAGCTACTGTTTAATTGTTAGCTCAGTTAATGATAGGGGTTAAACCTGTGTGTTTTGTAATCTCAGCTATTTGACATTGGCTGCGCATTGGCTAAAAAAAACCATTGTCTTGAAACAGACTGAAAAATAACTGACTGGATATACCTATAATACATTGATTTAGCATTACTCATAGACCTGTGTTAATATACTGCTCAATGAAGGCTTCCTCACACCTGTGCGGGCAATGAAGATTGTCAGATCATATTTCACCAGGCTGCTCAGTGCTGGAGTGTAACTGGAGACCCCAGGCGCTTTCAGACCGGCCTTGCCGCTGATACCAGCCATGGCCGTGACTTAAGACCCAGCTTGCCTGATTTCGATTGCGGTGCCCCAGTCACCCACACACCAACAATGATGGCTCCATGAAATAGAAGACAAGGTGCCCGCGGCAGGCAGTCTATGTAGTGGTAACATCTGAGCCTCACAGGTAGAAAGGCCTTCCGGGCCAATTCTGTTTGTGGAGTTTGTGTATTTTCCCCTGTTCTACGTGGGTTCTCTCCGGGTTATGGGGATTCCTTTCACAACTTAAATAATACTCATTAATGCATTGGCCGATGATACGAACATAATTAAGACAGTCTGGAAAATGTTGGCACCGGGCTGGCTGTATGGCTGTGTTCCCTCAACTTTGGAGTTTTGTCGCTACGCCTCCGTGTCCGGTTATCATCAGTGATCATCAATGTGATGTGGAACGGTGCATTTACTCTAATACTGAGAGGATGGATATTATTGGTTTTGTTTTAATGATTAGAGCATCTCAGTGCTGTGCACGGAAACTTCGTTCTCTCCACGACTCGTCGGTGAGAGAAGGGCGAGAGCGCTGTAACGATTGTGCACAGGGCGCGAGGAGGAGCACTGTTTAGATTTTGTGTCAATATGTGAACCAAACTAAACCGCAACAGTCCTCGTTCACGTGTGTGAGGCACGAACGTAAATATCGGAAGCCTCATGACACCATGTTTAAAGGTTGTTTATGAACTCGTCTGAGAAAGCGACTGCAGAAGAAGCCATGCAGAGTTCGCTTGAGACGTGGCACCTGCTGCTGCTGCAGCCTCTTGATGGTTAAAAGGTCATTTGGCAGCATTGACTCGAGAGAATACGGCCGTTTGCTCGGGACCCGGACCACATCCCACTCACTGACAACGTAAAATGAAAAAAAGTGACCGAACATAGCCGCCGGTTCTCTCTGTCGAATTTAAATATCTTTTGAAGTTTCTCTTTGTTGAACAAAGAACATAATGTTTATTCGCCGTATCCTCTACCTCAACACAATAAAGCGCCGCATACTTTTGCACTCATGCCAAACACGTAGTCAGAAAATATAATGTCTGTTTATTATTTCAATATCACATTTTCTATTGTGATTCAATGTATGTGTACGCGTGAACATGTAAAAAAAAAACACGTGCTTTTCATATAGTTGTGAGAGCAAGTATTATTTATGAGCATACGTATATTAGGGCCATGTCAGCATACTCTGCAGCATGTTCTTCGCTGTAAGTCAGGAGTATTGGAGACGGTTGGTGAGATTATTAATCTGTGTTGTTACGTTTGCCTACCTGCATACGTTTGTTAATCTATGCAAAATTGGTTTGAATATGACTTCCACAAGAGCATTGTTTCTAAAAACTATGTCGCTTTTGCATTGAGCAGTTATTAATTTTGAAGGGGAGAGGGAGCACAATTCATCCTTGTTTCTTGTGTGACTCATGCCACATCTGGAATAAATAACCGTTCTTTGTAAAGTCTGGCCGCTTCCCACAAAAACGTATGGAAATAACCCAACTGCATACTATTGTACCACGTAAAATACAGTCAGTAGATACAGTATAGCCAGACCCATTTCAAATACACTACTGTATATCACAAGCTTTTTTTTTAGTACAGTCATACTGTCGCGACTCATGGCAAAGTCTGACAATTCAGGGCATCTGGCCGAGACCAGTTTTCCTCTACCATAATGAGCTCTAGAATGACCTGCATATTTGAGGACCCCATGTGTAGCTTACACACGTGCCGTGGACATTTCCTGTGCGCACGGTTTGCATGGGGCACGTTTGTGCTGAGAAAAATTTTAAGGAAGGTGTTCGTTAATCTTTGGGTTTTAACTTGCGGTTTTAACTTTATAGCTGCTTCACGATGTGGGGCTGGCTATTCGCAGCGACTTTGAGCTTGTGAAAATAAAAAGATCTGAGACCTGACTTAGAATAGTTGGGCTACCGGTATTATGTATTTATTTATTTGAAATGTTTGTGTGGTGATGATGATGATGAAAGTCGCCCTGGATAAAGGCGTCTGCTAAATAATAATAATTAATAATACTAAGTCAGCACCATTGCGAAATTGAGTCGTGTGCTCTTTGTGGGGTCGCGCTCCCAGCGACCTGGTCCCAGGTCTCGTAGCGGCTCGATTTGGATGAGAGGGGCAAGGCCGCACGCAACGAGCAGTGGACGTGAGAGTGCACGGTGTCTGACGGAGAGAGTGAGGCGGACACGGGCTCGTGTGATGAGAGGGAGGTGAGTGTCGGGGCGAAC
>JAZEWT010000011.1:13478884-13495696 GCA_036362905.1 Mordacia mordax
CCACGCATACACACTCATGATGCCCGCTTACACTGCTAGCCAGACACCCACGCATACACACTCATGATGCCCGCTTACACTGCTAGCCAGACACCCACGCAAACAGCCACCTCTTGAGAGCCAATGACCTCACGCTTTCAAATAACGTATGTGTGGTAAATAGAAGACGTTTCAGCCATTGTCCTGGTTAGGCACAACTGGAAGTCGCACAGACCGATGGATATGAGAGGTTTTGCTTTTAATTGTAACTGGCACCAGTCATTCATGAAAAGTGCACACGGAAAATATCGATCCATAAGAAATTATTGTTTTAACTGAAAGGAGCACAACACTTCCACTACTGTTGACCACCTATCGTCATCGCCATTACTGCTTCGTGTGTCGTAAAACACATTGTTTGTTCATCGCCATAACACGCAATGATTTACAGAGCAGGTGGTCCTGTATGTCTATGACAAGTAGGTGTTTGCGTTGTGCAAAGTCCAACTTGTTCATCACTACTAATAATACATTTAAACTTGATCTTTTAGGTGTGCGAGGTATTTTTTTTAATGATATTTTGTGTTAGTTGTGTCCGATAGCACGGCACCAATACATGTGGACATACCTTTATCGAAAGTGTTATGTCACTTGTTACACAATTAGGAAAACAGTTAATATTATAAGTGCATTGGTACTGGCACAGGTGTTCTAAACTCGCAATTCTAAACCGGTGGGTTGCGACCCATCACTGGGCCGTGATCGCCACCTGGTGGTCTGTGGAGATCATACCAAGTGGGCCTTGTGGGTTTTGAGGAGCAACATATGTTGACAGCCTGCTCTAAACAAGATCATTTTAAATGACTTGAGTCCACTCCTCAACTTTCCCATGTCCACAACATTGTCATGAAGGTGGAAAGCAGAGGCTGCTGTCGATGCTATGTCAGCAATCTCAGAGGCTGCTATAAATCATTTTATTGTCACAGCGTACATCGTTATCGAGGCTGGAAAATTCTCCAGATTCATCACCTGGAATCGCACTTCTGTTCTGGTATGATTCAAAACAGGGTTGTGACATCCGTGAAATAATGGAAATTTGGGGCCAGCCTGTATGGCATCCAGTGGGGTGTTCAGGGAATCTATCCCATTACCAGTCGAGCAGAATTGTCAATGAGACATTTTAGGTAGGTATCGACCATAAGCTACTAATCGGTATCTTCTAGAACTGCCATTGAATGTGTAACCAACAATACCTTGTCCAAGGAAACGGCTCAAGCTGTCTTTCAGCCCGTGGTTTTGGGATGCACGGAATCACCAATCTGGATGGCTGAAGTCAACAATGCTAATCTAAGGCCAACAATTTTGAAGCTTGGGCAAGCTAGTTGCAATAGTCTCAATATAATCCCATTCTATTGCACACACATTCCATGGCAGAAACTATTAGAATCCCTTATTAATAATCAAATAATGAATTATGAAAAGCACCCATAGATGAATTGCAGTTCCTCCAGGAATCAATAAAGCCAGTTACAATAAGCATGTATTTTTAACGTTACGTCACTTGTTGCCATAGAGTCTATATTGTGCGTGTGGAAGAGGCCATCGGCACTTCAGTCAATCTGCATGAGTGAGAGGGCGCCACACACTCGGCAGAAACAGCGAAGGACCAGGACGCGAGCGCCACCTAGTGGTCAGTAGGGACCAGATTCATTTGGGCCAAGTGGGCTTTGCGGTCCAATTAGTTGGAAACCCTATCTGAGACCACAAGCACAATATAGTATTTAGTAACAGCAAAAATATATGCTCGCTTATGAACTATATTGTTAATATACGTGCCTGGTAATGTATTCCCTCGCCTGGTGAATGAGCACTCAATAGTATTAGCTTAATTTTGTAGACATTGGTTGCCCAGCATACAATACTGATGAGCCTTCTTTAACTGAACCTGGGTCTCCGCTCTTCGGATTCAAACCCAGACTCTGGTTACTTGAATGTCAGCATGACCCGCCCTGACTCACCGCGCCACCGCAAGCGGGCTGCCACTCATAGAGGCTTTCAGCGTTTAACCATCATCATCTCAACTCTTATAGAGGCAAGAGCCTCGTGACATTGAGTATGAAATGACGTGGTTACCCGTTTATTAACTAAACACTATATTTTACAAATAGTGTAAATGTAAATAGTAAGAATATATGCGTAAGATACTAGAACCCCATTTTCCGACACACATCTCCGAACGCGCCACTGTTCAGTGTATCATCATCCTTGGCTTATGCGCCCACATCATGGCCAGATTCTATACAGCAGTCCTGTTATGCTCTTAGACGCGGCATCCGTTAGACAGGCTGAGAAGCGCTTCACAGTAACCCCCTAACCCTGAAGGTGCGGCTGCCTTGACTCTGAGATGTGGGCTGACTTGGCTTCTGAGCACGTGTGTGGACTGCGCAGCGCTGCCGCGGTTATTATGTACGGCACGTTTCTTTCATATCGGATTTCATTTCAATCGTTTTCCTCGCTTCATACAAGCGGCCTGGACTCCGTCAAATGGCTCTACTGATAAAAAGTCTGCATTCCAGTTACGTTGGAAAGTTGGAACAAAGGTTGGATATAAAGGTGTATTTGTTTCACATTTCTTAGTGTCAGCAGTCATTCTTCTCTTCTACAGATCAATATCAAACGTTAATTGTTGTTGGTTTTGTGAATATGTGAGCTTAGAGCTGAGGAGATAAAGGCGGGCGGGTGTGGCGTTGGCCACCCACCCCCTTATGTGCTGTGTCGACCTTAAGTATTCACCAAAAACACTTGTCTCGTC
Organism: Mordacia mordax; assembly: GCA_036362905.1. Classification (NCBI taxonomy): domain Eukaryota; kingdom Metazoa; phylum Chordata; class Hyperoartia; order Petromyzontiformes; family Petromyzontidae; genus Mordacia; species Mordacia mordax. Next base: position 13,481,676 of record JAZEWT010000011.1, read on the forward strand.
AGTCTGATGTAGATTCTAGGAGATTTTTGTGCGAGTGTGTTCAGCATCATTTACGAATATTATAGTTTGTTTTTCAAATATATTATGAGTGGTGGCTCACCGTTTAGCACCCTGCTCTACCCTAGGTCGACTCAGCCTAAAATGCAGTTTGTAAACCTTGCCACTAGGGAGACAAAGGCGGCCGGGCGTGGTGCTGGTCACCCACCCCGTCGTGTGCTGTGTCGACCTTCATGTGTATTCTGCTAACGGCACTTCACCCCACAGTCCGTTTAAGGCTATACGGGGGACTTTAAGTTAGCATGATTTACTAGAAGTACAATTTGTTTTTCAAAAGTGATACGAGCATTTATTCAGCTGTTAGGTGCTGTTCTGATGTTACTGTAGCGAAATTGTAATAAAATAGTAGTTAAAGTGTCACTAGGAGCAAACTGATAAAATAATGGGGGATATTTTAAGACAACCGACACCCAACCCTCACCTCAGTGCTCATGAGCAGGAAAACAGGGCTTTAGGCTAATGAGTAGCTTTTCCAGTGTAATCACAACGGATTAATATGTAATCTGCCAAAAGTTATGTTAAGGTATTCCCAATATAATGGGATGAGCATTAATTCATCCCTTGTTCAGACTGGTTCTTATATGGATTGGTTTGAACTAAGCACAAACAATTTGACCGAAGCACCTTTCTTTCCACACTCGCCAACAGATGGTTTAACAGTGACCCGCTGTCACTTGTTGTGCTGCTCCGTAAAATGAACAGCATGTATAATGGCAATGCAATGTATACGCCAAACAGACGTTCCATGCCTGTATGAAAATCATTGCCGGGTGTGTGGGAAGGGCTTTCCAGCTGGGTGATGTTGCTGTCCACTCATGAAACGGAGGTTGCATTGCGAGTCATAGAGTGAAGGTAAAAATAACTGATGTCTGAAAACGAGTACAGTGTGTAGTTAAACATGTATTTGTTATGCAACGTGGTCGTGTAGTGACTGTCATTGCACTTGCATCGCACACGACTACGCTTCGTGATATTTTATCTTGCAAAATATTGATTTGCTGTATTTGTCACATTTCACATGGGTCCGTGAGTAAATATAACAAACTATTATTATTTAGTGTCTCTCATCTTGCTGAATAAAATGCTTTTTATCGTAGATGCTAGGAATTTAAACAAGCATAGCTTTTAAAATATGTCTTGAATTCAGTCAGGTGTTATTCAATCTGGAAGGAACCTTTGAGTTATGTAGCTTTTTTCATAGGGGTAAGGAAGTTCTAACATGTTAGTGGCAATTTAGTCAGGACGATTAACCTAGGCAGCGTGTTTTTGGACTGTGAGATAAAACTGTAGTACCCGGCGAAAACCCATGCGGACATGAGAAGACCATGCAAACTCTACACAGAAAGGTAACCCAAGCGTGGAATCGAACACAAGATTTCTTGCTGTGAGGTCACAGTGCTCCTCACCACGCCACCATGCTGCACGCATTAATTTGGCAGCAATGATGATACGCTGGGTGCAGTAGTGAGATGTGACCTGTGCACAGCACGCGGTGGAGGTCACTTTTGAACAATTTCTAAAATAACTGGTCAAATCACCCAAAAACCACAGCCATTGTAGGCAAGTTGGTTCCGTGCAGCAATTGTGAAGACGTTTTCACTGGAAAAATGATCACCACTAGTTGCAGAGGATACAAAGCTGCAGTACGTTTAATGCAGATGGAGAAATTGGCAATGAGAGCCCACACTGCAGACACACAGTGTGGACTGAAACACACAGCGTCGATTTTAAAAGATGTGTGTACTGGCTGCAATCTGCCACTAAGCCTCAAGAAGAATCTGAGAAGCAACGGAGATTCACAAGACACCAAAAATCATGAATCGCAAACAAGAACTGAGTCTAAAACTCACCTAAACAATGCAGTCAGCTATTAAATGAACAGTAAAGGGCCCCTAAAATGTACTCCTTGTCAACGACTCTGCAGACATCCATGATGTAGGAAAACAATTTCAAGGTATTATATTAAGTCATAATATAAGTAACTATATGAAGTCAAATTTAATTTACATAAATAACATGAACCCTGGAAAAGAGGGAAGGGGGGGATCTGGGAGGGAAGGATGTGATAAAAACATAACACAGCGCAGTCACACACTCAGGTACAGAACACCTGAAAATGCCTTCAGTGTTGGATGTGAAACGTCGCGAAGGAGAGAGGAGAAGTACTCAACACTGCTCTCTCGAAAGAGCAGCTTTTGGAAGCAATCATCATGCATCAAGTCGTGAAAACCTACATCAGTACATTAATATAATTATTCTTGATAAGGTGACATGCCACAGGCTGCACGTGGGGTGGGTTTGTGCTTCAAACTTTTTTTCCTACGAAAAGTCTGGTAATTGGATTATAAGAGATTGTTCGCACAAATAATTCTGTTTATCGCATTGTAATGAGATTTCAGAATTCTCTGATGTCTGGCCTTTGCACCACACAGGTTATATTTCAGGTGTGATTCGAACGGTTGAGAAGTCCGATGTGCAATATGACTTCAAGAATAATGTAAATGTGCAGATTGTTGCGTTACATCTAATTCATTGCAATGATGTCTCTTAATAGCGAGAGATATCTAAAAGTCTCCCTCCCACTCGGTCCATCAAATCAACCCACACTGACTAACTCTGTGATATAAACAACCGTCACCACTGGTAGGACATGGAGCAGCCTCTATCCAGCAGTGGATCGACAAAACTATGCACACGCTAATTATTTGGGGTATACAATACGTATGAAACTTACAAAAGCCACCGTGGCATGAAAGAGCATTGAGTGTCGCTCATCTCATTTGATAGTGCTAGCCGATAATAGATGTTTAACTTTATTCTGCCCAGGATCTGTCTCGCCGCTAATTATTGCCCGACTGCAGAGCTAAAGAGATAGACGGCAGCACGGTGGCTCAGTGATTAGCGCTGCCGCTCCACTGCGAGTAGAGCTCTAATGCCCGGCTCGAGTGTGTGGAGTTTGCGTGTTCTCCCCCGTGTCTACGTAGGGCTTCACGAGACACTCCGATTTCCTCCCAGCGTCCAAAGACATACTGTCGAGTGTATTGGCTACTGAGTAAATTGACGCCATGTAATGGATTGGCATCCCATCGTGGGTATATCCCTACCTTTTGCCCTGTGCTTACCCCTCTCCACTGGGCAGCTGTTAAAAAGACCTACATAGCTCATAGCGTGCTTACAGCTTATACAGAGACTAACCGAGCGACGTTATCCATGACCCTAACTGCATTCCCTTGCCAGGCCGTACGTATAAAACGTGCAGCGTAAACGCACTGTCATGATGCACGAATCAGTCGAACTATTAATTATCGTTGTAGAAATAAACTGCTGGAGACGTCAAATATACCTTACGTTCAGGTATATGATAAATTCTAAGGCGTGTGTGAATCTGCTATAGTTAACTCTGGAATTCGCATGGATATGGTTGGGCTACAATGTTGAAGTAATATGGGTCAGGAATAATGTATGCAGAAGTGAAAGTAAGCTAGTACAGTGGATGTGTAAAAAAATATGTTTTTATTGACATGCCGTTCTCTGCACAGCTCTGTGCAGCGCTTTGTGACCCTCGGGTGAATTGCAAAGTAACTGAAACATTCGGTACATTATACATGGGAATGGGTTGCGAGGCTAATGTTATCGGTAAGAATTGTAAGTTACTTTCACCCGTGAACTATGTCAAGCAGACTCGTATTTGTGCATTCCACTCCTAATTATTTTATTCGCTATTCCTTTGGTGATCCTTTGTAGTCACGAACGTTGAAAACACAGACGTCACAGAAACAATAAAAAACTGGAGAAAGAAATGTGTGGTTGATTGTCCTTAACGATATTGCGATAATACGATCCAGAGTTTAAATCAACATCACCTTTTTGGAACCAGATGGATGAAAACGTTCCATTTTTACACCAAGCACGTGGTATTATTATTATACAGTAGCTGAGCAAATGCCCTCCCAAGCAAAGTTGAGTTATCTGGGTTGTTTGCTGAGAAAACAAAACGCATTGAAAGGTTGCAAGGTTACCTTTAGTTTCAGGCACCCTGCAGTAAGTGGAAAACGGATATTGCAGTCAAGAAAACATCCTACTTCATGCGTCTGTGTTAAAGTTTTAAAATAGTTTATTTTCAGTACATTATGCGGATCTGAGCGAACTAGAGAAAATATTTTGATCGTATTTTGTAAGGGTACATAAGCAGGGTGATTAAAAGTGAGTACCACAGTGTATGTGGAGAGACTAGCCCCGTGTGGTTAAGACTGCTCCAGTCTATATAGTTTAATAGTGTTATTTTGGTAGCCAACTGGTTAAAGTCTGGGACGTTATTAAAGCATCACGTACATTTTGAAGTGACTACTGATTGGCCTGTGTGACATTATTTGCAGGAATGTTCCATTCAATTGAGGCTAAAATGTATCCAAATATCAAAATGCCTGTGATAGAAAATGAAATTACTAAAGATGTTCATATAGGAGCAGAGCATCTCATTGGATTCTTCCATTCTAAATATTGTATTTAATGTGTATTTATAACTAGCCCCGTCCATATAAATACAAAACCTTACTGTGGGTTTTACCAGGTACTCCGTTTTTTCTCCCACATTCCAAACACACGCTGCCTCAGTTAATTGTCCCGACTAACTTGTCCCCGGTGCCCCTAGATGCTGTAACTTGCTTACCCGTTCCTGCTGGACAACTTGCTAAAAATGGCTACCACAGTTCAACGGTTCCTTCTGTACACATGCCGCTCGAGAGCATGTGATGGCAAGAAAAGTAATTTTTCCACGGATTTTTCTACAAAAAATGCTTTGACTTAGGCCTGTTGTGCCAAGTACACAACCGTGTTTGCTGGAAAAGCACGAAACCATTGTAGATGAAATTACAGGGTGGACGTCAAAGCCTTCGTGCAGCTTCCTGTTTTCAAACTCGGTCCGACTTACGGTGAACTCTGAATAATGTTTCAGCGACGCATTGCACGGGTTTAGAAATATGGGATGACATTTCTTTACGATCACCGTGATTAACTGCCTTGTGACTACTGACCACAGTTAAAATAACGTGGGATTTTTCAAGATGCAGTGAGGCATGGGTTTCGTGATAAATATTGGTCGGTTTCCTTTGGAACACCCTCGTGCGGTGTGTCTACGTATGTACGTGTAGGGTAGGGTTTTGTGAGCTGCGCTATGAGACCTGCAAGTTGGACTCTACTTTTATTGAGAACGATAGCGGAAAGTGGCATGTCAGCCTGTCCGGGGCCTCCCATATATCAGCTCAGTTTACTTATAAACGTGTGCAGACGAACATTTACCTGCGGAAATATCAGCAGCGGGCCCTTTTGTGTTGCTCAGGCCTTAATAGGTGCTTGCTCATGAATCTCAGAAATATAATTTGCTCCAACCAAATAGTAATGCGTGATGTAAAGCCATAGTAAACGGGAAAGTTGTGGCACAATAGTGATTGGACTATATTATAGACCCGGTGGCCTGAATTAAAATGTCAAGCGTGGCTAACGTTATTGATGAGTGTCTGAACCAGTCCTGGGTGCCCTTTTCACCAACCCACACTGCCCAGGGTGGTGGAGTATTATTTGATCGCATCCACGCCTCACACAGTGTCGAGAGGCCTTTCCTTAGCAGTGGATTGACAAAATATTATATTTAACTATTATCAGGTAAGGAGTATAGTTGTGCAGATAACTGATGCAAACTCTGGATCAATATATTTCCTCCACGCCACTTTCTTCACCTCCAAAGAACCAGCCGACACGCACTAATATCCGACCGTTATGTGTGTATTGATCCAAAGAACAAAGATTGGTTTATGACGCGATGCCCCGTTGAAAGCATTCAGTGAGAAAATCTGTGATTGAGGTGAGTGACTTATGGAGGACAGGAGGAACAAACTCAGTGTCAGAAAATTGGACCAAACCATAGATGTGCGCCGAGATGGTGTTGAACGTACGGTACTCGACAAACACGTATGAGTTACAGCCTCTCGCATGCCCTGTGCACCACTAGACAGCCCTCCTTCTGTCGGCACATCCTGGCGCGCACAGCCTGGCGCGCACACACTGGCGCACGCAAGCTGGCACGCATAGCCTGGCACGCATTGCCTGGCGCACACAAGCTGGCACGCACAGGCTGGCGCACACAGCCTCGCACACACACAGACTGCATGCATCTACTGCATGCAGAAGGCAACGTGTGTCCACATACCCAACATTTCAGTAAATGCTAAAGTGCGTACTTTCGCGTAACCATTACAGCACTTGCTGCACATAGAGCACTAGCAAATGCGAGTGTTGGAACTTATAAGTTATGTCAGTCTTAAATATCCTGATCATGCAAACATTATGAATACTTGTTTTAATCATTTGAGTTTTGTAGTGTTTATCGAAGTCCACATATTTAGTTATGTTTTCAGTCACAAAGTATCACGCATCAGTATTTGGGAAATTGTAAAAAAACATAATGAACTCTGAATTGACATGGAGTGTGGTTTTACATCCTATGTGCTGTGAGATTGACAGTTACCTAAAACTGCTTCTACCCTGTATTATGTACGCATAAACTTATACACGGCTGTCAGTGAATCCGTTTTTATTTACGCTAAAAGGAACTGTTGCTCTATGTAGCTCTTTTTAACAGTTGTCCAGTTTGGGTTAAGACTTTAGCAGCAATGTGGCTATGTTGATTTCGTATTTGCTGTAGCTGGCATAACAGATCGTAGGCACGCGCGTGTCATCTGGTGAGGAGTGTGTGCACAGCTGAATTACTGTTTAATAACCGTAATTGATGATTGCTTCGAATAAGCTGCTCTCTCGGGACATCCTCAGGCGCCTGAGGATGCCTCTAACGTGAGGCGAAACGCCGCGATGGAGGGAGAGGGAGCGATCGACGCGGCTGTACCGAGAGAGCAGCTTTTAGAAGCAATCATCATGCATTGAGCCGTAAAAACCTGCATCAATACAGTAACTGTAACTGACAAAACAGACATCCAATAGTATTTACCACCTTGACACTTGATACAGCGCCTGTGCAGCCCTTTGTCAGTCCACTGCTGGAAGAGCCTCACACCGTGTGGGTCATAAGGGTTATTTGACTATACTTCACCACACTGGTTAGTGCACGTTGGTGAATGTGAGGAGGATAGCATGAAAATACAGAAGTGAAACCCGGCTACTGAGGTATTTATCGGATGTTTTTGAATTTTCGATAATGGTATCAACGCGCCCCAAGGACTCTTTCACATTGCGTTTGAAATATTTGGGGTTTGCTTGGGATCGCATTACTGCGCATTACTGAGGGGTGAACGTAGAGAATAATAAAATGCAGCTCACCATAGAATGCAGTTCGTCCAGCCACCCAACACCGCATGACAAATTGCGTGGCTTAAAATATGTACCTGTGCCCTTTTGTATTTTTGCTTATGCCCTTTGACAATGTTGAACCCACTATGGGATATTTAGGTGTCCATCATTAGTAGAGGCTAATTAAAGAGCACTGACCCCTCATTATTTGAGCAGGCAGAGACTTTGACAAGACTTTTGAGTTTATAATCAGGTTAGTGCGTGCGTTCCAGAATAAAGACAGCTGCTATTTTGCTATTTAGAAAGTTGTCAAACTGACATGAGTGGCTAATCCTTTTTTACTGATGTTATTTTACGATCAGAAAAACGTTGAGGTCTCTCTTCGTATTAGCAGCGAGCAAGTGCTAATACATAGGAACGGTCAGTCAGACGGCTGTCTCTGTGTGGTCAGATGTGAACATGGGTGAAACGGAGTAGTAGTGCATCGCTAATATAAGGGGGATGTTCAAAACGCACCTATTTCTCTTCGTGTTTGTTCATCGTAGATTTCAATATGTTGCTTCACAGCTCTCCTCTGTGCGATACAATTTTGCCACAAGCAGAAATTTCATTTCCATGCGCTAGCCTGGTTATGCAATTCTAATGTATCGAGGCAAATTACATGGATGCACATATTTATTTAATAACAGCTCATAAAGAACATAATTGAGGAAATACAGTCCTGTATTGCTCAGTATGTTATTATTAACGAATGTTGATTGCGAGTTTGCACATTGTGGCTGTAAAGCCACTACGCTATGATGCCTCCGCCAATCAGAGATGTACCTGGCAGCAATAAAATACTGGTCTATGCACTAATTTCCTGCCATGTCGTTAACCAACACAAAGTTATCATCTGTCTTGTCGCAGATGTTTGAATTGCCACACCGAGCTCAAGGGTCTATAAAGTTTCTTGATAGTCATGCAAATCATATAGACTGGGTCAAGGTCTGACAAAATTACCCTGTTTTTTTTTTACAAAAAGGACTTCATGTAAAATTCACCCTCCTATAACAGGATCGCGCTAATATGGAAGCGTGTCTTGTAGTTTTGCATATGCTACTCTGCCGTTTATATTGTCTCAAAATACCGAGTGATTTCAGGTTTTGCAAGTTTTATTTCGACACACGCTGGTAAAGATTTCCCTTTCGGAATTATAGTCTGCAGGATCAAATGTTGATGGTGAATATCTGTCAGGACCAATAATAATCTTAGAAGCTGGTCTGGAGTTAAAAACAGAACTTGGTCGAATGTTTGGTGACCTGTGCTCATGCCATCACAAGATACCGATCACCACTGGTTATGTGTGTGGCCAGGAATGTAACCCATATCACTGTGTACAGCACAGTGCTCCACCCAATATAGCAGCCCTTCAAACGAAACAAAGACAAAGATCCCCAGTATAGCCTTAAAACTGTCGGGGAAATGCTGTTAGCAAGCACCGATAAAGACCAGCACCGCACAGGACGATGGTGAGTGGCCAGGACCACGCCCGGCCGCCTTTGTTTCCCCAGTGGCGACGTTGAGGCACCACGCCAGGTACTCATTTGAGACTCAGTCAATCTAGGGCAGACCCAGAACTGGTTCAAATATTCACTACTTATTAGCCATGAGTGAGAATCAGACTTGAGTCACATGATTGGCAGCACAGCACGTTAACCACTACACTACCTCTCCCAACTAAATGCACACACACACACACACACTTACAGGGTCGTGGGGGGCCCACGCCTATCCCGGCAGACACAGGGTGCAAGGCAGGGCTGTAGACACAATGTGACACGAGTACATCAGAAACACACTTTACGGATTATAATTATTTTTTTTTATGATGAAGCCAGTAACGTTTTTCCACGAGTATCGTTTGATGGATGGCACCATTCGTGCATTCTGGTAATTCACACTCACACCTGCGGTTTAGAGCTACCAGCCTGTTACAATCCCATAGTTCCGTAATATTTACGGTGGAAGATTGATAGTCATGTTTTAAATGCTGCTTCTGATCTGAGGATGGATTACGATGCCAATAAGAATGCGCGCATGTTTGCTCGAGCCTTTTGTAAAGAATCTGTCGATGATGAGGCTCAAACCACCAGATGACACAAACTTGCTGCTGCGAGTGTAATCCCATGGTCAAATGGGGATAAAGCCACCAGTTGTCAGTGCCACAATTGGTAGACAGGGAGATTAAATACTGTCTGCATGTGGGAGAATGGGCATAAATAGATCTTTATCATTATTACAGCAGAAAGTGCCCAGTAAGCTTGCGAGCTCTAGATGCGGGATTCCTGTGGCACAAACGTTCAATTAGACCAACGCAACAACGCATAACTGCTCACGCACTGCACTACGGAATCTGGCGACCTGAGTCACCACGAACGTCAGTGGTCAGCAGTATCTGAATTAACCCTGCCTTCACCAAGCTGTACTGACTCGCGCTGTGAAGTATGGTCAGACAACCCAGGGACCTTGGACCAGTAGTGGATGCCAAGGGGCTGAGCGGTCGTGCTGTTATTCCTGCAGGCAAGTTGCAAGGTGCAGAGAGTTATCAATGAACGTATATTGATTAGGGCGGCGCGGTGGCCCAGTGGTTAGCGCTGACGCCTCACAGCAAGAAGGTCCCGCGTTCGAATCCCTCGGCTCGGGTGCCTTTCTGTGTGGAGTTTGCATGCTCTCCCCGTGTCCGCGTGGGTTTTCGCCGGGTACTCCGGTTTCCTCCCACAGTCCAAAAAGCATGCTCCTGGATAAGTTGATTGGCTCGCAGACTAAAATTGTCCCGCAATGCTCGGCGATGGACCGGCGTCCCGTCGTCGGGTGTATTCCTGCCTTACGCCCTGTGTTTCCGGGATAGGCTCTGGCTCACCGTGACCCTATATAGGATTAAGCGGTTTCAGATAATGAGATGAGATATTGATTAGTTTTCTTTAAAAACACGTGGTGCAAATAGTTGAAATATAATTAATCGTTTATACTATACGAATCCATTAAAAAGCAGTTCCAATTATTGCACATACAGAAATATAAATTTTTTCATAAAAATAAAATTCAGAGTGCCATACATTTTATTAACAAGTCACTTATTGCATCTTATATGTTTACAAAATAAGTTATTATAAAAATAACTTGTATCTGATGCACAACATACGAGAGTGGCGGCACGGTGGCCCAGTGGGTAGCGCTGTCGCCTCCTCACAGCAAGAAGGGTTCGAATCTCGGCTCGGGTGCCTTTCTGTGTGGAGTTTGCATGTTCTCTCCCAGTGTCCGCGTGGGTTTTCGCCGGGTACCGCGGTTTCCTCCCACAGTCCAAAAAACGTGCTGCTGCATAGGTTAATTGGCTTGCTGACTAAATTGCCGGCAGTGCCCGGTGATGGACTGGCGTCCCATCGCTCGTATATCCCTGCCTTGCGCCCTGTGTCTGCCGGGATCGGCTCCAGCTCACCGCGACCCTGTACAGGATTAAGCGGTTTCTGACAATCAGATGAGATGAACAAACGAGAGTGAAATAGGAATGTTTATTTGATAAAACAAAATTTGCATCTACACTCGACGATGTTACATTAGAAGGTCACATCTTCTTCACATAAAGAAGCCATTCACAGAGGCTTTAACTGTAAGCAGATCTGGCCAGGTACAGGTTTAACGTCTCCCATGACTCAGTGGTGGCCTTGTGGCGCATGTGAACAGATTTTCGTGCAATTCCCAACCCACAATTATCCCATGGACAAGTTGTGCAGCCTTCACTCCCCTGATTACACTGATAAAAGAGGGATAATTTCCATTCTCCCTTCACATTCACTTGAGTGTCACAGAAAATAGTATGAGCGAGATTCAAACACTGGGTGTGGAACAGTCGAGATGGTTTGTAAGTTAAATTACATCAAAGAAAAACAACGCAGTGACATTTACAAGGAACTTATTTTTTGCTTTCTTCACACCAACGATTACACACACAATCACCCGGAGTAAAAAAAACCCATAAGCCTGTCGTTATGCACATCCTGGGTGGTAATAAAAGATACCGTGAGGTGTTTTGTGAGGTCACGGTCCCAAGCAGTGCTTGGAGTTAATAAGTCTGATCACACAATGGCACTTGTTGGCTCAGTCGCACAGCAGACTAAGACAATGTCCCATGTGTAAGTGGTGTAAGTGACTAAAGTCAGATCAATTACCCTGAGGAGGAAGAGAAACTGTGGTCTTGGAATTGTTTTTCTCATACTTTATTACAGTAAAAATACGTTTCAAAAATATCTAAAGCATTCAAACGAGAGGCTAAATAAAGTACAAATTTATAAAGGAAATCCTGATTAAGTCTCAAGACTCGTTTTCATAAGGATCTGACCGTAGGGTGTTTGACCACTTCCATTAATCAGCGTTTGGATTGGGAGAGGAAAATAGAGAACTGGAAAAAACCCGTGTTGTCGATGGGTGACTCTGAACTTTCATCAGCCTCACAACTTCCAACACCTGAACCTAATTGTGACATTCACACTCACTAGCTGCTTTCAGAGGAGACAGGTTGTGTAAGTGAAATATAAATTGAATGGTGGTAAAGTTCAACACAGGCGACACACGTGTAAACGCTGGGTAATTGCTTAACTTCTGGGAAGGACGGCGTGACGTGGTGTGACGTGGTGTGACGCAACCTCAAGATGCAAATTACAAGCGGCTTTCTGATTTCCTTAACATTTCCTGTAGAAGCCATGCTGGCTGACAGGTGTGGCCTGACAGGTGTGGCACCATGCTATCCATGCACATCATTTACTGTAAATAAATGTGGTCCTTATAGATGTCATCATGCAATCACAGTGTCATGAGATTTTAACGTTTATATTTATGCACAAATCTATTTTAAATACATTTCAACGTTGTGTGTGTATTGCGGGGTGCTTGTGAAAGTGAACATTTTCAACAGTGTCCTATGTATCCATAATAGAGCCCTTTTGGGTTGTTTCACGTGAAAAATAAGTGCAGTAAACCGGCCTCCATCTGACAGCGATTTCGGTCACGAAAGCCTTCGTGTTCATGTGTCCTCTGTCAACTGATGATCGCACTGCACTGTCCGATGCCCAGCCAGGGCTAACGCCAGTGGCGTGTGACATCTGAGCCGATCCGAGGTCCTCCCTTTATCAACCTACACTGGCTGGCATGGTAAATTACGATCAAAACAACTTATTTGACTGACGTGGCATTGGCAGCATTCAACTATCAGTAAATTATTATGAAATATTTATATCAAACGCAAATTTTCTCACATTACGTACACGTGAAAGAATATTGCCCAACAATTACAAGCTATAGATAGCATTCCTATGGAAATGTGATTCTTCTGTAATAGTTATGGATAGATTTTAACAATTATAGCCAATAAAATGCAATACTTAATGAAGATATGGATCAAAACTAACTTACAGTACTGTGCATGCAAATGTACACACACACACATTCAGATTCATGCACTGCTTGCACTACCACAGCACCCCTCAAAAATCACATGAGTGGTTGTCATTCATTGATTCCAGAGGCTGGAGGAGTGACGTTTGCCCCCCTCCCCGCCCGTTGGTGTCACTAAAACTGAAAAGGATCTTTGTCGTTTGTGGTCCTGTGACGTGTGTCCATGGGCAAACTGCTCCACCCGCCACAAAACCAAAGCCATCCTTGAATGTGCTCCCTTTCAGTCTTTTACATGTGTTTTCAGCGAATATGCTTGCTACTTTATTTATCAATGTCCAGGTCTGTGGGACGAACTGTGCATAGTAAGGAACCGAGAGCAGATATGATTTATTGTGAGATATCCAACTCAACACCTCCCCTTTGATGGAAACATTTGCTTAATATTATATTTGAAATTTGTCACCCACTATATTACTGTCTATGGACTGAAATGTTCAGGAATATTAAACAAAGTTCATGGTGTTTATCTATAGGAAACTTACTTGGCTAAAATCTAGAAATAAACTCCGTAGAAACTCGTGCTTTCATACTATGAAACAATAGGGTGCAATCCATATAGCGAGCAAGCATAGAGCTAATTGTTAATTATGCTACACTGGAGCGGTTGGACAGCCCTAGTCAGGTGAAGCCAGTTGTTAGAGCCAGTTTGGGTCATTTTATCCTGAGTTAGCAGTTAATGTAGTGGCCTCTGTTAATCTGTTCACCGCATATCTCTTGCGCAATAAGTCTCTCATCTCATCTCATTGTCAGAAACCGCTTAGTCCTGTACAGGGTCGCGGTGAGCCGGAGCCTATCCCGGCAGACACAAGGCGCAAGGCAGGGATATACCCACGATCGGACGCAAGTCCATCAACGGGCACTGCGGGCAATTTAGTCAACAAGCCAATTAACCTATGCAGCAGCATGTTTTTTTGGACTGTGGGAGGAAACCGGAGTGCCCGGCGAAAACCCATGCAGACACGGGGAGAACATGCAAACTTCACACAGAAAGGCACCCGAGCCGAGATTCGAACCTGGGCCCTTCTTACTGTGAGGCGACAGTTGCGCAATAAGTACACTGACAATCAGGCTCAAAAGAAAGCCATGTCTGATGTAGGCCGAACAGTTTGAAGGACAATGCATATGTTGTAATGATGTAGGTTTTCACGGCTCGATACATGATGAGTGCTTCGAAA
>JAZEWT010000011.1:13495833-13520432 GCA_036362905.1 Mordacia mordax
CAAGTATTTGTGGCTTTTGCAACTAGACACATTGTGAAATGTGTCTATTTTGGTGTTTTAAGATCTTAACAACTGCATAATTGCCAGAAATGGTAAAAACCTGTTCTGTTAATTACATAATAAATCTCGTTAAACATAATGAAAAAATATCTTGTTTGCAGAGACTTATGCATAGCTCAGAAAAGTCGCGTATTTGCTCATGATAACTATTGTTGAAGATAAAAAATACTTTCTGCAGAGGCAGGTTCCTTCTGGTTCGTTTAAGACTGCTGTTGAATTTGTGTGCAGATTAAATCAATCACTGCAGAAGGCACATTCTCTAGAAGTAAATTACCTGGTTTGGCCAGGTAGCACCGTCCAGTGAAATTATACTACTCTCGGTTGGCTTGAGGCACATTGTTCAGTCAAAAGTAAATTTTCAACTATTGTTGAGCTCCGTGCAGAGACGACTATGATAATGGCTTTACGTGTCCTGATGGTAAGAATTTCAAACAGGCCTTCTCCGGCCTTTGCTAAACTTGCACCCGCGCTGTTTCTGGTTGTGCTTATTGTGTATAAGATCCCTTGTCTAAGAATATTTCCTTTACACGGCATTCTGAATGTTTATAGTTTACATCGTTTTGTCACGTGTCCCGTTTCTCACAAAGCCTTATCCCACGCTAAATCACGAGAATTAATATTAACGACGGAGCATTCCCACCTGGGTAGCTGCTTTTCTGATTTCACGAGATACTCCTGGGGCGGCGCGGTGGCCCAGTGGTTAGCGCTGACGCCTCACAGCAAGAAGGTCCCGGGTTCGAATCTCTCGGCTCGGGTGCCTTTCTGTGTGGAGTTTGCATGCTCTCCCCGTGTCCGCGTGGGTTTTCGCCGGGTACTCCGGTTTCCTCCCACAGTCCAAAAGCATGCTCCTGGATAGGTTGATTGGCTCGCAGACTAAAATTGTCCCGCAATGCCCGGCGATGGACTGGCGTCCCGTCGTCGGGTGTATTCCTGCCTTACGCCCTGTGTTTCCGAGATAGGCTCCGGATCACCGTGACCCTATATAGGATTAAGCGGTTTCAGATAATGAGATGAGATGAGACTAAATTGCTCGCAGTGCCCGGTAATAGACTGGCGTCCCATCGTGGATATATCCCTGCCTTACACCCTGTGCCTGCCGGGATAGGCTCCGACTCACCGCGACCCTGTACAGGACTAAGCGGTCTTTGACAATGAGATGAGATGACGAGATACGCCTGTGACCATATTTGCATATTATGTTAGGTTAAGCATTTGATATGCTACTATGCAATCTGCCTTTTGCACTACGACTTTAACATTAGCGAGGATTTAGACATCAATGAGAATGATATAAATTATATTCATGGAAATTCCATGCCTAGTCATAATATAGTTGCATTTCTAAAGCGCCTTTCACCCGAGGGTCACAAAGTACTGCACAGAGGCCATGGAGAGAATGGCATGCATGTCAACAACATCAGAATAGATTACTTAAGTAAAATCTCATCTCATTATCTGAACTGCTTAATCCTATATAGGGTCACGGTGAGCCGGAGCCTATCCCGGAAACACAGGGCGTAAGGCAGGAATACACCCGACGACGGGACGCCAGTCCATCGCCGGGCATTGCGGGACAATTTTAGTCTGCGAGCCAATCAACCTATCCAGGAGCATGCTTTTGGACTGTGGGAGGAAACCGGAGTACCCGGCGAAAACCCACGCGGACACGGGGAGAGCATGCAAACTCCACACAGAAAGGCACCGGAGCCGAGAGACTCGAACCCGGGACCTTCTTGCTGTGAGGCGTCAGCGCTAACCACTGGGCCACCGCGCCGCCCACTTAAGTAAAATAATAACTATAAATAAATGAATGATATCAAATAACAAATAAAATATTTCTTTAAACAAATAAAGGAAGGAAGAAGTGTTCCTGAGCAGGCACAGGTCAACAGTGAGCCATCATCCAAGCACACAGCAGTGAGCAGCAGTCCTAGCCAGAGGGCTTCAATGCCTTATGGAACAAGTGAGTCTTGAGATGGGAATTAAAGATGGCCGGGGACTCAGTTGAATGAATTTCCAATGGAAGGGAGTTTGGGAGCAGTGCACGAGAAGGCTCCGTCACCCATTCAGCAGAGGTGCGATCTGGGCACACGCAGCGAGCGCGTATTGCGGGATCGGAGTTGTGTTGAGGAGGGTGCCTGAAATCAGCTACAGATGTTTGTTGGAGCAGCGCTAGTGAGAGCCTTGCAGATGACGATGAGGGTCTTAAATTAATAATAATAAGTGCATTTCTAGAGCGCTTTTCACCCGAGGGTCACAAAGCACTGCACAGAGCTCTTGAGAGAACAGCATGCCAGCAACAACCACGACTTAAGAACAGCAAATCAGCCAGGTGGTCAGCTGGCGCCAACCCGCCAAGAGACACTGATGGCTGTACAGGGTTATGTTGTCGGCGCAGAACACGAGGAGAAAACACAAACTCCATACAGAAAGGCACCTGAAGTGGCTATCGAACTGCCTTTGGCAGGACTTTATTTCCGTGAGGTGTAGATGTTTGATGTTTTAGCGTTCCCCTACTTGATGATTGCTGGATGAAACAAATAAAGTGGATTATGTTTACCCTGTTACATCACATCAGAGGAAAGAGTTAATGTTTTAAGTCTTAGACAATAATTCACTCAGTGTGTAATGTGTTCAGTTAGATAAACAAATATGTACAATGGTTCAAGAAGTGAATAAATCCGCTTCCTACCATGAAGCAGAATGTCGACCACGAATCGCCACGTGTGACAAATACAGAGAGCATTGTCCTGTTGTAGGTTTCTCACTGCTGCGTGTATTTTCATTTCTCTCCATCGCTGTTCTTTCAGGAGAACAGTGTCGAGTCACTATACATTTGTGACGAACAATACTCAAACAGTGCCAAACTTAATTCGATGGCTCTTTTAAATACTTAACTTGAACACAATGTGACGTGCGTGGCTTCTTCACCGGTGCCGTCTGTGGTTTGTGGCCGCGGCCTCACAGTGCGCAGAAATCTTTCAAGGAACGCTGCTGGAAGGACGTGCGCGTCGGGGACTTCCTGAAGCTGCGCTGCAATGAGATCATCCCGGCCGACGTGCTGCTGCTGGCCTCCAGCGACCCCGACGGGCTCTGCTACCTGGAAACGGCCAACCTGGATGGGGAAACGAATCTCAAACTACGGCAGGTCGTCAAAGGCTTTGCCGACCTGGTGAGTAACCGCCCACGACCAGCAGGCTGGCCCCCCCACCCATCCAGCAGGCTGGCCCCCACCCATCCAGCAGGCTGGCCCCCACCTTCTAGCAGGCTGGCCCCCACCCATCCAGCAGGCTGGCCCCCACCCATCCAGCAGGCTGCCCCCCACCCATCCAGCAGGCTGGCCATCCTCTGTACATCTTGAGCTGTACAGGAACACCTGCGCTGGGGAACACCTAACCCGTGGCTAGGCTATGGCAGGGAAACAGGGGGGTAGAGACGGTGTGTGATGTAAGGCAGTTTGAATCACTTAAGCTTTTACTGCGCTATAAATGCATATCGTTTGTGCTAAGTCGAAGCATGCGATATCTGCTCTGCGCTTCTCCATACTGCTCACGTCAGGTGCCATTATATTAGTGCAGGTGATCACGAACAAGCAAGTGGGAGAGAGCACATTGTGTAGAGAAAAACAACAGCACTGTTGATACCGAGGGATACATTGAAGCCAATACATTGTTGAAGATTCCTTTCCACTAACCTCGTTCAAGAATGCCTACTTTGAAATTCAAGAGGTTCAGTTGCAATGGGCCCTCTTGCACCCATGCTGTCCATACAACAGATGAAATCCAATATATGCATGAGTCACCATAAAATGGAGCTCACTCAGCAAAATGTTTCAAAATGAGAAGCCTTTCACGTGCATGCTGCCTGTCCCCTCCATCATGAAATACACATCTCTCGTAACCTTCCTTGGCAAGTTATAAATAGTTGTGGGCCGCTTGCAGCGTGGATTGCTTACGAGGCCTTCCTCCTCCACCCGTGTGCAGTTCTTCCTCAGCGCACACGCATGGCACCGTGTGACCCCGTGCTTCAGTGTTGCGCGCATTGTGGCGAGTTAAAGCGCAATGTCTCCCCACTCGCATGACCCTTGTTTGGTGTTTGCCATCTTTGTCGGTGGCCCAAAGACATTGTTCAAAATACCACATTCCTGTGGTTGGGGAGATCAAATTCAACATTGCGAGGTTGTTTTATATGCGTGCTACATTCAGAATCGATTCCCGAATCTGTCCCAGAAACGACTGCAGAATCATTTTCCCTTGTAATATATTCCTGCGCTGTGTGGTGTTGCGATTGTACGTGAGACGCATTACAATTACGGTGGCTACATTAATATCGATTGTTCAAGACTCTGGCATTGATCGTGATCGACTGGTTGGAGACCACCTCTGTTGGGTGAACGGTCTTCACGATGCTACTGCTCAATATAGGACACAGAGAGGAGGCCCTTGGAAAAGCTGGTTTGGTAAATGCATGAGTTGAGGCGAATTAGCGAACGAAAAAGATGCAGACAGCGAGAGTCTCGTGTACTGTGATGACGAGACATCTTCCACATTGGTACAAATAGAGTATTGCACGACAAATCGAGTATTGTACGCCACACAAGCGAATGTACAAGTCTTCGTGAACAGCAGAACTGCACTGCCACCCTAGAAGATTGAATCAGATATATTGTGTGTATGTACAAAACATGGAGAATGTATTTTTATACAAAGTCAATATTTATGTTTGCATTATCAAATTTTGACTGGATGTATAATTTTTATATATACACCTGGATTCAGGTGTATGTATATTTAAGTTGCATCTGAAAATATGTTTTCTGGGAGATGAATCATGCCATTTTGCTGCCACGCATTATTTACTCCCAAAAGAATCCAAACGTCTTCCACAGAAATATCATAGCCCACCTCTGCCTTCCTGTATTATAAATGACTGCCAAGTTGATAAAGTAGAATGATGCCGTTATTGAGACGATTGCGAGTTGTAAATCAACCTGTCCATGAACCCAACCTATATTTTTCAGAGAGTATTTTTTGACATGAACACCAGCAGCAAACGAGTGTTAGAGCGGTGGTTCACACACTACGCTCCGAACATGGTTACCTGCGTTTGATTCACAGTAAAAACGAACACCTCTGTGAAATGTCAGGACAACTCTAACGCCTCCGAGTTCCTTACCCTAAAGAATGTGGCCTTTACAGAGACGTGTTGTACGCTCTGTTTGCATTACTTCCTTTATAACCTTTTGCATCTGGAGCCCAAACGTCCTTGTTTTTTTTTCGAGTTTGAACACCTAACACCTTCCAGTCATGGTGACAATCAAAAGGGCTGACTGAACGATGACAAAAATAGTGTGTCCCCTACAACTGATGCAATCTGTGCAGGGTGCACTTTGATACATGAATTACTGTTGAAGATCTAAAGTTACACTTTGTGGCCTCCAGATGTACACTTTTCTTCTACTTGACAAGTGCTTAGTTGAAACTTTTGTACGTTATTTTTTTAAATGAGCGATGAGAGTGCGGAGAGTTGAGAGAGGCCGTGACTGATTCTAACAGCGTGCTGATGAGGGGGGGAGTGGGAATAACTTTTGTGTAACAAAATAACAACAGCAGGTAAGCGCACATGGATATAGCACCCATAGCGTGTAAGTAGTTCGCTTCTTGTATATTTTAATATTTAAGTGCAATTCACCTTCTTTTCCTAATCATAATGCTCATCAGAATGCCTGATAATGCTACCCAACATTAAAGGTGAAACGTAGTAAAAGAGAGAGCGAGCAACACTCGACACGGCTATACTGAAAGAACACCTATGACTGTCCCAAGTGACATTTGTATTAAATTGTTACACGACTCAGTACAGATTTGTTTGAATATAAAATGTCTTTAAACACTCTGTCTTTTCAAAGTCTTCTTCTTCATGTGGCGCGTGTTGATGTCGAGCAGTAGCTGCAGTCGTTCACGGACACGGGCTTGAGTCCGATGATCGTGAGAGAGGGGACTGGAGCAGTGGTTGCATCAGCACCTGGATGCTCTCTTACACTTAGGGCTCTTCAGCCTGCAGTGATGTAACCCAGGCTGTTCTTGCAGGACCCCATTCGTCACGAGAAGCCTGTAGACGCACACATAGTCCAGTTTGTTTTGTTATATGTTTAACTTGTGCGCCCATTCGTTGTGCTTGTGTGTACACAGGATTGCGATTTCCACCCCATGAGGTATACAAGCAGCATAGAGTGCGAGAAGCCAAGCAACGATCTCAATAAATTTAAAGGTTTCATGTGAGTATCGCTCGTGGCCTTGGAAGCGCGGCCTCATGTTCGTTTGCTCGGATTTAGAGTCGAGGTGCGAGGGCTCGGAGCGGAGAATGCGAGCTCTGCGTCTCTCTTTCAGGGTGCACAGCAATGAGCGCAAAGTCGGCTTGAACAAGGACAACCTGCTCATGAGGGGGTGCACGGTGCGCAACACTGAGCACGTGGCTGGCATCGTGGTGTACGCCGGTACGATCAGAACCACCGCGCATCCCTTAACCCTTACATTTCAAACAACGCAGTCCAAGTCAATGCTGTTTTCATACAAGGCACGCGCATGCATCCTTGGGTTCATCCACCTCTCTCTGTGCATTCATCCACACGTCCATATATTCATCCTTGTAACCACACGTGTACTCCAAAGAGAGATAAACATCGTTTATTTATCTCTCCTTACCTCAAGGTTTACATTTGTGCAGCGGAATGTGCTGAGGAAGAGCACTTCCTATGGGCATGGCTTACGTGAATGCACTTGTATTGTTTTACATTATATATAATGTCACATGAAAAGGCATCTATTTGGTTTCATAAGGCACGTGGAATTGAAGTGAAATGTATTGCTGAGGTTTGTGTTGATGTCATGATCATACACTCAACAATTGGTATAATCAAGTTGGCAATGAATATTACTTTCATTAAAATCTCAGAAAACCCTTATCGTGTCGCAGTGGTGCAGTCGTGAGCTCACTTGAATGTGGACATGGCGACCTGAGTTCTCAGCTCGCATCAGTGACGATTGACATCTGTACCTGCGTACTGATGTAGGTTTTCACGGCTCGATGCATGATGATTGCTTCCAAAAGCTGCTCTTTTGGGATAACCGCTTTCCCACTTCGATCGCTCCCCTCTCTCCTTCACGACGTTCTGCCTCTCACATTGAAGGCTTCATCAAGCCTCCAATGGCTATCCTGCAAGAGCAGCTTCAAGAAGCAATCATCATCTCTACCTGCATTTGTTAGTTTAATTAGGTACAGTCGATGAACCTTCGTAACGGTGTGGTGAGACCTTCATTCAGCAGTCAACAAAGGGTTATGCTTTGTTATCATTACCAATATTCTTACTGTTTATTGTTAAATACACTCAGGTCACGAGACTAAGGCCATGCTGAACAACAATGGCCCGCGTTACAAACGCAGCAAACTGGAGCGGAACATGAATATGGACATCATCTGGTGTGTGGTCATCCTCGTCGTCATGTGCCTCTTCATTAGCATCGGTAGGTCTTCCTTCTCTGGGCCTGCACCTATGAGTAGGTCTCCCTCCTCTGGGCATGCACCTATGAGTAGGTCTCCCTCCTCTGGGCATACACCTATGAGTAGGTCTCCCTTCTCTGGGCATACACCTATGAGTAGGTCTCCCTTCTCTGGGCCTACACCTATGAGTAGGTCTCCCTTCTGTGGGCCTACACCTATGAGTAAGGTCTCCCTCCTCTGGGCCTACACCTATGAGTAGGTCTCCCTTCTCTGGGCCTGCACCTATGAGTAGGTCTCCCTCCTCTGGGCATACACCTATGAGTAGGTCTCCCTTCTCTGGGCATACACCTATGAGTAGGTCTCCCTTCTCTGGGCCTACACCTATGAGTAGGTCTCCCTTCTCTGGGCATACACCTATAAGTAGGTCTCCCTTCCCTGGGCCTGCACCTATGAGCGTGTGCGATATCACCAGCACTGGTTTGAGCGAGTTCGGCTCTGCAGATGCCACGCTGACTGTTAAAACTGATCCAGAGTTGTTTGTGCGTTTAAGGGCTACATGTGAAGTTGTGTTTACTCCAAATACCCAGAGGCTGATAGGCTGTGTATAAAGTACTCTCGTTTTGTTTACGCGGAGGGCCAGACGCGTGGGGCAGGCATATTGTTTGAATGTTTATATTGTAAGCGCATTAAAAGCGATCACATTTCACGTCCACTTGTGGGTGCCGCTGGGAGGTGACAAAGTCAAACACCAAGGAGGAGCTTAGCTCAACCAACATACTTTTCGGCATATAAAACCTGTACCATTTTGTAGGAAGTAACCATAGCTTCTCCTATGCTGCCCTGCATCATAATAATGTGAAGTTTTCATCAGTGACAGTGGGAGAACTTCCCAGTGATTATGCACAGAGTCCTTTGACTTTGCTGAGCCGACAGAAATTTACACCTGTACAAAAATGACGTATAAGGATAAAATTTTTGCCTTCAGGGCTCTATAACTGTTAGGATCTTTAGAAGCCACCTTAAACCAACATGGAGTCCGTCTCTGAAAACGTAGCCATGGATTGTGATAATAAAACGTAGATTGTGATAATAAAACGTCCGCTCACACGGACCTCAGTCTATCACCTGGCGGTCACAGTGTTTTTACAGCTAATCAGCCGCATTCTCACCATTAGTTAAAACGTTACTGCTTCCATTACCTTGGGCGGCGCAGTGGTAACGCCTGCGCCTCACAGACAGAAGTTATGCCCGAGGCGGTTCATTCCCCACCTGGGGCACCTTCCTGCGTGGAGTTTCAATGTTCTTCTCCTGTTCTAAGTAGTTATCCCACTGGGCTCTCTGGTTTCCTCCCACAATTAAGAAACACCCATTAATTGGCCGTTAACCCTAATTGTCCTTAATACAACCCCATCGTCATTATCGCCATCCCATGTTCAACGCTTTGTGACCCTCGGGTGAAAGGCGCTTTGAGAAGTGCAAATATTATTATTATAATGTGTAGAATACAGTGTTTGGTGGGTTGGTGGCAGCTTATCGTGTGGCTGACTCCTCCCCTCTCTGAGTCATTCCCTGTTTGAATGAACTCATTCGAATTGATTGAATTGTGTAGACGTTATAAATTGTATTTATGAATATTGTACAGAGCATGACTGGTCGATTATTGGCGGCTTTCACTCTGACTGGATAAGTGTTGCATCACAGCGAGAGGTTCCCTGGCCTCCCAGAGTGTCTGCGTGGGGTTGGGCTGAAGCTGTTCATTTAGCCACAGTCAATGGAAGAAGGGAACCTTGGACACTTAACAACAAAACACACTCCTAGCACTTTAACACAGTATGCAAATACACAAACCCAATGAAAAGCTGAAATTTGAACTGTCTAAAAAACATGCTGCTGCATAGGTTAATTGGCATGTAGACTAAATTGCCCGCAGTGCCCGGTGATGGACTGGCGTCCCATCGTCGGTATATCCCTGCCTTGCGCCCTGTGTCTGCCGGCATAGGCTCCAGCTCACCGCGACCCTGTACAGGGCTAAGCGGTTTCTGCAATGAGATAAGAAGTGATTAAGCTCACTGCAATACCAATAACTATTAATTCCTGACTTTAAAATCGTCTGTTCTATATTTTCTCATCTCATCTCATTATCTGAAACCGCTTAATCCTATATAGGGTCACGGTGAAGCCGGAGCCTATCCCGGAAACACAGGGCGTAAGGCAGGAATACACCCGACGACGGGACGCCGGTCCATCGCCGGGCATTGCGGGACAATTTTTAGTCTCCGAGCCAATCAACCTATCCAGGAGCATGCTTTTGGACTGTGGGAGGAAACCGGAGTACCCGGCGAAAACCCACGCGGACACGGGGAGAGCATGCAAACTCCACACAGAAAGGCACCGGAGCCGAGAGACTCGAACCCGGGACCTTCTTGCTGTGAGGCGTCAGCGCTAACCACTGCGCCACCGCGCCGCCCTGTTCTATATTTTATTTGTGTTAATATTTTATTTTATCTGATGTTATTGTTTCCTGTTATGCTGTACAGCACCTTGAGGTCTCTTATAATTGAGTTTATTTCTACATACGTAATTTTCTAGGTCTGCCAGTCATTGTGTAACGTGGGATCTGTGCATGCGTGGTGCGGTAGCGTTTGAGTGACCGTGTGTCACTATTACAGGAGACATTACTATTGACAGAAATAGATTTGTTTTAAAGTAAAGATGTGCACACCGTTTTACAGTTAGTACATTCCATGTCGCCTACCAAACAATGGCCTCCGTATTCACCGCATAATATAAGAAATAAGATCTGTTATAACAATGTTAGAATTGTTAATAACTTTAGGTTGAAATAAGTGAGTTTAAAAGGTTTCATACGATGGACTGTTCTACTCGTTACCAAATATTTTACATTCACATTTGCACAATAGCGCATCGATCTTGCGTTTATCTTTAGTCGTTCCTGAGAAGATAAGACAGAGCGAAGATGTTCGCGACGGTAATTTCTGTTTGGATCGCGTGACCCGCAGCTCACGGCCTGTGGATGGCCGGGTACGATGAGAACCCGCCGTTTGACGTCGCCGAGGCGGATGGAAGTCAGATCTCGCCAGAGCTCTCGGGGTTCCTCATGTTCTGGACCATGATCATCCTCCTGCAGGTGACTCGGACCAGTCACCGCACCGTGCTTCAGCGCTGACATAGCAAATATATCCACTTGGAAGGAAATCAGCCTGTGCCAAGTGCGGCTGAGGAAACCGTGGTTAAAACTGGAAAAAGACCAATTTCACTCGTTGTTTGCATTCTCTACCTGTATGTGTGATGATGCTATTTGTGTGGCTGCGTTGGGTGGTGGATGGCTTGCAATAGAAGTCTATTGCAGTGGTTCTCAAACGTTTGCACCTCAAAGGCCACTTGGGTACAGTCTCCATGGACTACGAGGGAAAGCTCACGGCCCACTGATGGGTCACTGACAAATAGAGGCTGGAGTGTGAGTGCTCTTGTATATAAAGACTAGAGCCACAAGTGCATATGGTTCCATCTAGGTGAGTACTCCTGGTGGAAAGTCATTAGTTGTCTGAATCATGAACGATTCTGTCAGTGCATCGAGCAGGTTACAAGCATATACCTTCTTGAAATTTGAGTTGTGAGTGTTGGTGTGCGTTGGTTTCCTCCAATTTCCTCGAGATAATTACTGCTGCTTCCTTATTAAATGTTTAAACATCCCAAGTATGACACAAACTCAGTGAGGTGAACCTTGATGGACGTTTTCAAGTATAAGCTATAAATCAATGACAATTGCGTGCACAATGAAGTCAGTTCGATTTTCATGTGTGCTGTTCTTTACCAGCAGTCTTGAGAGTCCTCCATTTGCACTCAAGCTTGAGTGTACAGCCGTAGTGTGTGGACCTGCAGTAAGAGAATCGGACAGTTTGTCAATATACTCACATAGGTTTGCACGGCTCGATGCATGATGATTGCTTCTAAAAGCTGCTCTTTTGAGATAGCCGAGTCGATCACTCCTCCTCTTTCCGCGATGTTTCGCTTCCCACATTGGAGGCATGTTCAGGCGCTCTTGTGTGTGACTGCTATTTATTTGTCAAGTCACTCCCTTCTACTGCGTCACTCCCTTCCAGGGACAAAGGAACCCTTTCAAATAGATCCCCCCCCCCTTCAATTGTCCCTGGAAGGGAGTGATGTAGTAGAAGGGAATGACTTGACAAAGAAATATTAGTCACACACATGACTCCACCATTGAACGCCTGAAGATGCCTCTAACGTGGGAGTTGAAACATCCCGAAGGAAAGAGGAGGAGCGATTGACGCGGCTATCCCAAAAGAGCAGCTTTAAGAAGCAATCATCAGTTTGTCAAAACTGCAGCGTAGCAAGACATTAACACGGCATTCTGTCACCGCCATTCCTTGCAATCCACCTACCCCACCTGTCAATATCGTTTTCAACTCTTACAAGAAATCAGACGGGCGGCATGGTGGCCCAGCAGGTAGCGCTGTCACCTCACAGCAAGAAGGTCCCGGGTTCGAATCTCCCCGTGTCTGTGGGTTTTCGCCAGGCACTCCGGTTTCCTCCCACAGTCCAAAAAGCATGCTGCTGCCTAGATAAATTGGTTTTCAGGCTAAATTGCCTGCAGTGTACGGTGATGGACTGGCGTCCCATCGTGGGTGTATCCCTGCCTGGCGCCCTGTGTCTGCCGAGATTTGGCTCCGGCTCACCGCGACCCTGGACAGGACTCAGCGGTTTCTGAAAATGAGATGAGATGAAAAGAAATCAGACGCAGTAAAATATGCAGCAATAATTGCGATGTTTCCTGGAGATATGTAAGTGTGTAAATCTGCTATAAGTGTGTAAATCTGCTATAAGTGTGTACATCTGCTATAAGTGTGTACATCTGCTATAAGTGTGTACATCTGCTATAAGTGTGTAAATCTGCTATAAGTGTGTACATCTGCATCACTGTGGGTGCCTGAGATGTGGTTTGCTCGGCGAGATGAATAGAACGAGTGCCGCTTTCCCATTCCATCCCCTCCACTCCATGCCAACGCAGGTGCTGATTCCCATCTCGCTCTACGTCTCCATCGAGATCGTCAAGATTGGGCAGATCTACTTCATCCACCAGGACGAGGACCTGTACGACGTGGAGAGTGACACGCCGCTGCAGTGCCGAGCACTCAATATCACCGAGGACCTCGGCCAGATTAAATACATCTTCTCGGACAAGACGGGCACCCTCACTGAGAACAAGATGGTCTTCAATTGCTGTACTGTCGCCGGCATAGAGTACTTGCACAGTGACAACGGTATGTAACTTGGACGTCCGAGGTGGATCAATGTTTGTTTATCATCAATTACACCATTACGGCACCGTGACTCAGTGACTATCGCTGCCACCTCACAGCAAGCATTGCAGGGTTTGCTTCCCTGCTCGGGTGCCTTTCTGTGTGACGTTTGTATGCTCCCCCTTTGCCCGCATGGGTTTTCTCCGGGTACTTCAGTTTTCCCAAAAAGTCCAAAGATGTGCTGCTGGATCGTTTCATTGACCTGCCTATATTGCCCCTGCTGTCCAACGATGGACTGGCGTCTGCTCCTGGGTATGGCCCTGCCTTGCTTCTTGTGCCTGCCAGGATGGGCCCTGGCTAACCATGACTGTGTAGAAGATTAATTAGAAATGATAATGAATAACATCAGTTTTTATTTAAGCTAGAAGGAACTGTTGAGCTATGTAGCTCAACAGCTGTGATGTAGCTGTGATATTTCCATTTACAAAAGGCACACAAATTGTTATTTAACTTGTGTATGCCGTCAGAATTATACATTATTGATACAGTAAAGTGTGAGTGTTTGGCCAACTCGACCACACTGGCCAGATGTATTGGAAGGTATGGGAGTGCCCACACTTTACCCTACCACATGCCGCCTGCTAATCAGCTAATTGCACTCATTTGAATTTCCGGATGAACAGGGGTGGAGCGGCGATTGGACTGGAGTTGCACAATCGTTTTAACTTCAACACTGGGAGACGAAATCGCACCCGCGGCACCCACCTGCAAGCCGGTCGTGCGAGCTAACAGCGACACCACGGCCGCCGCCACGCTTCTGACCTGCGAGCCCTCTCTCTCTCTGTGACTCCGTCAGCGCGGCGCCTGGCCGCCTTTCAGGACTCTGACGGGGACGAGTGGCCGCGGGACGAGCTGGCCGTGCCCCCCCTCGCCGCATCGCGGCGCTCCCGCACCCTCCCCTCGCGCAACTTGGGCGGACGGCACGACGCGGGCAACCGCACGCCGCGGCACCGGCGCACGCCCAGCGCCCACTCCACGCACTCCGCGCCAGGCGCCCGCTCCGCGCTAACCCTGCGGTGCCACCGCCGCAGTGCCAGCGTCCTCTCGAAGGAGGCGGCGTTCAGCAGCCCCATGGTGAGTGCGCCCGACGCCCCGTGCTGGGGGCGGTGAGGGTTGGTGGCTCACACTTGATCATTTGTGACGCTCGCCCCCGCCCCCGCCCCCGCCCCCGCCCCGCACTGGGCTGTGAGGTCGCCACCCTCTGCCTTGTCAGGGATCTTGATCTGTGCTGACCACTAGATGGCGATGATGCGATCAGTTCCAAGCTGGGTGAACAGCCTATGACTGATTGCAAAAGAGTTATCACCTGACATGACGAGAACAGCAATGATATAAATAGAATGAACTTAAAATAGAATCGATAAAATACATGAAATAAATGCTAGATACTATTTATTCCATCTGGTGAGCTGGTTGTGATGTCAGAAAGGCTGTCAACCAATGAGAGGTCAGGAAATTATCAGTGGTCTGATGCACGCCAACCCCTATTATATATTATTAGTTGGTGAACATTGTTATCCGGGACGAGTTACCGTATCACGTACTTGGACAATTGTTAATAAATAAACAAACATAATTACGGTTGCCTTCCAAAACTGCTGTTTCAGCAAAGCTGTGTCGAACGTTCGATCTCTCTCCTCCGCCACGTTTCACCTCCCACATTGCAGGCAATCTCAGGCATACTGAGGCACACTGAGATGCCTGACGATGTCTTGGACAGCAATCATCACGCATCGCTACATAAATGAACTCCAAATTAATTATGCGGGTTGCCGCGGCTGCACCCTTTTCACTACGCAGACTTGTCATTACGTGGATTCGCTCACATATTTATGGGAGATTGATTTGCTTTTAAAACTTTTTTTCGTAGGAGAAGGAAGTGATTCCGGACGCGCAGCTGTTCTCAAAGCTCAAACGGTCCCTCAGCGCGCTCAAATCTCACGTCGGCAGAGGAGACGGCGCCATCGTCATTCCCGAGGACATCGGCGTCGTTGTCGACTTCTTCGTCACGCTCGCCATCTGCAACACCGTGGTGGTGTCGTCTCCCAGCGAACCCCGCGTCAAGGTCAGACACTCGACTCGGACGCCGCACAGGGGACAGCTGAACGTTCGTGTTTACACGTGGGCCGGCCAGCAGGAGCAGGGCCAGTGTGCAAGTTGAAATTCCACTTCACTCTGCATTGTGTAAAATCGCGAATAGTTAGGCATTACGGAAAGACAAATGCCCTTAACTCGACCATTTCCACAGATCGTCGGAGTCTGGAGTGGTTGGATCGTGCTTCTATTGCAAATCTGAATAAAATCTGAATATAAACTGAGTTCCCTAGCAACTCTTATAAAACACACCACAGGGAGTGTGTGTATGTCATTGCCTATATGTAGTTCATTAATTAATCAGCTTAAACTATTTTTGGAGCTGATTTTCTATTTAATTCCACTCTGAGATGCCTTATTGTAGCGGGCATCCTATAAAAACCAACTATTTTATTGTACTGTTGTTAGTTTTCATTACACGATGCATGATGATTAGCCGTATCGAGCGTTCCTCCTCTCTCCTTCATGGTTTTTCACCTCTAACTTTGGAGGTATTCTCAATCGTAGTGAGACTCAATATGCCCGAAGGTGCAATTATAAAATTCTCTCATTGTTATAATGATTTATTACTAACTCTCAGTGTTACACACTGTGACTTGGCTTTCAGTTCTTGTTGCAGTCAGCTGTTGTAGTCTGTCCAACGCCTGTTTGCTCAGGTTGCGAATTCTACCTCTGTTGTGTTGCTCACAGACGAAAAAATCGCTGGGAGTAACATCGCCAAAAAAAACATTCGAGGAAATAATGAAGAAGCTGACGCCGCTGCGGCTCAGCGCCATCACTCCGAGCTCGAGCTTCAGTTTGCATCCAAAGGCAGTGGAGAAGAACGATTACCTCTGCCCTGCAGCAGCTTACCGCGACAACCTGGAGGCTAAAGTGGAGACGGGGAGACACATATCTCAGCCACAAACCCCTTGCTCGTCGCCGGCATTCAGAACACCGGCATGCACACCCACGAGCCTGGAAGCGATGCCATACCTGGCCTGCCAAACTTCCAGGGGTGGGTACGACACTCCGACCCTGACGCAGGAGGAGAGGGGTCTTCCCCAAATGAGCAACGGGGTTTTGCTGGAGGAGGAGATTCGCTACGAAGCGGAGAGCCCCGATGAGGCTGCACTCGTTTACGCCGCAAAGGCGTACAACTTCACCCTCGTCTCAAAATCGCCCGAGCGTGTCGTCGTCAAGGTGCCACACTTGAAGAGCTTGGACTTCGACCTCTTGAACGTCTTGACCTTTGACTCGACGCGTAAGCGTATGTCGGTGGTTGTGCGGCATCCGCTCACAGACGAGGTGGTGGTGTACACCAAGGGAGCAGACAGCGCCATTATGGACATCCTCAAGCGGCCTTGCAAAGGTGAGCAGCGCCACTTGCTCACACCGAAGTTTGTGACTGTTCTGTGGGCGGCGCGGTGGTGGCACGGCGGGAAGTGCTGTCGCCTCCTGGATCAAAGGGCCTGCGTTTGATTCGGCACCGTTTCTCTGTTGCGTTTGCTTGTTCTGTTCTCCCCCTAGCTGGGTGGGTACTGCAGTTTCCTCCCACAATCCAAGGACACGCACCTGTCTTGAAACTTAATGGGGCTGACTAATTTGCCCCCAGAGCCTTGCGATGGACCGGCGTCCTATTTTGAGTATAGCTCTGCCTTGCACCCTGTGTCTTCTGAGAGAAGTTCCGGCACTCCTCGACCTTGTATAGGATTTGGTGGGTTCTGATCATGAATGAAATATTGTGTCATACTTGTGTTTGTGTGTTTATAAATATTTCTTAGAAAATGTTGAAACATATATGATGTATTTCAGTCAGGATATTATCACCCCTCACAAACAATTCAAGAGGAGCTGAGTGAGTCATGTTCATTTAAGAAAGACTAGCAGCTCGTTGAGGTGGGATGTTGTGTTTTTTTATTCCGATTGCAGAAAACTCTGAGAAACACAAAGAGATGGAAAAAATGCACGCACGGACACAAGCCCACCTGAACGAGTACGCCGTAAATGGACTGCGAACATTATGCATCGCCAAGCGGGTGAGTCTCGACTTGTTGTTATTATTATACGTAATAATGTAACGGAAATCTAAGTTCATTAGCGTACAAGTAGAGTACAATGGACATGTTTAACTGTTGGTGGAACCATACGTTATGTTGTTGTGACACCGACCCACTTCTCCCAACCTTTTCGCTCCGTCTCTGCTTAATTTGCCTTGCCTCTAGTTTTCCCCTCAGCTGTAGGTGCTCACCATGCATGCAGCTCAGAGTTACTTTCATTGGGACCGAGTTGTGCACCCTCTGGCAATAGCATTCTTCTTGCAGAGCCTCTTTGATCCTCTAGGCACGGGTCTAGCGCCAGTGAGATACATTTGACCCCCAGCCATGACAACTCTAATCACAAAGATGAAACGTTTCCATGACGACTTGCTCTCATCTCTCCTCTATACATGCTATGGATGGACGTGTCACACAAACACAACATTTATCTCTAAGCCCATCCCAGATGCTTCACCCTTGACAACCAACGTGTGTTTTAGAGGGACTGTACTACACTTCTGCTTATCATGAAAACGAACAGCAAATGTGTGCCCATACGCACACACACACGTAGATAGGCACACATATCGGATTGTATTTTTGTTACCGCGATGATAGTAATCATATCATCAACCATGTTCAATCTGCTGCTGGATTAATGCCTCCCCAAACTGTTGTGGTGTACAAATGCAAAGACAAAGAACCCTTCTATAGCCTTAACAGACTGTAGGATCAGGTGCTATTAGTGAGCACCTATGAAGGCCAGCACAGTACACAAAGGGTATGTAGATAGATGTTTATTTTTACAGCAGAACATATCCAGCAAGCTTTCAAGCTCTAGATGCGAGATTGCTGCCAACACGATGCCCAGGAGCCATTATGTCCCTCGTGGGGTGGTGTCTACGCACTGCACCAGGGGACTGATTTGAGTCTGAGTCAACTTAGCAGAGGCCCAGAACCAGTTCAGAAGGTCATCACTGGTGTTGGCTGTAAACAAGAATCGAACTCGCCTCACCGGGTTCGTGGCACAGCCACTGACTGCTATGCGTACACACAGGTGCTACTCGTCTACAGCACTGGGACCTTACACTGTGTTAAAACCTTACGGGGGATCTCTGTCTTTGTAGTGTATTAATGCACCTAGCACTTGTACACGGGCTCATGCATTGCTCCATCTTCTGAGCATGTGTACTCTCAGACACATTCCATTCCTTGGCTGCTGCACAAACACTGATATTTGCCATCGGCCATTGTCCCTTCTCAGGACATTTCAAGTCCAAACAAATTCACTGCTATGTATAATCTGAATAATGGCATTCACCTGCATGTATTCTCTCATCCACATCTACTGCTGTGCACATCTCAATGTAATCCTAGGCACACATCTCTCCAAGCTTCTTGGCACACTTCCAGTTATTGTTCCACCTCTCTTATTCAGAGTTAGACGTGAGCACACACATTGTCAATCACTGAGTTGAGGCACATTGCTCTGTTCCTGTCACACCTTCAAGTTCATCTTTTGAACAGCAACTCTAAACTGCTTTTGTCTGTTCTTTTAACATTTTATCTTGGTTCACCTTCAATTGGCCTACTCTTCCACACTGGCCACATGGCTTGGAAGTGGTGGGTTTACCCACACTTTAATACAGCAAGATTCACTGTGGCGGCGGCGGCGGCTCTGGTGCGATCTACGCACCGGCACGCGCGCGTACACCTCCGCGTGCCGTGCGCTTGTGACCGTGCGCGATCGCGTGCGCCCGCGAAGGAGCTGACGGAGGACGAGTACATCACGTGGGCCAAGCGCCACCGGGAGGCCGAGGCGTCCATCGATCGGCGGGAGGAGCTGCTCTTCGAGTCGGTGCTGCGCCTCGAGAGGGACATGCAGCTGCTCGGTGGGTGGCAACCCCTGCGGGGCTCGACTCTTCGCACCCCCTCAGGGCTTTATCCAAGGCGGAGGATGAGTGAGCACCCTTATGGGGTAGTTGCCGACAAGTGGAGAGCCTGCATCTTGTTTTTAAGACATCAGCAGCGTGGGAGAAAGGGTGTTGGGACGAAGTCATGCTTGTGTGTGTGTGCGTGCTACATGGATTAGTGATTTCAAAAAATATTAACGTATTGTGTCGTTATGGAATCATGTAGACATTTCTGGATTGATTCATGGACTGAGGGGCCTTTAACACCAGTCTTTTATTTGCTTGAACAGTACATGCATTGGGCCAGCTTTGAGCTCTATTAGTCTTTTCAGGAGGCCAGTCCATTGAAAAAAAACCCACTAGGATGACAATGCTTGCCTGTAGCAACAGCTTTTAAAAAAAACAGTGACATGATTGTGATGGGCCACACCGTAATGATGAGACTATAATGTTGAAAGTTATGCAAGATTTTTCAGTTTTTCAAAAAGTAAAAGTTCAGTGGTGAATGAAGCAAGATGTTCACAATGGCGATGCGATCAGCACACCACCATTTGTTAATGGGGAATACTCACCATAAGCATGTCTTAATTCATAGATACCTTACGCGGAAAGGTACATTGCTTGTTAACATCCAGGAATGGCACGGGAATGTTGTGTCACATGGAGAGCATCGATGCAGCAGCTGAGCGAGTTGGTAACGAGTGACGTCGTCGACGATGATGACGACGCTGCGTGTCCGCAGGTGCCACGGGCATCGAGGATCGGCTGCAGGACGGTGTGCCCGAGACCATCGTCGCACTGCGTCAAGCTGACATGCAGGTATGCTCCTGCCCCGCGGCCCGCTCGTCATAAGCCATCCGTCTCGTCATCTGTCATCACACCTCATCTGCCATCACACCTCATCTGCCATCACACCTCATCTGCCATCACACCTCTGTCATCACACCTCATCTGCCATCACACCTCATCTGCCATCACACCTCATCTGCCATCACCACTTGTCGGCCAATCATCACTCATCGACCAATCGCCACTCATCAGCTAACCAACAGTCCAAAATCTCTTAGTCTGTAAGGCATAGGAAGTTATAGATGATAATTGTTTATTGTTACAGCAGAAAGTACCCAGTGAGCTTGCAAGCTCTAAATGCGGGATGCCTGCGACACAACAATTATTTCATCTGACCAATGCAAGAACCTATAAGTGTCAAAGGATAAATGAACAAACTCGCATGCAAAGACACGCTGCTGCCTAGGTTAATTGGCCTCCTGAGTAAATTGCCCCCTATACCCTGCGATGTACTGGCGTCACATCCTGGGTATAACCCTGGCTTGCGCCCCCCCGCGACTCAGTACAGGATTAAGCGGGTATTGATAATCATGATGACATCAACAATTTGTGCGCACGTGAAACCGTAGACGATGAAACTGTTGTGCGAGGATGACACTGTAGCCTCAAGCGCGTGGCAGTATTGCTCCAAAAACAAAAATATTGTTCCCAGATTGTTATGTAAATCTGTATATTCTTATATGTCTAATCAAATTCATGACTTGCTCCTATTCCAGCATATGGCAAAAAAATAAAACTGAGGTGTAACAAGTGGAGCATTTTGAATATTTTATTAAATCGGCATCATAACAAAATATTTATTTATTCCGTTTGTCTCGTGGCTTCTTATGTTTACATTAACCAGCAGCATATGTTGAAGTTAATGAACATGAACAGCTTGAAATCTTCTTGGTATCATCAGCAGAGCTTATATGAGAACAAATGCCCTCATTTATAACCGTGAGAGAGCCAATTCAGGACCAGGAATCTGTCTTACAAGGGAGACTGATGTTTCAAGGCCTTGCCGATTATATTCACCTCGATGGTATTAATTATGATTAACTATTACATTTGATTTGCAAGTCAAACGTCAGTATCACTACAGCAAGCCCTCTTGGGCAGTCCTCTTTTTTATTCATGGTCCTAAAGCACTGCTGGAAATGTTGCATTCGTGCAAGGGACCGGCATATTCATCCCACAATGTGGTGCCGATTTCATTGCCCCGAGAGGAATGATGGATTGAGGTAGAGCCCTTGACAAGAATTTTAACCTCTGACCTGTAAAGCACCACACTATGGGTCACACTAACATCTATTTGATAATCGTATGGATGCCATGAAAGTCCAAAATTAGTGGGGTCATTGTTTGGATTAGATGAGTATCGTTGAACAAATAACATACGTGTCATAAATATGTCTTGGTTATATGTTTCCTTTTACAGCTTGTGCCAGTCATTGTGTTGTTATTCCTTCGATTGAAAAATATATACTGATAAATATAATGCAAAGAATGAAGTTTGTTATTTTAGGGTAAAGATCACGTTTTACATTCATATTTATCTATTATAAGAATAACCTATATTTACTGGAATATTTTTTTTATATTTTAAAGCAAATATATAGTAACATTTTAAGAGATCAAGGCATTACATTTAAATACTTGTCTAAGTGAAAAGATGGACAATGTGACCCAATGTGCTTTGCTATTACATCATTAAATAGTTAGCATTTGCGTGTATTTTTGTTCACACAATGACACAGCTTCAGAGATAAATAATTACTTATTTAAAGGCATTGACCCATCCAGGAGCCTACTGCAGACACACATGTAAAGTCTGTAAATCACCCTTGCTGTAATTATTGTACGATAGGTGTGGGTGCTCACGGGAGACAAACAGGAAACTGCCATCAACGTTGCTTTCTCCTGCAAGCTTTTGGACGCCAACGATGATATAATCACCCTCAACGCAGAGAGCCTGGTGAGCCATCTCAGCATCACTGATCCCATGACTTAGACACTCAGAGCTAAGGCCAGGATTGCCAAACTCCATGCTACGCTACATGTCTCAGCATTCCCCCACATTCAGCAGTCTTCTCCTGTCGCGACCAGCACGTGGTTACACGTGTTCGATGATTGAGATAATAATAGTTACATTTATATAATAATAATCCGGCGATGGACCGGCGTCCCGTCGTCGGGTGTATTCCTGCCTTACGCCCTATGTTTCCGGGATAGGCTCCAGCTTCACCGTGACCCTATATAGGATTAAGCGGTTTCAGATAATGAGATGAGATGAGATATAATAATAATTGCACTCCTAGAGCACTTGTCACCCAGAGGTCCCAAGACATTCCAGGAAACTGTCAAGAGGTAGGTGGAAGGCAGCCCCACCGTCAGCCGGCGCCAAGCCTTCAGACACTACATCTGATAAACATTCATTCATTATCATTACCCACTTAATCCTGTACAGGGTCACAGGGAGAGGAGGGGGCAGAGCCTATCCCGGCTGACAGAGGGCACAAGGCGGGAGAATACCCAGGATGTGATGCCAGTACATCGCAGGGCACATTTATTGGGACAATTTACTCAGCAGGCCAATTAACCTAGGCAGCAGCGTGTCTTTGGACGGTGGGAGGAAACCGGAGTACTCAGCAAAAATGCACACGGGTATGGGGAGAACTCGCAAACTCCACACGGGCACCCGAGCGGGGAATCGAACTCGGGCCCTTCTTGCTGTGAGGAGAGTACACAGAAACTCCACACAGAAAGGCGCTGTAGGCAGAAACCGAACGCCTTGGGCAGAACATTTTCTCTTTGAGGTGCAGATTTAGCCACTGCAGAGCCTCCCTCTACTGTACAGGTCACAAGGACAGACGTTTGGATGACCTGAACAACGACCCTGGTATCGGACGTGTGCAGGAGGCGTGTAACGAGCTGATGAAGCTGCAGCTCGGCATAATCGAGAACAAGGGCCTGAGCACGGGGCACGCGGCACTGTCCACCGCCGCGGCCTCCACCGCCGCTCCGCACCGTGGCCTCGTCATCGATGGCAAGACGCTCGGCTTCGCGCTCCACAGCGACCTGGAGGAGAACTTCCTGAAGCTGACGGGGCACTGCCGCTCGGTACTGTGCTGCCGCTCGACGCCGCTGCAGAAGAGCAGTGTGGTGAAGCTCGTGCGCGAGAAGCTCAAGGTCATGACCCTGGCCATCGGTACGCGTGCACCTACTCCGCCTGGCCACTGGGTCCCACAGCTCAGCAATGAAACAATTATAATAAATTATGATAATTTACAATAGTTCATAATGCGAACACATTCGTTCAATATTGAAGAGGGAGAGAATGGCTCGGAGATGTAGAGGAAAGTGCAGAGGCGGGGAGGGAGAGGGTAGACACACGCTTATCCTGTGCCAGCATTTGCCAGACATCCTGTGCGTGATGATGGTGAATGTGTGTGATGATGGTGAATGTGATGATGGTGAATGTATGTGATGGTAAATGTGATGATGGCGAATGTGATGATTGTAAATGTACAGATGTCATGAAACTTATTTTTTTGCTCAATGTTAACATAAGTTTTGATCCCAGATTCACTGGTTGGCAGGTACCACTGTTATACTTCAGAAAAGCAGGAAATAGCAATGCAGTGTCGTTAGAATATAATGTAGCAGTGGATTTGCCACTCTGCCTATACCAGAGTTAAGCTATGGATTAGTAAGTGAACATCATTTTTTATGCATAATGTAGTACCTCCACAAGAGTATACAGATAAAACATGTTTTTACTTCTTAGGCATAATCTGAAATTCTCCAGTCATTGTGTATCTGACATGCCAGTTTCCAAACTTGCAGAGTCTTCCTTGATGACACATCTGTCAATGCAAACTCACTGATAGATGAGCCAATGAATGTCCACCATTACAGAGTGCTAACTTGCACTCATGTAATTTGATATGGAGATGAGGTACACTGTCGGCTGTATGCGTCCCTTCGCCCTGGTTTAACACCGTCTTGCCCATTGCTAAATGAACCCTGTTTGCCGCTGACCTACAGGGGACGGAGCCAATGACGTCAGCATGATTCAGGTGGCTGATGTGGGAGTGGGAATTTCTGGTCAAGAAGGAATGCAGGTTGGTGTGCAGCTTCTGAACAAAATCATCCGTCAATGTTCAATAAAATGCAGTAGTGGCTCCAACACTAATGCATTTGAGCAAAACTTAGTCGATTAGAATTTAACATCAATCAAAGTTGCGCCTCTTTTTGTGTCTATTACATCTGCAATAGACTTTCCTAGTTTTCAGGTTTATATTTGTTTTGAGAAATAGAATGTGTACTTACATGGCCCTTTTGTCATTGCACTGCTGTATGAGGGCCTCCCCACAACGTGCAGTTAATCAGGGATCACCGACCATACTTCACCATAATGGTTATTCCAGGTTTATGACCATGGAGAGCATAGACATTGAACTTAGTAAATACCCCATTAGATACTGCTGCACTATCCTCTGTGGAAAACATACAGTATCTCTGCACAGTAAGCACCCCTTCAAACACTAGCCAGGCTCAAAACTGTGTCACTTCTGAGATCATACGATAATGACACAATTTATTATGTAGCGCCACGCAAATTCCACGCATGGTTATGGACGAAACACAGATGCGTAGCGAGGAAACCACAGAGAGGGGGGGGTCAGCTGGTGCCTCTTCACAAGACACTCATTCCTATATATTATGGTGTTAATAGCCAATTAATGATGTAGGTTTTCACGGCTCGATGCATGATGATTGCTTCGAAAAGCTGCTCTCTCGGGACAGCCGCGTCGATGGCTCTCTCTCCTCTCCTCGCG
>JAZEWT010000011.1:13524540-13550828 GCA_036362905.1 Mordacia mordax
TGTAAGCAATCATCATGCACCGAGCCATGAAAACCTACATCATTACAATTCCATAACTGAAAAGGTTTAGAATTGATTCCAAAAGGGATCTTGTGTTTAAAGAGGTTGGAGACTTAGTGTTCCTTGCACAGTGCAATGGACACCAGTCCACCAGCATGTGCCACTGCTCTCTGCGGGTTATTTTATACAACAGACAACTCGCATATAATGCAGAGAGAATGGTCTGTGTATGTGAGACTCTGTTATCTCCTAATTACAAAGTTTATTAACGGTTCCTGCATTTATGGATTACCAAATTACATTCTAATGCCAATTAATTACAATTCATTGACTCACTAGGTGGTGTTGCATTGTTTCACTTTTGATGTTTAAGATATTTCCCTCTAATCAACCAACTTCCATTCCTCAGGTTTGTCTACCGGGCATTGGAAGGCTCCTGCTTTCCATCTGAGATTCTGCATGGGCGGCAGCTGGACAAGCTGCCCGAAGACATCAGACAGGGTGTGCTGCGGGCTGGGCTTGACCCAGACCCCGGGCCCTCCCCGGTGCCTCTTGGGGCCCAAATGGGTCGAGCCCAATGCACGTCGTCGATGCTGTCCCCGACCACTGACTCTGGCATTGCGCTCGATGAATCGTCGGTGAGAAACAGCCAATGCGAGGTCACCAATGGAAAAGACTTCCTCCGGTCGCCGCGTGACGACTACACCACACTGCCACCCGGGCCTGGCAAGGCAACCCGGCCAACGACACTGCAGGGGGTGTGGGACGTGCAGTCCTCTGGGCGGCACGGTTACCTGCACTCCGTGAGCATGTCTGAAGCAGACTCGGGGTTCCAAAGCCCGCCAGTAAGTGAGGACACAAACACGCTGCCGGGTACTCCTCTGTCGGACGCGGGCACTGTCGCGACACAAAAAACCGATTCAACGAGACCTTCGCTGCGCGGGCGCAGGGGCAAATCGGAGGAGCAACTGTGCCATGTCGCCAGCCACGGAAGAGCGAGCGAGCCGCAAGCCGTCATTGCTATGCAGGACTTTGCGAGGACAGACACGGAGAACCCACGGCATAAGGAGCTCATTCTTGATCCGTCAAAGCTGTTTGAAATGCAGCAGACTGTTTCTTATGTGGCTGAGAATATTTATGAGGATGTCTCCATTTCCGAGCTGTAGTATTGGCCAGGCTTTAAACAAGTTCATACCGTCTTTGTATTTCACCAAAACAATATCATTTCGTCTGCAGAACACATCAACTCCAATAGGTTACAGAGTATAGTACTGACACATTTGCAGTATTTTTAACCAAACAGGGCATCTCTGGTTTCTTTATTGAAAGGCAAACCACCAATTTATTTTGTGTGCAGTGGTAACTGATGTATGTCTGTGATGAACTAAGATTGTTGTAATTTAGTAGCAGTGGGGCCAAAGCTTAATCTTTCCAGATTTACAGTCTACCGCCATGGAAATCATGAGCAAACATCATGGAAATGCTGCAACCAGCAAGAATGTGCCTCTGCATATCCTTTATCACAGCAACGTTTAACAATGAAATCAATTCGCTATGGCTCACAGTTTATCAGATGAAGTACAATGTGCACAAAGTGGCCATTGGATGGGCCAGTAACAAATGCAGTGACTAAAACCACAACAAATTGAAGACACGTGTAGGTACTCATGTAGTTTGTGTGACGTTGCCAAAAGGTAATTTTCATGAAAAAAGCAAAACTCTGCCATGACATACTCAACAATGCGGTGCTGGTCACATTACGAGGGGTTTGTCTTACAGGAATGTTTAGTCCCTGATATAAGGAGTATTTATTTTATAATGCAATGTCTGCTTTGAATAAGCAATGCACACATTGGCCTTAATATGAAAGCAGCTGTTTTATGGCCAAAGTGATTGAGATTTAGCAAAGAGAATGAACTCTTTACTACGTTGTGCCTTAATGCAAGGCAAATTGTGTAAACAATTTATAAATGTTCTTTTCATTATATAATCAATATCCGACCAAGAATGTTTCGACTGAAGCCATAAAACCAATCTAATGCAAATGTTGTTAATTTTAAATGTTTTGTATGTTTGTGTACATTTCGATACTTACGATGTATTATAATCACTTTTAAGAGCTGCTTATTTGGGATATCTATGTCGAGCGTTCCTCCTTTCTCCTTCGAAATGTTTGGCGTCTGCTTTGGAGAGATCATTTGTCTGATAATGGTTCCAACATTCCCTGCAAAAGCAATGTCCTAACCTGATATGAGGCAACGCATATTTACACGATACTCCTGCCAGTGCATGTGACAGGGGTAACAGGTATTGAAGGTAGATTGAGGCCACAGCTATTAACCCAATGAACATGTGCAGCTGTTCTACCAAATGCTGGATGTGGAGGTTAATGTGTGGTTCCGGTGATGGCTGTTATCGGTTCTCTTCACGCTCGATGCTGTCAAGACGGGCAGCCCACGTTGCTGCACCTACTGACTTGACAAATGTGGGACCACAGTAGCCGCTTTACGCATGATGATGGTCGCGTAATCCAAGCATTAATCAGGCCCATCTCTGCTTAGCTTGGAAGCGCTATCAAGATGGAGCTCATTGATCTTTACGCCCGTGTATTTTAGCACAATTCAACTTGCTGTGATCTACTTTATTTAGCTACAAATATTTATTCCGTTGAAATACATGTCACACTCTAACTGATAAGATGTGTTTTTTAAAGGCGTGCAATCATTGCTGAGGGTTATTTTGCAATGCAATGAGAGGCTTTTGTGACATATTTAATCCAATGGCCACTTTACAGCTGTCTCATGAGCCCAGTTTTACTCATACATGCTGACTGGAACACAGGTTCTACCACGGTAAGGGTGGGCATTGGCACTTGGGGACTGATTTCTATTCTGACCTTGACATTCATTCCACTAGACTCATTGGTCATTAATAATCCATTGTTTGCATTGTCTGAAATCATACATATTCTATGTTCGTATTATGTTTTTAACGAAGCTAAGTCTTCATTGCCACTCGTCGTAGTTTTATTAACTGCTTATGGTTTTGGTTCACAATAAAACCTCACCAAGTCGGACTGGTCAGAGGGAGATTCCAGGTTGTGGGGTTTATCGGCACATTCTGCAATATTAACAATGTACAATGCGACTACGTGTTCACCTTGTTTTCACATAACACCTAACACGTTTAGTTGTGCTCAGTAACTTTCTAACAATGAAATAAATGTTTACATGATTGCTTCGAAAAGCTGCTCTCTCGGGACAGCCGCGTCGATGGCTCGGCTGTCCCGAGAGAGCAGCTTTTCGAAGCAATCATCATGCATCGATCCGTGAAAACCTACATCATTAAATGTTTACAGTTGAATACTCACAATTTTTTAACTAAAAATTATTACTCCCGCAGAGTTTCACCTAAGTCACTTACCGCCACCAGGCAGCAGAGAATAAAGACTGAAGTTAGCCGAATGAGAAAGGATACAGATGAGCTTGAGGGCATTATTCAGTTTAATTCCACAATGTAACACAATGTTAAAAGCCAGCGAGCACTGGCAGGACACGTGGATGGGTTCATGAATCTACCATGTGGTCTACTTGTGAGAATCTTGCATTCTTGGTATCTAGCATTAAGTCTCCAACCAAATTAAGAACATTTCAAGCGTTTTAATAGAAAATAGAGCGACAACGGAGAGGATAGCTCGAGAGATTTTGTGTGGCTGTCTTTCCAACAGCATCGGACTTACGCCCGAGGTTGGCTTCAAGAAACTTTACTGCATATTGCAGGCACACTGTACCCCACTCTATAAGCTGCGTTAACCTCTTTAATATGCAATATATGTTTTGTTTTCAGTCAGCAGTTACTTAATCCATGCGTTGTTCCCCTTTTAAATATTTAAACTTGACATAACCACAATTATTGTATTGGACACCAGTGTTTGTTCATAAGAATACTGGGTGCAATGTCACATCTCTGGACCCAAGTCAAGAAATGGCCCAGTAATCCAGTAACATAGAGTGAATGATACTGCGTTTTTATTCATAGCGCAGATGTGCCTAAGTATTTCAGAATTGTAATGTTTTTAAAGCCTCTTACATAGGACGCCTATGCAAATTTTCATAACTGCATAGAACTATTGAAGCCATGATATTTATATTAATCTGCTCTAAATTTTAGAATTAGAGTGGTTCATACAAACCAATATGTGCATTACAATATTCATGATTAAAATGCCTCCGCAAAAACGATAATAATGTGTTTCATAGAAGTACCAGTTGTTGTTTTGTTGGTTTTTAAGAAACATGATGCAATATGTTTAACATGGGATCAAATATTAATTTTTATTTGGATGACTTGTTTGGGTTTTTTTCACTGTGATTCATGAAACCGCCAATAACGGCAAAAAATATAAGTGTCCTGGTGCATTTGAAGCTTCAGGATGCCAATGAATAATGTTTACAATGAAAGATACTGTTTGCGGAATGTTGTGCTTTAATGAAGGGTTTTTAAACTTGGCTTTTATATGCAAATAAAATTGGCAATGGATTGTCTGTACTGAAATGGTGTTGACCTTTATAAACACTAAGTTTACAAAAAATAGTTTTACAGTAACTGTTTGCTTTAGTAATTCTATGGAATGTTAATCGTTGATCCGAAACTGGTTTACTTATCCAAATCTACATGTATAATATATTTTGTAGAATAAAGTTTTAAATATTTACATGTGTGCTTTCAATTTCATGAGTAACTCTGACTATGGAACATTATAGAACTTTAGCTACACGTGCTAAATTTGGAACGAGACCAAACAAATCTCTCATCTCATCTCATTGTCTGAAACCGCTTAGTCCTATACAGGGTCACGGTGAAGCCGGAGCCTATCCCGGCAGACACAGGGCGCAAGGCAAGGATATACCGACGATGTGACGCCAGTCCATCGCCGGGTATGCGGGGCAATTTAGCCTGCGAGCCAATCAACCTGTGTAGCAGCATGCTTTTTGGACTGTGGGAGGAAACCGGAGTGCCCGGCGAAAACCCACGCGGACACGGGGAGAGCATGCAAACTCCACACAGAAAGGCACCTGAGCCGAGAGATTCGAACCCGGGACCTTCTTGCTGTGAGGCGACAGCGCTAACCACTGGGCCACCGCGCCACCCACCAAACAAATTATTTACCTAATACCAGGTTTTCCTGTAAAACGCTGTGTTGAAAACACACAGGTCTCTGGGCTGTGATGGCTCTTGTTCGAAGTAAGCATGGAACGCATTGTGTACTGCGCGCCAAGCGGTATGGTCTATCGAGTGTTATCCACCTGTGTGATTCTACAGTGTTACCTGTGTGATTCTACAGTGTTACCTGTGTGATTATACAGTGTTACTCACCTGTGTGACTATACAGTGTTACTCACCTGTGTGATTATACAGTGTTACCCACCTGT
Organism: Mordacia mordax; assembly: GCA_036362905.1. Lineage (NCBI taxonomy): Eukaryota > Metazoa > Chordata > Hyperoartia > Petromyzontiformes > Petromyzontidae > Mordacia > Mordacia mordax. The sequence continues at coordinate 13,529,973 of JAZEWT010000011.1, forward strand.
GTGATTACAGTGTTACCCACCTGTGTGATTCTACAGTGTTACCCACCTGTGTGATTATACAGTGTTACCCACCTGTGTCATTATACAGTGTCACCTGTGTGACTATACAGTGTTACCCACCTGTGTCATTATACAGTGTTACTCACCTGTGTGATTATACAGTGTTATCCACCTGTGTGATTCTACAGTTACCCACCTGTGTGATTATACAGTGTTACCCACCTGAGTGATTATACAGTGTTATCCACCTGTGTGATTATACAGTGTTACCCACCTGTGTGATTATACAGTTACCCACCTGTGTCATTATACAGTGTTACCCACCTGTGTCAAATATACAGTGTTTAAACCGTTAGAGACCACTGCTGTGTGTGAAAGCGTTCAGCAGTTACGTGCCTTGCAATTCTATGGGGTGAACAGCACACGGCATAATATTTACACACAATGGGGGTACAATAGCGATCTCTACTTTTAATCGGGTACATTATAGTGACATGGTATGGCCCTGTTCTTCACACTTTACAACAATACGAATAGAATGCATTTGAATTACTAATAAACAATGTTCTATATCAAGCAAGACTAAAATGCTAAATCATTTAGCTAAAACTCATACACCATTAGTCAGTCTTACCAATATCTCACATCTTGGCTGAGTTTTGATGATATAAACACAGAATATTGAAATGTTGTTCTAAAATGTGGTTGGAAACATACTATAAATTATAAAAAAAACGAATTGTTCAGTATTTTATAGCTGCCATGACAAATTATGTAACAAATGTTTAAAATATTCTACCTTAAAATAGCGACAAAAGCACAGTGCTTCTCTATGCACATTCGTTACAAAAACTCTCTCATTCAACGTTGACTTGTTCATCCCACGTGGGATGCCTTCATTCAACAGTGGATTGCAAACAGGGCAATTGATTAATTACAGCGATAGCAATACCCACGTATATAGCGCCTCTTATTCCACCATAGTTGTCCAATGTTTTTTTGAGGAAAAAAACATCGATGTAAGAATTGTCTTTGAAAGGTGCTCCCCTGGGATATCCGCGCGAGTGCCTTCCCCCTCCCCCCAACACCCGTGGGAACTCTGTCCCCCACTATAGAGAGGCATCTTCAGGCAGGTGGACAAGAAAGGTCACAAAGGAGGGAGGAGAAACGCGTGCCACGGCCACCCTGACAAAACATTTCCCAAATCCATTGAACACGCACCAACACAGACATCTGTTTATTAGAGGCCAAACAGATGGGTCTTCACCGCTCGCTTGAAACAGGTCAATCTCAGTTATAAACCGTAGTTCTAGTGGCAGCAATGCACTTTGCCACCCGCCTCTTTTAAAAGAAAGTGTGCAGGAAGATATGCCTCTGCACCCAGCCCAGGAGCTGAGTCACATTGGTGTAGACACCAGGTCCACCCGACTTGGAGGAACAAACCGAGCCCCACGAGGTCAAGCCGTAGAGCGTCCAGCGCCGGTCTGGCTCCTCGCACACCAGCGGACCCCCGCTATCCCCCTGCCACCACAGCAGCATCCGCACACAGCATGGCAGCACACACACACACACGAGACGCACAAATGATGCTGATCAAATGCAACATTAATTTGTTTGACCAGGAGCGTAGCAGACGAAGATGAGTCTTATTTGCAAGAGTGACTTGAGTTGCCAGAATAATTAATAATAATTACAATTTATAAGGTGCACATATTCATTCGTTGTGGAAGGTATTTTAAGAGACAATGATTCAGAAGTACGAGGAAACTGCAGGTATATACGGGGAGGAGGCATAATGCAGTTATCCTGCACTAACATTTGTCAGACACTGAGCCACATATATTGTGTTATTTGCCCATAAATTCATGTTTTTGTTGTTGTTGTAGGAGGAAACTGGTGAACCAAGAGGAAACCCACACAAAACAGGGGGAGACCACACTCCGCACAGAAAACTGCATACAGGAAGGAGCCCGAGGAGGGAATGGAACTGACTTGGCAGGACTTTCTGTTAGGTACGGATGTTACCACTGCACCGCACCCCCTCCCACCCAAATTCGCTTGTGCTATGTGCGACTGTAAGCTGTTCGTGAGACGGGAGAACTCCCCTGCCGTGCAGCCACCTCTACCTGCTCGTTGTGCCTGTGTGTATGGAGCAGTGGTGCGGAGCGCCACCGACGCACCGTGCAGGAGTCGACGGAGCCCGCCTCGTAGCCAGCGCACAGCATGCGTGGGGTGAGCGGCCGCAGAGGGAAGAAGCTCTGACAGGCGCTGGAGGAGATGATCCTCACCTCGCCCTCCTGCAGCTTAGACGGGGTGACTGCAGCACAAGCGGACACGCGGGTAATGAGAGAATTCCACATCCGCGGGTGCGCCTTCACTTTGTTCGACAGCAGAATCGAATCTCAGGGCAGCTGATTAGGCACACAATTTAATACTCCCTAACTTAACCGCGTAAGAGCCCTCTGTGATACAACCTTTCATGAAATGGTATCATCTGTTAACAATGGTAAGTTGCTCTCCATAGACGTTCTTTCAGAATAGCCATGTCGAGAATTCCATTCCTCAGTTTCGCGACGTATATCCTCCTATGTTGGAGCTATCAGGTATTTTTTCCAACGTGGGGAAGCTGTCCTGCAAGAACAGCTATGGAGAGCAATTCTCATACATTGAGTCATGAACATCGACATCAGTACAATCGTAAGTCGAATGAGTATTCTCCATTTGGGATCTTAATAATTAAAATATGAGTATAGATATTTAATCTAATGTTAGCCCATGTATAGGTACAGCCTAAATGTATACGAGGTGGGGGTGATTTAAGAAATTTCAATGTCGCATAAACGTCCTGGGTTCGACTCCCAGCTCGGGTGAATTTCCGTGTGGGGTCATGTTTTCCCCGTGTCCGCGTGGGTTTTTGCCAGGAAATGTGGTGTCCTCCAACCGTCCAAAGTCATGGTGCCTGGGTTAATCGTCCTGACTAAGCTGCCCCCAATGCCCCGAAATGTTGCAACTTGATTACACCTCCCCGCTGGACAACTGTTAAAAAAGAGCTATATAGCTCAACAGACCCCTCCAGCTTAAATAAAATCGGACCCACTGACAGAATCGTGGCACTCTTTGGCAAGCAGCCTTGTGGGAGCAGCCTCACCACGAGGATCATCAGCAGCTTGTCGACACCACTAGGAAGGGGCAGTGGTCAAGCAAGACTGTGGTGTGCCCCTGCCTACCCTTGATGCCGTTGACTCCCCAGCCTGTGATGACGCAGTAGGTGTCAACCGGCACGCCGGTGCCTCGGTGCGGGAGACAAGCGGGCCGCACGCGCGGGCTCTCCCACACCTCTTCCTGAAGCTCCACGAGAGCTACGTCATAGTCCAGGCTGCGAGAGTTGAAGCGCTCATGGCGGATGATGCGCCGCACCTTCCTCTCTTGCCGGAATGCCGACAGGTGCTCCAGGTTGTTGACCCCAAACACGGCCGACCAGGCATCTGGGTCCGCTTGCCTGCGACGGCACAGCTCTGCTTGAGAACATTCAGGTTGAGCACATGCTCTCACAACACTCGCTTTCCACCTGGAGACTTGCTAAAGAGCATTGGAATATGAACTCGTAATATTACGAATGTCAACACTAAGAGTACCGGATTTGAATCCTACATAAGCACACATTTTTATCTGCACAGTACCAACACTTGTGAGTGTGTCGTTTAAGCTTTACTCCCACTTACGGATTACCCTTCTAAAACTTAAACTCTTTTCTAGCTTTACATGTCCACTGTTGTACTCTTCTGTCTTTGTTCATGTCAGCAGAAAATGTCTTTAACAAGAGACGTCAGAAGTACGTGTAGGCACTCTGCTAGCAATCATGCATCGAGCCGTGAAAACCTACATCAGTATAATTGGAGAACATTGTAACAGTTTGACGCACGGCATTATTGTGGTTGTGTTTGATTCCTCACAAGTGACTAATTATAGATGGATGTTCATGATTACAAGAGAATGCACCCAGTCAGCTTGCAAGCTCTAATTGCGGGGATTCCTGCGACGCAACCAACGTTCAAACTGACCCAAAAATCGTGATTTGGGCCCACGTATGTGTGCGTGCGTGCGTTAGGCAAGAGGCTCGCACCCAGGGGAGGTGACACATGCTCGGGTTATTGGTTATGGGGATGCTGCTCATCTCTACAAAAGGGAGCTGGGGAGTGAGTGTGAGGGAGCTGGGGGAATCGTGCAGTTTTGCTGCTAAATGGATTACATCTCAGTTTGTCTTTGCAAGTCCCGAGTAGAGGCATGGAAGACATCAATTCGGCCTCCCCCGAGGCCCCGTGCTTCAGCCCTTAGACCTGCAATACCGGAGAGCTGCATTTCAAGTGGTGTGTGAGCACGTTGGTGGAGAAAACATCCGTTTGATCACTAAACGCACACATTTACTGCCCGCAAGATGAGACGAGTGGTGGTTTAAGAAATTTTCCCGTCGAATCAACTCCCGTGCTGGGAGATCAAGTTTCACGTCCGATGTGTTACCGTTGTACAATGGGAGTGACGTTATGGTAATGGAATAATGTCATGGTAACACATTACATGCCTGCACACGTTCAAAAGGAGAATGGCTAAACTCCACAAACTGTCTGAACGCTGTGGCCCGTCAGCGGGTCCGTCTCTACACAGCTCGAGAAACCACGAGGCGTCAGACTCATCGGCTCGCCAATTTCCCAGTAAGACATCACGACCAGACCTGCTCCGGCAAATCGTGACCATCGGTACCCCGAGGAGAGATACGCGGGCACTTCTCACCGCGTGAAGCAGTGGGCCCCCGTGAGGACCCATCTGCGGTGGACGAGGGTGCAGCCGCAGGCGTGGGGGTTGAGGCCGGAGCGCAGCGAGCCCTGCCACGGCCAGCGGCCCTCGCGGCTCGCCCGGCCGCCCACGATCCTCTTGCTCATGTGGCGCGGTGGTGCCGAGCGACGGCCACACTCTGTTCAAAAAGACAAAGGGTCCCCGCATAGCCTGAACGGACTGCAGAGTCAAGAGCTGTTAGCGAGGAGCACCGATAAGATCATCAGTTTGTATTCAAGCTGGAAGAAATCGTTGAGCTTTGTAGCTCTTTTTAACAGTTGTCTATCGGAGTGGGGTTCCAACATCTCAGGGCAACGACGTCAATGTAGTCAGGACAAGTCACCTAGGCAGCATGCCTTTGGACTGTCGGAGGAAAGTGGAGTACCCAGCAAAAACCCACATGGATACGAGAAGAACATACACTCTCGACACGGGAAAGGACCTGAGCCAAGAATCGAACCCGAGTCCTCTTGCTGTGAGGTGGCGGCCCTTTACAGTCAGCTTTTTTTTTATCTGGAAGGAACCGTTGAGCTATGTAGCTATTTTTAACAGTTGTCCGACGAGAAGAGGTAAGCACTACTCGCTTGCCACTGGCACTACACACATGAAGGGGTGGGTGGCCAACACCATGCCCGGCCACCTTTGTTTCCCCAGTGGCTATATTTACACACCGCACCAGGTACACGTTTGAGGCTGAATTTCCCTAGGTGAAGCCCAGGACTGGTTCAGAAAATTGACTGTGGTGTTGATCTTAAGCGGGAATTAAACTCAGGTTGCTAGGTTGGTAGCACAGTGCACTAACCACTATACTACTGCTCCGCACTGCATATACCAAGATGGCTGGACACGCAGCACGCATTTGTAACCAATTATAAAGAACCCTGTTATGATGGCAGATTGCAGCATCCTGTACTTGCAATGTAGACATCACCAGTTCAAAACAACGGGGCAAGTTTCTTATATCGAACCTTGTTCCCTCATGCAATCAGCAGACGTGAGATCAAGTGTGGGTACTGTTTTACACCTGGCCCAGCGTGGAAATGTAGACGCAAACACCCTCTTAGAGTACTACGCTGCAGCACTCCCGTCCGTGGGCACCTGACACGAGCTGCAACATCAGCCAGGACTTGGTGGATGTCAAATTCTCGTTTCTCGTTACACAGGCTGTTTTCTAACGATTGCTGCCTTGTACCCATACCTTAATATAGCATCGGCATCATAGCGAATATAATGTAGATTACACTATTTATTAACCTCACAGGAGTGCTTACACGATGTTGCCGTGTTAATTATTGCAGATGAGGTCTTAGCATCTTCGCGTGGGGTTTAGGGCAGGTTGATAACGTATTCGTAAGCACCAGGAGTAAACTGGTGTCAGCAAAAACATTGTTCAATTTTCAAACTTACCATTTCTGTGGCAGGTAATGGAGACTATACTGTCACTGTCACACGGAACCCTACAGAGAGAAAATGTGGCAGTTAAAATGGGAAATAAAATTCTAATATAACACAATCGCACACACAGGTCCATCAGTCAGAGGGAATTCCAACCCAATGCTTTACAGCAGCTTTTGTTTCAGCACCAAAACTCGGTTGGGCGAGTTTTTACTTTTAGAGTCCCATCAGCTGGCTGCGTGTTCTATGAAATTAACTTGTTAGGTTGCCTTCGTATAATCCACCAAACCCATCCAGGGATGATAGGGCACGTTTACGACTATGAATAAATAATTCTGATGGTCTGGCGTTTATATCAACAACATTGACAGATTTAAAAATGCGTGATCTGTCAAAAAAACGTAGAATTATTCGCAGTAACATGTTTTCATATCTAAGTGTACAGTTTTACATTGGCCAAGATGTGTGAATGTCAGCATTTGCATCATGTGCATATGGAACAGCAACTCAGTGGAACATCTGACTTTAATGCCCAGAGCAACCACTGGAAATGTGTGCGTTTACTGCATGAACGCATTCGTAGTAATAATAAGTGCCGTTTACCCTTTGTTATTTATCTGTGGCAGTGCTGTGGAAATATTAGGCACTGCCATTCCATATGGAGTTGCCACTGGTGGTTCAGGGTCGGCTGTTGAGATGAGTATTATCAATCACTTATTTGGGTATCGTATAGTGACGGTGATTTCATGCAATAGGTATGCTACACGTCTAATCTGCTTCGGGACAATGCGCACTTTCTACTCAGACCCCAAGCTGGTATGAGCAAATGAGGGACCCGGAGTCTTTTGGTGATATATTTCAAGAAATGTTCCCAAAATGACATCGGCAGTCCGGTAATGAATGTGGGGGTCACTCAGCCTTCATGCCCATGTGTCAGAAGCAGCTGCCTTGGCAAATACCCCTCTGCCAGTGCAGCCTGGATGGTGCTGGGCTGTGTATGATGCCATCCAGGTGTCAGGTGTAGAGGGGGCAGGAACTTTTTTCTCACTGCCCTCTGAATAAGGTGGGTGTCTGCCTCACCCCTGAGAAACAACACACAATCAACAACAAAATGGCAATCGCTTTGGAGATATCCAAACATCACATGGAAATTACATTATTAGTTTCAAAATGTATGAGCGCGTAGCTTAACATAACTTTTTTCATATCATAAGGAAATGTTAAAGTAGGTTTTCATTATAAAATCCATTTTTTTACATTTAGGCTATGATATTGACACTGGTCTGACCTCACACGTAATGTTTTATGGTATGTAATAGCCACAGTACGTGGCTCATTTCAGCGATTTCCCATAACAATGTACGAACAATTCTTTACGCTGTTCTGCTATGCCAGCATTCAGGGTTTTGCACTGTGCGCATTCAGACACGAGTCTTGGCTCTGATCCACGAAAACAGAACTTCGTATGGGTGTGGGGACATGCGGAGGAAAAAACTTGACATTATCCACTTGATTATTTGCGAAAGACAGCTGATCTACAGACTCGATGTCAACTATGGTTAGTGTTATGTGCTGAGAGAATTTGCATACTGTAATCGAGTTGACCAGCAAGTCACCGGCAGTGATGTCTGCTGAATTCTATATAATATTGGCACTCGTAACCGGAAGCTGGTTTTAGCGTGCGCGTAACACGTCTGCAAGACCTAATGCAATGCATTCGTCGTGGAGACAGATTATGGTTAATTCCATGTTGATGTTGTTTTGCAGTACGCTGGCAGCTGTCATACTGCAGCCTCATGCTAAGACTGTCTGATGCAGAACATGCTTTGTTACGCTTCACTACAGCAGGAAAAAAACAATATATTGTACACGGTTTAAAATGTCAGAACAACGTGGCAATCAGACGTGCATGTTTAACTTTTAACACTGAAACATACTTACAGCCAATATTAAGTGTTCGGTTTCAGAGCTATTATTCAAAAGGTTATTTATTCTGCTCGCGCACCGGGTCATATATTTTAATGAAATAGGATTAATCAACAAGTCTAGCGTGACCTCTAAGATATTATGCCTTACAAAGGGTGAATCCCGAGTAAGGTGACATTATTTTTTTAAGGAGTATTACCATATCTTGTGAATATTATTTTTGTCACTTAATATAAAGTATTAAAAACCATCACTGTTGATAAAATTGAGAAATCAAAGCTGACACCATTCGTGTATTTTTTTATTTTAAGACATTACCCAACAAGAAATATTGCTGACAAACGCTCTTGGTACCTATAGAGTACACACACTGAATGCCAATGGTTTATGTGTGCGGAATCGGCTGTTGAACAGCATCTACAATCTGTGTCAGAGATCATTGCGCTCTGACCTCTACTGTTCAGATATCACTCAGGAGTTGGTTCTGGCCGATAAAATGTTTGATAAACGACATTAGTTGACGTCCAGCTGTGTGTGGGAATTAACTCTGCTGTGTGTGCAAGGGTCGTGACGCCTTCAGCCGCTGTTCCCCGCTCACCAGAAGCCCATCTGAGTGCAGGTGAGGCGGCTGAGCGCCGCATCCCAGCCATCCGCGCAGACCCCGTGCGGCCGCGCGTGTCTATGCACGAGCAGCGTGCTCCTCGCTCCAGACGCAGCCGCCTTCGCGTTGTGCTCCGACATCTCCACTGTTAGAAACACAACACATTAAATGAACAGAGGAGAGAGGGGAAGTGCTCGACATGGCCTTCCCGAAATAATTGCTTTTTAAAGTAATTATCACGCATCGAGCGGTGAAAATCTACATCTGTACAAATAAACAAATGGTTTTGGTTTTCATGGTAAGGTATCCACCATCTTTCTAACTTTGTTTTATCACATGCATGAAAACCATAAAAGATAACCATCGATGGGCGGCGCGGTGGCGCAGTGGTTAGCGCTGTCGCCTCACAGCAAGAAGGTCCCGGGTTCGAATCTCTCGGCTCGGGTGCCTTTCTGTGTGGAGTTTGCATGCTCTCCCCGTGTCCGCGTGGGTTTTCGCCGGGTACTCCGGTTTCCTCCCACAGTCCAAAAGCATGCTCCTGGATAGGTTGATTGGCTCGCAAACTAAAATTGTCCCGCAATGCCCGGCGATGGACTGGCGTCCCGTTGTCGGGTGTATTCCTGCCTTACGCCCTGTGTTTCCGGGATAGGCTCCGGCTCACCGTGACCCTATATAGGATTAAGTGGTTTCAGATAATGAGATGAGATGAGAACTATTCCATTGCAAGTCCTTTGCTAGAAGTCCTCCACGACCTGGCTGGATCACGGCCAATTAGGCATTTACGATAGATCCGGTCATGTGATATTATTAAGTCGCTATTGGCACTGGCGAATGTTTTCTGTAGCTGCAGTAAAGCCGTAGTGATGACCAATACACAATCCATCAGAACCCTGCCACTTATGTGCTTGGCTGCACTAACGTGGTAATTAATTGGTGTTAGCAGCTAATATGCATGCTGGTCAGAACTGTTTTTCGATCACTCACCACACAGGAATAATATAGTGCTTGCACAGCAGCTCTGGTTCTGAGCGCTCACCCCAAGATTGGCTCACAGAGCCTCCCACGATGAATGTGACAGCCAAGAATTTAAGAGCAAAGCCTGTATTTGTGGAATTGCTATATTTTTAGAAGAGCTGATGACTGAACGTCCGTGAAAAAAATCTTTCCCAATAATTGGTCACGCGAATGAGAAGTCAACAGAAGAAATCCCATTGTCCCTTTTGCTCCTGTCGTTGATAGATGGGTGGCGTGGCATTCAGTTGATGACCGTTGCATAAGCTTAAAATACTGTAGAGCCTATGAGGGTGTCAGTTTTTACAAATGTTAATTGGTCTCTGTAGACCATGTGGTCCTATCTAACAGCTTAAATTAGTCTTAATTAAGCAACCAGTACCTTTTTTTACAAGCAACATTGCTCCAAAAAATATATTTTCCAGTCATTGAACATTATAAGTATAATTTGCATATACATCGAGTGGCAGAATTGTATTTTGATCACTGCAATTATATTCCATCATATTGCACTCAATACATATTATACTCTATTATAAGTTTAGATTATGAATGAAATGCAGTAAATGTGTACACGGAGGAAAGTGAGACGTATAAATATTCATGAGAACAAGCCGGGGAAAACTCAACTAGCGAGAAGAGCAATCATTATGGCTGCAACAACATCATGGTCATCATGGGTCTGGACTTTCTCCACCATCACGGGAAGAAGGCCTTGAGTAGCACCCGCTGCAGGGGAGTTTAGAGTTGTGTAAACATGATTCGCTTGACCTGCTCCAGCCCCAATATCTTGACATATAAGGTCTGGTGTCATGAGTTGAATTTTTTCTCCACCATTTTTGAGATTTTCCCACAAAGCCGTAATGAACGAAAGTGTTTTTTCTTCTTAAAGGTATTCATTTGCTTAGTCATCAGCAGTGCCATATTTATAGACAGATGTAAAAAAAAGGAGATCACGGCTTTACGAATTCTGGCAATTATGCACGTTTTTAACATCTTGAAACAAAAAAAATAGATACTTCTCACATCGTGTCTCGTTCACAAATAAACACCACACACTTGTGGAAAAATATGCAAACAAAATGCTTTGATAATGTATGCATTGTCCTTGAAACTGATTGACCCACACGAGAGAAAGGCTTTCTGTGGTACCGAGTTCTCAGTGTCAGGCGGGTGTTTCCAAAAGGCAGTCAGCTCAGGACAACGCAATGTCGATGCTTTCGTAGCTCGGGTCGTGCTGTTGAGCCCATGGCAAAACGTACAGCTAACATAGATAGATGTTTATTTTTATGGCAAAAAATAGCCAACAAACATTCGAACTGAGCAAAGCAACAACATATAATATCACAAGGTAAATAAAGTTATATCACCAAATTGTGCAAAGATGAAACCCTAACCATAATCATAAAATTAACAGTAACGCGCAAAATATCACAGCACAAAAATGACCAATAAATGCAATAAAAATGTATGAGATGAAGAAGGACAACAGTGTGACAGTATGATGGTGATGAACTGAAGCCGCTTATTGCACAAGTGCATGACTTAAAACACCTATACATTTTTGCAATTGTAACCAGGTAGACATTTTACTTAGAATTAAAATGTCACCTATAATAATGTCTATGGGTCACCTATAATAATTTATTCACCTTTGGATGACTGTTAATAAATGTTATGAAAGGCTGCGCCCTCGCATGCAGAGAGAGAGAAAGTCCCTGTTGTTTGGCATAAAGAAATGGATGAATCGCTATTTCCCACAGATGTGGCCCTTTTCCCCCCTAAAAATTGGCAGAAAATTTGCACCCAACACATTGCACAGTCCCCAGTGCGCAGACCGTGGCACTTTCAAGCAGCGTCACTTTGGACTACAAAACTCCCGCGACATATCTCTCAGTGGAGCTCCTTTAATACTGCTGCCTGAAATAGACCAAGGCATCGGCCATCTAAAGAGAGACTTCACAATGAGCTCCTGCGGACAGAAGCCGTGACAGTAATTTTTTTTCAAAAGTAATAAACATCACGGGAGAGTAGCATTTGTGTTGTTTCTAAAACAGCAACCACTCCCGTATAGGCACGCGAGGACAAAGTGTACATGCGACTTGACAAATGGATTCATGTGATTAAGGTAATCCACGCAATAGTGCTGCCAGCGCCGCTGTTCCTTACGATCCGCGCGTGTTGAGACCCACCGCAGCCCCATTCGTCAGACCCGTCTGCGCAGTGTCTCTCGCCGTCGCACCAGGCCGTTTGAGGAACGCACTGGTGGTTCAGGCAAGCCATCTCCTCCACCTCGCATTGGGCTGCAACACACACGACACCTGCGTTGTTGGACATGGCTCAGGCACCGCGTGTGGTGACTGTGTGCGGTCGGTCATTGGTGGTTTACTGCGGTGGTCAGTCCCGTTCCCTTACATTCCAACTCGTTTGGAGAGAGTCGTACCGTGCAGGTGGAACTGATCCCCACCACTGGTGGGTGTGACAGGCATTGAGATATTCGCGCATTGTTCAGCACAGACCATATTTAGAATTCATGGCGACGATTCGAGGCTGAACGAAGGAATGCAGCACGAACATTGAGAGCGACAGGAGTAAAACCCCAAGACAGCCACGCACGCTGATTGTGGGTACGAATGGTTTCGATATCGCCTAACACACGCACACTTACACTGCCACGTGTAAACCAAGCACCGTTTTCCAGGTTGGGCGTTTTTTACACCAACTGGTTAAAATGTTACGATTAACTTTGAACTACATCAAAACGGTTTTAATAACCTATTCTACAGTGTTACATTAAAACATTACCTACAAGACCACTGCCATACAACGTTTTTTACAGGCATATTCTTCATCTACCGATGAGCTGAAACGATCATTGTTGCGTTAAACGCTGGCACACGTGGTGACATTTTGATTGGTATAGCTGTCACGTGACGGTGGGTCTTAATGACACACAGATCATTACGTGGCCTAACCTAAAAAGTACTGAATGAATATCCAGAGATCCTCGCGATTTTAAGATTATTATTCAATGTCTACGCTCAAGCGTGTTAAACAGGATTAGCACTCAATTATACAACTGTGGTGCCAAGCCTCGTGCCGTGCCAGGCTGGGTGCGTGGTGATGCTCGCTCTGGGGCCGGATCGGGTCGCTCGCCGGATTACTGCCGGTCAATTCTCGGTGGATGCGGTAGAGAGCTGAGTGAAGGAGAGAGAGGTGGTGTAACTCGTCCGAGCGTGAGGACAGACGATCTCACTGACTTAGCCCCGAGATCGTAAACATCACGTGGTCTGAGGGGATATAAGGGGATGTGCGGCAGCGTAGAGACAGAGTCCGTATGGGAAGTTGACGGCGGAGCGACGGTCATGTAGTGCGAGTGGATCGTTAGTGCGCGAAGCGCGCGGGGGGGGGGGTGTTGTCTTACGTTGCGTGTTAGTGAGTTGTGTTGTCGTGTTGCTGTTCATGTTAGGTGTTGTGTTGTTGTGTTGTCGTGTTGCTGTTCATGTTAGGTGTCGTGTTTAATACAGTGCTGGAACGAGAGAAGTCTCCTGTCCTCTCGCGGGGGTGGCTGCCGCGTGTGTGGAGAGAGAATGCGGCGTCGCTATTGTTGCGCGCGCGCTGCCGGGACCACGAGGGAACGCCAGCAGGCGGGCCGACTGGTGATGAGGATGGAGCCGGCCCGTTGGTGTGCCCTCACACACACCAACGAGATGTCGGGCGACATTGCGCTTGGATTATATTGAATAGTGTGCGCTGATTAATAGCAGCTTCTTTCATGGACTGACCTAATTTGAAATATATTTTACAACTATAATCTCAATGCCAAATTAATTATGCTAAACACATTTTTTAGACGTATCTAAGATATTTTTGAAGGTGACAAACTCTTTGCAAATTGTAGCTGACAAGAAAATCGCTGCATGATGGAGGTTATTAATATGCTCAACACAGACACATTTAAAGTGTACTTCGAAAACATTACAGAAATCTCTTACACAAAACAAAAACCTACAGCAAAATTTCTCGTCCTCCTCGTCCCGGCAGTCTGGGAAACCATCGCAGTGCTTGCTGAGTTCGATACAGCTCTTGTCGGAGGGGCACTCCCACATGCCCCTCTGAGCACACTCTGCAGCAGAAACACAATCACAGCGCGCTGCTAGTGCACACGTCCACGGTGAGCTGGGTGGAAAAACACGTTAAGGGCAATATTCGACTGTATCCAGAAACGTGGAGAATGGGTTCCTAAAACACTGCTTAAGCCATCGTGGACAGTGTGAGCTAATTTATAATTCCATAATGCATTGAGTCAAGTCTGCAGCTAGCTTTCTGAAAACTTCAAACTGATATAAATGTGCACAAGACAACCTTTGTCACTATTACACATCAGAGCTAAATGAATGCCGTGGTTTGTCACATTTTAATTGTTCAGAAGATGCAAGGTAAGGATGAGCCAGATGTTCCTTCTACCCATGAACACACAATGCTTTTTACAACAATACAAAGCAAACCCCCACTCAAATGAGACTGGGATGCAGTTCTTTACTATTTATGTTGCAGAAAGGTGAGATTGGCCAGCACCAAATTGCACTGTCAACATAATAGATTACAGTAAACACGTTTATAGAAATGAGATAGGTTAAAGGCTTTTGAGAGACGATGAGAGGGAATTCTAAGTGGAGCAATGTGTGGGAATAAGGAGACCAAGCAGTGTTTTGACCTGAAATAATTTAACTTATTTTTTGCCATGAAGTGGAATTTCTATTCATTCTATCCAACCATGTCATTCGTGACACTTATTGATCCCATAAAAAGACTGAATCAGCTCGTGACCTTTGCAGCCAGTGACAAAAGTCCAAATGAGCAGAACACGTTATCTGCGTGAGAATTGTTATACTGCTTTCACACACCTGTAATTGACCGCACGACACTAAAGCATTTGAGATATCGTTATGTTGCACAACTTTGGCCGGTACATTCAAATGTGCACTGTGCAGGAAAATAATTAATTGATTACAATTTGTATTATGGCGTAAACACATAAAATATCCATGCTCGTATGAGTACTGTGCAATGGTGATGAGCATTGAGCCAGTTGTATCATTTCCACATTTCTGTAGCAGGAAACTGGAAAACGTCGAACACTCTTCAGAAGGCTTCACTCTGTAGCAGGAACTTGGCAAACAGTGAAGACTCTTCAAAAGGCTTCACTCTGTATGAGAACTGCCCTTCATCGCTGTTCTTTTAGGATAGCTGTGTCAAGTGTTCCTTTTCTCTCTTGGTGACGCCTGGTCTCCCGCGTTGAAGGTATCATCAGGCATTTTAATTCTGCCCGCAATATGGGAGGCCTCCAAACAGCAATTCTCATACATGGGGCTGTGAAAATCGAAATCACTACACCACTGCGTATATTGACACTGGAAGGAAGACGGGCTGAGTGAAACTGTGAGGCACGCCGTGGTATTGGTGGTGTCTCCTTTACAGACCAGAGAATCAATAATGTCCTCTACTTCAATGTGCCATCTTTCCAGGGACCGGCAACAAAGCGTTGTCTCGCGCAGGCGATGCTCACCGCAGTCCCGCTCATCGCTGGCGTCGTCACAGTCGCTGCGTGAGTCGCAGCGTCGAGAAGCAGACACGCAGCGCCCCGACGTGCATCGGAAGTGCAGCGGGGAGCACCACGCTGCAAGGCAAGCGCGGCACGGCTCTCACACGGGGCAGGGGGGCGCTGGAGCCACATCCGCGTGCGTGCTGCGCCCATGAGCATTTCATTATCAGCCAGAGTTTCATAATACCTTCATCGTGGGAGAATGACAATGTGACATTCTGGGTGACTGTGGATGAGAATTGGTCGCATGTGAACACAAAAGTATTGATGTAGATTTTCATGATTCTATGGATAAGAAATATTCTCAGGAGCTGCTCTTTCGAGATAGTCGTGTCGAGCGCTCCCCACATTTCGCCAGATCATGCTTCTAACGTGAGAAGCAAAACGCTTAGTGTGGGTGCTCCCAAGATGTCCCAATCTGCATGGAATACGAGGCAAAAGTACCCTGTAGAGGGGTTTTAAATACAGCCCTCCAGTGGAGACCATCTACCAGCAGATGTAAATTGCAGGCAGCACCTAATAGTAATATCCAAAAACACAATATACCTTAATAACAACAAAGACGTTATCAGTGAGTATAACAGGCAATTTCCCCCAAGGTGAGACTGGACCACTGTTTAATATTCAATCCCACAGGTTGTCTCAACTGCACGGATGTGGTATGTGTTACAATTTAACTGGCAGGTGGGCATGAGCATCTCTCTTTGCTCCTCTGTCGCTGCATGAATGTTCTGGGGAGCCACGCTAATAAATGACACATTGTGCCTGGTATTCGGGAGTTGAGACACTAAGCCAATTATGGCAAACATGGTCCGAGCTTACGAAGACAATTTGTTTCTTTAGCGGACAAATTGTGCATGGCCACGAAAGGAATACAATTATCCAATGCAACGATTTGCAACATAATGGGCAAGTAAAAAATAAATGCAAATGCTAGAAATAAAATGTATATGCGAAGAACTAAAGGATACCACAACATTAAAATTGGTCTTCTTTTTAAACTGGTGATATGTGAAAAAATATACAATAATGCTCATGTTATCTGTCAGTTGATCAAATGACAATAGTTCACCTTGATTATAGCGCTGCTGTCATTAGCAGTCGCAGTCAATATGAAGGAGAGAGAGAGAGAGCTGAGAGCCAAAGCTGTGAACCCGAACCCCGGGACAGGAGAGAGCGGAGACACTCTCGCAGACAAGACGCAGGCGCTGTGATGCCACAGACAACGACTGGAGAGGCAATAAAACGGGGCCAACGCTGCCTCTGGCATGATAACCAGATCCCCATCCTTCAAGCGTGCCCACGCATACTTGTAACGTCCACAAAGCCAGAATGTATTCATTACACTCCTGTGGATGCCTCCAACATAGGAGGCGGAAAATTCTCAAAGGAGAGGAGGAGCGCTCGACGCGACTGTCCCGAGACAGCAGCTTTTCGAAGCAATCATCATGCATCGAGCCGTGAAAACCTACATCATTATATTTACCATATTTTACACAACGGTGAATGTGTTAACGTGGCTAG
This sequence comes from Mordacia mordax, assembly GCA_036362905.1. Taxonomy (NCBI): domain Eukaryota; kingdom Metazoa; phylum Chordata; class Hyperoartia; order Petromyzontiformes; family Petromyzontidae; genus Mordacia; species Mordacia mordax. The sequence continues at coordinate 13,546,865 of JAZEWT010000011.1, forward strand.
TATATCGCTAAATTACAGCCATTATTTGACTTTCAGTTGAACTGCTCTAATGTTGTTGTTGTTTCTGACATGCCGTCCTCTCCACAGCTCTGTGCAGCGCTTTGTGACCCTCGGGTGTAAAACGCTCTAGAAATGCAATTATTATTATTATACTACCTTCCAAAGGATAAGACATAAAATTCGAGCCACTCAAATGATTAAGACTGATTTTTATTCTTATCACATTAGTCGTTACTCGGAGGCATTCGAATGACAGAGAACTTAAAACCGGGACGCATAGTGAAAAGCTGTGAAAACACACGCACTAAATAAATAGCAGCACGTCAGTACACACGCACTAAATAAATAGCAGCACGTCAGTACACACGCACTAAATAATAGCAGCACGTCAGTACACACGCACTAAATAATAGCAGCACGTCGTCAGTATGCCGTGCGTGTAACAGCTGCTCATGACTCAGACCCACATTTCAGAAACGACTCGACTGCCATCTCTCGACCGAATTAGCGAACGCCTCGCGGGGTTCCGGTACTGGGGCCATTGCACGGGCATCGTATGGGCGAGCCGGTCAGTCGGCTCTTATTTAAAATGGAAAGGAACCGTCGGGCTATGTAGCTCTTTTTAACAGTTATCCAGCGGGATGCGGGCAATCAAGTCACATCTCCAGGTCACCGTAGGCAATTTCGTCAAGACAAAGAATCTCGACCCCAAACCCACGACGCGGGTACGAGGAGAACGCGCCACCCCCAACACAGGGAGGCGCCCGCGCCGGGCATCGAACTCGGGTGCTTCTTGCTGTGGGGCGCCGGCTTTCTCTGGCAGGCTTTCGACTCCGCAGCAGCGGCGGCGTTCTGACCATCGTTACGGAGACGAGTCGCTGTGAATCGCACCAGTGCAGGGTACGTGAACAAGTATCGTGCGGGGGAAGTCTCGTACGCGCTGGCTCCATGATTACCAGAGCCCTGAATAATTCCTCATGTGGGTCGTGAGCTCAGCGTCTCCTCTGGGCATCCCCTGATCTTCCTGGCCTTGAACGACTGCGTGGGGTGCAGCAGCAGCAGCAGCAGCAGCCCGTTTAAAGTTTATGTTTTGCGCATCTGAATGTTATTTTGTTTAAGTACAGGTACAATGGAACACGGGCCTAGCACGATCTTCTGTTTTCTATTAGTGTGTAACTAGTTGTGTATAAATGCACAAGAGCACGTAGCCAGCGCCGCTAGAATTTACAGACTCACAACAATGTAAATCATGTCATCGTTATAAAACACATTGTTTTTGCCAAAATACAAAACGCGATTTAACATGTTCTACCGGAACTATTCGATAGCACACAATTATAGCAATTACGCATAACCTACATATATCAGGCCTGTTTTTAGTTTTGAGCAATTTATGCAGACTTGTTTCATAAACCTAGATCACGGTAGGCGCAACTAATACAAACAAATCAACCGAGTTGCGTTTATGTTGTTGAGAGACTCTGGATTACATTGTGAATGTTAACAGCCTGGAGAACAATGCAGCAATATTGAGCACAGCGGCCCCACTCAACAAGGATGACACCGCGACTATTTCTGGCTAACAAGAAGTTAAAAGTAATGATGCAGTAGTTCATGGAAGTGATTATCAGGGTCAAGGGCACACTCACGGAGAAGCTAAGAGCGTCTTTATGTATTAACGCATACGGCGGGCAAGTACGATACACAAATCATAAAAAAACATAGTTTCCGGGTTATTAGGTGACTTGGGTCTCCCAGGTATTGCATCCAGAGGGTCGTACGTTGTTATAAAACCACATGTCCCTTGGGAGTGACAGCAAGTTGTGTGTATGTGATGTCACTGTCTTATCAACGAAAACGCTTCTGCTCATTATAAATACATGTAAGTAATTATTTATAAATCCCGCACATTTATAAATCATATACACGTGTCATTGTGGCTAACTTAACACAATGAAACAGACAAAACAAAAAGACTGTCCAAACAAAACCTAAAATGAGATAACTTAGCTAAGACAGAGATTACCATACTGGACAAGACAGTCGGCACAGAGTGGTGAGACAGACAATACAGAATACGATGCACGGGGCATACAGTACAATCAAAATTAAAATGAGAAAGAATATAAACAAAACAGTACCAAGTTCTCACAAATGAGATGATACAGGTGGCGTGGAACGAAACTGTAAAACAAGACACAATAATTATTGAAGGAGCTGGGTACTGTATTGTATGTGTAAAGACTAGAAAAGGTTTTCACAATTTCTGGCACTTATACAGGTGTTAAGATCTTACAAACACCGAATAGACAAATTTCACAAAGTGTCTAGTTTGCAAAAGCCACACAAACTTGTGGCGGAATATGCAAACAGGAAGCTTTGATAACGTGTGCATTGTCCTTCAAACTGATTGGCCTACACCAGACATGGCTTTCTTTTGAGCCTGATCGTCTCTTACAGGTCGAGCTCTTCATAGCTTAAACAGCTCGACCTGAGTCTTGTATGTTTCGTATTAGAGTGGCTGTTACGACTACTGCATTATGAAACCGTGGCGAGCTGAGCCCCCCGCCACCCACACTCGGTGCTCCCATCAGCAGCGTGTGCGGCACTCTGTGTCTGCACCTCACCGTCCGTGCCGCTGGAGTCTGGCAGGAGGCACTCGTCCGGCTGCCCCCACTGAGACAGATGGCCACAGTCGACCTCGGGCGGCCAGCTCAACCCGGCGGCCAGCAGGTGCCTTTCGCAGCTACCTCGAGCCTCCTCACACAGCGACCTGTGCACAGAGGGGCCTTCATCGTGGAGGCACGCAGCCACATTCGTGTTTGACAAGTTCGGTGCTTTACACAAACGTAGCAGTGTTTGTACAGCACGCACTCTTACCTTACCTTGTCGGGTGGCACGTGGCAGAGCCCTTGACTCACAATCGGGAGGCTGAGTGCTCGAAACATAGCTGTGATACTCAAACCGTTATCCCTCCAATGACAATCAACACCAATGTAAATTAACAGCTGCTCTTCGACTTTCAATCATAAGAATGTGAACATTTTAACTACAGACTCAGAGCTATCAATTGAGACGAGTGCCACCAATTGAGAAGGGAGGTCAGATTTCTATAAATAAGAGCCAATGTTGATGGATGCTCTGTTATTGTCAGGGTGTTTATTTTGGCCATGTAAGGTATTCTGACGAAGGGTGCTTAATTCAGTGTTTGTTATCACAAAGAACGTTCGCGTTACTTACTCCCAATAACCCTGAACCAGGACGAGCACTGCCGCGTACGGATCATTAATGTCCCGTGTAATAACCATATGCAGTGATCGGTAATGATGCCCTGATGACGTGCGTACGATTCGGTCATTTGTGTGTTGGCATCAAGGGTCCAAATTTCACCAAATTAGAAAATCACTGTAAAATTACCAGCTAAATACACAATTGGGATTAAACACAGCAATAATCGCCCCCCTACTGAGAGACGAATGCCTCGGGTCAGGCTTGCAAATGAGACGATCCTCTTCTCTTGAGAACTCACCTCAGGTTAAACAACATAAAATAATCGATACCTGTTGTTCCTGGATAGCTATGTCTGGAGAGACGTGCGAGCCACCAGCAAGAAGCCTGATGTTGCTTCCAACGTGGGAGGCAAAATATCGTGCAGGAGAGAGTAGGAACACTCGACACGGCTATCTCCACAGAACAGCTTCGGAGAGCAATTGTCAATCAATGATCCATCACTGTCCACATCATAATATATATAAGAGTATGTGGGGGAGGCTGAGAAGTGTGATTGAGCCAGGATATATGCGTTGTGTGTATGATGGTGTGAACGTGTGTCTGGTGATTAATTTCGTGATTGACGGCTGAATGGACCCGTGTGCTGTGCTTGAGAGAGAGAGGGGTGGGGGCGTTCTGGCGGATGTGGGAACGAGGGCGTGGGGTTACGAGGGGGCGTGGGGTTACGAGGGGG
>JAZEWT010000011.1:13556984-13584501 GCA_036362905.1 Mordacia mordax
CGAACGACGCGGCTGTCCCGAGAGAGCAGCTTTTCGGAGCAATCGTCATGCATCGAACAGTGAAAACCTACATCGTTACAATATTGGCGTCGTCAATAATGGCTCTGCTGCTATACGGTTCCATGTGCAATTTCACCCCTCTCAGTGTGACCCTGGTGTTGGATCACAGTGTCTATGGTGTTGGGTCGCAGTGATCCTGGTGTTGGATCACAGTGTCTTTGATGTTGGATCACAGTGTATGGTGTTGGGTCGCAGTGACCTTGGTGTTGGATCAGAGGGTCTATGGTGTTGGATCAGAGTGTCTATGGTGTTGGATCAGGGTGTCTATGGTGTTGGATCACAGTGTCTATGGTGTTGGATCACAGTGTCTATGGTGTTGGGTCGCAGTGACCCTGGTGTTGGATCACATTGTCTATGGTGTTGGATCACAGTGTCTATGGTGTTGGATCACAGTGTCTATGGTGTTGGATCGCAGTGTCTATGGTGTTGGGTCACAGTGTCTATGGTGTTGGATCACAGTGTCTATGGTGTTGTGTTGCAATACTGTGCCTGAGGATGCCTCTAACGTGTGAGGAGGTGAAACGTCGCGAGGAGGAGAGGAGAGGAAGAGCGCTCGACGCGGCTGTCCCGAGACAGCGGCTTTTCTAAGCAATCATCAGTGTGGAAGTAATTTGTGTTTTTTTTTCTTTAAGTAAATTAACGAAGACGTCAAACTGAGGAGTTGCATGTACCTCATTAAATAACACCGTTAAAACATTGACGTTTACACATTTTAAGATTAACATAGTGTAATGTCACACAGGTCTTGAATGGATGCACATTTGTTATCCAATTGCCACATCCCAAACAATAGCAAATGCTGTGAATTACGTGACTAAATTCATCATTTGGATCTCCTCACACTGAGCGATCCACTGAATCATCGCAGTAATATGAGCGATTTCTATTTCTGTACTAAGCATCGCATTGCAGAAGGCGAGAGGGCGTTTAATCTTGGATGGAAACAAGTCTGCAGACAAAAACATGTGCGTTTCACAGTGGAAAATCCTTTGCTCGTCAATTCCGTTTGCCATGTGCACTTTGGTTAAATGTGGAGTCGCATTGAGCGCTGCATCAACACACTCTTTCACAATCTAAAATACTGTCGCGTTGCTTTGCCTTGTCAGCTTGAACCTATGTTTTTGTCACAATATCACCTTCATCCTGATCCTTTAGGTTTCCTAGCAGCATTCTGATTCTGAGGATGAGGGCACGGCAGACATGAGTAGATGGCTGGCAGAGGTAATGTGTCTATGGGTACCTTTTTGCTAGTACACAAGATGATGGAAAGCTTTAACCACTTTTTACAAAACAGAGAAAAGGTTTCTCTTTATATATACAAGTGCTTGGGAATTGGCAAATTTCACACTAAAATCATGTGGCTTGAATTCGTCTCAAACTCAAGTTGAAATTTGACTATGACTGGATCTGACTTTCTGTTATTCCACACCCTGTCTTTGAAGGAATTCTATGATTGCCCCTTTCTACCCGGATTCCTTGCTCTTTAACACAACAGTTTAATCGATAACTGTAAACAGAGCACATCGGGGAATGTGTCTGTGTTGAATAAGAGTGCAAGACGATAGTCATATCTACGCAACACCATTTAATAGGTCAATTAAAATCATCATCAGTACACGTATGATTGAGTTTTCTGCCGGTGGCACTTGGCAATGTTTGGAGGTTTTGTTTTGTACATCATTCAAATTAAACTGCAATTCATGGCAGGCAACGCTGCACAATTCACCACCATTAGTTGCAATCAGAATTGCCTCGTTTCTACAAGGCATTCAAGCAATTATGAGAACAGCTGACAAAGCATTGCTTACAGCCCAACGGCATATTTTCCATGAGAAAAATTGCAAAAACTGCTCCACTTTACTCGTCCATCGGCTACGAAGAGGAGCTATATTTGGAGGTTTACTTACGTCAGCCACAATTAGAGGCTAGCACCTGTCTGCTCGGTCCGTGGACAGCCTTGTAATGACGTACGCGTCAATTCGCACGCGTCTCCCCGGAGGAACTCGACATTAACCCAGGGATGTAAACAAATGAGCCAAATTTCCACACATCAGCAGCAGAGAGGATTTTTTGTTCCCAAGGCAAGGGAGGGGTGCGTATGTCAACATGTTTTCATTAGTGGGTTATTCCCACGACACTGGCTGCAGGCGAGGATGCTCTCTACCATGTATCAAATGTGGCCACACCAGTCACATGAAACAACTGTGATTTTAAACAAAGGTCTCAAAGGCATTTTGTTTCTGGTGAGGGTCCTGCCCAAGTTATGCTCATCGGCTCTTCCTTTTGTTGGAATTATAATTATATTGATGTAGGTTTTTCATGGCTCGATGCATGATTATTGCTTTCAAAAGCTGCTCTTTTGGGATACCCGCGCCGATCGCTCCTACTCTCTCCTTTGCGATGTTTCGCCTCGCTCATTGGAGGCATCCTGAGGCTGCAAGAAGCCGGCTATCCCGAAAGAGCAGTTTTCGGAAGAAATCATCATTATAATTGACAGACGTTTGTCAATTCAGGTGCTGTGTGAGAGTCAGTCCATGTTTTGTAACTTGAGGGGGTTGTTAAACTATACTATACTTCACTCTGCTGGTCAGAGTGGGTTGAAAAGTAACGAATGTGCCCCCAGTTGTGGGTGTGTATTCGAGCGGAATTGTATGGCAAGATGCCCTTCCTGACGCCAACCTCCATTAGTCAAAGGGTCTTCAGATCGTTATTTGTCTGGAACCTCCCCCCAGACAGATTCACCAAGGAAGACATTAGCAGGAGCGCTGGGATCCAGGTAACATTGCTCTGGGGTTTATTGGGACACGCAACCCCGTCCAGCGCGATAAGGCACAAACTAAAATAACACATATAGTGTGAGTGAGGCCATCGAAACGAGCCGTGGGAGGTCGCAGCGCGGGCACCTTCTTTGCCGGCTTCTTGCGGGGGAGCCAAGCAGGTGCTCTGCTCATCAGTTGTGTCAGCACCGGAGCTGTCGTCGTGAAAATGGGAACAGCTGAGGAACTCCGGCCATCCGAGCCCAGCATCCGCGAAGAGGCTCTCGCAGCTGGAGCGGGCGGCGTCGCAGTAGGACCTGCAGGGCAGCACGGGGAGGCTTGGGGCGGGGGTGGAGAAGCGCACAGAGCGAGCCCCCGGTCAAAACGTCACCTGACTCTCACCTGCACCGCAGTGGCGCTCGTCTCTGGGCAGCGCTCAGCCCGCAGCGCAAGGAACGATGCCATTCATGAGTGCAAACCCGACCGCATCTCTGCGAGGAAACCGCAGAGATGCGGAGGAGAGGGCAGCCCCACTCAACCAGCCCATTGCCTACATTTACCAGCCGAAATGTGATGATAATGACGATGTTATCAACCGACTGTTATCACTGTGCAACCCCGTTGCAATGGAATCGGTGAACATTTGTGAGACATGAAAACTTTAAATAAAAAAAACGTGGACAGGGAAATGCTTAGTAGTGCTTGGTAAAACTACTATTTATTACAATTCCTTTAAAAAAAAACTTAAATAGTTTGTGTTTTTATTCTTGGATATCAATAATAAATATTAACATAGATTTGTTAACCAACAACGTATGTACTTAAATGAACCAAAGAATTGTGTTATTTTTCAAGCTTATCACTTTTATGGCATCTCTTTGTAAACCATTTTTTTACAATTCTTGATGTGTACTAATGTCGGTTTTCACGGCTCGATACATGATGATTGCCTCCAAAAGCTGTTCTTTTGGGATAGCCACGTCGATCGCTCCTGGTCTGTCGCTTAGACGTTTTACCTTCCACGTTGGAGGCATCTTCCAGGTGGGAGGCGAAACATCGCGAAGGAGAGCGGAGGAGCGAAGGAGCGATGGACGCGGCTATCCCAAAAGAGCAGCTTTTGAACGCAATCATCAATTCTTGACGTTACATTTCGCTACGAGATGTATCACAAGTTCAGTTATATGTCAAATTGACAGCTGCTGTTAAGCATTTTATTACGACATTGACTTCTATTTTCTCTATCCCTACAATGCAATCTTTTTGGATGTTATAAAGTCAACTCAGCGCCGTGTCCTTTGGTGATGGAACAACCTATTATTAACATTTGCACAGGACGTGACAACAATTATTTCGTTCATGAAGAATATGTGTGGGATTATTTTATCGTGCCATCATTGATAGAAATGATTAGACCCCAATCATGGTTTAAGGGTCATTGTCGCCACTGTTTAACTTTGCAAAGTAAATATTATAACCTCTGTAAACTTCCTAACACATCTATAAAGTAGAAAATGTATCCGACTAACTTTAAATGCATTATTCTTCACAGTCTTTGGCTTTCAGCCTTTCTATTTCAGTTAAACCAAGACTGGCTCTGGCACAATATACTATTAATAATGGCGAGCAGGGCTTTGTCCGTGGGGAAAGTGAGTGTTGGCAGGCCGTTTAATCTGGGAAAAGCGCGAGCAACGGTGTCCTTCAGCCCAATCTAATAGCAGGAAACTAAATGAAGCAATTCCCACAACAACCCGTTCCCCACGTATGCCCACTAAATGTGCCACCGTGAAACCCACTCCACATGCAACACAAAGCTGAATGCATCTTTTTAACACCAAGTCCTCTAATATCCAAGTGTTTTTAGAGTTGGAGAACATCTCAGATCTACTGTGCCCATACGCGGACCAAATATTGCGTGGACAACAGCTTTTTGGCCTCGTTCAAATAGCAACTTGGTATTCACCACAGCCCTTGTTGGAGGACAGATGGACATTGCTCTGGTATATTGCCTTCACCACTTTGGCAAGAATACTGTGGCTGTGATGTAATGGATCAATCCACAATATAACATCTTCATTGTATGAAATATTGTATTTACAACGGATTTTTGAAAAATGTTGGGTTAACCTACATATTGCAAATACATCCCTATTCTGTGCTACAAAACCATATCCCGAAAGCAGCTCATCGGTTTGGAAGGAAATAAGCCAAAACACGTATTAGGCAAGGAAGTTGCAATTAGAAGAGCGACATGTGCAGGGCAACAGGCTACCAAGACAAGCAGAAAGCACAAAGACAAACGATACTTAGAGATCGGTTGTGCAGAACATCAGAACATGCAGTGACGCACGTTCACGTTGGCGTGCGTGTCAATGGGGCTCGCGTGTGGTTGATCAGGATACCACAAACATTGTTTATCTCACGGCAATTACATTTTACTTTTCCATCTTTCTCATGTAAAAATAAATAAACTTAATAGGATTTGATGAATGATTTCCAAAGCTATTCTTTTCGGATAGCCATGTCGAGCGCTCCCCCTCTCTCCTTTACGACGTTTTGCCTCCCACGTTAGAGGCATCCTCAGGCGTACTCCGACTGGAGAGATTGCCCTACATGGTTGTCATAAAAGAACAGCGTTGGAAAGCAATCATCATGGACGGAACCGTGAAAACCTGCATTAATAAGATGTCTTTGTGTAGGTTTTCTCCACCAGGCTACAAGAATGAACCCAATACACTAAAAAGAACACATGCTCTACACGCAGGGGCCGACCAGCCTCGACAGTTTCATTGAGTTTCCCGCACCACGAGCTTTACCTTCGAGGCAAACACTGCGGATGCACCACGGCACAGCCAAAGGACAGCATGTGGTGATAGCATCCGAGCTGATGCAGATCCTGGAAGAAGGTGATGAGGAGCCTGAGATCCGATGGAGGCAGGGCAGCCACAGTTGTTTCGGTATAGGGAAGCATTCCACATTCGCTGGAGATGATTGTGGTGCACACAGCTGGATGTACAGGGTTGGAAGAGTAGGGGAGAATATCAGAGGTGCGTCACATCTTTATTCTGCAATGCCTTTGTCAAGAGACATATCTTCTTAAAGGTTTTCTCAATGTGTGAAAGTTTACATTGAAAATATTATTCAGGTGATTTTCTGCATGCAGAAAACGTTCTGCCTCACAAATAATGCTCGTTTACCAAAAACTCGCCATTCCCAACCGGGGGTTGAAACCCAACAATGGGCCGCGAGCACCACCTAGTGGTCAATGGAGACCATAGCCAAATGGGCCTCGTAGTGGGAAAAGTTAGGAACCTTTGTCATAAGCGATATCATTTAGGTGACTGCAATATTGCAGGATTACTTGAAAAATGACAATTCAGTTAACGAGTCTAAACATGTTTATGATTATATGCATTTTAGTACCAAGTCTGTTTCCAGATACAGAATTTAAAAGTGAAAAGCTGCTTAGATCATCGAGCCAGCATCACTGATACCATACGCTTAAAACTTGATTTTCTAGTGTAGCGATTCGATCGGTTAATCACGGTCACCAATGCCTGCTCAGACAACAATATATATAAATTAGATTTTGTGAATTTTTTTGGCGTATTTCCCGTTCTGAGGATCATAATATCGTACTTTGTACTCGTATAGGTTTTTTACAGCTCGATGTATGAGAATTACTTTCCGAATCAATTGCTTTATATTGTGGTCCTGAAAGAATCGCTTTGGAAAGCAATTCTCATACATCCAGCTGTAAAAACCTACATTGGAATTAAAAACAAATTCAACACCACTATGATATGTTTACCTTGATGTGTCTTAATGAACAGCAGATTCTCCATTTCTATAGATGCAATTATCTCTGAAATATAAGGAAATGAGGTGGTTTGTGGATTTGTGGATGTTGGAGCCGCACTTGGATTCACAATTTCTGCATCGTCATAGAAATCCTGATGCCAAGGGTTCATGGCAAGGTTGACCTCTCCTTTCCAAGGTTCCAGTACAGATGAGGAATACTTGACAGGTATTGATGCTGAGTTGTCATATATTTCATCAAGGCCTGACAGGTTGTTTATATGACTTGATTCTTCAGTTTCCACTACATGAGAGCATTTAAGATCTATGGAGCCAGGTACACAAGGTATCACCATGTTTTGTGTCGTGATGCTCTCATATCCTCTTGTTTCTTGGGTTTTACCATCAGGAATGTCTTGCGTCTCATCGTCAGCATCTCCAATATATTGGTGCTCAGGATAAGATCCACCTACACCGAATTCTGTCTCACTTAAAACGTAGTTACTAAGATCTATGACGCCACTATATCCGAATAATTCATTGCTGTATGGAACTTGGATTTCATTTGAGCCTTCAAATAAAGCATCCATAACTTCTCCAGAAAAACTTTCCTGCAAAGACCCTGAACCATCAACACTTGTGTGTTGAGTTAACGAGAGTTTTGAATCTCCTGTGGAATGTAATATTTCCATTGCGGTTTCTCTAGACAATGAAAATGTGTCAGATGTCCTGTTTGGGAGAATGGGAAGATCGAGACCATCTCCAGAATTAAATTCAACGCCATCAGCTGAGCTGCCACCTTTTAGTTCTGTCTCTCCGTCACCACTCCCGTCTGACTCGTTGTCCAGGGTTTCCGACGAGCAATTAGGTTGAAGGGCATCCTGTCCTCGCTCATTATTGCTGCTTCCACTCGTGATACTGAAGCTATATTTTAGAAAATCTTCATCCAGTAGGCCTGGGTAGGGAAATACGGAAAACAAATCAGATTTTCAAGCACACGTTTCAGGCAATACCATCTTACCGTTGTTTCCAGTTTAAACGGTCGCTATCTATGTTGACCCGAGCTGGCCAGTTGCCCCCCAATGGTGAGGGGGGTATGGGGTGATATAACTCGTAGGCTGCTTTGTATTAATGCTTAACATTTGGATGATTTGTTGCTTAACAGTGGTAACCACAGTCCACAACACACTTTGTGACTCCAGTTAAACGCTCATTTTTCAAAACCACGTCTGACGAGTTTAAGAAAAAAATGAACCTTGATTGCAAGAAATGCGCACCTCTGAATCCCAAATGAGAATATAAAAGCAAGCAAAAATGTTGGGCCTATTTACGAGCTTGTCTCCAGTCTTGATCTCTGCTCCACACTAATTGCCAGCGAGCAGTAGGGTATTGGTCAGCAACATTGTACATCAGACATGGGTGAAGCGTACACAGTTGTGTGTGCATTTATGCACCCCCTTCTGTCAACAAATATGTTTTCCCAAGAAAGTGATGGGGTCGAGCTCTGCAGTATCGACAAGTGAAACAAGGCAAAACGCCGAAATTATGTTCAGAGCAATGCTGTAATTCATATCAATCCACCAGTAAGTGTTAACCTTCCCAGTCACCGTTTCATCTATAATAGTACAAGCACTACTGTTGCTTTTAAAAAATATAATAAACTGCTCCGGCCTCCTGCTCACAATCTGAGGAATGTTGGAACACCTTGTAAGTTCACAAAAAAAACAACTCTAGAGAAATGTTGTTTGTTTAACGCTTAAATATATATTTAGATCGTGATCTTCACGGTAGAATGACAGCCGTTTGTACTTTCCGTTGATGCCCTCCAACTCGACGTCATCGTCAGTGTAGACATCTCACAGCTCCGACGAAGATAACACATGCAGATGTAGCTGCTCCAACAAATGCATCTCCCTTATGAGAAATATAACTTTATATTGCTTCTATTTTGTACTTAAAAAACGATAATTTACTCAACCCATTGAAAAAGAGCGAATTTGATTTGAATGGTTGACTTATCTCTTCTTTGTTTTAATGGAAAAACCAGTGTGTATGGTTTGAGCTTTCTTCCAGGTTCCCTCAGGCCCACTCATTAAGCAACTGACCTTGTATCAGTATCTGATGAAAATAAGACTGAACGCACATTCACACTTTTCCCCGGGACACGAAGCTATCATTACCGCTGAATGTAAAGTGGCTACATTTTCCACTGGAAGCCAAACTCAGGCACATTTCTCAGTCAGCCTCGGCCAACCAATCGTGTGCAGATTACAGTCCTGTAACAAAGGTCAAATGCTACCAGATCACGGTACAAATAGATTCCTGCCACCCGAACACTGCTGCCAACTCCCAGACCATCCGGGTAAATCCCGTACTGGTGGTAAACCTAGCGCTCCTGCGAACAACGTTAGCGATACTTGCCTGTGGCTGCAAAGAGCAGAAGCAAGACACACACAAGGCAGGTGAGGAGGAGGCCCAGCGAGGAGAAGAGCGGACGTCGTTTAACAACCGAGTCCCCTTGCTCTTCCTTGTCATGCATCGCTTCATTGTCGGGGCACATACTTACCCGATCACATCCTAGGGGTAGTTGACACGTCATGAGTTAAAGTATGAGCATGCGCTATCGTTTGCTTGACAAATAGCTACCCTGTGACTCATTTTTCCTGTATTATTACCGACAAAGGTGTTAAAGGAAAGACGAATTCAATGACTGGGCTATATATTATTGCCGATTGTATCTGAGCCGTGTGGCGCAGCAGGTAGAACACACTGAGTGACGTCTCCCGTGCACATGGCTTTCTTATATTCCAAGATCAAATTCAGGCCTGCTCTCAACTTTATTTCATGTTTGATTTCGTCCCCCTTCAATATCGGCTCGTGGTATTCTGTTACACCACGAGCGTGTTGCTTGACAGTAAAATAACATTGTAGAGAATCCGTAACATTGATATTCGTGCGCATTAAAACTTTTGGGTCGCACTTTTAAAGTCATGGCTCCGTTAAACATATTTAACCCACCAGGTAAACAGCATTTACATTGCACAGATTTTTAGATCATTAAATTTAGGGATAAACATCTTTTTGATTTACGAGAAATTAACGTTCCCAGTCTTTATCGTGTGGCTGATATAGAAATGCGGTAGTGGAGTAACTAAAGATAGACGCTCATGCATCTATTGTCTCTGAGCATGGAAGACACCAGCCAACTGGAATAACAATAGTTAACACGCAGTTTACTTCACACGTGAATCAATAATCGAACAGCAACGACTGTACTCACATTCTCGTCTGGTAGCCACGAGCGGGCTTCAGGAGAGGTTTCCTGCAGCACTCACATGGGTATTTTAATCTTGTCACCGGACATCTAAAGCCCTCTGTCGAGTGCGCGCGGCGCGTGTCAGCGCAAGGTGGTTGTGCATGGGAAGGAGTCGAGGCGCTCGGCGGAATGAGTGGTGGGGTTTCTCCCGCTGCCTGGCACAGCCGAGCTATTTCAGGGCGAGAGCAGCTGTCCCGTCACCGCATACCGACCCCCGACGCACCCTAAACATAGACCCCTGTGACATCACTGGAAAACACACGCCCGGCTTGGCATCCCCTACACTTTGTTGTATCTGTTGTGTAGGTCTTAGTCTCCTGGGTCAGAGACACCTTGACTCATCCAGATCATTATACGCCCTACAGAAGGTGGCAGGGCCAAGGTGCTTATCTGAAAAGATTTTGACTGATTGGTCATTCCCCAGCTACCGTATGCTCCTTCAAAGAGATGATTCGTGGCTCAGAGTCTTGACTAATTAACGATTGACGTGGCTTTTCAAACGAATGTATTGATGTTTAATTACTTTTTAACAGCCCATTGTCAATTGACTCCATGCCGTACTGGGACAACACGAGGCTTGTTCATAATCGATTACCGCCTCTGATAGTAACTGCGACACAGATTATTCCCACTGGAATACTGATATAAGAATAATTACACTACTGGAGCGCTTTTCACCCAAGGGTTACAAAGCGCTGCACAGAGCTGTGAAGAGAACGTCATGTCAACAACAACAACGACATATGAACGGCACATGCAGTCGTAGCTTGTGCAGTTGATGTATACGTTAGCAGTTGCCGTGATTATAGCTGTAGCGGCTATTTTGCGGTTGTTAAAATTGAGAACTGCTATTCATAGGTGTGCTTTCGGGATGACCGAGTCGAGTATTCCTGCTCTGACGATAGAAGCAGCAGTGCGTCTGCTGCAATGCGGATAAATCGGCAACGGCAGCACACAGTGTAGACAAACAACACAGAATCGATTTGACAAGATACACCCAAAAATAATCCGTGAAGCAATATAGATTCATAAGACAGAAAAGACTGTGAACCGCAAACAAGAAATGAGAATATAGCTCAGCCAAACCTGGAGGCCTGTTTTTTTTAATCAGCCGTGTACAGGAGGTTTCCACCCACAGTCCAAAAACATACTGCTGCATGATTAATTGGCTTGCAGACTAAATTGTCTACAGTGCCCGGTGATGGACTGGCGGTCCCATTGTGGGTATATCCCTGCCTTACGCCCTGTGTCCGCCGGGATAGGCTTCGGCTCACTACGACCCTGTATAAGGCCTAAGATTTTTCTGACAATGAGATGAGATGAGTAAAGCTATAAAACTCTGGACTACCGATATCAGGAGAGAATTACCAAGTGTTTCGAAAACTGGACAGGCTTTCATGAGATACAAACTAGTGGGTGAGTCAGAGGCGGAATTGGATTAAGTTAGTGTGATTCTAATATGCGAGCAAGACAATAGAACCCTTTCAAAGGACCCCCGCCCTTCTTAAATTGTTCCTGGAAGAAAGCAATGCTGTATAAGGGGCTTAACATATACATAGTGCTTACATATAAATAGGAGTCATATACGTGACACACACACACACAGCGCCTGAGGATGCCTTCAACGTGTGAGGCGAAACGTCGCGATGAAGAGAGGGGGAGCGATCGACGCGGCTATCCTGAAAGAGCAGCTTTTCCAAGCGATCGTCATGCATCGAGCAGTGAAAACCTACATCATTCCTGCTCTCTCCTTCGGGACGGCTCTCATCCCACATGGAAGGCATAATCGTTATTGTTATTGTTATGATTTTTGCAGTTATGCTTTGTTTTTGGAGTTTTTATCGTTTCGTTGGATACTGAAGTGGTTGTGGTTAGAATTCCTTAAGTCTAGGTATTATTCCGCACGTGTTCGTGCGGTTTGTTGTATCGCAGGAATCCCGCATCCACAGCGTATGATCTCGTTGGGTATTTTCTGCTATAATACTACGCATCTATGTCGTACAGCCGTGGTTTATTGTGGTCGTTAAAGCCCCCCCCCCCCCTGCTGTCTCTGCAGTTGCTGCTCGTGGCCGTGAGACGGCGAGAGAACCTGGGGGCCGCTTGTCGCAGTCACTCTGTCAAATACGCGCTGTCTGGTGCCAGCTGAATGGCTGGCGCCAGCTGGGCGAGTAAGTGCCAGCTTAGTGAGTAGTTGGGTTGCCACCTGTCCTGTTTTTTTACAGGATCGTATTCCTCTTTGACGAAACTGTACTTGGAAATCTGTACGTTTGCCTGGAACAAGTCATTTAAAGACCAGTTTTTTTTCTCCATTTACCGTTTACACGTACGTATTCTGTTTACCCCCAAGATACATGCCGGGTTTTTTCTGCCTCCGAGGTGGCAATAGTGGATATGGCATCGCCTGCACTAAGCCTGAGAAAACTGAGCAAAAGATTCGAGTCTCAAGCGATTCAAGGGGCCCCTAAATCATAAAATAGGTATTCACCAAACATGATCCAAAATTCAAATCCTGATAAACATAAAACGCTCATCAATATAATAGGTATACCCAAAGTAAGTTTAGTTATTATTGGCCTACTCTATTATTATCTAAGGCAAGTGTCTAATGAATACGATAATCAGTGGAGTCCGGTGCCTGAATATAAGGGCAGAGTCTGGAGAATTGTGCAGATAGAAATCTGGTGAGAGAGGGAGCGATCGACGCGGCTGTCCCGAGAGAGCAGCTTTTCGAAGCAATCATGATGTACGGTGGGTTGGGCGCTTCCAGGTGTGAGATCAGCAGTGGCTGTCTGCTGATTGGTACCAATGTCAAACCTGACGGAAATGGCTGGAAGATGCGAGGCCAGCGGTGGAAGTGGGTGGTGATGACGGGAAGTGTTTCGGCCAGGGTTTCGGTTAGCGGTTCATTAGGAATGCTGCTGAAACACAATGCATAGCTGGATATTTGCATCGGGAAGCTGTGCAGTTGCTGGCTTTGTTGTCTGTGAGAATATCAAGCGTCGTCGGATGGATGGACAAATATTTCCATAAGTAACAAAAAAACAATAGACTGTCTTCATAATATGAGTGCGCAGACACGTTATGTGATGTTCAGCTCTTGTCGTTAGAAATATGCTTATGGATTAGGTTCAAAGACTGAGTGGAGGTAAGCAAACACGAAACAATGTTTTTAAAGCAGAGACTTTATCGAGCAATCACTATAATCTGTGAATAATAAAACAGCATGGGTTCCAGTAGAAACACAACAAAATACATGACTGCAATTCTAACAACATTAAAATATAAGTGAATATTTGAACATGGTAACTCCTTCGCAAAAAGTTTAAACCTCCAACGTTTAATCTAATGGCTTTGCTATGAATTATGTATATCATGGAGCAGTCCGTATAATGCACGTTTGAACACTAATACTGCCGATTTTCCGAAATATAACAATAAAGGTCACGCATACATAACTCCTCTCAGTTGCTGGTGATATGCGGGACCTCGCAGATCCTATCACTTTCGAGGTTATCCATGATTCTGCTCGGCGGGGTCACTGCACGTGACCAATTAATTTGCTGCGCTACGACTGCAAATAAACTGCGAATACGAGTAACACCGTCAGGCCGTTACTTTTAGATTAACTCTTAGCTTATTGGATGAAGTTACCACGTGACAACGTTTATTCGTTGAAAATGTTGCGTAGGACTCTGAAGCACAGCGTATTTGCACGCAGGCGCAAACAAGTTTTGAGTGCCTCCTTGTCTATCCATGTCTCTCTCTCTCTTTCCATGCCTTTGCTTGTCTGCCTTCATGTAGAGATGAGAGTTCGCTATCAACACAGCCACTTGTGTTATCACTAAAACATCGTGGATGCCGTTCTGCAGCCATGCAAAAGGTCATGGAAATTGATGAATAGGAGGAGTCCAGATAATGGCACTTTTTGATAATCCTGCAACTGTCGAGGACAAGAGGAGCTGTGGCTAAGAGAAGTGAAGCATTTTTAAATGTTATGATAAAATGTATTTTCCTCATATAATTGTATAGCAAATGTAAAAAAACCACACAATCCAAACATGAACTCTTCATGTACTCTGTAAAATGTTCTATGTTTTGACAAGTTTGTCCAACACAATTGAATGTGAGAACCCCCCAATAAGGTATAAAGTAATTTGATACAGCTATATTACCGCTATCTAAATCCACTACCTGATTTGGACAATTAAAAATGCAGTGCGCCAGAGCAATCGATAGCACTCTATTCGTACCGCTCACACCAATTCAGATTTTATCTTAATTATCCAGCAGCGTGGTGCTGAATCGTAAGACTCTTTTTTGAGAGACTCCTGTATTGGGTTTTTATTTTTGTAGGTGTTCAGCCAATTCACGAGTGATTAAAAATGTGGGAGGAAATAAGAGCAGCCGAAGCAACCCAAACAGACATGGGGGCAACACTGTATCCCCGTGCAGATATAAAATAAATGGTCATAGTTCCATGGCTGTACTATCTTCTAGCAATCGACGATGTCACTTGAGTGATCCCACCAACCCTCACCTTTACAGTACTTGAACACAGGCGTGTTCCACTAAACACCTGGCTGATGAATAACATTTGAAACTCACATGCGTTATTGATTATTGGCACTTCTACATTCAAATGAAAGAGGGTGACCGTACGGGCACCAATTCGTTATTTGCATAACATCGTGACAAAGCATGCGTCCTCGCAGACAATGTGTTAACGCGAGCTAGACGTGGACGCAGTGTGTGTGGCGGTCCCGCTGGTCTCTGAGACACCAATGCAGGAACCGTCTTGCGGGTCTGCAGTACTCCCTTCGCAAGGCACCGATTCGGCGATCAGCTCTACGAGGCTGTCCTCCGAGCCTGAGGATATAGCAGATCTCAATGTTGCAGGAACATACTCAACAGACAGGTGCAGAATGTGGCAAGAAACTGATTTCAAACCACGAAACATACATTTGACAGGCTGATGGCACGCAGCTTGCTTGACATCCTCCTAAAGAGGGCATCTTATGAAAACTGCATGGCCATGGTACACATTTAACAAAAGTAATGTTTTCAGAATGGAATCTGTGAAAATAAATTATGGCATTATCTGGTAATGTTATCAACATTCACAGGGGTACATGGCACTGAGTTCATGGATAAAGAAAATATTGGAGACTTTTTCATCCTAAATCTGTATCGATGAATATATTTTGCTTTTGTCTCTTCTCTTCCATAACAATTACATCTGCTATGTTAATGACGGGATGTTCCAAATTAAACTTCGAAAAAATATCGTACAATATTAACGTTATAGAACATTTACATTGATTTCCATTCTTTGCAAAATGACAGAGTTGGAAATCACAGGACAATCTGACATTGTTTTGATATTATAATGCTTAAAGCTACAAATGAAATAACTTGTAAATATTTTATATTTTTCGCAAGACTACATTTAATCAAATATTAGACCAATGTAATCTATTTTTAGTAAATCTGCAAAGATAGCTTAAGCGCTAATTCTATCATTCTATCGTTTACAATTATTCAAATGTAATACTGGGGTAACAATCCAACATGCTGCTCTAATTTAGTATGTTTTATTAATCTCAAAGTTGGAAAGTACATGTTATAATAGTTATAAGCATTTCGCCACAACATCCATGTTCATGTTGCGAAAACATAGCCAGAAATTCGAATCACAGTTTGTAACTTTCACGCAGTTTGATGAGCTCTCATCACAGAGGGTGTGCGAGTGAAACGTCTCAAGCAACTGATGAGTAGCCTTGTGATTGTCCACAAACACATAAAATCCACGAACATTTCACAACATGATCATGAACACAGTGGTGGCCGGGTTACGCTCGAACCACAGCAGTTTCGCCTCCGCCTCGAGGTTAAATCCCACTGTAAACGGGGGCCTCGATGCACAGCTGCGGGGACCGGGTTACCTTTGCAGCTGAGGCTGCCCAGGGTATCGATCGTTTGGGAGCCGTTCGGCGTGCGTCCCTTGCCCATGCTGCCGTCACCGCTCGTCTCCCGGCTCATCTGCCCGTAGCCGTTGGGTGACGAGGAGGGGCTGCCGATCCCGTTATCGTCGGCGCTTGTGTCGCATGTCACCGAGCCCCACGATGGGGAGCGAGAGGCGGCCCGCGGCCCACGCAAGCCGCATCCCTTCCAGCCCTGGTACGCCAGTGAGTTGAGGAAGCCTTGCAGAGGGTTCAGGATGCCCTGGAGACAGCAGGGCGTTACGTGGCAAGATGGTGCAACATCCACGCCTCACAACACAGCATGTCCTGCCTGAAGCGGCTTGGTTACACCTCAGTCGTCTTTATCTCTTTTCTCCCCCTGTTCTACTTGAGTTTTCTCTGGGTTCTCCGTCCGTTTTCCTCCCGCCGCTAAAAGCAACACTCGTTAATTGGCCAATGATATCATACTACAAATAGGACGCAGTGTCTGGTGCATTGGTGGCTGGGTTTGGGTGAAAGGCGTGACTGTATATGAATGGTCCAATGCGTGGACATATAC
Organism: Mordacia mordax; assembly: GCA_036362905.1. NCBI lineage: Eukaryota > Metazoa > Chordata > Hyperoartia > Petromyzontiformes > Petromyzontidae > Mordacia > Mordacia mordax. Next base: position 13,573,431 of record JAZEWT010000011.1, read on the forward strand.
AGTATTATATGCACTGCAAGCTGTAATACCTCAATTCACTCTTTATAGAAGAAGAAAAAACCACAACATATGTCGGGTTCATAATAAATATGAAGTAGAATAATGTGGTGACACGGAGTGCTGCGTCGAGGAGGGCAGTGTTGTCCATACCATCATGTACCATGTGATGAAGATAGTGTTCTTTATGTCCTTGGTGGCCTTCTCACTCAGATCAAGCGAGAGCTCTTGCACAAACAGCAGCACTTCGTTTATAACATTTGGAATCCAGCTGAAAACATGGAAAATATGACATCCTTGAGCATTATCGTGGTCAACATCCATAACATGGTAAATACATTTTCGTTGATAACATTAACATTTATTAAACTCTGTACTAAGTGAAAATCAGAATAGCTGCAGCTTAATTATCTATAGCTGATGTTTTCCACAGATGTGGCCCTATGCACAGTTTTTTCCATTATCCGCAGTTAAGAGCACCCTGCCCTTCGCCAGTGAGAGCCTGCCTTCAAATCTGGAACCTCTTCCTTCTCAACGTAACGTGGCCATGTGTCCGGTCGCATCGCGCAGCCCCGAGAGGCCCCCCCTCTCCAGACGGCGCCAGCCACTCGTGCCAAACGAGGCCGCGCGGGAGCATCGCGCCGTTCAGAAGAACGAGTCTGAGTGTGCTGAGTGAGTGCTGTATCGTGCGAGTGGTTCGCCTACAAGCAGTGTGTGGAGATGTATGTTTGAGTGGTGTGTGTGTGTGTACGTGATTCGTGAGTACCATCACCATATAATACTGCTCACTGCTTTGTGCTTGGATGATTGCACCGCATGGATTTTTTCCATTTTTGTTTAAACAATTATTTTATTTGTTACTTGATATCCTTCATTGATTTGTAGTTATTATATTACTCAATAGATCTATTCTGATGTTGTTGTTGACGTGCCGTTCTCTCCACGGCTCTGTGCAGCGCTTTGCGACCCTCGGGTGAAAGACGCTTTCGAAATGCAAGTATTATTAGTACATACTAAACACATTCCACTGGTCACCAGGCTGTAGTGTTGGGCAGAAATAACTGACACATTTCAAGGTTATGTACAAAATATATAAACGTGTCTGCGATTTCCGATCCGCGATGTACAGAATGATGGCAAACAGGGGCACCCAACATTCAATTGACATCTAATACATGACACGATAGTCAGTCAGTTTTTAGTTAAGCTGATTTTAGTTAACCGTCGAGCTATGTGTCTCTTTTTAACAGTTATCCAGTGGGGAGGGGTAAGCAAGTTATATTGTAATGTCGTACTAATTGTATTTGGACAAGGTAGCAAATGTCTGTCAAGTAACATTTCAAGAAGATGTGTGGTGCGGTTTCGTACCAGATGAAAAAGACCAGCATTATTTTAAAGAAGTGAGTCCGCAACTGACATTCCAGCCTCCGCTCATTTTCAGTGTAAATGCCATGCCTCCCTTTCAATAACGATGAAACTGAAAAATACAATGCGAGGTAAAATTCAGTGACAAGTATTAATAGTTAACCTCAAGACAACATTTCAGCATGATTTTGCTTTCACATGTGATCAATGCTTGTTTTAAGCCGACCGATACAACGAGCCTGTCTTGCACAAAAAAATCTTGTAAAAAAACCCCCCCAAAAAACGTTATTGTTGCTGATTTTCCGTTCTCATGTCATTGTTGTTAACATGCCGTTCTTTCCCGCAGATCTGTGCGGCGCTTTGTGACCCTCCAGTGAAAAGCACTCTATAAATGCAATTATTGTTATTATGTCCGTGACACTTGTAGCCTCAAGCACTTATGGACTTATCCAAGCTACTCTTTATAGCCAGGATACCTGCGTACAATATTCAAGTAATTTATAATGTTATCGATTTGATTACTAGACTAATAGAATTCCACAAGTTGGAAAAAAAAGTGTCACCTCTTGCCATGTGTCACTGGACAGGATACATGCGTGGTTTGGTGACGTGAACACTATTGTCACGCGATACACGGCCTGTATAAGGGGGTTTCTCGCCTTATGGAAGCAAGGGGTCTGAGTGGCTAACCTTGTTAAGAAGGGGCCCAGTTGATCACAAACAAATGTAGCCAATCGCAAGCTTTAGTCAATAATAATAGTTGCACTTCTAGAGCGCTTTTCACCCGAGGGTCACAAAGCGCTCTACAGAGCTGTGGAGAGAACAGCACGTGAACAACAACAACATCTGAAAGGCATAACCACTTTATTTCTACACAGCTGAGTTGTGGAGAGAACGGGATATCAACAGCAACAACATCAGAGTAGATCAATTAAAGGTAAAATAACGGCTTTAAATCGTTGAGGGACATAAAATAACAGATAAAACAATTGAACAAATTAAGGAGGGAACAAGTTGGTCTGAGCAGGCACAGGTCAACAGCGAGCCATCATACAAGTACAACAACAGTGAGCAGCATCAACAGTCCTAGCCAGAGGAGTGCCTTATGGAACAAGTGCATTTCACCACTTCCTGTAACCCACCCTGCAGAGTGCAACACGTTTGTCTTAAATGTACAGTTACTAGATGTGTGACTTTAACAGGTCAGCAGAGGAAATGACTGCAACATTCTAAAAACTATACTTGAGCCTGTGTCGTGATGAAGTTATTTTATTGTTTGTAATTTCCCTGCAGTTCAAAAATGCAAATTATAACAAGCACAACATTCTGTGGACATAAGTGACTGTCAGGTGTCGGAGCCAGGCTCTGTGTCCCCCAACATCCAGGTGAGTGATGAGGGGCCTCTGAGTGACTCGTACAGGTTAACGAAGAAACAGTACTGCTGCGGGTATCTAGAGTATTGAGAACGGAGAAACGCCTGTCATCTACATTGTCATATCTCGGGTAAACAAAGCACATTCTTTCCTATGATCACATTTCCGAAGGCTCACTGGTGCGAGTCCATCCCCCATGCCTTTTGAACGGCAACGCGACACGAATGGACGCTCCACTCACCCGTGGTCACTGTCCGCGAGAAGAGGATGGGGTTCACAAAAAACACCATGAGCATGGGGATGTAGGTGCAGATGTAGTGAGGTATGGCGTGCTCAATGCCGTCATCACACCTGACAAATATAAGAGATTTACAAGGCGTGTGTGCTGCCGCTGGAACACGCTGCCACCCTGATTCACGACCGTAGCCGGCACCACTTTCACGAACCCATGTTCACTGGCAATGTGCGTCGTACGTTTGGGTTGTCTGGAGAAATACCGAATAATTTTAATGTGTACGTTCAGCACATCCTGAGCGATTGTAATAATACACAGGGTGTGTTATAGTATCCCACTTTTAAATATCTTTTTATCAAATCTTACATTCTTTTGGGTATTGTTAACGTGCTATTTACACCTCATATGATGGCTGCATCATGGGAGGCGAAACGTCATGAAGGAGAGAGAAGGAAAACGCAACACGGATATCGCAAAAGAACAACGATAGCAATTCTCAAGCTGCTATTTGTTACAACGGAAATGCAGCACATACAGTGTTGGATAAAAATAACCCAGTGCCACAGTGCGTGTGTACTGATGTAGACTAAAAAGACTAGATAATAATAATTGCACAGCGAGAGCGCTTTTCACCCTCGGGTCACGGAGCGCTGCACAGAGCTGTGGAGAGAACAAGGTCAGCAACAACGACATTGAAACGCGAAATCAACAACACGAACGTTGTTTTTAGATAGATGATAGACGTTTATTGCATTATAAAATACCCCATAAGCGTGTAAGCTCTGGATGAGAGAGTCCAGCTGCACAATAAATGTTCGAACCAGCCAAAGCAATCTGTATAAAATCACAAGTTAATGCAACAAATTTACAGAGCGAAGTTGAGCAAGGATGAAATTCTATCCGTATTAATGAGACAAAGAATGGTATAAGAGTGAGATGGGAATAAAATGAAGGCACTTATTGCATGATAAAAGGAAATACCGTGTGCTGCCCTTCAAACCACCTATCACATTTTGCAATGGCAGCCAGGCAGACGTTTTTATTCATTAGGGATCTAAAGTTGCTGCTCATGGAAGTGGGCCGCCATAAACGTTTTTCCCCCCAAATCTTGAAGTGCAAAATAATGAATCAGAGGAAGAGGGAACGCACATGAAGAGGCTGGGGTAGTAGAGAGTGACGACCCCTTCCACGCATAGCAGGCAGGCGAGGCCCCACGCAATGATATGGTAGAGCATCATCGTGCTGTTCATGTCACGGGGACGCACAGCAACAGACACGGCACAATGGATTCAATAGCGCACAAAAGTAAATGTTTACAAAAAAATATTTTAAAAACAGTTCAGATTCAAATGAGATGTCAACATTCTAGTAAAGTAGCTTTAAGAGTAAATTAACACCGTTTGTAAAATGGTTAAATGCAACTTCTGTGTGACAAATCGCAGGTGTAAATTATTCTCAGAATAAACAAAAAAGTAATATTATGAGAGTATTTGAATTGCAACTCAACCAGTTCAAAATAGCATGGCTCACCTAGTGTTTTACAGATCTCAGTGAAGCTTTAAAGAAACAAAAAAAAAACTCTTTTCATCGTATTTTTTTTTTATATTTGAAATGTATTTCATAAGGTAATTATGCTTTTATTATAAATATTGTGCTGTATTAGCATGACAATGTAGGTCTTACTGTAAGAATACAAATGTGGACTGGCCATATACACCATATTATGCAATCCATTGATAGCTGAAGCAGTGGTTAATCCCACTGCATTATGAACTCAGGAACTTCCGTTGGATTATTCGAATAGTCGGTGCGTGTGAATGTCACATTCTCTGCAGAGAAACAGACGGTTTGGGGCCCACATCCATTTCCATTATTGCTCTCAGTAGCGTGTTTCGAGTAGTAAAACTAAAGTGATCGTACATAATATAAACGCAAAGTGTTAACTTGTGTTATGGTCATTAGCTTCGTGCCTGTCCTAAGCTCATCTACGCTTCTCCAGTGCGTACAGGTTATAACCACACGCAAAGCAGTTCCCAGGTTTATTATAGCAATCGACCATGGGTTTTAAGTTACACAGCAGACTCCATGAGACCCACCTGGAGCCTGCAGCTCGCTTTGCCACCAAATAGGCATCGGCAGCAAAGCAGAAAGCCCAGAGAAAGTTGGCCGAGTAAAATAGTTGTATCCAAATCTATTAACACAGAAACAACAAATATCTGAATTCATCAAAAGTCAAATTAAAAACAATGAAACATTTTCATCAGGTCAGATTTAAAATGTAAATGCCCACTTTTAGATATACTCTCTCAATATGCCAACTGCTGTTAACGTCCCAGAAAGTAGTAGAGCACTACAGTATATCGAGTTTGTTGGACCGTGCAGGAATGTCTGGTTGAGTCAACCACAAACTACTGTGTTGAGATCGAATCAGCAGCACTAACCACAAGACTATTATTCATTGGTGTGCAGTAATATTTATTGAAATGCCTATAATTTACAGTTTCAAAATGAAAATACAATTTACGTTTACCCATACATGAATACATGATGCAATTATAATGAACGTCTACATTTATAATAATAATAATTTAAAAGGCCTTCGTGACCAATGTTATCGATGAAATCCATTTTTTGGGTTAGGTCACTCAATAAATCGTGTCGTAAACCCTGCACCACCCGACACGGCCAATTAGGTTTGTGACGTGAACAGAACGTGCTCAGTGGGTAGCGCTGTCGCCTCACAGCAAGAAGGTTCCGGGTTCGAATCTCGGCTCGGGTGCCTTTCTGTGTGTCCGCGTGGGTTTTTGCCGGGCACTTCGGTTTCCTCCCACAGTCCAAAAAACATGTTGCTGCACAGGTTAATTGGCTTGCTGACTAAATTGTCCGCAGTGCCCGGTGATGCACTGGCATCCCATCATGGGTATATCCCTGCCTTGCGCCCTGTGTCTGCCGGGATAGGCTCTGGCTCACTGCGATCCTATACAGGACTAAGCGGTTTCTGACAATGAGATGAGATGAGAGACATTCTTTTTAGCTACTGTGATAAGTCATGTCGTGGTCATGGGTAGTTTGGAATGCCAAGAATGCTGAGCGTGTGAACAAAGGAATGGTATTTATTATAACTTGAACAATGATCCATGAAATAAAGAGGCTGCGCTGGAGATTACATTGTAATATTTTGGGTTAAGAATATTATATATTGGGCGGCGCGGTGGCGCAGTGGTTAGCGCTGACGCCTCACAGCAAGAAGGCCCCGGGTTCGAGTCTCTCGGCTCGGGTGCCTTTCTGTGTGGAGTTTGCATGCTCTCCCCGTGTCCGCGTGGGTTTTCGCCGGGTACTCCGGTTTCCTCCCACAGTCCAAAAGCATGCTCCTGGATAGGTTGATTGGCTCGGAGACTAAAATTGTCCCGCAATGCCCGGCGATGGACCGGCGTCCCGTCGTCGGGTGTATTCCTGCCTTACGCCCTGTGTTTCCGGGATAGGCTCCGGCTTCACCGTGACCCTATATAGGATTAAGCGGTTTCAGATAATGAGATGAGATGAGATGAATATTATATATTTACGTATATTAATATGAATAATATGTTATGTTTGCAGAATAGAATACACATGTCTTCTATTTGCAATAATATATTTTCCACGAACCCAGTGCAAGTGGTTTCTGTTAACCCATAACTGTGTAGAATACATTGGTTATGGACTGGGGCTTATAATTACATCAATTTATACACCAGAAACAAGTGACTAATTTATTTATAAACTTATTTTTCCTATGCATAATTTATCATATTTATAATCATTCTAAATGTTTTACTAGTTTGTGAATGACTTAAGAGTACTTATTCGATTATGCATTAAATAATATAATGACATTACTCAAAACAAAAACAATATTTGATTTTAAAAAGCAATATTTTAGGAATATGTTTTAACCTGGTTATACTTCATTTGTTACCTAGGTTGGAGTGTGACTTTTTGAATGTTAGAAAATTAATGAATACAATTAGAAAAAGTTTGAATTTGTAACACATAGAATATTGGTACACATACACGGTTTGAAGCATATATAAGTGGGTTGTGTATTTCTATTAAATACCTCAAGAAGTGAAAACTGCTCTTGTACATCTTTGAAGCCATTTAGAGCAAATGTAGCCATTGCACAAGAATAATTGTACTGTGTACAACATGCTGAGCAAGGACTTTGGGCCCAATTTATTCTGCCCTCCACCGAGACCTAGAACCATTCTTAGGTTATCAGGACTTCGTAATGACGATGAAAATTAGGCTGTCGCAACTCCCTATGATCTGCGAGCCGCAATCCACTAAGACTGAAACTGGTATTCGTGATTGAAAATGAAACCATCCACCTGTAATGTTTCTACCTTTGAACATATGATGTCCTCTACCTCGCATATGCTGTATGGTGTATGCATAGTTTACAAATAGTCTTCATTCTCATCGACCTTTAATCCCATTGAGCTTTCTAAATTTCGACTGTGGCCTTTTAAACAGGAGAGAAAAGCATTAGGAAAAATGTCACCAATGCATGTGAAAATATGTTCTTGGCACAAATGTGTTGTTTATCCTAAACTCATACCCACAAAGCCTAAAGTTACTGCCCACTTTTACTGCAATATGTTTGGTCTGGCATCATTTTTACTTGTCGCACCTTGATTAAAATTTAATGTCTAAATTCAGTCCTGAAAACAGCAGAGTTTGAAATTTAATATAAACAGCTCTTTCCAAACACACCGGCCAATTTATGTTGGGCCCAGTATAAGGCGTCCATCTCCAAGATTGCCTTATCAGGACAATTCCCAGGACCGTGTTGAACGATTTGCACGAGAGCCTCGCGCTCCCTGCTCTCACCGCAGTGGAAGCACAGAAGACGCTGGGCCACACGTAAGTGGCGTTCACGGTGGACATCCCGGCGATGAACGATGAGGAGGACACCCACACGGAGGAACGAACGATGATGCCTGCGGGGGCGGAACTTGTTCAATTCGAACACTGATCGATAGAAATACCGACAGTACAGTTTATGAAGCGTGCAAATTCCATGCCTGGTCAGCGACAGGACACCGGATATGGATGCGCGAGGAACTGTAGAGCGGTGGGGGGAAAAGGCAGTCACGCAGCCAGCTGATGCCCACATTCTCAGATACTACGTCCCATGTATTATGATGTATTGGCCAGTTTATTAACGCGTTCTATATATATGGGAGGAAACTGGCGGAAACACAAGCAGAACAGGGAGCGAACACAAACTCCACACAGGCGCTCGAGTTAGATATTTAATCGCCTCGGGCAGGACCTTCAGTGAGGCGCTGATGTGACTAAAGCACCATTAATGACGATAACACAGTCCATGTATTAAACGTGATCAGTGTGCACGCAAAATTGTTAAAAACAACGACTTGAAGAAGGTCCATGAAAGTCTAAACTGCTCAACGTACATTTTACAAATTATTTGATGGTAATGCATTGGTGGTGCTGCACAAGTGAAAATAAATAGTACCTGATAAGAATTCATTTAGAATACGTTTTCCAAATCAATAGCTTTAACTTTTTACACACGGCACATTTAGATTAAATACATATGTACAAACCACTGAATAATTTGTAGGACGTTAACATCCGTCCATTTTCAAAGAGGATAATGAAGTACTAAATGATAAATACATCAAAGGCTGGCATAATCATAATTTGTCACCTTTCTGAAGGCATAAACAAGCCCAGTAAAAAAGCCACGACTTTTGTGCTGACGTGTTTCTGCGGCTCGATGAGTGATAATCGCTCCCCATAGCTGTTATTCAGAGTAGCCGTGTCGAGTGTTCTCTCCTTGCGACCCATCGCCCCCACACTGAAGGCATCATCAGGCGTTATATTGAACGGTGGCGGTGGTGCCTCCAATTTGCGGGGTGAAGGAGAAAGAGAAAAGCAGTCAACATGGCTCTCCCGAAACAACAGCTATGGGTAAGAGTTCTCCTCCCATCACCTTTGTTCAAAATTGTTCTCGGCATCTCTTTACCCATATCTATAAAATAACAAAAACTCAACAAGTGTTCGTCAATGACATGTGCTATGAACAAGCACTATTTTTCTGAACCATTACCCATTATATTTTTTTGTAGGACAGTCTCATCGACAATTGGACTGAATTTTGTTCATAATTTGCGCGCCAACACCAGTCTGCGATCCGAACACCCAGGGGGCATCCCCCGCAATGCCTACCCCCCCCCACCTCCTCCTCCTTCTTTATCGTGGCTGGCTTTCTCACACGGTTACAAAGAAACAATACCGAGGCACCCCATGGCGTCGCTCAGGGCCAGCATGCACACGATGTGCGCGGACGCCGAGAGGCGCACCCCGCGCGCCACCGACACGGGCGCCGCCGGCGGAGGAGGAGGAGGGCCGCCCGCCTCGGCGGCGGGGTCACGGTACGCGCTGGTGGTGAGCTGGGGGTGGTGAGGAGCCCGGCGGGTCCTCCTGGGCAGCAGCTGCAGCAGGGAGCCCACGAGGCTCACGGCGGCGCTGGCCAGGCACACGGCGTTGTAGCCGAGCGGCGTGAAGGCCATGAGCGCGGCCGTGGCCGGGTCGCGGTTGGGGCAGCAGAAGGTCTCCAGCCTCGGAGAAGCCATGTTCCTCCTCCTCGTCGTCGTCGTCGTCCCTCCGGGCTTTAGCGCAGAAGCCCCTCTCACGAGCCCAGAGCAAACGCGCTCTCACAATTACAGCGGGGTCGCCAGAAATACACGAACAACTGTGTTATTCCGATCCCTTCAGGATGTCAAATTGCGCTCACATTGCCATTGGAAGTGTTTCGATTCACCATCGCTGGCGGGTTGCTTTGCGGTGAGCGATGTCGTAGCGCGGTCTCGTGGAGTGGCGGCCTCTTTATAAGCGCCTTGCATCACATGGCAGTCATGTGCCTCTCGATATCTTAATGAGGGCTTTCTTTGTGGAACGGATCGGCATATGCGCTGTCACTTCATTCCGGTGTATAACTTATCTGCTTTTCACATCTGCATCCAGCCACGATGACTGGGAATATTGCTGCACACACGGTTATCAAACAGACAACACGATTTATATTGTTGTTATTTTAACAAATGTAACGTGTAAAATATAATGGAAAGGCATTTCTTGGCACCCGTGGATGCTTGGCTTGGTGTGTCGAAAGGGATTAGTGCACGCTCCAGAGGATGCCACTCTCTCTTCGTGTATAATTAGGATCTGCCCTCTGCGCAGAGTAGAAGAGAGCGGGGGATTCTACTCGGCCCTATAACCCTGAATGTTCGTGTTGCATTAAAATAGCATGCAGTGCACTGAATTAAATATGGACAGAATGTGCACTGTATGGAGAGTACCTGACTGGTAACCAGTACTGGATTGATTACTTTTTAGTGCGCTTTGTCATTGTACTCTAAAAAAGAAAAGAACAGTGCAATACTCTACATGCTTTGGCCCTTCCTTCCCTGTAGCCGTAACTTGCCATGACGAGGTCAGGAAGATGTGCCAACAATAATGTAGACATCCTCCCTCTGAGGTCTGGCCTCTTAGAGAGCATTAAGCACAGCAAAGTTCTTCCCATTTGTTGTGAGATGCAGGGCAGGGTTTCAACGTTTAACAACTTTTTAATGCATTTCCGCTTCTGATAACAGTAAATAATAGCGGATCCGTACAAACAATAATCATGTACGATTTTTTAGAATATGAAACATATGGTGCCAATGTACTGATGTTGGTGTTCACGGCTCGATGCATGATGATTGCTCCCAAAAGCCTGCCTCCAGTGCGAGAGGTGAAACGTCGCGAAGGAGAGAGGAAGAGCCAATCAACGCGGCTATCCTGAAAGAGCATCTTTTGGAAGTGAAACCGGTGGCTATGGTAATGAGTTGTACATATTTATGGTCTCACATTTAAAATGCTGGCGTTAGCATCGCACCCGCCCCCACGTACAGGGAGACACGCGAGATATCGCACCCACGTACAGGGAGACACGTGAGATATCGCACCCACGTACAGGGAGACACGTGAGACATCGCCCCCACGTACAGGGAGACACGTGAGACATCGCCCCCACGTACAGGGAGACACGTGA
>JAZEWT010000011.1:13584650-13621154 GCA_036362905.1 Mordacia mordax
GACATCGCCCCCACGTACAGGGAGACACGTGAGACATCGCCCCCACGTACAGGGAGACACGGCCACCCTTGCGGAAGCGTTCCTCGGTGTGAGTGAAGCGTGGTAGAGGTGAGAACATCTGCGTATCGAGCACTACACAAATACAATTATATACGTAGAGGTTGGTTACTAATGAGGTGTTTTGGACTATTCGCAGGGCTGTGGAGTTTTGATGTGGCTTCGTATGTTGGTGGGTGTCTTTGAAGGTACGTGATGTTAAGCGGTTCTCTTAAGAAGTTGTTATTTAGGAGAGGGGGGAATCTTTAGCGGGTTTTGGTGCGAGGTACACGTGGCTGCACGCGGCGGTCATCTTAGGTGCGTGGTTGTTTAGCGGGAGTGTGAGTGAAGCTTGATAGAGGACTGTGTCTGCAGAGTGAATAAATGTCATCATTTCTAGAGAAGATACTTGTGCAGTCAAGTCCTTGTGGTGGAGAAAGAGTAACGAGTGTCGGCGGACCAGGAGCGGTGCATACAGAGCGTGAGGGGGATTCAAACAAACAAAAAACACACATTCAGAACTTTACCATCAGAATCACCTCCTCCTCGCCACGTGTGCACTCACGCACGCCGAGTTCACCTGGTGTCTGACATCTCGCTGGCCGAGGCGCCGGCCTGCACGCTCTCCTGCGATCGGCGGCCGTATCGTTGTGTATAGAGAGACGGTGCAGGTTGAAGCGGGCTACAGAAGCAACCAACATGTGGCACGATTTAATAATAATAATAAGTATTTAGATATCACCCAGTGGTTGTAAACTGTCAACTCCATGCAATATGGCCCAGTGATGGACCATCAGACTGTCGAACTATTTAACTTTCAAAAGTGACTACAGATAAATCAACTGCTTCGTTTTATTATCAGCGATGACAATAAGTGCTCGAGAAGGCAATTATTATTACAATAAAGACCACTGCATCACAATGAGCACTGAAACAAGTTGGGTCGTCCCGAGTGGCTGCCTCGAGTGGGTACCCTTCCAGCAGGGAACTCCGCTCGCATGCTTAGCAGCGTCTTAGACGAATCAAACAATCATTCCGTTTTTATGTAAGTTGGAAGGACCGTTCAGCTATGTAACTCTTTTTCACAGTTGTCCAGTGGGGAGGGATAAGCAAGTTACAATATCTCAGGGCAGCGGGGACCAATTTGGTCAGGGCAATTTACCTTGGCAGCATGTCTTAATGTGGGAGGAAAACGGATTATCTGGCGAAAAACCACAGGGGATACGGGGAGAACATGCAAACTCCACACAGCCACCCGAGCCGGGAATCTAACCCAACGACTTATTGCTCTGAGGCGGCACCGCTTCCCACTGCGCCACCGTCTCCCTCATAGTGGCAGCTGGAAGCTACAGGTGTTGTTGTGGTGGCGTTGGAATTGCATCACCGTGAGGCTGCGGGGAGAGGTGCGAGAATGACACCAAACACCAGGTGGCAAACGTGTGTGGTTGTAGCCCTGCACTGCACACAGTTAAGTGCACAAACAAATACACTCCAGTAAATGAATGCCACACACTCACTGCATGGCGAGAATATCAGAAGCAGATTTATACGTGATTTTTCTCTTCACATTTTAATATTTCAGTGAAATGACTACGCTACTGTGTTTGTAAATTAATGTTTACACACCATGTGTAAGAAAGTAAACACGTTTAACTTTTAAATATATTTTTTTTATTTTATTCATAGTCATGTGGTAATTTAGACTAGGAACACAAAGACTGAAAATCATTCAATCATAATCATGCATCTACAACATTATGCATTTCCATAAATAAATGCAATCTTAGGTTTTAGAATATTCTATATCAAATGGGAGAGGCATAGGACAGGTTTATGGCCAGGACTGTTGTAATGCGTATTGTCAAAGCATAATAACATATTTGAAATTTATGGCAATTAACACAAATAATATATGATTACAGAGTTCCTTTACAGTTATTTTATAAACTTGCTGTGGTAACTAAAAGAAGTCTGAACCTTTACTTATTTCCTGTTTGTCAGTGATAACATTCAACAATTGACAAGTACAAGAAAATCGTACAAAAATACATCATGAAGAAGAACACAGATCCCATCCCAAACTGATAAGTAAATAACACATGTTACTTTTTATTTCGGATTTACGTAAAAATAAAATCAGGGCAATTCTCAAACACCGAACATCCGAAGTCTTGAATTATGCGAAATGGCATTTATGGTGGCCTGTGGCCGCCTATGCAAGATCTGTGCTGATGAAATGGGAAATGCATAGCCCAGACTTTGAATTGTTTTAAGAAGAGAACACGCTAGATGGCGATGATGCGATTAGCCCCAAGTCGAGAGAACCTACAGCTGATGAGCGAGAGCCTCTGCAGAGTTGTCACGTGACACGACCAGTCGTCAATAGGGAACACTATGAATAAGGAATGACACCCAACTGCTGCATTATATATGGATGTGACAAGACTGAGATACGAAATGCCATGATCCCCCATGGTGGTCGCTGTCACATTGAGGAAGCGAGGGCGGGACAATACACGAGGCCTGAAGCAAGTAAGACCCAGGGTGCTCAAATTCCAGAGGCAGAGAAGCCCAAGGGTTGTCAATGGGGCCTCATCTATCGGAAAAAGCATCAGATGCTTAAAAATAAGAACAGGGTCACCAAGGTGCAACACCAACACGCCTTGGAGAAGCCCTGAGGATACCAGAGCCTCCAATGTCCAACAAACATTAAGGGCGAATAAGATTTGAACCATTGTCTTGAGGGGGGCGGCGCGGTGGCGCAGTGGTTAGCGCTGACGCCTCACAGCAAGAAGGTCCCGGGTTCGAGTCTCTCGGCTCCGGTGCCTTTCTGTGTGGAGTTTGCATGCTCTCCCCGTGTCCGCGTGGGTTTTCGCCGGGTACTCCGGTTTCCTCCCACAGTCCAAAAGCATGCTCCTGGATAGGTTGATTGGCTCGCAGACTAAAATTGTCCCGCAATGCCTGGCGATGGACCGGCGTCCCGTCGTCGGGTGTATTCCTGCCTTACGCCCTGTGTTTCCGGAATAGGCTCCGGCTCACCGTGACCCTATATAGGATTAAGCGGTTTCAGATAATGAGATGAGATTGTCTTGAGGTGGCAGTGATGTGGCGAGGAGGTGAAACTCTGGAAGTAATGGGAGGTGAAGGCAGGGGAAACAACAGCAAAACCATTTGGGGAAGAAAAAAAACAGGAGGGTTAGTAGCAGGTAATGATCATAGATGAAAAGCAAGCATCTTATATTGTCGGTGAAATTGTGTTTCCTTAATGATGGAAGCATTGCAATTTTATTTAAGTCAAACGCAGTAGTGACCAAAGCATAATGAAAACGATGAGCCTGAACGAGAGGTAGCTGAGGGTTGCACACATGTCTCCAGCCCCAAGAGCTCTCCCGAGAGAAGGATGAGAAATCAGAGTTGAGGATAGTGACTGCAAGGCATGCACAAAGGAACGGGCATCATACAGACTGTAGAGTAGGCAGCTGTAGGCGCACAGTAACACAACCATCACCACAACATGGCTCGACAAATGTCTCCCACGATACGATGCCACACGTGCACCCCACTTCACACCCTGAAAGTGGCCCAAAACGTGGATAGCTTTGAGAGTCTCCAGAAACACGAGTACCCCAATACACATCCTCAGATCCTCATTTAGCATCGCAAGCTTTGCAAAGGTGACATCACCATCTGGAAAGAAAAGCACCATCATCACCGTTATTATGAAAAAAACATATGATCGTGAATTAGAGCAGAAGTAACATCTGAGCGTCACAACAAGGAGGTCCTCTCTGAGGTGTTTAATTCCTTACTCAGGTGCGTTTCTTGTTGGAGTTTGTTCTTCCTCTGTTCTGCATGGGTTTCTCCCGGTTCTCTAGGAGCCACCCACGACTAAAAATACTCATCAAGTGGCCAATATCATCGCGATATGTAGGACGCAGTGTCTGGCAAATTGGCGCAGGCTACCTACTTCTCTGTAGTTCCTACAATGCCTTGGGACCTCTGGGTGAAAGGCGCTACTCGATAAATGGTATCAATTACTCAAAGATATACAAGGTAACACGTGGACTTTCACATGATTCGAGCAAATAATGGTAATAGAAAGTTTGGGATAGAAGTATTTTATGTTGAAACTAACACACATACTGATGATTGCTTCAAAAAGTTGCTCTCTTGGGACAGCCGCGTCGATCGCTGCCTCTCTCCACCTAACACACACACTAATGTTTTAATATCATTGTCGTAGTATATTTCCACAAGTGGTAAATCCAAACAATACTAACCCTTTTACAATGGTTGCTGTTCTTTTTGGACACATTGTGAAAATACAGGAGTTACGTTTGGTTGAAGATGTAACATTTTAGGGCATCACGCTTTTTTTGTAATTCAATCATTCATTCAATATCAATCCTCAATTTAGCCCCCCTCCCCCCCCCCCTTTTAGAGGGCTGCGGTGAGGAGCTAGAGCTTATACCAGAAGACCCAAGGTACAAGGCTAGGCTATACCCTGGATGGGACGCCAATCCTTTGTAGGGCACTGATGATAATTCAATGAGGCCAATGAACTTTAGATATATAGTTGGATGTTTATTATTACAAGAGACGGTACCCAGTGAGCTTGCAAGCTCTAGATGCGGGATCCTTGCGACACAACATACGTCCCAACTAACCAACGCAACAACGCATACAATCAAAGGGAAATACAATTACAGCAACAATCTGCACATACATGAACCTCTAACTGTAATCGTACAAGTGAGAGTTAAACGTATTATGGAATTTGATTTAAGATAAACAAGGACCCAACTGCGTTTATATATAGTGAGGCAGTCTTTAATAATTAAGCAAATGACACTCATATAATGAAAAATTCTAATTACTCATAGAACAGATATTTTTTTTAAAGAGAAATAAATATGTGTGTTACTAAGTTTTATTAGGGCGGCGCGGTGGCCCAGTGGTTAGCGCTGACGCCTCACAGCAAGAAGGTCCCGGGTTCGAATCTCTCGGCTCGGGTGCCTTTCTGTGTGGAGTTTGCATGCTCTCCCCGTGTCCGCGTGGGTTTTCGCCGGGTACTGCGGTTTCCTCCCACAGTCCAAAAGCATGCTCCTGGATAGGTTGATTGGCTCGCAGACCAAAATTGTCCCGCAATGCCCGGCGATGGACTGGCGTCCCGTCGTCGGGTGGATTCCTGCCTTACGCCCTGTGTTTCCGGGATAGGCTCCGGCTCACCGTGACCCTATATAGGATTAAGCGGTTTCAGATAATGAGATGAGAGATGAGATGAGACTAAGTTTTATGATGTTCCAATGTGAAAGCACAAACACATTTTACAACAATACGCACCTTGCACATAAGCGTGAAGCGTCTCACTTTGTGTTACGGTCACCTGCTGATACATGACACACGTCGTTATCCTTAGCACAAAGCACAAGAGTTGCACTAAGTTATTATGTCTTTTAAAATGCCCAATTCTTCGTTTAATTAGCTTTGGAATAGCATAAGCCATTAGGCATAGATTTATGATGAAAATTGAGATGTAAACAGCTGTGGTGAGGACAAACCACACATTCCCCATGTCGCGAATGGGAAAGATACGCATCTTGACGTGTGGATTTACAGCTCCTGCAAGACAATATACATAGGTTTGTAAACAGTGAGATTGTTTCATACATCAATACATTGTATCCAGTCCATAAAGAATAACCAATATTCGATTAAACTGTATCGAACAAAAATTACATAGATTTTTGCGAGGTGTTCAATTACCCCAATAATTTCACATAGGCCTGCACCGCTATAGCTTATTGTAAATGTTCTGCGTGCCTGCAAGGAAATAAGGAATCGGGAGAGGGTTGTGACCAATTTGTGGCCCTTGGGTTATTTTATCTGAAACTGGCCGTCGTGAAAGATAAGTTGTGCAACCCTTATGGAAGTGGTGGACGTTTAGGCTAAGATGCATTTTTGTTTTAATGTGCATCTTAAATTTACTTTGAAAAACAGTATGGCTAACAGAAGCGGTTAATCACACGAGGAAACCAAATGTGTTGACACTTCAACACTTACATCGGTGAGGCTAATGAATGGATTGTCATGTATAACTTACCAGATATAGCAAAATCGAGGTGCATAGTCAGGTGACAGAGCAGTTGTGTGTTTGCGTTCAACACCGTGAGTTCCGTGACCAGTTCTGCTGTCCGTCGGTCTATCCACGTGTTCGCCTTCAAGTAGGACACAGTGTTAGCTGCCTTTGTCGCGTCATTCATTACCTCCACCACGTAGCCACCTTTGCCAAATTGCCCTGAACAAAGAACCAAAAATATGTAATAACGTTAAGCAAATGAGCATAAAAATAGTACTGACTTGGTCACTAACGTCAGAAATAAAGATTCATTTAATTCGTGTTATTTCCCTTTAATGCAGTCAAATATATTACTTGGAAAATCTCTTGAGATGGAACATTTCAGTTGCAAATAGTCAGAATATGTAGTCACTATTAAAACAAGTTATTTTAAAAACAGATGCTTTTAACATCATGCTGTCCGTAAGTCCAAATATCAGTCCCAGTGTACATATTAAATCTGCAGTCCCAACACATGGTAACCACTATCAACTTAATAAAACCTGCTGTGTACCAAGTCAATTCTTAATCATTTCATGATACTCTTAAGAGTCAGGTTTCACAAAATAAACAATCTCTGTATCCAGGATTAAAATGTTGGTACAAAAAATTAACCAGCATTAGTAGAGAGGTCCTTATCTCCAAGAGCCTGGTAGATCCAATATTGGCCTCGCTCAGATCCTCCTGTTTCATTGGATATCTTCCAGGCCTCAATATAGCTGTTCTTGTCTTCACTGGGAGGGGTATACTGACCCTTTTGCAACATTTTCATATAGTTCATCTCACTTGGCGCTGCCACACACATATCCATACATACATACGCACATAAATTATGCAATTCGTACATTTAATTCCATAACCCTGGGCCTTCTGAATGTAATTTATGGTAGAATTGTTCAAACAAGACATGAAAATCATCTGCTTTTCTCTTAGAACTCTCTGCTGCTTTTAACATAGTGAACATTATCTGTCAATTGGTATCTAGTACGATATTAAATGAACTTAACTCACCGTATTATTCTGCACTTAGATTGTCTATGGATGCACCCTACAAAACTCACCATTGTGAATTAGACATTGCCTCAGAATTAACTTCTCTGAACAATCGTATACATATTCACTTGGCCATATTCATACTTAATGTTCTCTTTAACAAGTCAGTAAAATGTTTTGATTGATTTGTACATGACAAACAAACGTAATCTTAGAAGCTCAATCTACCCTCTCTCTAATATTCCTAGATGCATACTGACACTCGGAGAAAAAGTTTTCGTGGTGGCCGCCTCTCTCACTTTCGGAACAATATTGCCACGAGCGTGAAGCTACAGTCACTACCATGGTTGAGCTACCTTAGATCACAATTAGTATCAACATTTGAAACAATCGCTGCGTTTACATACATTTGTTTGTCTTTTTGAAAGGTTGCATATGATCCTTCCTTTAGTTGTGGTAAAACAGTTGAACTTTTCCAATGCCGTTGTTGCACTGTTGCTCTTCTTTATTATTCATTGATTGTGCTGGGCACTCTTTAATGTTGCTATTTGTGTCATGATTATGGTTGGGGTTTCGTGATTGTGCAAGTTTGTTTTGCAAGTTTGTTCAATTGTGCAATCTGAAGTGTTACGGTTTACGTTCACAATGATGGTTAGAGTTGCGTTTATACACAGATTGTTGCTATGCGTTCATTTGCCCTTTGCTTTTATGCGTTGTTACGTTGGTCAGTTCGGACTCTTGACGTGTCGCATGAATCTTGCATTTAGAGCTTGCAAGCTCACTGCATGCATTCTGCTGTAATGATAAACGTATGAAGGTTTTCATGGCTCGATGCATGATGACTGCTTCAAAAAGCTGCTCTTTCGGGATAGCCACGTCAATCGCTCCCCCTCTCTCCTTCACGACGTTTCGCCTCCCACGTTGGAGGCATCTTCAGGCGTTCTCTGTGTGAATCATGTATACGACTACTATTTGTATGTCAAGTCACTCCCTTTTACAGTGTCACTCACTTCCATGGACAATGAAATAGTTCCATTGCCTTGCTCGCATACTATAATTCAAATTAACTTGATCCCGAAAGAGCAGCTTTTAAAAGCAATCACGGTAATGATAAACATCCATCGATAAACATCTCTCTCTCTCTCCACTACTTTGTCCACATGGAACATCTTCATACCTCTGTAGGAATCTCTGGTAAATAAATCTCTGTTCCACTCTGTCTGAACAAACCGCTTCGAAGTTTTATCCCGATTTTACAGTGTCTTAGGATACTATTTAAAGCATAAAATGATCCATACACACATTTACCTTTTGTGTACCTCAGCTGTCTAAGCCGGACAACCCCAACAACAAACAAATTGGTGAGCGCTGTCTTGGACAAAGTGCCACCACTGGCTGCTAGGCTGCTACCAGAAAATGTTCTCATATGTGGTAGCAGCAGGCTGGACACACAGTTCCAGTAACCTGCTGCGTCATCAACCTTAAAAAAAAACCACAAAACAGCATTCATTAATGTCTGTTAAAATATGATCTGACCGTGTAGTGGCTGTAGCTGGCCCGTGACG
Source organism: Mordacia mordax (assembly GCA_036362905.1). Classification (NCBI taxonomy): domain Eukaryota; kingdom Metazoa; phylum Chordata; class Hyperoartia; order Petromyzontiformes; family Petromyzontidae; genus Mordacia; species Mordacia mordax. The sequence continues at coordinate 13,593,363 of JAZEWT010000011.1, forward strand.
CGCAACTGGGTTTCAAATCTAAGCCAAGCGTTAAGTCATACCATTTTAAGAGTAAATATTTAGTCAGATTTTTTATATAAGTTGGAAGGAATGGTTGAGCTATGTAGCTCTTTTTAACAGTTGTCCATCGGGAGTAATAAGCACATTACATCTCAGGGCACCAGGGACAATTAAACTAGGCACCATGTATTTGGACTGTAGAAAGCACCTGGAGTACCCAACGGTAACCCACGCAGACATGGGGAGAACATGTAAACTCCACACAAAACGGTACCTGGGATAGGAATCGAACCCAGGTTCTTTTTGCGTTGAGGCAGCAGCGCTACTCACCGCGCCACCGTGCCGCACTACACCATGCTGTAATACTACACCGAGAGTAATTTCTAGACAGCAGTGATAATCAATGTCTTTGCTCTACTGATCATTTACAGCAACAATTAAACTCGAACAGTTTTCTCATTGCGCTACTGCTGCATAAATTAGTAATATTTTAAGTCTTGGTGATCATATTATAAGGCTATTATACACAGTATGACGACGAGGTCTTATGACATGCAAGGCATGCTTAGAGGAACAATTTAGTGGTCACAATTAGAGATATTTCAATGCAAGAAGCAGTTTAGCGTAGCACCAAGTATTAACATATGGAGCATACTGATATACTGTATAGTGCGCTATATTAAAACTAATGCATTTACTAGACATTTGTTTACGAATGTTATACATTAGCTGCCTTTCTCTTACCTTTTTAAATTTCTTTGTAAACGTCTCCTCAATGTTATTTTTTAAATAAATGGTAGAACTTCCTAGATCTGTGTAAGCTGCAAATATAAGCCCTATTAAGTATAGAGTAAATAAAATCGTTCGTAGGTCAGTATAGCTTTTCCATGTGGTCTCACGACTTTGTTGTTTTGTGGGCTGTGGATAATTTGACATCTCTGTTGGAGAGTGAAAATGCAGTTTAATATTATTATTACAATAGTCATCAACTTCACACGTAACTGGAATTGCTAAATATATTGTTAGTCTAATTACTATCAAGGATAATTATAAATGCACATGAGATCAAATGCATGACATGTGTAGGACAAAATTGCTACGTTATTTAAACGTAGTTATATTATTGAGTCCCAAATGAGCGTAGTATGACACCTGAGAGTGTACTGGAAGGCTTTATTCAGTCATTCAAGAAGTTCAAACCCATGCGTGTGTAAATAACGGAGACCCCATTTAAACGACACTTTATAAAGCGATGGCAAGTAGATGAGTTAGTAGCAAATTACACTTTGCGGAAATGAAATAAAACCTTAAGCCACTGATAGCGTTCCAAAAAATAACCCAGATCTTCTGCTGACTCTTGTCGAGATAAACTATTCAATGTATCTGCAAGGAAAGTCCCAAGTTGTCCATGTGTGTATTAAACCAAATTAAAATAAAGGAAAGTAAGAACGTCAACACAAGCAAGGATTACAGTGGTAAGAATTCTCATTATTACCACTCTGAAAACGCTTTCATAATAATTAATAATAGTAATCCAACTGCTAACATTAAAATGATCCCCAGTGTAATGACGATGATGGTTATTACAAAACGCATTATTGTTTCCTCTCACGTTGTTTGATATCATTAATAATGTAATCTAATGTAACCCCAACTACAATCCTCTCACCTTTAAGATCGACGACGTTGTGTTCATCTCTGTTGGTATTGTTGATTACTTCATGAGATTCAGCATATGGCTTTAACATTTCTTTTGTCTGGCGCTTAGTATTTTTCTTCCACAGTAAAACATTTCCTATCGCAAACACCAGATTCTGAAGTGTATACACAAGTACATATAAATCACAAATAGACGTCAGTCAACCTCCAATCCATTGTGTTTCCGTCCATACACGCATGACAGGACAGTGTATATTTCAATGAAACAACGCACGTATCTATACCAAATTCATGAAAACCTCACACATGTACATGTGGCTGAGTCGTGCAAAAGGCAAACTGACGATTGCTTTGAAAAGCGTCGATCGCTTCCTCTCTCCGAGGTGGAGAGAGGGAGAGCGATCGATGCGGCTGTCCCGAGAGAGAGCAGCTTTTCGAAGCAATCATCACGCATCGAGCCGTGAAAACCTACATCATTACATTTTATATACAGCCCAAAAATACAAGGTATATACTTGTCAGTGCGTATATGTTATGCCCAATGCTTATGTGCACGCATAAGTGATCCTCGGGTTAAAAGCGCACTATAAATGCAATTATTATTATTATGCCATGCCCAATGTTATTGTGAACACAATAATGATCCATGTGAATGAACTACCAGTCATTACTAATAACGGTACCTTTATGGGTTGAACCAATATTACGGATATGAGGAAAGATGAAAGGAAGCGAATGAGCCAGCGGTCGGCCTTCTCCGCACCCCACTCCATGCTGTAGAGAATCGTGAAGAAGCCAGAGCTGAGGACAGTGAGGACCACGAGACACCAGGCCACGTATCTGCAGCCTCCAGGCCAAGGCCCCATCCAGGAGCTCTTCTGGCCTGGAAGCCGCTCGCTGTCTGAGCGGCTGTTGCGGAAGATGAGGATCACCACGAGGCTGACGGGCACCTCCACCAGACTGCCGAGGAGGCTGATGAGGATGTCGGTCAGCGACAGCGGCCCCACCGTGACCCCACCACCAACCGCCTCGCTGGCCGCCTGCTTCTTGCCAAACCACATGGCGTTGGCGATCATCATGAGGAAGAGCAGCGTCACACAGCAGGAGATGCGCTGCACGCGCGAGAAGTTCGTCTTGTACGGGCGGATGAAAACAGAGAACCTGCAATGGACATTTGTGTTTAAAATGTATTCAGAGTTCCCACCGATATAATTTGTATTGGTGTGGTCTGTTAAATAGCAGAATACAAAATGATTGGTTAATGGGTCGTTATGCAATCGTTAATTATGTTTAAGTAATTTGAAGAATGGGTTATACGTTTCAACTGCACATTAGCTGAGCATAGGCTACGGTTAAAACGTAAATAATACCTTTATTCACATTAAGTACATGTACAACCATTTGTGCATGTACTTAATGCACTGGTGGATGAGGATCTTCCCAAGCTTTACGGATGAGTGGGGATTATTTACCATACTTCCTCAAACTGGTCAATCCAGATGAGTGAAGGCAAGGAGCACAGATGTGCTATCATGTCAATGCCGTACAATATTGCATTTTGCTCCATTGCTCTCTGCGGCCCACCATGTAGACCCACAGCAGCCTAAATTAATCTCTCCTGCATGGTGGTTGCCCATCCAGCACTTCATAAAAATGGCTAACCCTACATCTCATCTCATTATCTGAAACCGCTTAATCCTATATAGGGTCACGGTGAAGCCGGAGCCTATCCCGGAAACACAGGGCGCAAGGCAGGTATACACCCGACGACGGGACGCCGGTCCATCGCCGGGCATTGCGGGACAATTTTAGTCTGCGAGCCAATCAACCTATCCAGGAGCATGCTTTTGGACTGTGGGAGGAAACCGGAGTACCCGGCGAAAACCCACGCGGACACGGGGAGAGCATGCAAACTCCACACAGAAAGGCACCGGAGCCGAGAGACTCGAACCCGGGACCTTCTTGCTGTGAGACGTCAGCGCTAACCACTGCGCCACCGCGCCGCCCCTAACCCTACATGACAAGGCCATTTCAGCCTGTACTAAAACGCTTTTAAAATCTATTTTTGTGCTTTTACTCACCAAAGATGACCTTCAGCAAAGTTTCCCTTCAGTGCTTGCTGAATCATCCACTTATTACCAAACGAAAATCTTTCTTCCTTGACATTAAAAATTCTACCGTACTGCCCGATATTCATTTCATATGTGAGCGCTGGATTCACACAAAACAAAAATCTGTCGGGGAGAGATTAATGATAATTATATTTTAACTATTGATGGCTATAGCCTAACTGGTTCAATAAAAATGAATCGCGTATACTTCATAGATACAATTCTCATATGAACAACAGACATCTAGAAGACGCAATTCAAAAGCTCCGAGCTCACACAAACATTGCAATGACCATTTAGATCGGAAACCCTCCATAATAGAAACTTTAAATTCCACTTGTGTATATCGTGTCCTGCCTCAATATGTCTTCTACATAAAGATACTCATGTACTGGTCCAGTAGAAATGTATGGGTCCAGTTGAAATGTACTAGTCCAGTAGAAATGTATGGCTCCAATAGAAATGTATGGGTCCAGTAGAAGGGATGAGTCCCAACCCTCACCTGAGATTGAAACAAACACCCCCACCTGATAATAAGTTGGACCTTCTGCCGTTAAACCATGGGGTTGGGAAAATAACATTTAAGGCAATCGCCCTTTATGGTAACCTGCGGCTGCGAGCCGCTCAACGAATGATAGGCCAGGAAATTATCAGTGACCTGACGCATACCTAGCCCTATTACATACGGATGTAAGTTTATTAACAAACGTGTGGAAGTTTAAAACACATTTCACGTGTTGTGATCATAGGTTGAAAACATTGCATATGTATATTACAATCGACCAAAGATAACTACTCACACTTGTTTTTTTTCAAGATCCAGAACCGATATTTCATTGATGGTCCAGAATTCACAAGGATCACCATCACTCAGCCAGACTTTAATGTGTGACGGCTTCCCGTAGTATTTAGGAACAGAGAAAACAAAGTTGTTCGTGCTGCCTGTTTCAAACTCCTAAACAAAGGCATGGTTAGCAAATTCATGTTCATATGCAACTTATCAACAAATCCTAATTATTAGACCACGCATATTAAGTGGTGATATTTGCCTAATAAGAGACAATAGTCTTCATACCACAGTTCATCTGATATTAATTTTAACGTGTTAGCTTTTGACGCAATAACAATAATTGAGCTGGTTGTCAACAGTTTGAACAAAACTGATAATTACACGTCTGATCACGTGCGTTAGTACAAGTCATCTATTTTGACTGCTCACCCAGATATGTCCCTGTCTGGTTGAATTGAGCTGCTAGGGGTGGGCCATATTACTGGCGCTAATCAAATCTCCCATGTGTTTTAAGCTATTCTCCAGGAACGATCGAAACAATGAGCGTTCAAAACAAACACTGCTTCTGGCGGTGCTTAAGTTCATCACGAGGTCAGCTACACATTTGTCTGCTGCGATCCTTCATGTTGTACAGGTGTGCATAGTCAGCTTTGTGTCGCATGCGTTTACGATTTCCAAATAGAACTTTGTAATTCGAGGCTGTACGCCGGTAAGTCGCATTGATTATCAACATGCACAAACAAACCGACTTTTTACCTTCAAATCTGGGTGCGTGAGCTCACGTGTCCCGGAGTCAAACTCATCACAGTAAAGAGTGAAGCAGACGCGGGACTGTGTGCCGGCGCCGTGCCCTGATGCCGTCACCACTCGCAGCACGAGCGAGCGACGATTCTTATCGTCGGCGTCAAACAGATGAAACATTTTATTCTGAAAGAGGAACAAGTTTGTCACGTCGTGTCTATTAGAATTGCCTTGCTGTACTGTGCAGCATCATTTTGTTTTAAGGTAAAAAAAATATTTAATAATGCAGTAATAATTCAGTCCCTTCTGTCAATAAATTGGTGGATAAAGGCCTCTCCATGCCATTATCAGTCTTGGTGGTTGACCATGCATCATCTTGCCAGTCTATGCAAGTGACGATTAATTGAGGCTAGGACTGCTTCGGATATTGCTTGCCATTGAAATCAGCCAAGGCGAAGAATCTAACTCAGGTGTCCAGATATACAGCGCGGTGCGTGAATCCCCATCCTCATTCTCTACGGTCCTGCAGTGTGCATTCAAACACAGTCAGGTGTTGAAATTGAGAACGATATGTTTCGTATGGAATTAAGATCAACAAATACTAAAACGTTTACCTATATAATTCTACCGTCAAAGAAACGTCATTTTCTAGACAAAATATCCAGATTCTTGATGCAACATTGGTAGGTATATGCAACATTTGTTGAAACAGCCTCGCCCTGCACCACACAAACCATCACAATCTTGACCTTCAAGAAATTACTCAAAGCACTTCCACATTGAGCGAGCCTCTGTACCTCCATATAGCCATGAGCAGGCGTGGAATTTGCACGCATTATAAATTGTTTGAATGTTATCTTTTATGGAATGTGCAATACAAATTTCAATAGTGGCCACATCACAGAATAATAAGTAGTATTAGTTACCTTTGTATTGTCCTTTATATCTGCCTTTCTCGCCCATAGCAGCATGATGAGATAAAGTAGAATGATCACAATGACCGTCGCAAACACAGAACCGTTTGCCACCAGGTCGAACTTTGCAAACACCGTCGTGAAGTCGATGGTGTTTGGCGTCAACACCTCTGCGGCCAAGAAGACTCTCTGCTGTCCCAAGACTGTTCTCGTGGTCATGCCACCACCATGTAGCACACAGACGGTCGCATTCATTGTGGAGTTATATTGCACCTGTGTGAGGAATATCCTAGTGAAGTCATTAGACCATAATTCATAATCTAAATTGTTTTAAAGTTAATGAGTTATTCATTCACTGTATTAAATGAGTGGACGGCATAAAAGGCTTCTGTGTAGATTTGTTTAACTTGAAGCCAAGACATTTTAAACAAGTAGGCATTACAAGCAGGCATTGTTATACTAGCATTACAATGATTTTTCACAATTAGTAGCCGTGAGTCGATTCGATGATTATTTTTGACTACCCTTTCGGTCGCCTGCAGCCAGATCTGTGCTGACTGCTGTTCGATGACGATGATAAGAGTTGATTGGCTAGATCCTCTGCATAGTTGTCATGTGTCACGACCAGGGCAATGATTTGTAAAATAAAAAATAAAATTAATAGAATAACATAAATTAAATAAATACAAGATATTCTACGGGATAGTTATTACGCCACAAAGACGGCGAACACAAAATTATGGGTGACCTGACGCATGCCTAGCCCTATGACAGATCTTTGAGATGAATGCAGTGCTTCGAGTGTCTGCACAGGTCATGTAACACTGTGCTACAGTATTGCATTCAGTGAATAGAAAACATATATAATAATGAAATATTTCACATCCTATTTAATGCATGCAGCATGATCATAACAATATATTTTAATTGATAAATCGATGCATCGTTAATTTCATCATCATAAATACCGGCTTAATTCTGTACAGGGTTGCAGGGTACTGGAGCCTCACTCTGCAGACAGAGCGCAAGGCGGGGCTATACCCAGGATGTGATGCCAGTGCATCGTTCATTTCCAAAGACAAAATAAACATATGGAATGTTTCAAAAAAGAGACGCATTTTGTTGAACATACTTGTGCCAAAATGTAACTCCATATGTCACGGACATCATCCCAAACTTTGCAGGCAGCTGTCCATAGCTGTATTTTTACAGATGCATTACCAATGCTTGTATTGCTCTCTGAAATGCCACAACCAAATCAGGCATCAGTAAACACACATTGTTAACAATGCACCTCAGTTAATCAAGATATCCATTGTATTTTCAATTACAGGTGACAAGTCTTACCTGTACACTTCAATGTGATGTAATAAACTCCGATCTGCGTTTCATTACTGGGGATGAACAGCGAGTGTTGAGGACTCTCTGCTGTATTATTTATACTTGATGAGTCGTTGGATTTCCATACAAAACGAAAGTCAAAAACCAGAGGCTCCAGCTGAGGAGCCTTCTGATATCTAATAAGGATTTCCAGGCCATCTTCCACATTGTCGGCCTGCATAATGTCCAAAAATATTGCGGAGCCATTGTTTTGAACTGTGAACCGTTTAGAGACTGAAATATCACTGGCAGATGTGGCGATGAAGTTGGTCACCTGTTTGACAATTGCCAAGTTTTTAACCTGGACCAGTGCAGATTCGATATTAATGCTTCTTTCCCCAACACTAAGTTGCAGGTTTACCACTGAGCTATTTATTGAATCGTCTGCATTCCAGGCAAAAGGATTCACTACGAAGGACAATAACTGAAAAAAGAGAGGATGAGTAGGTTAACGTAAAATGTTTTTGAGTCGAGGCACAACAGATACACTTATATACGCATATTTCCTGCAAAATACTTGATGTAATGACTGCACAATTGGAGCTGACAAGTAGAGCGCTCCTCAGCTGACATGTTGGATTCATCATCTCATTAAACTGGGTTCAGTGACAATGACGGGTTATAAAGTCAATGGACTTATAATTTTTATTAAGCTTTGCTTAACAACTGGCCGATACTTGTGCATAGAAATGACCACTGTGTGTCCAAGTTTGCCATGTGTACAAGGTGATGTCTATAGAAATCCTACAACATTACTGACGTGGAGACTTTACAGAGAAGACGCGTTTTTAATTCAAATGCTCTACACGTCTCCCACCGATATCAGTGATCATGTTAATATTTCCATGCTCCTGTTACACTATCTCCAACACAGCCGGTATGATTCTCCGAGGTCACTCATATCAGTAGGATATCAATTAATGAAGCAGCCTGGATTTCTATAGGTTTGTTTCAAACTATTTGATGTTAACTGAGTTAGGTTAAAGGTCAGAATGAGTCAAAACTCTGAAAGGAAAACAAGACATTTACTTTATCAGCCACTGATAATCCTCATTACCTGGTTTGAATATCATTTGTTTAACATCAATTGTTTTACAAGAACAAAATAAGTATTGTATATTCACCTGGACATTCACATCATCTGTTTGTTTTAAAGCAACTTCCGATATGTTGTTTAACAGTATAGAAGCACTGCTCCCATCTGCTGTCTCCCACGATGAGCTAAGCAGTTTATTGGCAATGACCTTCTGTGTCGCAGAGGAAACATCCGTAGAAGTTAAGACAACTGCTCTTTCACCAGCTACGGCCTTTTTGTTCTGCAGTATTCCCAACGTGAGCAGTGTTTTGTATATACCGTCAAAGGATCTGGCCTGGGAAACACAAGGTCGGTTACAAACAACTCTAAAGACATTGTGTGGTGCATTAAATCTGCCCTATCCACAGAGATATCAAACCTTTTTCAAACAATGTATACTAACTATCTATCCAAGCATTTAGCTGACGTAACGTATGCATGAGAATGTTAGACAATATCACCAAGAATATAAAAGAGAATTGAATCAACTGAAACGTCTTTTTGTAGACGCATCTTGAAGGTATCTTAGACAAGGCATGCTTCAAATGAAGACATTTTGTAACGACTGGGATGTGGAAGCCAGGTGTTGAACGACTTTAGAAGGAGAGAGTCGACAATTCTCGGGCATATTATGAGGAAAGAGGAAATTGAAAATCTGGTTATAACTGGAGAAATCAAAGGCAAGAGAGTTCGTGGGCGACATAGATTGACTTGTGTCAAGAATCTCTCGAGATGGATGAACGTATTAACAATAGACATTCTTAAAAAAGCAGAGATTTGCAGAAGACCATTGTCACCAGCGTCCTATAGGATATGGTACCTAATAGAAGAAGAACTGTATTATAACGCAAACGTTGCACTGATTCGTGTAATTATTACATTAAACATTTCAACATGCTTACAGGAGCTGAAAAAATATTTGGAGTGTGAGAACCCCACCATCCAGTTCAACTTCCAGCCACTGTGATTAATGTCCTAACTCTTTGATGTAAAACATACAAAGAATGTTTCTAAAGTTGTTTTTGTAAATTAAGACCATAGCTGTATTGATCACATGAAAGAATATTGCATCGATTTAAAGGGCAACCACTAAAATGGGAAGCAATTAGTGTGATTTATGAAAATTGTACATCACTACATTACCAAACGATTCGTGATTGCGAATTATAAACATCACATTACTTTGGTTGGCTTGTGAAAATGACGTCAATGAGAAACCGACAAGAGGCCCAGACAAAATTAAACAGTAAGCACTGCTCTCCACAGCTGTTCTTTAGGGATAAGCCATGTCGAGTGTTCCTTCTTTCTCCTTCCCTATCCTTCGAGACGTTTTGGCTCCCACGTTGCTGGAATCAGATGAACAGCTATGGAGAGCAGTCCTCATATATCGAGCCGAGCAAAGCAACATGAGTACAGAGTTGAGACATGTTATACAATACTATACTACTATACCTACCAGAGGAGAATCGGTCTCCAGTCCTGTTGTTCCATGAAACATACTTTGAGCAGCAAAAGCCCTCTCAAGCAATACTGCAATCACACAGAAAATGTCTGCAAAATACAAATAGACAACCTAAAAGTCAAATATTATTAGCAAAAAAAAACAATTACATTCCCGTGATGCTGTGTATATGTTGATAGGTTTTCGCATATGGGAAGAGTTTGGATTACTGTACCACTTGTTGCCTTCAACAGAGATGTTCTGTCAATGTTTCTCAGGTTGTTCACACTTGTCAGTGCTTGGTTAGCGTTTCCCAGCAAAGAGCGCTATAACAAATGAGACAAGTTAAAATACGAAAATTGCTTTTCAAAGCTGTTCTTTCAGTATAGCCTTGTCGAGCGCTCCCCCTCTCTCCTGTACGATGCTTTCCTCCCAAGTTGGAAGCTTCCTCATACGTTCTAAGACCTCTGGCGTCTCAGAGAGGGAATGCTCGACACGGCTATCATGAAAGAACAGCTTTGTAAAGCAATTCTCATGCATTGAGGCGTAAAAGCCTACATTGGTACAAGTTTAAAGGTCAAAAATGCCAGCACAAAAGAGCATATTACACATGCACACAGTATATCTCAGTACATCTCAATCAGTTAAGCAAGAGATGTAATTAATTATTATTTTAACATTAAAGACGATTTGACAACTTTGATGAATTTGATAAGTAGCACGTACCTGATCATCGTCTGTAAAATACGGTGCCATGTAGCTCAGCGCACTCGTGAATTGCAAAATGTCATTAGCGTTCGTTAGAGACACGTTCACCCGAGACATCGCGTGCGAGAGCTCTGCTGTCAGCTGGAAGGACATACGCGATCCATTGCCATCTCATCAACATCGGAGCAGAGTATGCAGGGAGCCGCCACTCATTGTGCGTTCGTCTACATGACTGGATTACCCCGCAGTAGTGCCCTCTACTGACCACACATGCACAGTGACCACAGAATGCATTACTGGAGAAGAGAGAAGTGTGAATGTGGCAGAATCAGCAGACAGCAAAAGCTTAAACGGTCATGAGCATTCTGCTTCACTCTCTCAGCGAGCAAAGTTACATTCACATCCTCTGGCAACAATATCCATCTTTTGGATGAGCTAGATCAACATTTAATGTATTTAATTTTAAATTCATAAAGTGTGCTGTAACGTGCACCACTTCAGTACTTGATTTTCATTATAAAGAAGCTAACGTGTAATGGGCGACTGAATATAGTGCTACAGTGATGATGTGCACATTTTTAAACAAATACCTCTTCCACATCGTGGTCTGCTGCTAAGTTTTGAAGGGATGCTGTTAAGATCTGTATCAACCCAACGACCATGACATTTCCATTGCGTTCCATCGCTTGGATCATCCCGCTTGCTGACAGCATTGTACGTACATTGTCAATCAGGTGCTCCGCTGAAGGACGCATTACCTGAAAAAGTAATTTGCGTTAGAGCTCACTGACCGGTCACCTTCTTAGACTGGACACGCACGTACATAGTAAAACCAGCACAATATGCACAGTGTTGCATGTCGTTGTGAATACTGAACGACTGGGTCCTCTCCCCCAGCCCACTTATACTCGTTATCCATCGGCACTTGTGAGTCGATCTAGCTATTTGCATTGCCAAGCTGAAACAAACCCGTGATACGCTGGCTCCTGAATTTGATCGGGGGAAAAGTAGAGCCAGAGGCTGCGATAAGAATATTGCGAAGACAGTTTATTTTCAGGCAAAATAATTGTGTATACATAAATCAAGTGAGACTTACTTTAACTTGTATGGGAGACGAGGTGCAAGCTCTCACGGAGGTGCACACGCTCACACTGAGGTTCAGAGTCCCTTGAGCGTCCAGGTCTCCCATGGGCAGCAGCAGCGCGGGCGAGTGGCCCAGCTGGGTGCTGCAGAGCTGGAATTCGGTGTGGTTTGACACAGCCGTAAACGAGTAGGTGAGCTTCTCTTGAGACGCACTCTGATTCACCAAGCATGAGAGCTGGAAGAGCGTCACTGCTGCAAAACCTTTAGTGAAAAACAAACAACGAGCCCCTGTACCATATGTTGAGCTTCAAATGTCGACTTATTTGTCACACAATACCGGTAGCGATTGCAGAACTAAAGATCCTCCTAGCACGCCTCATTTGGAGGTATTATCAGGCATGGGAGGTAAAACTTTACGGAGAGAGAAGGAACACTCGACACAGCTATCGCGAAAGAACAGCCACGGATAGCAATTCTCAAACATCAAGCCGTGACAAACATACATCAATGTGATAGGTAGTACCACCAAAAACACATGGGACAGCTCTATATCTCAACAGCAAGTACTTAAACCAATGGTAATAATGTAATCATAGCATCGAATATCATAGGTATTGAGTGTGCGCAGAGTACTGACCAGACGGAGGTGTGCTCACACAGCTCATTCCGTTGAGACGCAGAAGGCTGGTGACAAACCTGTAGCTGGCCACCGCAGTACCTCTATCGTGGGCAGAAACACTCAGTTGGATTTCAAACAGAGTCCCTTCCTTCAAGGAATTATCAGTGATGACTAAGCCTTGATCATTAACTCCTAAACAGCGTCACAAACAGAAATCCATACAGTAAGAAATAAATCTCAATGTTCTTAAAATAAGAACAATTAATAACACGTAACAGCTTAAATGCATGAAACATTTTTAGTATGAATGAATGTTATGCACTGCTACATATTGTTTTTCATAAACACATCAAACATTTCATATGTATTGGCTAAGCAGTGCATAATGCTGAAGTTTAAAACTGGAGACTAATCAGAATGTCACAACACGCTGGCACGCATTACGAGTTCGTCGGAGAAAGCGACATTGTCCTCTGTGCCCCGTGTTGGACATATGTCCCCTGTAAACTGATGGCAATTCGAGCCGTGAAAACCTACATCATTACATTGATGGGAATTCGGTATTTTAAGCAGCAAAGCCCGAGACACATCCGATGTGCTGCTCCAGGCAAACAGGGGAAGTAAGCACACCCAATTATTGATGTCATTTACAGTTATCTGAAGTGCTTCATTAAGATATCATTATCAATACCCCCTTAATCCTGTACAGGGTCGCGGGGCCGAGGGGGTGCACCAGTACATAGCAGGGCAAACTTTTTGGGGCATTATTCTCGGCAGGCCAATTAACCGAGGCAGCAGCAGCGTGTCTTTGGATGCTGGCAAAAATCTACGTGGACACGAGGCGAACACGTAACCTCCATGAATAAGAAACGTAAATAAAAGCATCATGTTCGTGGAGTTAAGATCGTTCTGTCTTCTTGTAAGTTTAAGTGGTTTGCTTCAGGTGTTTCCGATTCAATGTCGTACGCAGTTTTGTTTAAAGCATACAAGTACTGGATTGGCGTCGTGGTTTTACTTAAATAGATACGCTCCTAAATGTTTTAAAGATTACTGTACATTATTTGAGTAACTGCGTTTGTAAATATATTTTTTTACCTGTGGAAGTCATGTGTTCAAACTCTGTAACCGTTTCGTTATTGGACAGCAGCGTCCACTGGTAGAGTAAATAGTCATCGTAGCAGTTCCCACACTCGGCAGAGAGCGCCAGAGAATCCAGCGTGGTCACCTCGTCAGGGCACACATCCCCACAGCTGTCAGCGTGAAAACAAATTATAGCCGATCATGTCGTGGCACCCAAGCGGAGGGGGGGGGGGCACCCCTCTTCATTTTCCCGTTATCACAGTAGGCGGAGATCTTGTTGGGCACGAACAGTCAATACCACCACTGGTGATTAGGAGGGGGCCGCTGTATAGCGCGACCTGTACCCCCCCCCCGCCCCCCATACAGCCTGGGGGGAGCCTGCGTTTTGGGCTACTGTGTGTAAATTACACGTGTATTGCCTTGTACAGGAGTGGACATTGTTTAGTTGTGGAACTAACTCCATATACAAAATAATTCTGCTGTTCTCGATCTGGAGCTGCCATAATCTCTGTCTGGAGTGCGCAACATTATGTTCAACTACTAATTCAGTCGGTAAGACACATGTAATACACATTGTGTGATGATAAGTTGGAATTACAAACGTGTAAAACATTAATTTGAGATACATTTTTTATTCAGCATTACTTGAAGGTGGCGTTAAAAGCAAAGGGAAAATCACATTTCTATCATCTTTAACAATGTCCAATAATATGCTGTGAATCGTCAGCAATAATATGGTAAACGTGCTTTTTTTTGCATATTATAAACATTGTTGTTATCTGAAAAGTCATCGCCTCAGCCCAAAGGACTCCTCGTGTGGTGGGCTGACCATGGACATCGAGGCTTACTTACCCAATATATACGTCCAGGGGATTCCCATCCGTCACGGCGATCACTTTAGTTCGCCTGCCTTCACGAGTGCCTTTAGTTGCTGTTACTTGTACCCAGATGGTGGTATTTATTATCAGCTCGGACTGCGGTATGTATATCGAGCCACTGCTCACGTTCACGTATCTGCAATTTTGCACAACTGAACGAGGAAGCACTCTGCTACAGTTCCACTGGAAATCCATTCCACTCGCGCTATCGTCTGGGCTGTCGGGATCGTAGGACAGCTCCGAGGCATCGATCGTCACGTCGGCTCCGTTCCCAACACGACATGTGTCACCACCGGTGATGTGTACTTCTAAATGAGTCGCATGAACAGCGACAGTTATATTGTCCGTAAATGTTTGTAAACTTATTGGCTGGATATCAACTGTGACCTGTATTAAAAAGGTACCTTCTGTAAAATATAAGGGATCAAAGTGGTGGTAATTGGCATCGTACCATGGAATGTTTTTAATGTTGCCAGTTTGTAGGTTTGTTATGGACCAGTTGTAGCTCGCGTCTTGATATTGGACCAAGCAAGTCATGTTCATATTAGCCATTAGGTCCATTGCTTCAGAAACGAGGAGAACACGAGTCTTATTGTTGCTCTGCATATCATCTACGAGTGTCATGGTATATGGAATACAACCATATGCATTGACATAAACAACCTGTGTGTATGTGTTATTGGCATCACCACTGATTTCCTGCATCGTACTTGTGTATATGCCAAATTGTACATAGTTGTACAAAAACGATATAGGGTCTGAAAAAACTGTAACCAATATTGAAAAACGTGACCCCCAATTATAACAAAAATCAGGACCAAAAATTGTTGTTTGCCCATCTCCAGTGTCCATGAAATAGCAGGAAAAACCAATGAAGACGTTTTTTGCATTAAAAGAAATGCCCCCGTTCGTGTTAGTGGGACTGTATGTAATTTCAGTCGGACCAGCCTTGGTGCAGGATGTCAGGATCTCCATGCGAATGGCTATATCTGTTTGCCAAGTCACAGGCCGGATTCTAATGCCACTGCTGAATAAGGGCGTTCCAAGCATTGCAGCCTGCGGTTCACCAGAGCTAGAGATGCCAGTGAAGAACTACAGAAGCACAAAACACAAATGTCAACATCATTCGCTTTATTTCACAAAGAGGCTTATTGCTAATATAGTAGTAAAGAGCTTTGTCATTTTACATTATAAAGTTCGTGTAAGAAGTAGAATGAATCCATGCGGCAATTTTGTAAGTCTAATTGTGAATATTTGGGTGGCAGAAAGTCCTGCTGGAGGCGATTCGTGCAGTGCAGAGTTTGTGTGTTCTCCCGTTATTCTGCGCCGTTTCCTCCGTGTTCTCCAGCTTCCTGCCACAACTAAAACTCTCTCATTCATTATTTAACCGAAAACATAATAAACTGGATGCAGCACTTGGCGGGTTGGCGCCGGCTGATTGCATGGCTCCCTCCCCCCCCCCTCCCCCCCCACTTCTACGCACTTCTCTGCAGTTCCATACGGCGCCGTAGAACCTCTGGCTGGCAGGCGCTACTATGTAACATAATATATTATAATAATTATTATGAGTGTGTCGGTGTAAGGAACTGACCGTGGTGTTTGTGCTGCTCCATTTGAAGTTAGATGAACTCATGATGTCCATGTTGAAGGCCGTCACCCAGCTGCTGTTGAGCCCGTACAGCATCGCGATCTCTGGCGCTGATCCTTGCAGAACGATCCCGGTTACTTTGATCTGAGCCTGAAAGACGACCTGCACGTACTGCTTGTTGTTTAATGTTGCGGGCTTCCAGTAGCCCAAGGTACTGTTCAGGCGGGCGTACATGCATCCCAAGTTGACGTTGAACGGGGTCGAAGAAGCGATGAGCTTGTCTGGTATGGTGCCTGATTGCAGTCCAACGGGACACGTGCTCTCTGAAAGGCACGATTCGTCCACGTGTCGGTCATACTTCAGTGTCTGCGCAGATAGGAATAGCGGCTTGTGCGTGGATCGACAAATAGCAACAATATCAGCCCCAAACACCAACAAGAAACAGGAAAAATGCGTCTCGCTGCAGTACTTCACTGTAGTAAGTTATCTTACAAACGCCAGAATCACGACGAAGCTCCTTCATGTATGAATGTTCGAAGGCCTACTCACCTGGAGTGGACGTTATGTTGATAATAGAGTAGAAAGCACTAAAGCCTCTGTAAACTCCGTTTTGATCACTCATCAGTTTTACAGACAGGGTGTCACCAGAAGACTTGAATGAATAGGCAGATGTAACGCTCACGTGCGTCGGCTCGCTCTCATAAACGTACACAAAATCATAACCCGCTTCCACTCTGTGAAATGAATGTAAATCAAATCCTGAATTAAAACTCTACTGCTGTGCCATAGGTCGCAGCAATGAATTGTCATATATCTCTACTCGTTGGCCAATTGTCTCAGTTAATTAGGCTGAAGTCAAGTTGGCAGTTTCTATAATCAGGTTCCCCAAAAACATCTGCCATGTCAGTACTTGTCTAATCTGTCAAACGCATCGAGTTTTCTGTACGTGAGCTGATGCCACTTTGAAAGATAACGTGACAAATGTAGGAAGATTGTCATTAGAATTCTGGGTTTGGAGTTGCCTTTCCTTTAACTGACTCAAATCATAAGGCGTTTAATTATCACACCTTGCTAGGGGGATACAAAGCTGTTACATGTGTTTGCGTTCAATATTGGTGACGTATGATTGTGCTGATGCACGATTGCTTTCCAAAGCGGTCCTTTCAGAATAGCCAGGTCAAGCACTCCTAAAGCACTCGACAGAGCTGCACCGATGATTAGCAAAACGTCACCGATGCTTGTGTTCCGCGCCGTATTCCATTCAAGATTTCAGAGCAATAACTCCCATTAGGGAAAAGGTCACGTGACATTTTGCAAGATTAAAGTTGTGCCGTAGGTGTTATTTGAAGCACTGAATTCAATGGTGACTCATTATTGACAAACTTGACAATGCTTTAACAGCTAACAATTTTACATCACGTGTATTTTTACGATTTACTGAACGTCATAAATTTGCTAAACGTGTCAGACAGAGATTTCATTAAAACAAATATAAGCAATGTGTGATAGTTGTTGTATTATACGTAAAGTAAATGTATCTGGCGTGTATTGTTACTTACTGCACATCTGTAAAAGTCAGGGAAATAATGAAATTGGGTGGCCCCTTAATAATCCAAGTGCCCTCATAGTTCGACGGATATGTTTGTGGGTAGTTTGGGCTTGTGAAGTTTCCCTGTGAACTTGTTAGGTTGAACACAGCAAATATGGTGCTCTCTGCAATGCAAAGTCACAACTGCATGAGGCATCGTGATATTTACAAACAAACCAGTTACACATACACTGCTTCAGCTGTTTAACATTGTCCATGCAATCCATGCACTGTGGTTTCCTGTGTGGGTGGCAGAGACACCGCTCATCTTGTCTTGTAAGCTAAGCAAAGTTGAGCCTGAATAGAACTTGGATTGATGACCACCACCTTGCTCAAAATACAGGAGCGATTATCAGCGTGGTTGGTAACATATATAGTTCTGGACTCCCCAAAATAATCCTGTGGCCAGAGAAGGAATGGTATCACATAAGTTAGCAACACTTTAACATTTCATATATATTTACGTTGCTAATACAAGTGAATTATATCGGTCAGTTTTTATTTAAACTGGAAGAAATCGTTGAGCTGTGTATCTCTTTTTAACAGTTATCCGGTGGGGAGGGCTAAGTTAAAATATCTCAGGGTAGTGGGGGGAAATTTAGCCAAGCCAATGAGTCTCGGCAGCATATCTTTGGACTCTGGCAGGAAACTGAAGAACCCGGTGGAAACCCACACAGACACGGGTAGAACATGGAAATTCCTTATCTTATAAAGGCCCACTCCTATCAAACGGTTATCAAACAAATCACTGCTATTGGCCACATAAATACTTTGACATTGCCAAAGCTCGGTCACCTCAAGTGGTACTGACAAGTGACATGTCTGGTCCGGGCTCGTCGATTCCAATGTCACCACCCTGCACTACCCATGAAAGAGGATAATCGAATAATCCCCACGACCTGTATGGAGTTATAATGCACTTATTCAGCTGTGGATCTACGAAAGAGCTGTACACGTGTACAATATTTAAGGTCCCTCCCCCAATAAAGGCGAATTGGCCCCATTCACTTTGACAGGGACTCCACAGTTCTGTCTGGAAACTGCTACAGCATGTTGCTATAGACATCTTGATAGCCGCCATGGTATTTCTGAAGGTATTTAAAGATTACTTACCAGACAGGTGACAAGAGTTGAGGAGAATTAATGCTGCAGTTATATATGCGTTAACAGCAATTAGGGCCTGAAATTTGAAATATAAAACGCAGCACGGGTTACACCACTTTAAGCCACATGGAATATATCAGGTAACGCTTCATACGAATGGCACATTGCATGTACAAATATAAGAGATGAAACATTCACCATGTTAGTTAGAGTTTTATACACTCGGAATTGATTCTGGAAACATGAAGTAGGTGAAAGCACTTCATTAAAAAAAACAACCAAGTGTGAACCATTGGCTCTCTTTCTCTGCTCACTTTTCGTGTATCTCACTTATATATGAGTAGGTGTATATTCAACAGATTAGGTAGAAAGGTTTGTATTTGAGCAACACCTGAGCCTTTTAAATCGCCGTGCGTAGCATGATCCCTGTGTGTTGTTTAACTTGCAGTGTAAGCACTGGTTCCCTAGTGTTCACCCACCTTTGCAGTACAGACACAAGAAAAGAAAACGAATTATGTTACCGTTTGTTCTCACGCGTCACGAAGGGCTTTATTAATGTCAGAAAAGAATAATGCTACATTTTAAGCGCGCGTTCTTAACCCACAATAGCTCATTCAGTTTAAAAATTGATATTGGACACTGGATACGAGGACGCTTAATGCCGCAGATAGAATTTCAGAGGCTGTTTTTTTTTTACGCAGAGCATGTGTTATTCACGGGTCCATATACAAACAAGCTCTTGTTGCTTGAACAATAAGCACGTATGAAAAACAAATCCTTGACTGGGGAATTTAATTATACATTACAGCATTATTGCTTTTAACTATAGATAAAACATCGTAATAGTTTTTATATTGCTTTTGTCATTTCTATTCTGGTTCATTGAATTATTACCTGATTAAACGACATCAACTTGAAACTTAATCACCGATTCTCTATGAGTGTAAACATGAAAACACATGTTAAATAGCGTGCTATGTGCATGTCATATTGTTTTGGGGATTGCGTTCTATTTAGGCACTATAAACATCCGATGGGCTATTGTCGGAATGGTTTGTTACAAGTTAAATGTAGTTTTGAACTCTACATTGATCGTTTTTTTCCAGATTGATTCTATTTTTTGTAATGGAAATGTGTTCAGGCGCTCAATGTCTCTGTCGGGATTTTCTAACCATGATAAGAGGGATATTCAGGAAAGAGAGATTGCTTAGTTTTGCTGTTCTCCGTTGCAGGAACGCATGCTACATTGCTTTGCTGTTTGGTCCCAGAGTTGGAGTTACATGGCCACAACAGCACTGTGGCTTGCCTTTGCATTTTCCATTGATGAGGGAAGTGGTGTTGCTGGCGGATGGTTATTGAGACATCAATGTGTATCTAAATAAAAATGAGTGCAGACATTTCTTGCATATGCCAACTATAAAGTTGCAGTTACCGTCATGCTTTTCAGGGACATACCACAAATGTTGAGACCAATTTATAACCAAAGTCAAAGAGGATATCTTAAAAATAAAACACACCAGGCAATAGATGAAAGCATACTTAGTTTGTAATTTATTGAAATAATATCACCGTACAGAAAGAAAACGTAAAGTAATTTGATACCACCACAAATGGTACGTAAATACACATTGTACCTCTAAATATATATAACAGGGATAGGCATGCGTCAGGTCACCAATAATTTCCAGGCATCTCATTGTTTGACAGTCTTTGTGATGCCGTAACCAGCCTACTAGATGGCGTACCATCGTCACGCAGCAGTCAGCACAGATTTTGCCTCGGTGGCCATGGGCCACCGTAAAGGCCTGCATATGTATTCGTCATATAGTACACATCCCAGATCTTTTGCACTGACACCCCTTCACATGCTATGTGTTTTGAAAAAGATGATAGAACTCTTGAGTGTGTAACAGACTGACCTCTCCCCACTCCCCTACCTGCACCGCAGTCTACATGCGACCTTAACTGGTCGGCGCCTCCATGTTCAGTCAATCGAGGGTCGCGACACGGGGGCCGAATTAAAACCTTGAAAGCCCCTAAGCACGTGCTTAGTCTGCCTATTGGGTAATCTCGCACTGCCGCTACATTAGGGTTTCTCAACCTTATGCACCTCAAGGCTAATTTGGCTCACTTGGGCATGGTCTCCACGGGCCACTAGATGGCGTTCGCAGCTCGCTGATGGTTGAAAATGGCAGTGCTACATCATTTCCTCAACAGAAAGCCAAACACTCATGGCATGACCCAAACATGCCAATGGAGGACCCTGAAGAAACAATCTCGACACCACGTGACCATTGGCAATCGGTGTAATCGTCACCGTCATTTTAAACAAAAACTTCGACCTCATTCGTGTAGCAACGCGATTTGCCTCGTCCCACGAGTCGCTCTCGTGAGTGAGGAAAGTATTAACCTTTTAATTGTATATGTTGTTGCGTTGGTTAGTTCGAACATACTATGTTCTATCAGAGGTATCCCGCATCCAGAGTTGCTCCCTATATCCCAGCATTGAACCCACGTGAGCTGCTGAGTACTTGTAAAAGCGACAGACGGGAGCTCTTGATCTCCTCCTTTCATCGGGACTCAAACTTGCAACCCTCGTGAACCGAGCCATGTGAAATGGCTGTATGTGGTAATTACGAAATTGGCAGACACTTCACGAACAAATCCACTATTGTGTGGAAACTAAGGGGTGGCACAAACTATTGACTAAGTATATAGAGCAGCAGGAAGACCAGTGGCTTGAAGGAGAGGTACGCGAGGGTGGCCCATGTCCCTCCACCCCCGAGCGCATCTCCTAGGCGAGGCATGCGCATGAGTGCAGAGGTCACGGACTGGAAAGCTTGAGCGTAGGAGCGGGCGCCGTAGAGGCTGTGCAGAGAGAGGCTGTAGCCGCACAGCAGCACGGCCAGCAGCAGCAGTTGGCCCTTCACTCGCAAGAGACGGCGCTGAGCCAGTGCCAGGCAGCGCTTCACGTCACGGTGGAGCAAGGGGAACTGGAGCACCTTGAGGGACTCCACGAACACCAGCAGGGCCAGCACGACCCTGAGATGCTCGTCCAGGGACGCCAGCTTGCCAAACGTCACGTTGCCATCTGGGAGATCAATCATCGTTAAAATTAATTGTAATTGTATTAATTCATTATCAGTATCCGCTTAATCTTGTACATTGGGTCACGTGGGTCTGGAGCCTATCCCGGCAGACAGAGGGCGTATGGCGTGTCTATATTCAAGATGTGACGCCAGTACGTCGCAGGACACTGGGGGCAATTTACTCAACAGGCCATTTAACCTAGGCAGAAACGTGTCTTTGAACGGTGGGAGGGAACTGGAGTACCGGGCAAAAACCCACGTGGACATGGGGAGAACACGCAAACGCCACACAGAACGGCACCCGAGCCGGGAATTGAACCCGGCGCTTCTTGCTGTGGGGTAAGAGCGTTACTCACTGCTCCAGTGAGTTTTATATGGATGTGAACTACATTGTGAAGCCTTTAGCAGTACACGTCAATGCGGGATTACAATTCAGTGTTGTTGCATGTGCACATTTGAACATATGTAATGCTTAATACACATTACCCCAGTGAAAATGTAACACATGACAGTAGTTTTACTTAATTACACGGTATTTATAAGTAATTAGCATTTACTGGTTACAGAAATGAAATAGCATACAATTATCACACTGTTATACTTTCATTTTATCTGAATTCCAGCCTACTATAGCATACACATTTGTTGTCGAGAACATACCTTGTGTATACGTGTCAAGGGTTTCTCTGAGTGTCGTTATCTGCTTATAATATGCCACAGATGTGGTTATCCTTAAACCAAAGCACAGAAGTTCCACGAGATGGGTCACCTTTTTAAAATAGGCACCTTTCTCTTTACACATTTTGCGGAAGTCACACGCCAGTAATAGCAGGTTAATGACGAATATGGCGATGTAAGCAGTCATGTTGAGATAAAACTCCAACTGTCCGATCTCTGATATAGAAATGATCCGTGTTTTGACTTGTGGTTGGGCAACACCTAGATGGAAATGCAATGGTTAACGTTACTACCATTTGTCAGTTCACAAAATCTCATTTTTAAAAAATACACGGTTATTCTAGATACATTACTAGCATTTACATTTAAAATAGATGAGATGTGTGTCACTCGGTCGAAATGAGCATTAGATGGTGCTCATTTCCTTTGGCAGTTCTGAACTAGCTGTGGAAATTCCACAGTTACATGGCAAGTCCCAATATTTTCATGGACGAAGGAATCTGCAGTATTCTTAATATGGTCCATATATTATTCTCCCTGAAAAATATCTTCGCTAAGTGTAGCCCAAAAGGGATTTGTTTTGGTGCATTGCCGTTTACACATGTTTGCGCCTTACTCGATTCTGGCTTTGAGAGGCTTCACTGTGTATGCTAATTGCGTCCAATTGCTTGAGGCAGTCACCAAATTACCAAGTTCGTAGTTTCCAAAGAAATATACATAAAAATATGCGTAAAGAATTTAAGAGCGATCGACGCGGCTGTCCCGAGAGAGTGCTTTTCAAAGCAATCGTCATGCAGCGAGCCGTGAAAACCTGCATTATTACAAAGAATTAAAGGATAAGTTTAGGTCACACAATTGTCAATGATGAATAAAAAGGGACTCACCAGTTGAACAGAAAGTGAGCAGCAACGTTAAATGACAGAGCAGCTTTGTGTTTGCGTTCAACACGGCGACTTCGGTGATTAATGCCGCTGTGCGTGGGTCGATCCAGTGATTCTCGCTCAGGTAGGCCACAGTATCGGCTGCCTTCACCGCATCATTCACCACATCCACCACGTAGCCACCTCCTGTCCATTGCACTTAGACACAGGAGGTTCAGTGCTCAGTAAGAATAAGTGCAGCAGAGCATTAGCATTAAAAAACGTCTTTTAAGTTCGTCAGATAATTAGACATTCACCAGTATGACTCTTTGAAGTCTGGTATCAATTAAATCATGACGGTGATCCTGGTGCTTATGCAAATGAGCTTCAACTGATAGATTATTTAACTTACAGTGTTACGTAATGACTTGCTTCTGTTTTCGTTCATTAAAATATGGGTATAGATGGCAGCCAAAGGAGAAACTTATCTGAAAGGAATACTGGACATGAAGACGTGGAAATGGCTGTCGCGCAGGAGTGGGGTGGATTTGGCATCGCGATATGGTGAAGAACGGCAGATCTTTAGTTAGGGTTCCTGATGAAGTAGTAAACAATTGACTTGTTCTCTTCACGTAACTAACCTCACTATTGCGTCGGACGGAGGCAGGATTACGACCCTTCCTTTTTAAATCACCCGACACAAAAGTGCTTCACTATGGAGATGGCAATGGTGCGGGAAGAGACCTCCATAGTGCAGTGGAGAGACAGACCGATTTGACCTTATCAAGGTTTCAGTGCATATGTGTTCACGTTGTGCTTAAAAACAGTGGTCTTTGGACCAGTTGTCTTACCACCATTGACTGAAATGATCTCTCCTCCCATATCCTCGAACACCCAGTATTGGTCTTGCTCTGCATCCCCCGTCCCATTGAACGGCGCCCAGGCCTTTGAGTAGCTGTTTGTGTCTTCTGCAGGTGGAGTATACTGACCATTCTTCAACTTTGTCAGGTAGTCTATCTCGCTTGAGTCTAGCATAAAGATAGATCACCGGTTACATGTGTACCCTCTAGGATCTGTCAACCCGGAAGACAGTCTCAGGCGCTGCCCTTTAGCAGCGTGGCCCTGCCGCCGCCAGTAGTCTTATCTCGTGCCTCTATCATTTATCTAATACTGTACTCATGTGTAGGCTCTCATGGCTCAATGTATTTAAATTTCTCTCCATAGCTATGCTTTCGGGATAGGCTCGAGAAGGAACACTCGACAGGGCTATCCGGAGAGAACAGCTACGGGTAGCAATATTACAAAACTCAGCATATTTAAGATAAACCTCATCTCATCGTCAGAAACCGTTTAGTCCTGTACAGGGGCACGGTGAGCCGGAGCCTATCCCGGCAGACACAGGGCGCAAGGCAAGGATATACCGACGATGGGACGCCAGTCCATCGCCGGGCATAGAAAGCAGTTGTGTAACTATTGTATTTATAATGCAGCAGTATTATTGGTAACTTTTGCTTTAGCCTCGTGATTGCCATTTGAGACATTTCCCTTCTTAATTAGAAAAAATATTTTTCAAAACTAGAATGTAAACATAAGCATTGCGCAAGACTCGGGTATAATTATGACAATGAGTTTACCTGTAACAGTGGTGTCTCTGAGCTGGCGTAGGCGTACAAGTCCAACAACAGGCACATGAAAGAGATTTATATTGCGTCCAGAGACTTCACTACTGGATTGTTTCATGTACGGCAACAGTGAGTTGGATACCCAGCTCCAGTAGCCTGGAGCATCGCAAACCTTAACACACAAACAGTAGTCATTTGTTCAACGTGCAAACCATTTGACCAAAGACATTGAGTGTCCATTCATTATCCTGCTAAATTGCACTGGTGCCCTGAGATGTTGTTACTTGCTTACCCCTCCCCGCTGGATAACTGTTACAAAGCGCTATATAGATCAATGATTCCTTCCAGATTAAATAAAAAAACTGACTAAAAATGCCTATTGAATTTGTTAAAAGTGTACAAGGTTTTACGAGGCTTACATATATCCAAGTGCCTGCAGTACTATCGTGTGTCATATGTCTGCATTTCCTTTGATTCTATACATTTTGTTACTATAAGTTTGCTGTAAGTGTAAATATTTTTATTAGGAGCCGATTTTAAATCTTGCGAGTGCTTCCGGTAAAATACAATCTGCCATTGTGACATCTGGCTTGCAAATGCCGCCTGCTGTTGCTCAATGGCCGTGTGGCCGTCGTGGTCTGAGAGCGTACGCGTAACAGTTTACACCCCCTCGAGAGTCACATACAGGGCCAGCTCACACTGCCTCGGTGCATCTGGAAAGACCGACTCGCTCTGGGATGGTTCTAAGTGGCAACAGGGATTGACAGCGAAGCATAGGAGGGTGGCGCAGTGGTGCGGTGAGAAATGCTACTACTACTACACAGTAAGAACGGCTGGGTTCGATTCCCAGCTCCTGTGCATTGCTGTTTGACGTTTGCATGTTCTCCCCCTGTCCACGTGGGTTTTGACTCACTGCTTCGGTCTCCTCCCACAGCCCAAAGACATATTGACTAGGTTAATTATCATGAATAAATTTCCCCCAGTGCCCTCAGGTTATAACTTTCTTACCCCTCCCCCCAGAACAACTGTTACAAATAGTTTCATAGCACAACGGTTCCTTCCAGCCTAAATATAACTGGCTCACTGGCACGCACACACGCACTTCACTGCGGATTAGAAAGGTTCTACTCCAGTAGGAAGTTCGACAACTTGTCAGGCTAACGTCTCGAATTAGGGCCAGTTCAATAACACATACTGAAAAGGTGTTAGGAGTGATGGAAGAATGTATTTTGTTACCTTATCAAATTTTCCCACGATGAAGGTTTTCTCTACGTTAATTTTAAGAAAGTTTGCATAATCTCCTGTAATTGCATATTCCGCAAAGATCAGTGCTGTGAGATACAGAGTGCGTAAAGCATGCTTTGATGTCAGGCATGCCCGCTTTTTACTTTTAGAAGCATCTTGTGTTGGGATTGGAGATGACTTATCTGATGGAAAAAATACAATTTTAATGACACGTTACATTATATTATGTAAACAAATTTAAAAAGTTAACCTCTCAGTGAAATTATCCATAATCAAATTACTAAAATGAGTTAAAACGTACGGTTAAAAAAAGACCTATTCCACGGAGTTCAGCAGCGATGGGCCCTGTCTGCTACTTACGAAACAGCAGACTGCATTGGAAATTTAAAAAATGTATTTCAGTGGTTTTATTGCTGATATTAAATACGTATTTTACTCTATTTAATGGTGTTCATAACACACAGGTTGTTATAGAATATGGTTATTCCTCTGTATGTGAGATTGTCATATAAACATCCGGCTATAATGGACTTCTGGACACCCGTTCTCCCTTATTAGTCCAGTACATCGAGGTTTTACTGTAGTGTTTTAACGTGTCAATGTTGTAGGAATGTTTTATATTTGAATTATGGAGAACATAGCTTTAATGGGTGTCTCCCATGAGCGTGTTACAAAGACTGAAACTCCTTGCCCTGTGCTTTGCTGCTCTGCATCTTCTTCTTGCCAGCGCTGTCCATTATTTCATATCTCTCTGTGTACGGTTTTAATATCTCATCCGCTTGATATTTTGTATTTTTTTTCCACATTAAAACTCTGCCCACAGCAAAGACGATATTCTGCAACACACACAATGCTTCAGTGACGATGACACATGAACAGGCAAGCTCCCAAGTAGACGTCACAGTATTAAACCGCTGCAAAACACAGCTGCCTGCCTCCAGAACAGTCCGTGTGCAGGGTAGGGTCACGTAAAAAAATAACTGTCGTAAACTTGCCTCTACCTTACAAAGCTAATTAGTAAGGTTTCGTCACGTGAATAATAATAATTGCAAATACATATAGAACGTGTCAATTATTTTCTCCTTCAGCACATCGGTGCTTTGGAGTCAAAGTCTAGAACATGTTAAATGTCCACGCGTACTTCACCGCCAACAACCAAACGATCCATCATCCTGCAGATAAACATCAATGTGCCACGGATAGGGCAATGCTAATGCTCCACTTAAAATACGCATGAGCTAGCTCGACTGATGAGCTTAAGGAATGCACCACTTGTCCACCTTGACATTTTTCAATTTCCTGATATCAATAGAGAAAAAATATGTTGCAGATCTCTCCAAATGTTATATCATGTAGCGTCAGAGTGGAGCATGTGACTTCATTCACCATTTTACCTTCAAGGGTTGGATCAGTATGACCGACAAGGCAAAGGAGAAGAGGAAGCGAATGAGCCAGCGGTCGGCCTTCTCCGCACCCCACTCCATGCTGTAGAGAATCGTGAAGAAGCCAGAGCTGAGGACAGTGAGGACCACGAGACAC
>JAZEWT010000011.1:13626092-13652497 GCA_036362905.1 Mordacia mordax
TTGCACTGAACTCACATTGGGGGATGTAGTTGCAGTATTAAAAGCGTTGACAAGTACACACACATGACTTTGTACCCGCTTGCACTGAACTCACATTGGGGGTGTAATGGTTAAAATCATTGCGCACAAAATTAAAGCATTTCCGATAAAGCTGGAGAGCTGAAAGTTTGCACGCAGGCATAACAATGAAGACCGGTTACAAGCCGATCCTGGACCCGCCATAGAAACGATCTTTTCAAATTACTATTCTTTTTTAAATCTGATGGGGGTGATGTTTTACCGATGCCAGATGCGCACTGAGCTGACTTGACATTTTTACGTGGCTAAGACTAAAACAAGTAGAAATTAAAATAGGATATAAATTAAAATTTTAAATGACCCGCTTTTACCACACTCAAAAATAGAAAATACATTTTTGAACACAAACAATCTATCTAGGGATACAGACTAAACGCGGGTGGCCAAACACTGGCCTTATAAGACTACAGTAATGTTTTCCATTAATGAAACCTTGAAACCGTACTGATAACGTTTACAAAATTTAGATTAACACGTATTTATGACTAAAAAAATCAAAATGTAAATCTCACTGTATTAGTAGTTAATCGTAAGTCACATATTGTCAGTGTTTGTCCACGTGCTTTTAATCTGTATCCATAGATTTATTTTGTGTTCAAAACATGTATTTTCTACTTTTGAGTGCAGTAAAAGCGGGTCATTAAAAAAATATATAATTTTTAGCCTATTTGTTTAATATGTGTACTGTTCAATAAGCTGTTAGATTGATTGGCAAGTGAATAACCAAGGGAAATGCGTATAATGCAAAGTCATCTCGGGTCTCAAGCATATCTTTACAACAGTTTGACATGTTTATATATATTAGACCTTTTTGGTGATGTAATTTTATTATTGTCATTAAATATAATAACTTGTCTTTGAAATTCAGGGATGGTCCTGTAAAACCCACTTTTTAAAGTTTTTTTTTACTTTAAAGTAGCTGAAATATTCAACATAGGTTAAAACTTTGCTGAACCACGAACTGGCTCAACCATTTGCAGATTTAAAAAAACCCACTCCATGACATTTTAAACTGAAAATTGGCAACACTATTCATTTTAAGCAAAACATTTATTTGTTAATAAAATGTAACTTTATGGCCCTTTTGGATCCACTGCTGGATGATGGGCCCTTCTTATGCCATGTTCGTAATCATCAATATCACCACGGGTGTTATCCTTGATATAATCGCATACGATTCAGTTAATGACCCAGTGCACTAACCAGCCACTCCTCTCTGGAGCACTGATTACCGCAGCTGGGCAGAATATCTGCCTGGCTGTGATTGCAATTAGCGATTCGTGTTTAGAATGTTGCTAATGTTGCATTTGTTCCCTCTCAATGTGCAATATGTTACCGATAACATGTATTATTATTTTCCCCATTGCAACGATCAACTGTGTTTTTTTTATTTATTTGGTTAGTTAAGCGCAATATTGAGTACATGTTTTGTTGTTGTTGGTTTTTTGTTTTCTTAATTCGATATTTTTATTTATTTTTATTTTTGTAACTCGCTTGTTGTGTCGCAGGAATCCCGTAAAGAGCTGACAAGCTCGCTGAGTATTTGTCTGCTATGATAATGAACATCAACTGGCTACCGCAGAGGGGCGCAGTCGTTACGGCACAGCACGATGAAACTTACGACCCTTAGCTTAGCTCCTAGCAAACGGGGTGAAGTATGGTTAAACCAACTCCAATGACCACATAGCATGTAGACACCTTCCTCCAGCAGTAGAGTGACAGTGGACTGCAACATGTCACTGTTTTATTCATTAATACGTACCTTTGCCAAGTCGTAATCCCACTGGCCAGTAACAGGATCCCACACTTTACAAGCAGATGTCCATATTTTGACCGTTACATTTGTGGTAGTATTATCTGCAGTCTGATTTCCTTCTAAAGAGAATAAAGAATAATAGCACACGTTAACCGATGTCTTACTGGCATCTAGGCATTGGGACAAGTATTTTCCTGTAAAATGTCAATTTCTGCCACCTGATCACAGTTGCCAAAGACTTGTCCGGGTTTACCTTGGACAGATGGCAACCCTATTGGTGACCAAGCTAAAGCAATCAAAATACACGTGATAAATTGACCTTTTCTGGAGTGAGAGATTGGCGCTGTGATTTCATGTCCACCTGGAAGGGTGCCGGTTCGGTTTGTAAAGGGGCTAGCAGGTGGGTCAGCAGATAAACTCAACACTGGGCTAGCAGATAATGGGTCCCCCCAGCAGCCATGCCAGGATAAGGCAGCTGGAGCACGGTGACTCGGGTACCAGATCCTCTCACCTGCTGTCTTTTGGGAGCCACACACTTGTACCTGGGCTACCACTTGAGAACAGTTGCAATGTCACGGGCTCAAAGAGAGACAGTCACAGAGGCATGGACATCGCTCTCCGAATTCAACCTCAGAGCAACGTGTTTGTTAGATTTTACAGAGCACAAGATTACAACAATGCAATAGGTTGGGATAGCCAAACCTAACCTATGTATTATCACAGTTGAAAAACGTTGTATCAAATCACAACATATGATTGCAGGGATGGCTGTGAGGGATGGGGGAAATGTGGGATGAGATCGGTGCATGGCATCCTATAGATGCCAGTTAAGCTGAACGGTAGCATTCGATTCAAATGCACGATTTCAGACGCTCTGCCCAAGTGCTATCCCAGAGGCATAGCATTGTCTCTCATCCTTCCAGCCTAGAGGAAGGTGTGTTTATACAGTACTTTGACACAATGAAAATTCAATAAATTACTCACTCATGCCTTACCATTTTTCTTTAATAAAATATAATAAATCCCAGCCTTGATTTCATTACTAGGGATGAAAAACGATGAGTTTTTTGAAAGCGTATTCGAATAATTTTCAGATTCATTGTGTTCCTTTTGGTTTTCTGTGTTTCCTGCCTCCACGACAAAGTGAAAGTCAAAACCTGGAGGATCAACTTGTGGCGCTTGATTGTATCTTACATATATGTCCAGCCTTCCATTCTTAGCATGCATTTGGGAAATGTCTATCATCATTGCAAAGCCACTTGCGTTAACAATGACCGATTTCAATGCTGAAAAGCCACTTGCTGCTGCAACAACGCTTATTTGAGTTCCTGAAAATTTTTGGTTTTTTAGCGTCATCAAAGTAGAAATTTTTGTATTTGCGCCACTCATTTGCAAGCTGACAATTGAGGTGTGCACAGGAGAATCTTTATTCCATGAAAATGGATTTTCCGTGAACGAAGACATCTTCAAAAGATACAAAAAGAGTTTTTATCACACAGTGTATAATTGTAACAGTGATTTGGTCAACATTACTTTCAAATGTATTTAATGAAACACATTAATTCACAATATTGTATACTTTCCATTATTTCATGATAAATACAATTCCTCTCAAATTGAATGGAGAATTTAAAACAATGATTTTGGCCCATTGCTGATAAACTGCACTGAAGAGGTGTTCGAACTTGTTGAAGCTCATTCCAAGTTTGGAAACCTGGAGGCTACTGGGTACCCATTGCCAGGAATCGAGTGTGGATGACACGAATCGTCAAGTCGTCTGTTAACCACAGAACACATATCTGTTCACATGAACACTCTTCATGCCGCTATTACAAGCACATATTTCTTGTTTACGAAAGCACACACTGCAGCCGGTTGCGAAAGAAATCCCGACATTTCTTGCCAAATGAGAAGCACTTGGATATACACCAAAGGTCAGAAGTGGCCAAATCAGTATTCACAAAAATATTTAATCCTAATGTTATATCAGGCGTCCATAATCAAATATGCCTTTAAAATACCGAGCATTCTCACTAATTCATGTCTTATGCATTAAAATGAAGCACAGAAATTGCATGTTTACCTGCACACTAATCTTGGCGGTAGGTTTTACAGACCAATTGCCATCCTGCGTTGGATCGAGAGAAGCACTACTCCCATCTTGTGTCTCCCACGATGAGTTGAGTAATTTATTACCAATGACCTTCTGTGTTGTGGTGGTCACAGACCGTGAGCTGAAACAATCTGCTTTTTCTCCAACTTCAGACATCTTATTATTCAGTGTTCCCAGAAACAGTATTGTTTGGTAAACACTGTCAAACAATGTAGGCTGAGAAAAATAATCGACAATGCATATTAATACACCATCACACCTAAGTAACAAATGAACGTTTCTGTATTTGATTAATTCGAAATTAAGAATGTTATTGTGTCTGGTAAGACGCTGCCTATTGTTTATACGGATGTTACCCAATTACAAAGGAAGGATGTACTATGTTGGTGCTAAGTTAATCATTTACTGTTTTAAAAATTTTAGAACATAATATTTTCAGACTTGATCTGTGATACTGGAATTTAACAGCAAATTATATCGCAACAAACACATTTTCCAATTTATAAAATGTGACATTGTGTGCTTTACCAATGCATTCCAGTGCAACTACGTATCTGCTTAACTCATGGCTGGTCTTTACTCATATATCAGAGACGACTTTGGCGATGCACGAGTTTAATAGAGAAAAAACACGAACAGGGCAGTCTAATAAATTCAGTACTGTACATTTTACAGAATAAACCCTCATGTGTTAAAGAGAGGGTCCTTACGTTGTAAAGAGTAGAAAAAGTTTGTACCATTTCCAGCAATTATACAGATGTTAAGATCTTAAAACACCGAAATAGACACCTTTCACAAAGTGTCTAGTTTGCAAAAGCCGCACAAAGCTCCTTGTTTGCATATTTCGCCACAAGAATGTGTGGCTTTTACAAACTAGACACTTTGTGAAATGTGTCTATTTCGATGTTTTAAGATCTTAACACCTGTATATTTGCCAGAAATTGTAAAAACACGTTCTGCTCTTAACACAGGTACACTGGCAAAAATACCCATAGGTCCTTACCTTGTCTATACTTCTGCAATGTTACTAGCATTGATTCAAGTCGGTCTGGCGGCTGATGAAATGCTGGATAGCACAACTGCGCCTGAGTACTTGTACTGAATCAATGCTGCTGAAATTATGCGCTCACAGAAGGCAACGGGGCTGACGTTAAGGGTAAAATTATCATTGATTTTTTTGTTTTATGTGGCGAGGTGTTTCTGTTTGTATATTAACCAATAATCACCAGAATTGGGTGGCAACATTTGGTAGAGTAAATTATGGCCAAAACCAGCTTACAGGGAACAAATGTCACTAATGAGCTTATGAATAATATATTTCATCAATATAAGAATGGGACACAATATCATTATAACGTTTAACATATTTTATTTAATTATATGTCACTTGTTTCACTGGAACAAGAAGACAGTGTTTTTCCATTGTTAGCATTGTGCAGCTGTGTAGCGAGGGAGTGGATTCAGTTTTCATGCCAAGCAAAGCCTCAAAAGCTGCTGATGACATTGAGACTGCACAGGCAGATGTGGCCTCTCGACGGCTGGAGGCTTTCACACCAATATCTGCAGTGCGGCTCTCATTATTCCCTTACGTTTGATCTGGATGCCATAACAAAGAGCAAATGTGACAGAAAAATAACTTCCACAGATACCAAATGTCATATGCAGGACATACCATCAGAGTGGAAGCTGTCCTGCTGTTTGGCTTGCTTTGCTCGGCAATAACATTGTCTATTATCACTGTGCACACAGAAAAAGCCTCTGCCAATGGACAGATATACCTTGTCAAATGGGTAAACAGCATTCACGTTATGACGTTACGGTAATCAATGAGATCTGCCTCGGTGTCGACAATTATTGGTGTGTAGCATATACAATACTGACATATTACTCGTAAATCAAAGTCCATGCAAATAATAAAACATGTGAGTAATATTCTAAATGTAAAAGTAGTCACTCTAATGCTTTTTTCTCCAAATGGTTACTTGCTTAACGCCGTTATTGGTGGAATGGGAGTGCAATGTTAATGGTTTATATTACCTTTGGTTACTTTCGTTAAAGTTATTACCCCAGCATTTGCCATACTATCAATGCTGCCCAGCGATTTGGTGACACCTCCCAGCAAGACATTCTGTAGCACATTAAGCAACAACAAAAACATTTATACACTTATACCACGAGATGGGGGATGGTAGTGTTTGTTTGAAAAACCCTACTGTAGCATCTTGAGTCTTCAAATATCGTAATGCAGTCGTATAACTTTGTCAACTTAAACATGTACAGTATGTAATATTGGTTATTCACCATGAGCGTAGTGACTAATGTGGTGTATCACAGTAGTAATGTACATACCTGATCATCAATTGTAAAATACTCTGCCATCTGATTCAGACCAGCAGCGTACTGCAGAACATCTTGCGGGCTACTGAGAGATACGTTAGTTGCGGCCAACACCTTTGCAAGCGCTGCTGTGAGCTACAAAACACAAACAGGTGTACTGATGGAGGTTTTCATTTCTCGATGTATGACAATTACTCTTAAGGCTGTTCTTTGGAGATGGACCTAGCGAGCGTTCCTCTTCAATCCTTTGCGACATTAGCCTGATAATTCCTCCAACAAGAGAGGTGAAAACGTTGAATTAACATAGCTATCCCGAAAGACCTGCTCCTGAGAGTAATTCTCACAAACAGAAGTGCCGACGAAGAATTAAACACATGCCAATAGCAATTGAAATACAGTACAATGAGTCCACATTCTCGATCAATACTACAACATGTGGGCAGAGCTTTTATGGTTTGCCTTTCTTCAGCAGGCAGAATATTGGGGCAGCTGCCATTTTAAAGGGGGTTGAATAATCGACTACAATAAACCGTAGTCGATTATAATAATTTCATTAATCAATACTCACTTAATTCTGTACAGGGTCGCAGGGGAACCAGAGCCTATCCCGGCGGACAGAGGGCAAAAGGCAGGGAAATACCCAGGATGTGACGCCAGTACAGCACAGGGTACACTTTTTGGAGGAATTTTCTCAGCAGGCTAATTAACATAAATGGCAGCGTGTATTTGGACGGTGGGAGGAAACCGGAATACCGGACAAAAATGCACGTGGACACAGGCAGAATACGCAAACACTACACAGCCACCCGAGCTGGGAATCAATCCCTGGACCTTCTTGCTGTGAGGCGACGCCCCTACTTACCGCGACACCATGCCACCCTTAATCATTTGTTAAGTTTATTATAATTCTTAGCGAATTAATTTACAAAACTGACTGATCATTCCAGTCCTACATAAAGCTAAAATTTTACTCCAGCGCATGGTACAGAATTAAACTACATCGCAGCCAATTGCAAAATGCACATA
The DNA here is from genome assembly GCA_036362905.1 of Mordacia mordax. Taxonomy (NCBI): domain Eukaryota; kingdom Metazoa; phylum Chordata; class Hyperoartia; order Petromyzontiformes; family Petromyzontidae; genus Mordacia; species Mordacia mordax. The sequence goes on from JAZEWT010000011.1 coordinate 13,633,403, forward strand.
AAATCTCACAGCACCGCAACATAAGTTCAATCTACCGCATAGCGCGGGATTCCATTGCATTACATAATGCATCTCGGCCCCGAGAGCATATGCATATTATTGTATCGGAGAAATAAGGGCATAAATGGTTAAAGCTTTAATAATGTAATGATGTAGGTTTTCACGGCTCGATGCATGATAATTGCTTCGAAAAGCTGCTCTCTCGGGACAGCCGCGTCGATGGTTCTCTCTCCTCTCCTCGCGACGTTTCGAAGCAATTATCAGCTATAATAATCTCAGATTTTGCTGGCCACAGTCGTGAACAAAGAAGAACGGAGAGCAGGGCTCAAGATAAGTTTGACCTAAAGTCCCACATGCCAAGCTCACTGAACAAATGGACATAACTTTGGAGCTACACAACCGAAAAACACAGCAGAGGATGTATAGCATGGACACTTTGTGAAATTATGAAAAGGTGGAAATTGATAAACGACATTCTTTAAAAAGTCCTACCATCGCAGCAGCATAGAGATAACATTGTAAATGAGATTAAAACATTTGTTAACCAGAACAACAAACTGCCCACAGATCAGTGAGAATACCTCTCCAACATCATATACACCGTCGATGTCTTGCAAGGTCGCTGCTATAACGCTGGTGAATGAAGACACCATCCCGTTGCCATTCTGCGCCATGAGTTGAAGTCTACCACCAGATGCTAGCATTGCGTACGTATTGTTTACCAACAAGTGTACGGGTGGACGTATCACCTGAAAAACAAAATGCATCAGTTTCTAAATCCCTTCATAAACGGTGAATTGTGATTAATATATTTGTTTTACAATATCAAATCTAAGCAGAAAAATACTTGAAAAAATATCACAATAACATGAAGTGCGAAGTATGATTTAATCAATAGTTCAAAGGATAATCACAACATAATTTGTAACGCGTGCAAATTCCACACGTGGTCATGGACGAGATGGAAAGCCAGAGACGCGAGGAAACCGCAGAGAAGGTGAAGACAACCATGCAGCCGGCCAGCGCCAACATTTACCAAACACTATGTCCTTATATTATAGCGGTCAATTAATTAATGAGAGTTTTCTTTTTTTGTTGGCAGAAACCAGAGAACCCAGAGAAAACGCACGCAGAACAGGGAGAGAACACAAACTCCACACAAGAAGGCACCCGAGGCAGGAATAGAACCTTCTCCGGCAGGACTTTGTTTCTGTGAGGTCGGATGTTACCACCGCCCAGCCACCCCACGAGGATATAAGGATATGGCAGTGATCAAGGCAAGAGCACTGAGCTGCCGCTTGCGAGATCCCGCGACTTAACCCGGATGGCAAGTAAAGTGAGCTCATGGCTTTATCGCTGTCACTCTAACATTCAACCATCATTTTCGGTTAAATTGGCTGAATTCTAACGCTGAAAATTAAAAATATCAGACTTCGTTGAACAAACAAAGTTTAATTAGTATATTGATTTCTTTGTCATTAAACTGTTGTATTTTGTAAAAGGGCGTATTGATAATGGACGAACGACGCGGCTGTCCCGAGAGAGCAACTTTTCGAAGCAATCATCACGCATCGAGCCGTGAAAACCGACATCAGTGCACTTAAAGCGTACCTTCACGTTTTTTTTCTTTTTTTTCCCAAAGACATCAATTACGTATAGTGGATTCCCTTCGCTAGAGATTTCTTAGCATTAAGGATTCGTAAAAAGGTCAAAGGTTTTACCCATCCTGGTAATAATACAAGTTTGAAGAGCTTAGCACTTGAATTACTTAACTTCATCTTTATGCTTGCAAAAAAGATGCGCAGTTATGAAGGATTGTCATTGACTATATAAAACAGCACTGTAATGTAGCAGTAATTTATTAATATTTACCACCACTTGTATGGGAGACGAGGTGCAAGCTCTCACGGAGGTGCACACGCTCACACTGAGGTTCAGAGTCCCTTGAGCGTCCAGGTCTCCCATGGGCAGCAGCAGCGCGGGCGAGTGGCCCAGCTGGGTGCTGCAGAGCTGGAATTCGGTGTGGTTTGACACAGCCGTAAACGAGTAGGTGAGCTTCTCTTGAGACGCACTCTGATTCACCAAGCATGAGAGCTGGAAGAGCGTCACTGCTGCAAAACCTTTTGAATTTGTTGGAGAGGAAACATGAAAGCCTCTACAGGACAGCAAATAGTCATGGCTGGCATATGTTTGACTTTCTCAACCAGGTTATTAACATATTTCAAAACCTATAGGTAATTATTTCAGTAACGGCGGAAAAAACGACATTCTTTTAGCACACGTGGCCGTATTCAGTGAAAGCTTCAAAATCAGCTGTTCCAAAACGTGCCTGAGCAACGCATTTTCTTTCTGTTCAGTGTCACATCCGACTCTCCTTTGAGAATGCTCTCCATAACCGCCATGTCGAGTGCTTCTTCTCCCGTGATCTGTTAGAGTAATCATCAACGTGGGAGACTAATGCCACGACAGAGTGGAGGAGCACACAAAACGGCTATCCCAAAAGAGCAGCTATGGAGAGCAATGCTCATATCGAGCCACGAAAACATACATCGGTATGCTGAGGTCATTGTTAAGTCAGTGCTTTGACTCAGTGGAGCTTTACCTATTTAATTAATAAGCATGAATACCTGAAACGCTATAACACAAATGTTAGAGAACAGCAATGGGTGAACTTGCATCTGATTTTATGATGCAAACAATTTAGAGTGATTGTCTTATTGATATCGTTCCTATAAGCCAGAGGAAATACTCATTTTGGAGTTAAAGCAGCCTTTTTACCTCATTTCACAGTAAATTTGCATTTACAAGAGGCAGTGAAACATTTTGATATCACCTATTGAAAAGAATAACACACGCATTGTCAATTTACCTTCGCAGCCTTGTCACCTTACACAAATACGGTCATTCGTTGCAAAGTTTGACGGTGACTACTATGGCTGGGCCATTCTCACAAATGAGGTTGTGGTACAAAGAAAGATGACATGGTCTGGCCAAGTGACCTGTAGGATGTAGTAGTATCAGTGATCGGTGTCAGTCGTGATTCTGAACAATTGGCTCGTGCGACATGCGGCTCAATACTGACCTGACTGTGGGTAGCATGTGCACATGCCAACCGTTGGGGGGATGCTGGTTGAGAAGTCGTATGTGTTCTCTACAGCAGGTCTCTTGGCAGTGCTGACTCTCACTATGATCTCGTATTGCTTCCCTATCTCCAACATGTTTTCAAGCACCACCAAGCCTGCGTCCGTGGTGCCTTCAAGCCAGTACACATATCCCATGTATCCATACACTCACGAACTTCTCGTGTAATATAAACATTTAAAAATAGAACAGCATATAACCAACAATTGTAATCAGCTCCAATTCAGGTATAATCACCTATGGATGGTAAATTAAATTATCGCCGACATTGCTGTAAAATGTGTGAGCATAAGGATTTGCATTTGTTGAGCACTCAAATGCCTCAACCGCCAAAAGCACATCACCTCCACCATCCCATAGCACTGCCACTGTCTAGTAAATGGAACCTACTGCGGGAGACATCCCTATGAAGCAGGTTGATGTTGCTTTGCGGTGCTTCTTAGTGAAGTAGTTGATGAGAAATGTTTCAAGTTCAGCCAGTTTGGACACATTAGTGTACACCAGAGTTTCATCAGAATTGAATGACATTCAGCAGAATGACTGACATTTATTTGTGGGATAGGTTTCAGAAATGTCGAGTAGGCAGCAGTTTTTTTTTTCCTTAGCGGAAGAATGGATGGAAGACTGAAAGTTCAAATGCTGGTTATGGTGGATTCAGCCCTTTATGCTGCTAACGTCACTAATATCGTACTTTCTGATAAGTCAACGTTGGTTGCGCTATGTTTTATATTGGGCCCATCACGGCAATGTGGCATTCCACCACCACCTTAGGAATTGTGAATAGTAATCAGCCATGCTTTACTAGCGCATGAACATGCTAACGTGGTAAACAGTTTAAATAATTTACACGTAGAAAAATATTATAGACGTTTCATTTGTTCTGCTATTAGAGCATATGTTGTGATTTTGGTGGTGACATATTTACCTGTGGATGTCATGGCCGCGAAGTTGCTGACTGTGTTGTTATTCAACTTCAGCTCCCATTGGTAAGATACGACATCATCATAATTGCAGTTGTTGCACTCAGCTGACAATGTCAGTGGCTCCGTCGTGGCCACCTCGTCACTGCAAACAGAACTACAACTGGAAAGACAAAATTTGACAAAAGATATGAAAACAATTTAGATTGGTACAAGAATATTCGACGGAAAAATATGTGCTTGTCGAAAATAACTGCTCCTTAAATAGTGGGACAGGGGTCACCTTTAAACAATGCTTAGCTTGCGGTCAACCGAAACTGCTATCTCTCTGAGATTAATAAATTAGACCACAGTGTGGGACTTAAGCAGTGCTTCTACTTTCACGTGACTGCCTCCACCATATGAATGTGGAATGTCCACCAATAGCTTTGGGCGGAAATTTACAGCAGCACCGCACCATCAACATTTGAACGTGAAGTCATTGCGATGTTTGAAGCGAAGCTTCTTCCCATCTCTCATCTCATCTCATTGTCTGAAACCGCTTAGTCCTATACAGGGTGACGGTGAAGCCGGAGCCTATCCCGGCAAACACAGGGCGCAAGGCAAGGATATACCGACGATGGGACGCCAGTCCATCGCCGGATCTTCCCATAGATACTAAATATACTTAGGCACTGTATTGTATTCATAACATATACAGGGGGTAACTCCCATTGGCCAAAGATTATACATTTAAATAAGCAGACTATGCCTCTTCACATATTTTAACATATCTAAATATGATGATAGCCCAAGGTGATTCTTGATGACACTCTTAAATGCCAGCAAATCACACGAGTGAGGCCAGAAATAAAACTAGTTGCCTTCACCTCACTAGCGCTGAGGTATTAATTATAGATTGACTAGTTGCCTTCACCTCACTCTAGTGCTGAGGTATTAATTATAGATTGACTAGTTGCCTTCACCTCACTCTAGTGCTGAGGTATTAATTATAGATTGACTAGTGGCCTTCATCTCACTCTAGTGCTGAGGTATTAATTGTAGATTGACTAGTTGCCTTCACCTCACTCTAGTGCTGAGGTATTAATTATAGATTGCCAACTTATGGGGAGACCAGGTCAGATGACAAACACCCGTTGGTAAGGGATTTCCCCAGTCTCACAGATCATTACATTATGCACTAATCACAATACACATCGACAACCCGGTTGCATAGCTTCTGAGTTTCGAAGGCAGTGCAATGGCACCAGTCAGTCGTTAAAAGGAACAGAAGTTCCAGGCGACCAAATGGAGAAATTGATCTGAGAATCCCATTTCATTCCTTGCACCACAACCTATGGCATTAGCATTACTCTACTGACATAGACACACAATAAAACATAACACGGAACTTTCTGTACCTTATGTACATGTCCAGAGGATCTCCATCTATCACAGTAATAATTTGTGTTTTTGTTCCAACACGAACATCTTTGGTTGCTGTCACCACTACATGTAGAACAGAATTTATTTGCAGTTCAGACTGAGGGATTGATATGATACCATTGGCCAAGTTAACATATGTGCAGCTTGTAAATGTGTGATCAGAGGACACTGTAGTGCATTGCCAACTAAATGCAATCCCAATGTTTCCCTGGGCTGTATCGTCCGGATCATAAGATTGAGATGCATCGACCTGAACATCAGCTGCATTGCCAACAGTTCTGGTGTCTCCACCTACGATCTGCAAGGCTAAGTTTGTCGAACTAACAATGAGGGTCATGTAGTCCGTCATATTTTGCAAACCTAGTGGGTGGAGATTGACGGTGACCTGTATTAAGAAGGTACCCGCTGTGAAATAAAAGGGGTCAAAATGTTGCAAGTTCGAATTGGTTGCGTTTGTTTTAACGTTCCCGTTTTTCTCGTCTGTGATAGACCAGATATACTGAATACCTTCATATTTGCGTAAGCACGACATACTCAAAGTTGCCATCACATTCAATTCTTGAGGTGTGTTTAAGAACTGCGTCGTGGGTTGATTTCCCGTTCCATCGCCAATGGTCAAAGTGTCAGGTATACAGCCATAACTGTTTATGTACACAGTGTGTGTATAATTGCTGCGAGAAAACCCTGTAATTTCCTGGAGTATAATTGCATATTTTCCAAACGTCGAATAGGTATATGAATAGGTTAGAGTGCTTGACGTGTATCCATTCACCGTAGGCACACTTGGCCACAAACATTTACAAAACTCGAGACCATAAGCCACTGTGTGACCATCTCCAAGGTCCAAGAGATAGCAAGCAAAGCCTATGAAGACGTTTGCTGCCCTAAGAGTTATGCTTCCATCAGTGCTGCTGTCATTGCACGTAACTTGAGTGGTGCCTGCTTTGGAGGTGGGCGACAGGACCTCCACACGCAGGGCTATGTCATTCTGCCAGTTTGCGGGCATGATCTGTATGCCTGAGCATTGCAAGGAACTTGGAAACATTGTCGTCATTGGGTCCTGATAGTTGTCGTTGCCAGTGAAATACTAAAGGAAAACAAACAAAAATTGGGGTATTATTGTTAAAGGTAATGGGGCACAATATCACAGGCCAATATAAATACAAAGTATTACAAAAATAAAGCCGGTAATTACCCTTGAGTAAATGAAATTATTCTCTATCCGTAGCACTTTAATTTATAACCAGATCATGGCCCTTTCAGTCATTTGTTATCAATACCCACGAAGCCTGTACAGGTTATGGGGTAGCTGGAGCCTATCCCAGCTGACAGGGTGCAAGGCGAAGGAATGCCCAGGATGTGACGGCGTCGATCGCAGGGGACACGTTTTTGGGGCAATTTACTCAGCAGGCCAATTAAGCTAAGCAGCAGCATGGCTTTGGACGGTGGGAGAAAACTGGAGTACCTGGTGAAAAGTACCCATAGCGTGATGCATTTATGTGGCTAGTCCTGGGCCTCATCGCACAGCCTCTCTCGTGGAACGCCAGCAATTTCGGTAGAAAAGCTGCCCAACCGCGAAACCAAACGAGTTGAACAGAGGGAACACAAGTGCCCATTCCCCCCAGTCATGTGTGAATGCTAAATGCCTCCAACCCTTGCAGAACGAAGATGAATGGAGGCCGAATAGCAGCACATAAATATGTTAGTAATTTATCAATAATTAATAATTGCATTTATAGCGCGCCTTTCATCCGAGGGTCACAAAGCGTTGCACAGAGCTGCGGAGAGAACGGCATGTCAACAACAACGACATTAGAACGGAAAATTAGCAACAATAACTTTTTGGGGGGTTTTTTTGATATACACATCGTTGCAGAACATGTAAAATATGATCTGACTTTCAACAATAATTTTAAAATGCAAATTTATCAGTGTTAATAATACATATATTGGGAAATGGTTTAACGTTACATTAACGTGTAATAATAATGATAATTGCATTTCTAGAGCGCCTATGACCCGACAGCACAAAGCGCCGCACAGAGCTGATGATCAAGAGGAAGATAATTAAAACGATGATGATAATCTTGATCGCTGTGGTGGTTGTAAGAACGATGAGATCAGGTTCCTCTCACATAATATATATGGTGTTACATTATTACCTGAGGCGTGTTAGAGGAGGGATGAATACAGATGTTTGTTATTATAGCAGAAAATTCCAAATGAGCACTGAATTTGGGATTTCTGTTATACAACAAACATTCCAACTAATCAAAGCAAATAATATTTGAAATCACAAGGTCACCCAACGTTGAAAATCACAAGGTAACACAAAGAATGTTGGACAAAACTGTCTTGCAAACAAACAAATATGGTAGGGACCTGTAAATGATTGAAATCAGATTGAGTTAGATAAGATCAGTTCAGGCGACTATAGGGCTCTATGATTGCTGTCCTTGTGTATAGTGTTTTATTAAAATACACTTACTGTGGTATTTGTGTTTATCCACGCTGAGGTTTTTGGATTCATCGTGGCTATATTGATGGCAGTAACCCAACCAGGAGATACCCGCGCAGATGATGCCACGCTTAGAACTGCCCCTTGCAAAATGAGTCCCGTCACAGAGATACTGCACTCAAACACTATCTGCAGGTACTCGGTGGCACTGAGAGTTCGTGGTCTCCAGTATCCCAGTTGGTTATTCAAGCGGGCCTTCTGGGCCATAAACGTAGAACTGGCTATAGAAGAGGCGGTGATGAGACTGTCTGGTATGACACCGGACCCAAGTCCAATTGGCTGTGTTTTGTCTGAAAGGCATTTCAATGCAAGTTATCTTATAAGTTTAAATCATTCATATTTCATACCACACTAACTCAAATGTTTGTGTCCTGCTTATTAATAGTGATTGTAAGTACTGTCAATATAACATTTGAAGACTCACAGTGAAGAGTACAAAAAAATAATAAATTAATTCCGTGTTAGTAACTTTGTATATTTCATTATTAAAATTTGTTAATTAGTACAGCAGGGCATCTTTCAGAAATGCAATCAGTCATTGTTAACTATTGCTGTAAGTTATAGAGCTAAGAAAACAAGCAATACTAGCAATCTATTCACCCTTACATTGATTATGTTTAATTTACATGAATAGCAAGGCAACTGAGAGACTTTGCGTAATCACAATCGAATAGACAGTGCCCAAAATGAATAATAAGAATATAATTATGGTTACAAAGTTTCCGGAATGCGTGACTGGAAAGTTAAATAACACTTACCAGCTGTGAAAAGAGGCGTAGTTGTCGTATAATTAGCTTTGAATCCTCTATGAGTTGCAGAATTACCAGTCGTAATTGTTATCGTAAGAGTGTCTTGATATGAACCGTATGAACATATTTTCAAAATGTTTAATTGAGTATTTCCATTCGTGTCAGAAATGACTAAACTATCACTTTGCACATTCAAGCTGCAGATAAAAATCATAAGATTAGACATTACAGTACTGTATAAAGCACTCAAGGGATATGCCCACAAATTAGCTGTGACTAAATACGTAATGCACGTGAACCTTCATCCAGTTAACTCCTCTCTAGGTCTGTCATTCTCCACCGCTGGGCCACGAGCGCCACCTAGTGGTCCGTGGAGGCCAGACCCAAGTGGGCCTTAAAGTACAGAAGGTTGAAAATCTTTACTTTAGATTCCTTCCCTTTTTCCCTCAGGGTTTCCCACAGGGAAGGGTGCTCAGACTGTGAAGGGTTGAGAGTGCATCAATATTTTTCGTTTTGTTACCGTTGGGATAAACGAGGTCAAAACCCAAAGTCACAGAGCCAAGGCGAAGGTCAGTGACAAAGCGAGTCATGGCTTAGTGGCATCATGAGGTGACAAGAAACACGTCATGGAAAACCGCTTAATCAATTCAGTTGTGGCCAGGCCACATTTCGAAGCATATCACATCTTCACACGAAATTTTTACGTTTAATGAAGTATATTTTACGAGCGATACAAATGAGTCTTTCACTGTGAGATTTGCAAGTCACCAGTTGTAAACCCCCCAGGCCGAGCAGTCGTTTGACCCCGGGGACACCCATGGCCAAAGTCCTCGGGGTCCAGGGTCAAGGACGAGAATTGAAACAAATACTAGCGCGCGAAACATCTCAACTCACCATGCACCGTTCTCTTCTTTAACTATCGTTTTACGCATTTCACTCATTACAGCACATCACGAATTTTATACATTGTCAGCTACGTATGCAGAGAAATCTTTTTTTCAGATTCGAGAACCACTTATGACAAAGGACGAGGCCAAAACAACATATTGTATCTGTTGGTATGGTTGTTCTTGTCATGTACAGGTTTAAACATAGGGCCTATAGGCTGCTAATAAACAGCACACAGTATGAGTATTCTGCTTTGCTCAGATATAATGTTTAACATCATTTAAGAAAGCATTGTTATGGCATAAGATGACACATTTATAATAATACGAATAAAATATGTCTTCCGTGTGCAGATGGAATGGAGGGATGTTACTTACTCCACATCAAGGAAGGTCACTGTAATAATAGATGTAGGAGGTCCTGAAATCGTCCAGGTTTCAGTATTGTGCTTGGGGTAGGGGTTTGGGTAGTTTACACTCGTGAAAACTCCCTGCGTACCAGTTAAGGTAACCACACTGCTGGGATTCCCCAGTGCTTTTGAGCAAAAGAGCTCTGAAATAGAGGCAATCGCGTTACCAAAAGCAATAAAACATTCAGTGGTTCAGTCAAAATTGTTGGCCAGTCATGGCCCTTAAAGGCATTTCAGATTAAAACTAAAAGTTTGGGATGTTTCATCATTTGGTTGCCGCATATTAATGCAAAAGTAGATGAGCGTTAACGATTCACGATTCATGGCTATGCCAAATCTGTATATGCTGTGTGTATTTGTAATTTTCTGAACATATGGTATATTGTAATGATGTAGGTTTTCACGGCTCGATGCATGATGATAGCTTCAAAAAGCTGCTCTCTTGGGACAGCCGCGTCGATCGCTCCCTCTCCCTGCACAGCGACGTTTCGCCTCACACGTTAGAGACATCCCCAGATGCAGTGTGCGAGTGTCCTTTGTGTGACTCCTATTAATATGTAGGTACTGTGTCTCTTCTACAGCGTTGCTTTCTTCCAGGAGCAATGGAACTTCAGGGTCCCTTTGAAAGGGTTCTATTGTCTTGCTCGCACACTGGAATCACATTGACCCAATCCAGTTCCGCTTCTGACTCAGATACTGGTTTGTATCTCATGAAAGCCTGCCCAGTCATTCAAACACTTGGTTATTCTCTCCTGATGTCCGCAGTCCAAAGCTCTTATAGGCATATATATATATATACCTAAAGTCGGCAGTCTACATCGATAGAGGGCGAGGGAGCGATCGATGTGCCTGTCCCGAGAGAGCAGCTTTTCGAAGCAATCATCATTTGGTACATTAATGACAGCCCTAATTATTAGTATTATTCAAGAAACACTACCATTTGCATCCAAATAAAACAACAATTTACGAGAGATTATAGTGGAACCTTACCATGCGTTAGAATAATGATTATTATTTGCCTAAACAAAGGGGGACGTTCCATCGTCATTGTTTTCCAGTCGTGATTCTAACAATAAAAAAAAGTACAAAAACGAAAAACATAAGACATTTCATCGGCATCGATACACAACATGAATAGTTGTTGTATAAGTATTGTATATGGGTAACATTAGAGAGCAACTAAAACGTTATATGTGGTGGTTTAATGTCGAACAATCAACATGCATTCTCTACGGATGAATTGTGCCAAATGAGAATCGACGACACGCTTCATTAATGTGCTGTCTCCAATGTTAATTTGAGTGCGTAGGCTTATCCCGACCAAATATGATGACTGATCATTTGTTTATTTTGGGTTTGCTCATCGTGTAGTGTTAACGTTTAACCGAAGCCCTCCACCACACAACATAGCTATCAAACCAAGATGTCACCTGGACAGATGTTTGAATTTGTTTGGTTTTTATTCGCAAAACCTCAATGTTGCTTGTGACAACTCGATCTGTATCGTTCTGCCCACTAGTATATGTTAACGTTTGTAAAGTGTCCACGTGACCACTGCAGCTGCTCCAGGCTGCAGGAGCATTTTTATTTATATATATGAAAACGGAAAGGTCATCTCATCTCATCTCATTGTCTAAAACCGCTTAGTCCTATACAGGGTCACGGTGAAGCCGGAGCCTATCCCGGCAGACACAGGGCGCAAGGCAAGGATATACCGACGATGGGACGCCAGTCCATCGCCGAAAACGGAAAGGTGCTTCAAGGAAACTGGTCACGAGTGACAACATTAATGTGTGCTGCACGTCTATTTTATTATCATGCATTAACGTTGTTTAAATATTGTTTGCTATCATATTTATTGGTTAAAATAATCAATTTTGACAAATATATTTGCTTGAAATACAGGACCGTTTAAACGACTTATTCGTCGATATTTAACTGAACCCTGCGCAGACCATAGACATATTTAAATTGGTAATTATAATGTATTCATAATAATATTACATTACATTGTAAACATACCAGGGTTAATCAATTTTGGCAGCGTATGTTTAAAAATATTGCTCTTGTAAATGAGGAATCCCAGCTTTCGTCAACACAGGAAGGAACCCTGTCCGATGCTTTCACGACTTTCTGATTGTCCTATTTTTGCGTGGTGTTCACGGTTGTGCTGTATAACGCTATCAGAGATTCATAATGAATCATACCATGGATCGTGAAAGCCTGCGTGTTACATACACTAACAAAACAATGTTTTACAATATAAAACGTATACACCTGCTCCATAACAGAACCGATTATTTTATTATAATTAATATAAATAGTTCACATTCACATGTATCAACACAAATGCCGTGGATACTTGCCTCTACGATGTTCTCCTGATTCTCGTCTACACTCACAGCAGCAGCAGTTCAGCAAGGTGTGCGTATTTATACAGAAACCATCAACATTTCTGTAAACGTAATTATCTGGAGATAGGGCGTCAGATGACAGCTCAGTAGAGAATAATGTGTTTCTTTACAAACCTTAGATTAACCTGCTTCCCAATGAGTTGGGCAAACACAGAAGCGCTGCCACCTGCACTTTTGAAATACCCTATCATCTCCATGTAGCAGTTTAGACAGTAGAAACTAGAGCGCGTGGTTGAACCGAGGTACCGTAATGTCTGGCTGGTGTATCATCTCAAGCTGTGATCAGAGTATCTCTTTGATGCAGGAATGTGTTTAAAGTTTGAAATATTACATGCAAACAAAACCATCATCCTGCACAAAAATTCTGAGTTGAGAGGAATTCCGGGTGTGGGTCTAATACGATTAAAAGGAAATGTCAACCAAATGATGATGGTCAATTTGATACAGTTTGTGGTCTGCACAATTACTGTTTACATTTGGGTTAGTGTATTTTTGGCGTTGTGGAAATCTATGGTAAATTGTTGAAAAGCATTTTCATTGGTAGACAATGCACACTAGTGGTCATAGCCAGGGGGGAACCCACGTAATTGCACGGCCTGAGTTCCTCCATACATTTAAGATTACAATTGAAGTTATTGCAACATTCATTGGGATGATGTAGTGCTTGTTAATCAGTGTAGGGGAGAGCGGGGGGGTTATCATTGAACTAAGACAGTGCCTGAGAGTGCATTTTAATTTCCCCTCAGGTAATGATGCTCTGCGCGATCAGCGTGGCCTGCCATGTCCCCCTTGGCACTCTCCCTCGGTCTCTGTGACGCTCTGTCAACAATGGAACTCCTCAACCCAGTCAGTGTGGTTGGGCACTGAACCATTACATGATGGTGAGTCTTAATAGATGTTTGGTTTATGCCATGTTACGATCTTAACCAACATGGCCAAACAATGTCATCGTCAGTTAAAACTCCAAGAGCTATGATGCTCTTGAATCCGTCTTAACGAATCTTCGACATTGCCACTGACTCCTGATAACCCTAAAGGTGTCTTAGTTTAGCGCTATGATTCTCTATGAGACTCAGACATTCCTATAGGATCTGAATATTCCTAAACATATTTAAAACTTTAATCTGGCTTTCAAATTAAACTCTAAGATTGCTAAATAATATTTTTTTTAGCTTTAGTTAACACAACCTTGAAATGCAATGAGCCAAACCTCTAAATGCCAAAGCCTGAAAAAAAAGTCCTTTAGACTGGTGGAAATATATTTATTGTCTGCATTATTATGATGATGGTTGCACACAATGAGTGTCTCTGGTTATATACCCGGCGACTTGGCAATGTACCCCATGTCATCACTTTCTTGAGACAAACACAAGTATTATATCTTGACCGTGCGCGTCTTGTTAACATGTTTGCGAACCACAAAATGACTTTTGTCAGATGGTGTGGCTGTGATTACGTCTCATTCTCATAACTAAGCCGAGTCAACTGAAACTTTGATGAAATTAAAAACTGAGTGCAAACATGCCTTTCTGGCAAACATTATTGACTGGCTTTGCCGAACATATTTGTAGTTCATGTTAGAGAGGCTACAGTTTCACTTCACACATAGCTCATACCTCTATTAAATACACGAAACAGTTTTTGTCATTAAACTCAATTCTTTCGTGCAGCTTGTCAACAGCTTTCTCCTGAGTTTGTGCACACATAAAACACAAACTCATTAAATTGGGATTTTAGGAGGCATCCAGATGGTTCTGAGAGACAATATCGGTAAACCGAACTGCGAATGTCCACATGCTGGGTTTTAATCCAGGCAGTCACCGTGGTAAAATCGTGTCAGGCGAAGTCAGTTAGGTTAATAATAATAGTAGTACAATTTATAATCCACGACAATGCCATGCGTGGTCGTGGATGAGACAATGGTGCTGAGGCGTGGAGCCGAGCTCAGTGCAGGTATGCCTATTGGAAGAGGTATAGTTTGAATCGTTTTTTTGAAGTTCGAGGTTGTCAGTGTAAATATAAAGAAGCTCCATTCTTTACTTCGAAGGCTTTCGTAACAAATGTTATCGATAACCTTCATTTTTTGGGTTAAGTCACGCAGAAAATGGTGTCATAAACCCTCCACCTCCCGAAAGCGGCGAGTTAGATTTGTCACGTGAACAGTGACAAACCTAACTCGCCGCTTTAGGGAGGTGACAAATCAAGTTGGCCACGGGCAGCTGTCCGTCCCAAACGGGTGCGAGTAAATGCTGTGATGATGCGCTGATTGTAGTTATCAGAAAAACGTCAGATTTCTTTGTAAATGCTGTGAGTTTTCTCTCTAACGCATCGGCGTGCTGAAATAGTGAAGAATTGGCACGTTCTGTTCACGTGACAAAAGGTTTACGACATATTTTTTTGCGTGACCTGACCCAAAAATGAATTTTATCGAAGTTCCGTTCTGCATTTTATTCGTGTTGGAGCTTGCGGGATGCTTCGCAAGCGGTTGTTGGAGCTAAGTGGTGCAAGGAGGTTAGTGAGGGACGCAGTGGGAATGCCCCGAGCGCGTGTGGCTCGTGGTGGCAGAGCAGTGCCACAGCGATGCTCTTTACAGGACATATAGTAATGTGGGTCCCCAATGTAGAGCCATATTGATTTCAAACATTGTTTTTAGAAACGTGATCAGGTGAACAGACTACGAAGCGATTTAAACGTTTCCAGCAGAGGGTAGTCGCATGCAATGTGTTATCCCAGTCGCAGCGCATAGATGTACACGTAGACAAGGATGAGGCGACTGCAGCAAACACAGTCAGCCACTGGGTGCCACGTGCATTCTGATTGCTCATCGCATCATACATCGCTTATTTCTGCGTTAAGCTTTCAAATGAAGAGTAGAATCATACAATTTGTAACGCGTGGAAATCCTACGCCCGGTAGTACATGACATGGATACGGAGGCGCGGCGAAACTGCAGAGAGGCTTGGGGAAGGTAGCCGTGCAGTCAGCCGACGCCAATATTTGCCAAACACTGAGTCTTTTATATTATAACGTCATTAGCAAATATATGAATGAGGTTTATTTTAGTTGTTGGAGGAAACCGGAGAACCCAGAGAAAACCCACGCAAGACAGGGGGAGAACACACATACGTCACACAGAAAAGCGCCCGAGGTCGGGATCGAGCGACGTTGGGCGGGGTTTTGGCGCGGTGGCGCGGTGGCCCGGGGGCGCGGTGGCGCGGTGGCGCAGTGGTAAGTAGCGCTGCTGCATCACAGCAAATAGCCGCTGGGTTCCATCCCCGAATCGGGTGTCTCTCTGCGTGGAATTTGCATGTTCTCCCCGTGTCCGCCTTGGGTTTTCTCTGGTTTCACCCAACAGTCCAAAGACACGGTGCCGAGGTTAATTGTTCTGACTAAAATTGCCCAAGGTGTTCTGAGTTGATGTAACTTGCTTGCATCCCCCCGTTGGACAGCTGTTAAAAAGAGCTACATAGGTCAATGGTTCCTTCCAGTTTCTACACAAAAGACTCGTAACGCGCGTTCACTCTGCGCGATTCAGTTTCCTGCGCTCGTGCCGCGTTCTCTGATCAGAGATTGCCGTGGTGTTCGTGTTGTTATGCCGTTCAGATGTTGTTGCTGATGTGCTGTTCTCTCCACAGCTCTGTACAGCGCTTTGTGACCCTCGGGTGAAAAGCGCTCCAGAAGTGCAACTATTATTATTAAATAACTCATTAGTAAATACATTTTCACAATCAATATGTTTACACCTCGTTGTACCAATTTATTTTCTGGCTATTAGTAGCTAAATTTGTGCTGTTCCATTCCAGTTATTTTCGTGCATCCAGCTCGAAATGCTTCACAGCAGGAGCAACCAACTTAATGCTTCTATGCAGAAGTCAAGACATGCCAAGCATCTGTACGTGAGGTAAAATCGACTTGTAACTTTAGGGTCCGTGATAGCTTTACTCTCAACTTGCTCTCAACATGTCAAACCTAAGGAATGCCTTACATGGAGTGCAACAGCTCAATCCCAACACAATGACGTGAAGAACATATATGTGGAGGCGGTATTAAATTACGACCAGATCAAACATGGGCAATGCAGCTGAGCAACACGTTCTAGTGTGAAAATGTGTGTATGTACAGCATTTGTCAAAATTGACAGAACGAACTGCTGCTATTTCATTCATATCAGTTGGCGACTACATAAGCAAAGGTAGCATCATTAATCTCGTACCAGCAGTCTGGTGTCACACAAAATATATACTGGGTTTCATCTGGGAAAGGTCGATCGACGGAATCATATAGAATGTACTGCCAGTTGTCTTGCCAATGAAAATTGCATGTGTGTATCATGTACACATTCTTCTTATTGTAAATGCAGTGTGCACGTGTATTTGTTTTACTCTGAGAGCAACAGTGGTATTCGCTTGCCATATTTCGTTGCTCGATCGCATTTCACTGAGAACAACAGTTACAAACTGGAGTTTGAAGCCAGATGCAACTTTCTAGTTTTTTTTTCTTCCCTCTCCCCAAAGGGGTTAAGCCATAGCTTCCATGCGGGGGTGGCTGAAGGCAATTTTCCAGCTTTCACTGCGAGACCCACTCCACTTGTATCAGCCGACTCAGCACCGCCAGACCGTGACAAAATATTCCGACACATCAACTCCTTCTGCAGCTTTTCTCTACAGGGTGTCCCGACAGCCAGTGTGCGGCCCGACCTGCTGTCTCGCTGCTTGGATGCAGGGCTGTCGTTCCCTTTAGGATGACTGACACAGCTTCACATTGGACTCTGTATGCGTTATGTGTGAGCCGGGCGCGTTCCGATGCACTTGGCGCAACTATTCCCAGCAGCCACCCTGGGGTCTGTGAAAATGACGCTGCTGGTTTTTCCAAGCACCGCGGCCACCTCTCCTGTTTCCCCCAGTCGGTGCATTGTGGGGCAGCTTTCACTGCTCTTGCTTGTTTCTCTCACTCTGGGTGTGCTGCCGAGTCATTTATGTGAATTGCAAAATGGTCAATAGTTCAGTTGTCTACAATTGGCGCCATCTGCATGGGAAACTTTGCATTCCCATGTAATTATCATAATAATGGAATAGCATTTATGGTTGGTGTCATTTTCGAGGTAAGCTTTAGATGCGACAAACCCATATTATCTCAATTATGTGAAGTCACAAGAATGCGGACCGCAAGTATTCTCTAATGCGCCCGAACTGGCATTTACCAAAACATACATGATGTATGAAAAGCGCTTACGTTTCTTTCAGGGTCCCCAACCACAGCAAAGTATCAGTCAACTGCTTTAGAACTGATCAAATGTGCAGCCAAACATTATCAGCATTCAAACTGACATTGAGACATTCCTTGTTATCGCTGATTGTGAGCCTACTGTAATGATGTAGGTTTTCACGGCTCGATGCATGATGATGATTGAAAGCGCCTGAGGATGCCTCTAACGTGCAAGGCGAAACGTCGCGATGGAGAGAGAGGGAGCGATCAACGCGGCTGTTCCCAGAGAGCAGCTTTTCGAAGCAATCATATGAGCATACTGTAATAATAATGCGTTACAACTAAGCTTAAAAGTGGTCATGTATTAGTCCCATGCAGTGAATACTGACTGCTGAGTCCCGAAGTCAATGCCAGAGGAACTTTTTTAGGTCAGTTTATCACAATTTGGGTTTGGCTCTACACCGAGTCAGTGGAAAACTGCCTGTACAGAATGGGCCTGGTTTGGCAAGGCTCACATGCGCCAGGAGAACGGGAAGTAAAATCGTCTTGGAAAATAACATCGCTCGTGGGTGGCATCAAATAGAGATGCATTTTTAGAGGGCAATGAGCTGCTGGGTGGAATCAATTAATCATCAGCTAATGACTTTCATTTACATTTTCGATCCCAATTTGAATAAAAATATCTGCCTGGTTTCACTTTTAGCAATTGAAGGGTTGCATATGCTCTATGTTAGTCAAAAAGCGTCTTCAACTTATTCCCATCGCACTGTTACACTGTTACACTTGCCTCTTTTTACATTATTGCAATTTTTGGAAATTGTTGTGCTGTGCAATCTTGCGTGTCCCTGTTTACTTTATGATAATGGTTTGATGTTTGCAGAAATTGATACTGTGAGCTTATTTGTGCGATTTTACGTGTTACTATTTACTTAATGATTATAGTTAGGGTTTCATATTTGTACTAATTAGTGTTGTCCTGGACATTTACAACACCTGCCTAGCCCGCAAAGCCACCAGCATTGCGAGCGACGCCACCCATCCTCTTCAGTCTCCTGCCATCTGGACGAAGACACCGGAGCCTCCGAGCCTGCTCCACCAGACTGTGTAACAGCGTTATACATCAGGCTCTCAGGATGCTGAACTCTGTCCCCTCTGCCTTAAAGTCTGAACTGTAACTTACTCATCCCACCACCTTTACGTCCAATACTACCAGCCATAAGAACTTCGAGCCTGCTCCACCAGACTGTGTAACAGCGTTATACATCAGGCTCTCAGGATGCTGGACTCTGTCCCCTCTGCCTTAAAGTCTGAACTGTAACTTACTCATCCCACCACCTTTACGTCCAACACTACCAGCCATAAGAACTCCGAGCCTGCTCCACCAGACTGTGTAACAGCGTTATACATCAGGCTCTCAGGATGCTGA
>JAZEWT010000011.1:13652580-13715370 GCA_036362905.1 Mordacia mordax
ACAAAATAACTGCTGCTAATTACTCACCCTGTCGATGGCTGATTACTTGCACATCTTTTCATTTTTATTTACACAATATTTGTTATCATTACAGTTTTTGTTCTTGATCTGTGCCTTGCTATTGCCCTCCCCCTACCCCCAGCTTAGCTTAACTTGTAAATACTTAACTTGTTAGTACTTTTTTTTAGTATATTTCTTCATCCTACTATTTTTAAACCCTTGTGGTTGTGTTTCAATCCCTGTATATACCTGAGAGAAACGGAATTTCCATCCTCCCCTGCTGAAAGTCCATCCCTTAGAGTTATGCCCCCATTGTCTGTCAGTGAAATTTTATTTTATTTTGTTTCGATGCTATGTCCATTTAGTTTCCGTTTGGCGGCGAACGATGAGTGATAACCATAGAATAGCATAAACAACAGATCCGAGATATATCAGCATCATGCTCTAGAAAGTTCAAAATAATTGAAAAGCAAATGCAGTCCGAGTTTTTGTGTGTGTGTGTGCGTACAGACTTCTCGCATGAGAACAACACACACGGAAAAAAAGTTCTTTGTAATTCAATCTGTGTCCACTTGCATTGTCACAAATTTAACCCACAAATCGTGACAACATCAAGGGCATCAATGTGTTGGCTGAACAGCATTCACCACAAGGCTTTCGAGCACCATTTGTATATTGATGCAAATAGATATCTAAATAGTATTCAATCTCTTGGGAAGTGCGTGTGCCTCCCTAAGTGGTACTGCTGGCTCACAATGATTGACTTTAATTCATTATCGCCTGATACCAGAAAGGATGCAAATTGTACAGTGATTCATTGTTGTCCCCTTCAGCGATAAGGGCTCCAAAAAATGTAGCCACTGCTCCCTATGTCAAGGCTCAAGGCACAAATCTAGCGTACATATGTTATAATCTATCATATCAAGAGGACACAACTTTACTAATGGCATCCAGAAAGTATCCTTCTCTTCGAGCCGAACGTACTCACTATGACAGCATATTGTTTTAAAAATGCATTACAGACGGACAACATCTGGTGTTCATCTGCGTGCATGATATCATTCAAATGTGAAAACATCTGAAAAATCTGCTGGAATTATCCGTAGCTCTTCTTTCAGGATAGTCGTGTCAAGGGTACCATCGCCAAGAAGAGGAGGAGCACTGGACACGGCTATCCCGAAAGCGACAGCAAATTAAGAGGAATCAACAATGTATGCGAATTGTATGCTTACGATATGTGCTGAGGGTAGTATTTATCCAAACAGAGCGTCGCAGGGTAAGTTGGTGTAAAATCGAGTATAATCTTATCAGGCATGATGCAATGGAGTTATTAACCACTATCGAGCCACTGCTGGATGAAGGCCTCCCCACTGCATGTCAGTCACGGGGTTGATTGATCATGACATGCCGTACTCTCCGCAGCTCTGTGCAGCGCTTTGTGACCCTAGGGTGAAAAGCGCTCTATATAATTATTATTATAACTTAAATTAAATCACCGTTAAAGGCAAATGTCAAACTGGTTTTTCCACTCGGTCGTCCATAGTTGCCGCTGTAATTCAGGGATGAAAATTCCACCCTCCATGTGATCATAATCGGAGAGGTGAGAACGTGTATTGCGCATGCCTTGACTCATCAATGTGTAGAGGCTGGATTTATTTTAAATACCCTTAATCTTGTGCCCTTCTTTAACCGCCTGCATTGAGTCAATTTCAAATGTTTTGTAAGACTGGTTCTGTTTAAATTAGTTTAGGTTCTAGAGGCAACATTCCAATTCACTTTGCCCCACTGGTGGCAGCTCCTCGATTTTGGAACAATATTGCCATGATCTTGAAGCTACATTCACGATAATCTTTGCTTTCCTTAGATCCAAATTAGCACGAACATTTTTTGCAAAATGTTTTGCAAAATAACTTATTTTTTTCGCCGTGCCATTGTTGCACTGCTCAAGTTCTGTGTTGTTATTTTATTGTGCTGTATAATTTTGAATGGTTTTGTTTATCATAGCTTAATTCGTTATTTCAGGTGGAGTTTCATCTTTGTACAAGTTGGTGTGGCGAGTTTGCTTATTTCTGCACTCTTAAGTGTGAATGATTACTTTTATGTTCATGGTTGCATTTGATGTTTTCAGGGATGGCTTCCATAAGTTTATCTGTCTTTGACTTTATGCGTTGTCGTGAGCCCATTTTCGTAGGTTTATTGTGTCACATGAATCTCGCATCTAGAGTTTGCAAGCTCACTGGGTACTTTGAAAGTCTGCATCAAACTGCATTGCAAAGTCACTGTGGCATATTTTAAGTCCGTCAGTTATCGTCACAGAGAGTGTGTAATGATTAGATTTTCGCAAATGCGCTTACCCTTAACAACGTGGTGATGGGATACTCTCCCATTATTGTACGGCTTCATAGAAACGTTCCACGTCCGAAATCCTACACAAAGTAGCTAAAATGCAGTTTCTTTCATATTTAGATGCAAGTACATGCTTAAATGTCACGCAATCAAGTGTCATAGCTGGGCGAAATACTGTAGCTGTTTACCTCCACAGTACCAAATTACATTTAGATAAGAATAGGTAATCGAATTCATTACCAGTCCCTGCTCAATCCTGTAGAGGGTAACAGTCAGCTGGAGCCTAACCTGGCAGATCTCGGCAACTAAATATGTCTAAAACTCTAGTTTCAGAGCACCTATCCCCAGCATACCAGAGTACTTTTAATACGTGCGTACGACATGATAATTTCCGCAAATGTTATACACTACATTCAGGTGCTAAATATTATTGTGGAATATATTTATGGAATATTTGAATATTATGGAGTAATAGCACATAGCTTGGATTCCAGTGTATTTTTAACCAACACTTGACTTAACATAATAATGTATTCAAATCGCTATATTTGCGGTACATTCCAAAACTACTAGTTGATGACAGTTGTCTAAATGCTGTTCAAAGGTTTCCCTCCTTACTCACATCTTTACCTCTGAACTATGTCAGTCTGTGTTATGCAACAGCATGCACGGTGAGTGTTTATTGTGCTTCAAGCCGTGCAAATCTCCAGTGTTTTTATTCGCCACTGCATTACTGTTGTGACCTCTCCAAGCAATGCGTCGCCTGGCTATGCAGAGATACCCCCACTTGTAGTCCCTGCGCACAAGCCCAGAGCCAGGATGAGCCTGTTAGACGGGAGTGACTTTGTATATTAATATCAGTCACACACTTAACACAACCACAGAACGCCTGAGGATGCCTGCAATGTGGGAGACAAAACGTCTCGTCGGAGAGAGGAGGAGCGATTGGACGCGGCTATCCCGAAAGAGCAACTTTTAGAAGCAATCATCATTCCTGTGGTTGACTGATGTTCAAAATTGTGAAATGCCACTTGATAGAAAGTTATTAATGGTATATTAAGCCATACATTTATCAATTAATAATCATATTTTAAACTCGTGATGCGTACATTTCATTCCGTGTAAGAGAATGCTTTTATATAAATAATATGCACGTTAAGAGCCAATATTACAATTTATCTAATAATGAGAACATAGCTGTACAAAAGATAAGCAATACAGTGAAGACAGAACATTAATTTTGCAAGCAAGGAAATTTGAATATCGAGCTGAGTCGCAGCCATGAATCGCGATAATGCATAAGACAATCATGGGGAGCGAGCTGGGGTGACAGGTGACAGGAGGAGAGAGGGTGCTTCTTTCCGCCTCTAGTCTGAACAACATCCTTTTCTTAGCAGTGACTTCTCCAAAGAAAATCGCGCGACGCCGGAGCGGAGCAGGAAAGGCAGTGCATTGGATACGAATGATGTCTTTATTGGCAGCACTGGGATTTCCTATTCGAGCGCAAAACAGCAAGACAATTACGAGCTGTTAAAAACAGAGCGCTTCCGCGGCAGCGCGCGCTTAGAAATGACACAGAAACGTGAAAACAGAAGACGTCTATTTATACGTTCTTAAAGTAAACACAAACGTTTACATGCGGCGATGTCCTAGAACAATCTGATGGCAAATTGATTTGGAATACTGCGCTTTTAACTAAACGAAACTAAAGTTCTTATTGTTCATCATTATCGCTAATTTCCGAGAAATAATGCATGATGTCAATATCTATTCATAGGTGTAAACATAAGTCTGGACCTTGGTGGATTCAATGTGTAACTATGATTCAAACTCGGAATTAAGAGATGTTTTAATTGACAGTATTATATTTGTCCAATTTCACTGTCGCACCGTCCAAGTATGACACTGCAGAAATATGTACCGTAAATATGACTCCAAGATTCTGGACTGTCATGCGTCTTGTTACCATATGAACACGTTACTTTGGAGCACAATTGTAAACTAGGGCACAACACCCGGATGCAGCGTTACTTTATATATATGGGCATTGTTGCACAGTGTTCCTGACATTGATTTCAAGGCTGTAGTAGAGAAGTGACGAGAGTAGGCGATAACAAACCGTATGGCACCACTGTTTCAGACTGTATTAAATATTCATTTGCTGGCTACAATGCATAACGCTGCTCGTATTAAAGGGGATTGTGATACATTTAAAAATGAGCATGAACTCACAGGAAATGACCATCGGTCTAAAACTACATAACTTGATGAATAACAACCTCACATTGCATATTTGTGGAAACAAGTGTGTGTTTGTCTTCATTCATTTAAACGCGTAATGTATGTAATAGTATGATACCATTGAATATACTTGTGCCAAGTGTACACCGGCGATGTAGAACTTCAATATAACTATTACAGCCAATGTCACCTAAAGTTGAATGTTTTAATTAAATAGGATGGCCTAATTTATGTACATAATTTGATCATCATTCTACCACGTTCTGCAGTTGGTGATTCTCGTGCGGCGGCCCGCTTAGAACGAAGCTAACCCGTCCACCACTCGTGCTGCCACATTTAGAAGCGCAACGCTAAGATGGCTCGGTGAGGTGGCCGCCACCCACAGCGCAAAGCTTCCACGGACGTGCAGAGGTCACAGCATCGTGTGGGAACGCACCGGCAATACCCGTGGGCCCGTCCCTCTGCACACTCCTGAACACGTTTGGTGCCTCCACTCTGCAACGTTCCTTCCATGATTGAACAGGGTGGTCTTGTTACCTCCATTTTATTAACCCCAAACATGTTTCTTTTTTATCCTTTGGCTATTAATTCCTGTTTTAAATAACATTTATTTTATTCGGATTGCTGATACTAGTTCATGTACTGTTGAACTGCTTGTAGTGGGTGAATTGGCTCATGAAAGATTAGAAACTGGAAAAACGATTAAATTGGGATCACAGCTGCACCATCCTGTACTGTACGCAAACTTTAAAGCAAATTGTTGATGCTCAAAAGTCTAACCTCTCGTGAAATCGGCAGAATCGAAGCATTTATAAGTCATACAAATGACATCGATGATAATGGAGGTGATTTTTTTTAACTGTATTAACGATGATTCTTAGTGAACGTCACAGACAGGTGTTAATAATGATGTAATTAGTTTCAGCTGTGGATGGTGCATTATATAGAAACACATTTTTTTATATAGACGTCACCATTGTTCCTTATCTCTCCTTCAACGTTTTGTCTCCTACGTTGGAGACATCATCAAACCTGATGATGTCTCCTACGTTGGAGACATCATCAGGCCTGATGATGCGATGAGAAGCAAAACGCCTGGAAGGAGAGAGAAGGAAAATTCGACACAGCTGTCGCAAAAGAACAGCTAGAGGGAGCAATTTACATTCATTATCAGTCTCCGCTTAATTATGTGGAGAGTTCCCTGAGCCAGAGCTTATACCCTAGATGGGATGTTTGATCATCACAGGGCAATGGGAGCAATGTAGCCAAGCCAATTAACATAAGCAACCATCTTTAGACTGTGGGAAGAATATGCCAACTTCACGCAGAAAGGCACTGGAACCGGGATCCGAACCTCGGTTCTTCCCTCTGAAGCAGTATCATTACTACGCCACTGTGCAGCGCATCACGAGTGAAAGAGTTATGAATGAATTTTCGATGACGATGTCATCACAAATGCAGCGCAATGCTGCACCGAAACTCCCACGTGTACAGAACGCGCGTGAATGACTCGACCATAATTATAAAACGTTTATTGCTAATCACGTCCTAACTTAGACATCTGACATGGTGGGTGTGGGAAATCACTGCAGTATTCACGTAATCGTTTTAAAAGTGTATTTTATACGCCTTAGAGACAGGCGTATTAGCTTTGTTTATTCTCTCGTGTAGATTAAGCGCAGCACCACACTTTGTTAGAGTATGTGGAGGAGATAACTGGGGGATGGGATGCGGGGAGATGGAGCAGCAGCATCCGGCCCGCACATCCCCGAGCGCTGAGAGACGAGTGGTCATCCAATCTCCTCCTCCTCGATATTTCAAGCTGGACCTCACGTCTGCTCGGTTGGACGTCGTGCTGTCCGCTCAACTCGGCCAGCCGCCACCGCCGCCGGGTGGAGATTCCACGCCGCGGGTTCACCGTGGGAGTGATACAACTCTCTCCATCGTCACCGCTACCACCGCGCACAACAGCATCCAGGGCTTGCCAGGTAAGAGCTGCGAGCGATCAGCCGTGTAATGAATGAGTGCCTCGTTTATTGGACACCATGAGGCGCACACATCCGTTGATATGAGTGAGAGTATAAGTCAGCGTGCGGCTGCGTTCGGCCTGTGTGAACCGCGGCGCCACCGCTCATAGAGGAAGGGGTATTGGTGGGGCTTCCTTCCTGGCATTGTGGCTGCCCCATGAAGCCCTTCCTGCGTGGCCCGATCGTCATGTGCTGCGTGCCAATAACACGTGACCAGCTCGGCACCAACACTCGCCGAGCGTAGCGACTGAGAGGCGTTTAGCCAGAGGTGTTGAACTGGGGGTTTGGAACCCCCAGTGGGGGTCAGGCATTGGAGTTGCTAAAACTCTCAGCCATCACCGGTGTGAACCCCCGCTGTTGTCCTCACATGGAGTTCACTCATTTCGATGAGCCTCATGATAAACACATGCTCTGAAGATTGGCGAGATTCCTGTTTTTGTGACCGAGCACTGCACAGAAAGACCCGCATCAGCAGTCACAGGGCCTCCTTGTGACTGCGGGGATTGATGAATAGTGAAGAAGCTTACGTCTGCTGTGCAGGGAGAATGGCTAAAAGGAATCGCAGGGTGGTATGTGTTTGGAATTCGCCCTGCCGACAGTCTCCATTGAGCATAGCATTTCACACAAACTGTATATTCTGCAGATATTTATTGGAGGCCTGGTAAGTCCTCCGTGCCAATTTAAACACATTACTGGCACATTCAATATCACAATGACAGTGTCGTGGTTTCGGTAGAATCTTAAACTGAGATTCAAAGTTTTGTACTTAAATTTGAATGATATTCATTGCATATTATTGCGCATAAACAACACCTGTAAACTCAAAGTACGTTTAACAATTGTATATTTTTCATGTTCAGCAATTATTATTAATATAACTATAAATGCACGGTGGCCCAGTGAGTAGCGCTGTCACCTCACAGCAAGAAGGTCCCGGGTTCGAATCTCGGCTCGGGTGCTGCTTTCTGTGTGGAGTTTGCATGTTCTTCCCGTGTGTGCGTGCGTTTTCGCCGGGCATTCCGGTTTCCTCCCACAGTCCAAAACATGCTGCATAGGTTAATTGGCTTGTAGGCTAAATTGCCCTCAGTGTCCGGTGATGCACTGGCGTCCCATCGTGGGTATATCCCTGCCTTGCGCCCTGTGTCTGCCGGGATAAGCACCGGCTCACCGCGACCCTGTACAGGACTAAGCGGATTCTGACAATGAGACGAGATAACTATATAGCCTTTTGTCATTTAGAATTTATATGTGGATAATCGTGTGCCCAATCTTTTTTGGATCAACACTTGCCTGCAATGAAAAACAATGGAAAGGAAGCTTGACTTGAGTTGTGACTACAAATATTAGTGTTAAGAGTACGTAAATTTTGTTCTACGGGTACACATTTTTCCAGTGCATGACGCATTAAGCCTTATACCAATATATGTAGAATCCATTATAACATCTTATCAAGTCGCTCTGAATAGCCTTGGTGAATACATACAGAAAGCGGCACAAATGGATTAGAGAACACAAGTTATAGACGTCATATTCGGTGCGCTTGGACTTGACACCTCACTGGAAGGCATGATTGCGATGGAAGAGATCTCATAATGATGTGATAGCCAGAGGTGATAACACGTCCCAGAAGATGTTTGCTGCAGAGTTGGAGCTGGATGTAATGTCACATCATGGTGTGAAATTACGGCAGCGAGGGGACAGCTTCATCCAGCTGCGGGTAGAGCAAGGCTGATGATACACTCCATCCTACAGTAGCTACTGGGAGGAAACCCATTAAGCAGTTAGCATCATGTCAGACGTGGACGTTAAGCTCAGTATCAGTACCCGATTAATCATGTACAGGGTTGCGGGAGGACGGAGCCTATCCCGGCAGGCACAGGGTGCAAGGCGGGGCTATACCCAGGATGTAACGCCAGTACATCGCCGGGCTTTTTTTTGGTGGGGCGGGGGGGGGGACAATTCACTCAGCAGGCCAAATGCCCAACGCAGTAGCGTGTTTTTGGACGGTGGGAGGAAACCGGAGTACCCGAAGAATACCCACGCGGACACGGGGAGAACATGAAGACTCATACGTGGATGTGCTTGAGAGCTCGGCAGTGAGAGCCCATCTATGCTATCAGATGCAGCTCAGATTGGTGTTGGGCGGAGCTCACGTTCACGCTTGCATTGTCACGTGGATGAGGAGCGTCAACTCACAAGGGCCGTCGGCGTGCTTACACCTGCACGGCCCCATACCAAGAATCACATCATTCCGGTGGTGCCTGGCGCACGAGAGCTTGGGGCCGCGGCCACACCTGCATACACGCACGCACCGGGTGAGCTCACCCAGCTACGGGCAGGAGAACTGGGGATTGGAAGCTCGCAGTACGAGGAGTCGCAGCTGCTTTGAGGTCGTGAGCTGTTAGTGGTAAAAGGTGTACTCTCCGCCTGTCGGCGAGTTCTATTGTACACTCCTGTGAGCATGACCAATTATAGAAATATAATGTAATATATTATTATTATTATTATCACAGAACCATTACGATTGGCAAGCATGGTGAAATACTGGCATAATACACCCACGTCACTGTGACACGCATCGATACCTTCATCTAGCAGTGGATTGAGAAGTGGGCTGCAGTACTCTACGAGTGCAAATTGTACTGCTGTAATAGTAATAATTGCATTTACAGAGCGCTTTTCACCCGAGGGTCACAGCGCTGCACAGAGTACCGGGACTCTTTACACGGCACGCCTTGCATTGTCTCCCGCAGAGAGCGTTGCATTTTGCATTCATTGGGTTCATTTAATCCAGCGGAGCTGCGCGCACTGACCTACTTTAGCGGAGAACACGGTGGGATGTGTGGGAGCAGATGGCTTCTCTCCCCTCTTTGTGAACGCACTGGGGAGCGGTGGCTCAGCAGTCAGCGCGCTGCGTTACGAGCCCGGTCACCCGAGTTCAAATCACGTTTAAAGCCAACACCGGTGACGATTATCTAAACCGGCCTGCCCTAGATCGACTCAGCCTCAACTGAATACCTGGTACAGTGTGTCAACATCGCCACGTCGAGAATAGGCGGCCGGGCGTGGTGCGGGCCTTCATAGGTGCAGATCGCTAACAGCACTCTCACCCTGTGAAGGCTATAAGGAGGAGGATCTTCGTTTATGAACGTCGCTCCCGCCAGCTGGCGCCCGAGCCAGCAAACCCTGAAATAGCCAAGAAGATGTCTCCGGACCATTCCGCGTCCCTGCGATTCGTGTGGCTGACCCGCATGCATTATTTGTGCGAGCTATGAATGTTTGTCGAGGATTTTGACCGAGGCGTAACGGGCAGTACATGCGGTCAGTGCTCAGGCTGTCATGTTAATGAGACTTTCTCTCGTCACAGCTCAGTGTCTCCCTTGTTCGAGATGTCCTCAAGCCAATATGCTTCGCACGGTCACGCCGTGTAGCAATCCCTCAATCTTGTTCGCTCATTTGGCTGCCACTCCGGCGTTAGTCTCCACCACTCGCAAACAGTCCTTCTTCATTACGGAGGATCTATGAGCTTATCCCCCCATACCGTATATAATACATTGGTCGTGATAACAGTTGGAAAAAATATCAAGATTTGGGGGTGAAGAAGCGGCTTGAGGAAACTGGGAAAGGCTTCACAAACATTGACCAGGTTAGATGTCATTAGATCTTGGATTTGTTCTGGAAAGACTAACTTCAAATACCATTAAGCCTACCTTCTCTGTGTCGAGTATGGAAAGACATTTGACTAGAGATTAATGCAGTTTAGATCTAAAATAGATCGGTACATATTTAGTATTAATAAGAAGCACTTAGAAAAATGGAACGAGTACGCTGAGAGTGCATGAAGAAAGTAACAGTTTACTTAACAAGGAGAGTCTGAGATGAGCTTTCGCCAAAGATCAATGGAAAAAAATAATTTTAAGATTTGGAGAAGTATAGACGTAAAAATACAGAGAAAAAAATATTCGTCATTTCAGATTTAGTGATGACTCCGTCATGGTAGCGACAGGTAAGAATGAACGTAGGAAATCATCAAATAACTTAATACGTTAGACGACTATACACGTATACGAATACAAATAACGTCGGACTGGATCCATGTAGGTATGTTTCTGCTGGTTAATGAGGCATGTATAGTGTTTTACTTGTAAACACGACCAATGTGTATTTATTTGGAGGTGTGCGTGTATTTCTGTACACCACGCTCTTCATCGCCCTGTGCTTTTCTCATGAGGCGCTTTTAAAATGGAAAAAAAATAATCACGTGTATGCATATCCCTTAGTTTAATTCATCGTCTCATGAGTAGCTGGTAAAGTTGATAAACATCAGCAATGGGGAAAACAAAATGTGGTCGGGCATGTTTCTGGTCAAGGCACACCCTGACTCTTGTGCCGGCCTGCTGTGTTTATCATGCACGAGCACGTATGTGTGCTGTTCACATTCAAATAAAAGCAAAGTTGTAGATTGACGAAGATGTCGAACTTAACGCCAAGTCTGACGATTTCACCGTGCGTTGGTGCTCGCGGCGTGCGAGGTGCGGTGGCGCGCACGGAGGGCAGACGCCACGTCCCAGAAGATGGGCGGATGATGAATGTTTATTCTGGCAGCGAGCGAGCGAGCGAGGCTGCCCCAGCCGAGCGCGCACTGTAACCCCGCGCACTCGGCCGGCGTCGCACCGAGCCTTCCTGCGTTTGTCTCCCGAGGAAGTGACTGCACAAAGAAAACAATGGTCTGTCACATTGTATTATGCGGCCGCTCAACCGGATCACTTAATTATTAATGTTAGTGATTGCACACAAAAGGTAACGAACTGTCGACGTTACATCTAACCGCAAATCACCGGGCCTCCAGAAACAATAGCCGTTGTGGAAATTGAAAAATATTAAAACAATTGCACACGCAAGGAATGAAGGAGAGGAGCAACTTCGCTTGGTTTCGTGGCCAAAATTAAGTGTTGAGTGTAATTGGGAAAATGTTTGGGTGGAAACACAAAGGGCCACCTGCAAAAAAAGGTGACGTATTATTTTAATATCGCACACTTTAAAGTTAGTGACCTCCTTTGTAATGTTTTGCCTCGTGTTTTGGATGCGAGTACAGTGAGCAAGCACCAATTTAGCGATGGGGATTGATTGCACACTCGACTGAGCTGTCGCATTAAGGAAGTGCAGACAGCAAGATGGGAAAGCGGGGTCGAGTTTGTGGAATCCGGCCCTTTGTTAAAGAAATATTCCGCAGGCTGGCTGGGTGGCTCGTCGGTGCGCGTCCGTGTAAAAGTGCCACACTTTAAAAAAGGGAAAAGAAAGAAAAAAGTAGATAATCATTTAACCAAATGTAGGGCAGCCAAAAGCAGCTGGGGGTGTGTGGCCATGTGTGGCGTCTTCTCCTATCCTCGCTCACTATTAGCTGGCGCTGTATTTTTTTTGTTTTGTTTTGATTTTTTTTCCGCTTTATGTAGCTACAGAGAGGACGGCGCAGCGGTGGCAGCGGTGCCGGACCATGGAAACGCTTGAGTCGGAGCTGACCTGCCCCATCTGCCTGGAGCTCTTCGAGGACCCCTTGCTGCTGCCGTGCGCGCACAGCTTGTGCTTCGCCTGTGCCCGCCGCATCTTCGTCTCCCACTGCACTTTCGGTGGCGGCGACGGCGACGGTAGCGGCGACACTCTTGACTCCGTGTCCAGTGCCTTCCAGTGCCCGACGTGTCGCTATGTAATCACGCTTGGCCAGCGCGGATTACAGGGGCTCAAGCGTAACGTCACCCTGCAGAACATCATCGCCCGCTTCCAGAAGGCCTCCATGAGCAGCAGCGGCCTCAGTTCGCCTGGCGGCAGCCGAGAGGAGATCTCGCCAGGAGGGTCGTTCTTGCCGGACGGGAACAGCAGCGGCACCGGCAGCGCCGGCAGCACCAGCAGCAATGGCAGCACAAGTGGCAGCATTGGCGGCGGCGGTAGCGCCGAGGTCCTCTGTCAGTTCTGCGAGTCGGAGCCGCCCCGCCTGGCCGCCAAAACGTGCACCACTTGCGAGGTGTCGTACTGCGAGGAGTGCCTGCGCGCCACCCACCCCAACAAGCGGCCCTTCACCGACCACCGGCTTACCGAGCCCACGGCCGCCGGAGGGCCCACGCGCGGCCCCACGTGCGGCGAGCACGAGGCCGAGAAGTTGAACATGTACTGCGTGACCGACGAGCAGCTCATCTGCGCTCTCTGCAAGCTGGTGGGCCGACACCGCGAGCACAAGGTGGCATCACTCGCTGACCTCTATGCCAAGCACAAGGTGAGGAGGGCACACGTCGATGGGGCTCCGAGTGCGGCTTCTTGCTCCTCTCCTTTTATTTGTCATCAGTTCGTATGCACCGTTGTTTTTTTATGCCACCGTTTACAAGTCATATACATGCCACACATACAAAATGTATGTATCTTAATATACAGGCAGAACATTCATTCACCTGTGTGATGTAGGTGAATTCCGATAAGTAGTTTGTAAATATATGGTGCTTTGTGAAATGTATATTGTGTCGAGATGAAATGGCGGTATTGTAGGCATCCTGTTCAGCGTGCAAAGCTAAGCTTGACTGGACTTGCAATACAGAGGTCGCCCGTTCAACTCCATCTCCTGGCACAGCAGCCGAAGCAATCTGTCAAATTTCTCGAATCTTCCCACCTCTCTTCATGC
The DNA here is from genome assembly GCA_036362905.1 of Mordacia mordax. Classification (NCBI taxonomy): domain Eukaryota; kingdom Metazoa; phylum Chordata; class Hyperoartia; order Petromyzontiformes; family Petromyzontidae; genus Mordacia; species Mordacia mordax. The sequence goes on from JAZEWT010000011.1 coordinate 13,665,862, forward strand.
AGTAGTAATAATGGGTTTGCTGCAGTTTGTCAATCGGCAAGTCGGGGTCATGTGTGGGTGCTCCCATCTTTTCTAACATGGCCCGTGCGGAAGGGTAGACTGTCCTGAGCTCCCTCGGGTACTGGCTCTCTTATCAGCAGGGGCATGAGCAAGCAATTTCATTGCTACACCTTTACATGTCTCAAATTTATATAATAACGATTTTTCCTGCGTGAGAACTCTTCAAGATGTATTCTTTTGTTTTCCAATGGAATCCTGGCAACGACACTTACATTGTGTACAGTAGAAACTAATTGAAGTGATGACAACTGTGGGCGCTTGGGATATGAGCTTCGACATCGTGTGCATTTTCCATGCACGTACGGTTATCCGTGGCTCTCTCCGCGAGCTGGCAGGCCTCTACCGCTCCCTGGAAAACCCAGTTAAGTTCTCATATCCTCGTAGAGAGCGGATGCACGAGGGCTCTGCACTCACAATGATTCCCCGCTTCATGCAGGACACCACAGGCAACATCGAGCAGCACAATTGTACATGTACGCATCAATGTGCGCCGTACGCGTTTACCATTGCTACAGAAAGCGCGTGGAAGCAAAATGTTTAGCCTCAGAGTGTTTTTCCGACATTTAAATAATTTAACCGTATTAGTTAATATATATATTCTGTCGGTAATCTATTGGCTGAAACAAGACCACACAGACGGGGTTTGTCCGCGTGTTTTGACTCGTGAATTATTTATATTTCAAAAATCTTTTTCTGCACATTTGTACAAGGAGGAATCCGATCACTCGAGATTTGCTTGGCAATGAAATCAAGTTCCTAACACCAAGCATTTCCTCTAAAACTCAGTGCAAAACCGCGCAATATAATATAAAATGTCATGATAAAGCTTGGATAATCTAAAGCAGGGGTTCTCAATCTTTTATATTTCAAGGCCCATTTGGCCCACTTAGGTAAGAGGTCTACGGATCACTAGCTGGCATTCACGGCTCCTTAGTGGCACCATCTCTTGGCGTGACTGTTAAAACAATGGGGCAAGTATCTGAAATAGTCTCACCTGGTGTAAATAGGGTACGCCACAGTTGGTACGACCAGTGTCCTTACTCGCATATCCCTCATCTGAGACATTTATCCGGTGTGAAAGAGTAGGCCGAATTCCGTGTAGTGTGGTGACTAGAGCGCTGCTTCTCGTACAGGTGTGAGCAAGATATTGCAGTGTTGCACCTTTACCTGTTATTTTCATCGTGCAGGCATGGCTCCGAGTCATGAGATTATGAGCTCAGCACCCAGCCCAAATCAATTCGGCCGTCTCATCTCTCGATATTCACCATAGTGGGCACCACCTGATGAGAGGCAGAATTGCAGATCCATGACTCACATTGACCAACTTTCAAGAAGATGGATGAAATGAGATGTCATGCTGCTTGGGAATCCACCCTGTATCAATAATGGATCAGGTCTCTTTGGAGGCTTCAAATAAATATTTGTGGTAAAAGTAAGTAACCTCTGACCTCTCCATTATCACATTAAAGCATATTTGTGCATGTGACTTGTTCTGTTTTTAACTGCTACGTTTTATTTCTTTTCATTCAAGCTATTTTCAAAAGCTAACAGCTGGGCACTGAGATTTTTGATCCCTCAGGCTGTTTCGCTGAATTCCTGTAACATTCAGGAGAGAACCAGAGGGTTCAAGAAAAAAACAATGACAGAGCGACAAATCAAAAAATGAATGTCCTCTAAGCTGTCGATAACGATCTGACATGGTTACACTGTGAAAATAAATTATAACCGTGGACTTCAAGGGTGGCTGCACATATTTATTTAATTCAACTGATATGACATCATCACACCCAACGGGAATGATGCCACCTCACCTTGCCATCACTGCCTTCCATTTGACAGATTGCACAGCAGCTGCAGTCGGCGGCCACTGCCTTCATCTGAGTGGGGGTTTCCCCTTTGGTCTCGGACCGCTTGCTGCCATTCCATTGGCTGTCTTGGTAACTTGCCTTTCTCTGTCCTGAACACGTGAGAACATTTGTATCAGCGCATGGAGTCATCGAGCAATGATAACATGACACTGCTACAATTCCCCACAAATGGTATTTTTATGTGAACTACTGTGTTGGGAAATGATTGGTGGAGTCGTGGCGGCTGTACTACACGTGGCCTGTAAGCCAGCACCGTGGAGATGGTGAAGGTTATCAAACTCCGTTCCATGGGTGTTAAGGAGGAGCCGTATCCTGGCTCGCCAGGAGGAAGCGGAGCAGCAAGTAGGTACACTACCTATTCCGTCTTTATGGGAGACAGTGCTGTGCCCTCATACGTGTGGGAATTATCAAGCGGTTCCGATTTCTTCTCATATTCATTGGTTGAAAAGATATTAATATACAGAGGACCACAGAGCTTGGACAATCCTTTGCGGCAGCTCATGGCTTGGTTGCATTTACACTCATTTTTGTTTCCTCTGCCTCCGATTCGTTCTCTGTCTTTGACAGTGACAAATGCTCTTCCAAAATAACATTATTATCACTACATCATTGTGTTGGAAACTATAACTTCACAATGGTAATTTTACAGTCGTCATTTACAGTAGTCATGTTTCAAATCACTGCTGGAGGAAGTATTCCCAGTATCATTCCAGTTATGGGGTTATTTGATTATATACTTCACTATAGTGGTTTAGTAAGACATGGTGAAGATGGGGCCCAAATCTGGTTCAGATATCACGTGCCACTGCGCTTGTCTTTTACATGAAGTCATCAGTCGCTACCAACTAGAGCAAGTTGCTTCCATGCCAAGGCTACGTGGTAACCAAGAATATAATATGTTCGCTACTGCTGCACAGTATTTGGAGGCGGATTGACACACAAGCGTGTGAATGTTTCTCTTCAGGCGGAGTCCGAGAAGACCGTCACCATTAACGCACGAGCAATTTTGTAATTTTGGTTAATCGCGCGAATTATAGCACTTGTTAATTACTGGGAAATGGCCCGCTTGCGTTCCACAGAAACCTACTATAAGCTGGCGACATATGTGAAGCAATATCTGTACATCCTATAGCATGCATGGCAAAGCGATGTATATCGCTGTGAGAGCTTGTTGTGGCTTTTTGCGGGTAAACGCAAGAAAGTGAATTAACAGCTTTATCGAGCTTCCTCTTCTTATCTGACTCGACAAGAAAGTACGCACTGCCAGGAGGTTTTAAATTTCTTCATTTTGTAATGGCGTTGTTGCACCAAACCTTGACAAGTGCTCTAGGCATTTAAATATTATTGTTATCATTACAGGACTGTAGAGTATGCTTGCAGAGCCAACACTGGTACTGAGTATTTAGTGTTATATTTTAAAGATATCTGTTTTACAAAAACATCATCCCCTTTGACAACTACAATGTGTCATCCACACGCTGAATATAGATTGGACATATGACAACAAGCAACGCCTGGTAATTGCCCGTTCGTTAATGATCTCACCACTAGTTTGATGTCATTAGCTCAGGAGGCATCAAGTGTCATCGGTGAGAAGACATCGCACTGCATTGGGGAACTGCCATAAGCAACGGTACTAAACGTCATTCTCCAATCATCTGAGCTGTATGCACAATACTACGGCTATCAGTACTGTTTATGAATACAAATTTGTTACTCTTTCACGCCACCGATCTGCCCATCTGTCGGCCTGTCCATCCATTGGCATCACCATTGGCTAACAGGTCACACAGTTTAACTATAAACTAATGTTTGTAGCGAGGGACAGCGGTAGGTGATATTTCGGTGGGGATGAAATCGTGGAATTTCACAAATAATATCCTGTGTTCAGAATTCTTCCTTTTGATCTCCACAACTCTCTGCTGACATCAGCGGTTGCCTGGCCTCAATTGTGTTTTTAAGTGACTCACTCTAACGGTGTTTTCAGAATATAGCTCCGGGCGTGAGTTTACAAAACATCAGAGACGTGAAGCATTTTCAGAACTCGATGTCTTAGTGGGTATTATCCGCCTGACTGACAATTCGGAGAAACCAAAAATACCCCTTCTACCCTTGACACTCTATAAGCTCTTTATATAAGCCCCTTATATAAGACGCAGACTAACATCAGCAGTGGAGTGGGTTGATATGCTGTGCGGTCAACTGGCGCACTTAGCTACCTCATGTCACTTCTCACAGAGCACAGCCACTGGGTTTTGCCGTGTGCCGTCACGCAGAGCAAACGTACGTCCATTAAAGTTCTAAAATGCCAGATGATGAAATGCCAAACCTCTGAGTGTCCGCGCCGTTACCGCTAATGCAGCGGAGGGAGCTGCAGAGTGCTCACGGGGAAAGCCGCTATCAAAGTCAGATACAAACCATCACATACGGCAGAACAGTGCACGGCTCTGGTGTCGAGGCTCGCGCACACATTGTACCTGCGTGGTCAATAACAATCATTACGATAGTAGAACTCCTTTAGATGTCATCCTGTAATCCAGGTAATGTGGTGCTTGCACGTGGAGATGGGTGATTGTTCCAATCAGCCACCGTTTATTAAATAGTTCTGACAGCGGGTGGATGAAGATGTCACCATAACCGTCTTACAGTGGCCGTGCTGCCCAAGTAGGTCCACTCACGTCACCTCTTAAAGCCCATACAGAACCATCACTGTGATATTGTCTAACGGGAAGTAACATTGTCTGTAATAACCTACGAGCCGTCAATATTACCAGGACGCGTGGACCTGCTTTCCTTAGCTCTTTATCACTTAGTCTATTTTAATATTGCTAATGTACAACCTCTACATCAGTACAGTCTCTTTGCCAATATAATACTGGATAAAAGATCTCTTCACACCATATTGGTTATAAGAGTATGTTGACAATAACTGCATGATGCTGGTCGGTATGGGTTATGGGATAGTGCATTTCACAACCATCGTGCCACTACCTACTCCACCCTTCAACCATTTATCAAGTGCTAAAATGTTGTGTGTCAATACCAGCTCATTCCATAGCCTGGTATAGAATTTGCTGTCTTTGGGGGCTCTACAAAATGCTTTGTTCTGTGCCCATATGCCAGTAGCATTACGGATATAAAAATTCTGTTCAGTAGCCTTTACTTTTACCAGGAGAACGTTCACTAAAATAGCACGCTTGCTTAGCCAGGAATGTAATGTGAAGAGACCGGGAAGTATAATCAGTCTCAAGGGGTTTGTGTTCTCACATCGGGGAAGCTCGAGGTTTTGGGGGCACAGTGTGAGTGCGTGAGCTGTACTGTTAACAGAGGCAGCTGAACAGCGCTAAAAACCCAGTGGACTACAGACAGCTGTTTATAGATATTAGAGTGTAAATAACCTGGCCCGAGATTATGCTCACAGTGATTAGTTGGAGGCCCATCCGATTACTCGCCCGCGTCAAGCACGTGCACTGCTGCTCCTGAACGTGAAAGCGGATTTAGCGCGACACACAAAGACTTATTTGATTACATATTTAGTAAAACACAAAAGCATGGGCTGGGAATAGACGGGCATCGGTCTCCTGTTGCTTGCTTTCCGGCGATTTTGCCGCATTGGTTCCAAAGAGATGAGCACGTGTGGCTTTAATTCCATAGTTGTCTCCTGCAGTTACGTTTGGTTTCAGGATGACGAACTTTGGTTCATCAAAGAGCACATTCTGTTGTGTTACTGCAATTTACAAATGACTGCATTAACTCTCCCTGGATTTCACATTGCATAACAGAGAATTTAGTTTCATTTTTTTAAAATACCTTTTTAGTCTATTACACTACGCTTCCTGTCCACACTACTTTATATATTTTTTCGTGTGTATTCACATTATCACATCCACTAACTCAGTGTGGTTTAACGTAGAGAAACTGTGTTGTCAGTGCTGTTTAGCTCTATTTTGTGAACTCTTATTTCAAATTCAAATGTTTGCATAATACTGTACATTTTTCTACCCAGATATTTTCAAAACTTTGTGGGTTGAATAATAGTTTCACAAAAGTTTAAAATGTATGCATACATTTTTTATGACAGCACAAGTGCCTCTGCTAGACTTTCAACCCAAGCGTGTGGTTTAAGTGTTAGGCAGTGGTACGTGTGTTACAATAATAATTCCACTTCTCGAGCACTTTTCACCCGAGGGTCACAAAGCGCTGCACAGAGTTGTGGAGAGAACGGCTTATCAACAACAATAACATTGTTTGGCTTTTTGTTTGTTACAAATCGGAGCTATGGAGAGAACGGCATGTCGACAACAAAACAACATCAGGGTAGAACAATTAAAAATTAAATAATGGCTATAAATCAGAGGATATAAAATAAGAGATAGAAAATAATTATTAAACAAATGAAGGAAGGAATAAGTATTCCTGAGGAGGCGCAGGACAACAGCGAGCCATCATCCAAGCACAACAACAGTGAGCAGCATCAACAGTCCTAGCCAGATTGACTGAAATTCCATCCTGAGTATAACCAGACCTTCTTCCCTTTGTCTATTTATCCCTCGCCGCTGGACAACTGTTAAAAAGAGCTATAAGGCTCAATTATTCCTTCCAGCTTAAATAAAAACTGACTAAGATAGGGATAAATTAATCAGTAGACCAATCAACCTAAGCAGTGGTATATCTTTGGACGGTGAGAGGAAAACTGAGTACCCGGCGAACACCCATGTCGGCACGGGTAGAGATTACGCAAACTCCGCACAGAAAGGCGGCACCTAAGCGAGGAATCTAACCCGGGTCGCTTCGCGGTCCGGCAGAGATACTCCATGTCAGATCGTTTCAGCCTGACACTGTGTCTAGTGATGGCCTAGGTCCGCCATTCTCAAGCGGTGGGCCAGGGCCCATCAGTTGGCCGTGAGCGCCACCTGGTGGTCCGTGGAGACCATGCCCAACTGGGCTGTGAGGTTCAAAAGGTTGAGAACCTCTGACATAGTTAATTACTCTATTAGCAGCCATGGGCCCCACCCTCCAAGGTCTTGTGGCGCTCACTCTGCTGTCTCAGAGGCCCCCTGGAACAATGGAGTCACAGGGAAATCTTAACGCACAACCACTATAAACGTTAATGGTAGCAGTGCATTCGATAAATAAACGTGGCTGACCATTCGTCGTTTTTCTCCCGACATTGCTAGGCCCAGGCGTAACGCAGTATTTAACGTCTCCGTGTTGACGGTGAGTTCAGCGGTCTCTGTAACCCTCCAAGTCAAGGTGCACCGGCAACAAACTCTCGTGCCTTGTGTCGGTGCTGCCACTCGTTATTACACGCTAGACATAACTAGCGGTTGAAGGAAAGTACGCGTGTGTGGGTTGAAAGCACATAAGATTATGCCGGGCATGTGCCAATGATTTGAGTTAATTTACGTTAAGGTTGAATTTATTTAATCGCATATGGAGATATTTCATAGTTTGTGTTTTACATATGCAAATTATGTGCTGCAAATTAAAGTAAGGTTAGTCAGAGGATGGTTCTGTTCCAGGTTTAGACTGTGATGAATATCAAATGCCAGTGATTTTCTATGCTTTGCTGCATTTGCCTCCCTGGGATTAATGTTGAAAAAACACTGGGCACTTATTTTTGACTGACTCTCCCTAGGAGAAACTAAAACTATATTCGGATAACATATAAATATATAAGGGATGGAAAACTAGCGTAATAATGCAACGTAGCTCTGACATACTGAATACAGCGCTTTTCTGCACCTTGCTAAGGACTGAGCTATTGGCGGTTGTGTAAAAGGGTCAGATATGTGACCATCTATAGAACACAACAATAACACTGTGTTAGATACACTGCACTGGGCGTGAGCAGTTCATTTGTCAGCACGATTATGTGACCATTAGACATGGCACGCTGTTACTGCATTGTTTTGGTTCAGTCCAGTTCATTTATCAGTATCTGCTTAGTCCTGTACAGGGTCACGAGGGGCCTGGAGCCTATTTGGGGCAGACAGAGGATTCAAGGAGGGGCTATATCCGTTTGGTGACACCAGTACATCGCAGGGCACTGAGGAATATACTCAGCAGGCAAATTAACCTAGGCAGTAGCATGTCTTTGGACGGTGGGAGGAAACCGGAGTACCCGATCTAAACCCATGCGGACACAGGGAGAACAGATAAACGCCACAAAGAAACGCGAGCATAGTAAACATGGACCACACAGATGCACGCAAACACATTCATGCAGAGTGCAATGATGTGGCTTGCCATTAGGCTCCAACGTTCATACACCCAACGATAATAGAATACATATGCGCTTATTTGAATTGCAACGGTTGTGGGCGCCTGTGCGCCAACATTTTTTTCCTGAGATTCTGTTTCTTGGAGACTGCCTTTGTTGTGTATTGAACACTCATCACGATTCTCCCCGGGGAAGATCACTCCCACGTACATCTGTGGTGCCAAGCCTCGCGCCGTGACAGGCTGGGTGCGCCTGCGCGCCCACGCCCAGCGATCGGGCCATGAAGGGGTCGCGGTGATATGGATGCGAACGGGATGTCGTGTGGGCGAGGGGTCGTCCAGGGTAATATGGGGTCAGGCGAGGTGAGAATGAGAAAGTGAGGGTGACAGAAAGTGTGGTGACATTGCCCCCTCCCGAGATTATAAACAACACGTAGTCTGGGAGAGGGGGTGGGGATCATAGAGTGGACGTGTGAGGATCGGATTGGCTAACGGGACGTGGGATGATATCTCGTGGCTGGGTGATGTCTGGGGGGATTAAAAGAGATGTGCGGAAGTGAAAAGGAGAATCTGCATGAGAAATGAGCAGCGAATCGATAGCACGCGAAGCGTGGGGTGGGTGTTGAGTGTTGAGTGTTAGTGTGTTGTTGATGTGGTTAGTGTTGATAAAGAGCATGGAAAGACAGAAGTCTCCCGTTTCCTCACTGGAGTGGTAGCCGCGTGCATGGTGGAGAGAGGAATGGAGTCGCCACCGCGGTGTTCTGCGTGCGCCGTCGGAACAAGAGGGCAGCCAGCGGGCAGTGCGAGTGATGGCGAGGGAGCCGACCCTTTGGCTTGTCCTTCACAAATCCACAAAGCTCTATGGGTACTTTTTACCGGTGTACATATGTAATGAGTAGACATGGTAAAAACCTGTTCTACCCACAAAGCTCTTTTTGTGGCGTACATTCATGAAACCCTCAGTGGAATTTAAATGCACCAAGCCAGGGACTGAGTGGCGATAACAGTGTTTGTAACTGTACGATGCACATATAATGGTGCTAGACCATGATTATTGCACCAGTGGTGGAATGAGAGGTGACAATTATGGTATTCAGTGCAGAGACAATGATACATTTCCAACAGGTCTCTGCACAGGTGATTGCACGTATGTGTGCACGTGTATCTGCTCTCAAACTATGTGCATACATTGACCTCGACATAGCCACGCACAACATGTTTAGGTTCATAAGTCAGACCCGCTACCAGTTCTGATTACAATTCTTAGCGATTAAATATTCAGGTCGGAGTGAAGCGAGTCGGGCTGATTGTGTGCGGCGTGCCGTGCAGTAGGCGGCAGTCGCTTTGCGTGGCTGCACTCCGGAACGATGCCGTGGGGCATCTACATGGTAGCGGGATTCTTGCTTCTCGCTGCTCGAGTGTTCAGAAAACGTCCCATTATTAATTGATTGCCCCGATTACGTTTGTGCCTGCAAAACTTTAGAAAACTGTTGGAGAAATTGTTTCACTTTTGTCGTACAGATAGGCGCTCTCCACTTGACCTCGCAGATTTAATTTCTTTCCACGTATTTTGGAGATGTCGGTGCAAAAGTAATTGGCTGGACCAAAATTGCAATGGGATAAAATACACGAAGGAGTTAAACAGAATGGGCTAACATTTTATCCGATGTTATTTTAGCAAGTTCCGTGGTTTTACGGTTTCCACTTGAAAATACGTTGTCCTTATAAATTGCAATCTACTACAAAACAACTTAAATCAGACTTCTACGCCACCCCTGCGAGTTAAAGTAAACATATAATACTAATCGCATTTATCGTGCGCTTTTCACCCAAGGGTCACAAAGCTCTGCATACACAGGACTGTACGTTGATATTTTCCGAAACACGATGGCTTATATCACAGCAATGGCCTAACAAGCATCGCATGGAGTGAGCATATCTCTCCATTGCTTCTCTCCTTCGCGACGTTTTGTCTCCCACGTTGGAGACATCATCGGGCTTTAAATGATGTCTCGGAATGTGTTACCAGCTTTCTTTCACCACTGGGCGTGATACACGTGTACCGAACGTGTGCAGCAGACACCAGGCGCTAGCTCGAGCTGGTGGTGATGATCTCCCGTACTGCCTCCTGTGTGTGTTGTGGCGTCGCTGTGCCCCGCGTGCGGCCGCGCGGGAGCAGCAAGCGCTGCAGGCGACGCTGGGGCTGTTGGCAACAAGCGGCAACGAGCTGGAGCTTCTGCTCGCTCGTCTCCTCCAGCTTCACCAGCAGGTGGAGGTACGGTGAGAGGAGAGGGCCGCCAACACAGCCGTCTGGCCATGCAAGTGCCACCCCAATCCCACAGAACTGCGGTTCCCAACCTGTGATATGCGGGACCACTTAGTGCTCCGTGAGGGTAGTGCAGGTAGTCGTGAAAATAATATATTACTATCATGATTGCAAGGATAATAATACACCAATATAATGCAAAATTATAAGCTAAAATATATTATTAGAAACATGTGTTTTAACATCCTTTGATTTCTAAGAGTGACTTGTCAGCCACAGGCTATGTAAAAAAACGGCTTCCGTACATTGTGATCCGCAACAACATATGATGATCAGCTAGTCCGCATGGAGAAAAAGATTCGTAACCATTGCCACACAAAAATTAACAAAACGTAGTTTACCATGTATGAAATTGTATAATACATTGAATATCTCCATAGATTGCTGCCCCTTAAAACTAACAATGGGCAATCGATGCCTTCAGCGTGATAGAGCAAGTTTGAAAATGTTTCAACAGCTTTGTAATCAATCCGGGCTACGTGCATCACTCTAAAATGGGTTGACGTCCGAGTTATTGGGAGCCGAGACCCAAGTGGAGCTGTATGCTCCTGCTGGTGCGCAACACCTTATGATCTATGTGTAGAGACATAACTCCACATTTCCCCACTGACATTTCATACATTTACCAGAGTCGACGCAATTTACTGAAGAGGGTGAAGGGAGTTGGTGGCGTGGGGGGGAGGTTAGATGGAAAATGGACGAGATTTTTTTAAAATTGATGTCACATTTGAAAGCAGGTATCATAACATCTTACTCAGTACATTTTATCATACAGAAGCAAAAAAAAATATGTAGTCTTGAATTGATGTAGTCTTATAATTTAACAAGGCTTAAATCACTCTCTCATGATTCAGCTCCCCGTTCTTCCAGCATTGGTGAAATGAAGGCAGTCCTACAAAGCCTACAATCAACCTTCATTTCATGGGAAGTCGCTCCTATTGTCTGGACTTCTCCTTCCATTGAAGTTTGTGCAGCTGATAATGCTGCCCTTGCTCATTTAACGAGCACAGAGCCAATTCCTGTTCCTCTGTGATGCGTCTGGAGACCCGGTCGCATTATTTTTTTAAGTACTGCTTTCTAAAAATTAAGTGCCAGAGAAATGTGGAGTTTCCACCACGAGCTAAGTATTGCAATCGTGGCCTCATTCGTGTTCAAGTGTGGTAAAACTGACCGCCTAGTTGCCTACTTGTTGTTCTTGCAGGAAAACTCCTCGATTCAGGAGAACAAGCTCGAGGAGGAATGTGATAATCTGATGCAGATCATCCGCCAGAGGAAGCTGGCGATCAGCACTCGCATCCAGGAGGGCAAGGCGAGTGCTCTCCTTCTACTCTCTCCAAACAGGCATATTGAGTAGTCATGTGCAGCATAGGCACACCTCTCGACATTTTCCAGTGTTTATCTAGCATGGAACCGTTTATCTGGTGAGAAGTCAAGGAAATGCACGCTCATCGTCTCAATTTACGAAATTGTTCTTCCTCACCGCCAGCCACAAACTCCATTGTAGTTTGAGGCATTGTAGGGGCTACTCTTTTTTTCAAGATTAAATATTATCTGTATGGCCTCCAGTTGTTGCAGAGACCACAATAACCCATTAAATAAAATGTGGATCGTCATTGAGCTTTGGGAATCGATGCTCCATGATGAATTTAATGCATTGTTACATCTTCATTAGCGGTGGTGCCAGAACACTCTGGTTTCCTCTTTTAAACAATGCCAGAGTCATTCATATGTACTTGGCAGCAGCTGACACTATTGCACAGAAATTATGGAGCAAATTCAACCATGAGCACATACAGACTATCTCAGGGCAATCACTCCCACCATAAAGCTTCAGCTAAGTGAAATAAATTAAATACAAGGTTAAGGAAGTGAGCTATGTTTAATATTCCAGTGTTTATACTTTACCATGCTGTGCTCATTTCCTTGTGCGAACAGTAGTTGAAATAAGTGGGCTTGGACAGAAAATGTCGCCGTATGGGACGATGGCCACTGGTCAAAAATAATGATGGCGTAGCGGCTGAGAAATGGAATGTGTCAGAGATGACACCAAGGGGACTGAGTGATGAAGTCCATCTGTGTGCAAGTGCTAGCGGACCCCTTGCACCAGAGTGCCGACAGACCGTGACAGCTTGGGGAGGCCTCCATCAAGCAGCGGATTGATCATTGCTGTTTATGGAGGAGCTGATGGCTCTGACTGCTCTTGTGCGGTGTGGTGCAGGTTGCACGCTTGAGGAAGTTGGAGCAACAGATATCGGACTGTAGGCAGTGTCTCGAGCACTCCACTCTGCTCATGGGCCAGGCAGAGCACGGCCTCAAGGAGGCCGACCATGCACGCTTCTTGCAGACCGCCAAGGACATCACTGAGAGGTAAACTCTCAGTCACCCACACGCGCCGCAGCCTCTTTCGACTCATCGATACTGCAGCTCACAACACCTCTCTCTGTGCATCGTCACTCGTATTCCTTCACTTTGGAATTCAAGCTCTCACCAGACATCAAAATATATATCAAGAAATACAGTTTGTAACGCGCTGCGCAAATTCCACACCGAGACCTGGGTATGGAGTTGTAAGGAAATGGCAGAGACCGGGTCAAAGGCAGCCATGCAGCCAGCTGGCACCAACAGTTTCCAGACACTGCATTTTTAATGTTATGATGTTATCGCCCAATTCATTAATGAGTAACATTTATTTATTTGTGAGGAAAAAAACGAAGAATCTGGAAGAAACCCATGCAGAACAAGGGGAGAACACACACATTCCACAAAGAAAAGCGCCCGAGGCAAGAATGAAATTGCCTCAGGCAAGACTTTCTTTTTAAGAGGCGAAGATGTTACCACTGCACCGCCCTGTGACGTGAAAAGTCAAACTTTACAGTAATATGGCTGTGTGCCTAATGTTTTCTCACATTTTTCTAATTACACTTAAAAGTCAAATCAACCAGCCTGGGAATGATAGCGTAGTATATGTATGCACAATTAAAGCCATTTGTCTGCAGAGCTTAAATGGATCTTGTTTGAATAATGTATTTTCCCGCTTCTTTTGCGGAACGCAACGTGTGCAGGTTAACCATGGCCACAGCCACGTCGCAGATGCTGCTGCCCGAGGTGACCCTCAGCGACTCATTCGATCACCTAATGCTCGACTTCACCAAGGAGAAGAAGCTGCTGCAAGCCTTGGACTGCCTGACCTGTACGTGCAGCGCGTTCATACGCCGTTCGTATGTCGTTGTTCTTGCTGACGTGCCGTTCTCTACACAGCTCTGTGCAGCGCTTTGTGACCCTCGGGTGAAAAGCGCTCTAGAAGTGCAATTATTATTATTATATTATCCTTCACAAGCAGAAACATAACGAGAAAGTGTACAAGTTGATGCTAGGCCATGTCACCGCCACTGTTTAGTATCTCAAGTAGCAACATAATTCAGCTGTGTTCTGCTGTGTTTGTACTTGTAAATATGTGAGTACAAATATATACATTTCCATTCTGTACTCGTGTTTTCAGTTCAGTTTATGTAAAGTGGATGGGAAACTTTAAACCTGTAGGTTACCTTACGATATGTGTTTCAACAATTAGGCACAATAAAAAAAGCATTAAACTAATGGTTATTAACATAGTTAAACCATTTCTAACACAATGGGCAATTCAGCATTCCGAGTTGAATCGTCTGTATTGAGTTTAGGTTTCAGGATTTAAACTTTAGAAAGTCATGGCCAAAGCTGTGAAAGTCTTGCTCACATAACAACCCTGAGCCAGCACAAGCGAGATCTGACATTCAAACCCTTGGCTCCCCTAACCTGCATTCAAAAATAAATCAGATCAAAGGTTTGTTTTGATTTATCTCCCTCTTATCCTGACCAAGTATTTAACACCATAAGAATGTGACCTGCACCATAAGAATGTGGACTTTCCACCACCGGCTCAGGACCACCAATCAAGATGACCATGTCCAATGTAGAAACTTTACACTTTGATGCGATATACACACACACAGAAGTATGTCATGGTAATAGTGTTATAATTCAGTTGATTTTACACGGAGAGACTGGTTTCCATCAAAGAAAAGAGTAAATGAATGCACATCACCGGCTGTCCGGGTTGCCAACAGAGATGGATGGACAATGCGATTGTGTGACTGAGGGGATGTTGTGGTGCTTGTGGTGGCAGCACCCAACACGCCGGTTATCAAGAAGGATCTGAGCATGGCGTCCCACGACAGCGTGACGGTGCAGTGGGTGTCCGACAACGAATTCAACGTGGAGTCCTACGAGCTGCAGTACACCATCTTCACGGGACAAACGAACCTCCACAGTGAGCCCGCCGTTGGTCTGCACACCCACCACCACCACCACCACATGCTTGCCATGCCACGCCCGTGCTGTCATCACACACAGTCACGAGTGACAAACGAGAAAGACACAGAGGTAACCGCTGAGAATGGGGGAGTCGGCCACGTGGTGCAGACACTGCACCCTATATTTTAAAATGTTACCGGCCAAATAATTAATTAGTATGGGTGTACTGTCATGGAGAACTATTGATAAACACATATATTCAGAACTCCATTATGTATCACCGTATGTAAATTGATAGAAATGCATTTATGTGTAAACACGTACATGTTGTATTTACACGTAGTCACAGATCAGACATTTGTTTTTTTACACGTTAATATATTCCATGCATATGCATAACATTTTTCTGAATCTTCTTAAATTTTGTGTTGAATGGGGTGCACACATTCAATTGCAGTTCTCTTGGCAGTAACACCTGGTACAGTGTGTGTTTTAAAAGCCTGATGAGATCGAAAAGGTCGGAAGCAGTGGGGAGTTCGCTTCTTTACACAAACGCTGCTTAGTATTGGTCTGAAGAGCCATAGGCTGATTAACTGAAACCGCCATTCTCAATCAGTGGGTTACGATCCATCAGTGGGCCACTAGCACCACCTCGTGGTCCATGAAGCCCAGACCCCAGTTGACCTTGAAGTGCAAAAATGTGAGAACTACATAACTAAACACAAGTTTTATTCATTGGTGGCAACACAGATCTGAGCTTTGCATAAACTCACCGAATCCGAGGATACATTTTAACCTTTTGCCGACACTGGCTACCTCCATGCAGGCCTGTGTAGCAGTGCAGACAGCTGGCTTATTGTCCCCAACATCCGGCACAACCACTACACGGTCCATGGCCTGCAGAGTGGCACACGCTATATCTTCCTCGTCAAGGCCATCAACCAGGCGGGCAGCCGCAGCAGCTCCTGCGTCACGCTCAAGACCAACAGTGAGTGGCCACACCGCGTCGTCACTTTCACGGCCCTGCACCGCCGGTCCGGCGCCACGACAACGCAACACGCGATACGGCGGGGTGGCATTGTCGACGCACCCGTAAATCACCGGTGACATGCCCCATCTCGCCAAAGCACATAGAGCTTAGCACCGTTGAACCCTTATAGTGCGAGGATAGGTGACCGCCGTGAATAAGACTGGTGCTGTAGACGGCTGTGCGTTTGTTTAGAATAGCAGAGGGTAGTGCAGAAAAATGCTGCTGTTAAGAGTAGTATACTATGCCTCCCTATATATATGCTCACCACATTCACCAACCCATACTGTCCAGCATGGTCACGTATGTTCAAAGAGCCCCTACCACCAGCATGGTGTGGGAGGGCGCTCATCCAGCAGTGGAAGAGTACGTCAAGGAAGCTGCGATGGAAGAACACAATCAGGAGCCATCTCAACCTAGCCACAAACTACTGACACATGCACTGAACTAAATCCTGGGACATGAACACGATACTGAAGTTAATGATGAACACATTAAACATTATTCATGTGAAATGTAATGTTACAAACATTTGAATGTGTAAATACAAATGAGGCATATGTCACCTTGGCTTACATTATAAACATCATGCTCTAAGTCATATGAAAATAAAACACAGCATTAGATATAGTTGTTAATACAGGGTAACTGTTATCACTGTAAAGCCAAATTAAATATGGAATGTGGCAATGTTTGTAACTACAAACTGTTTTTGTACAGTGTTAGTTTTAATGTATAATGGGCAAGAACTCACTTATTTAGAAGACAAGAGGGAGGCATTACGGTTTATTTTCGCACGTCACGTTTTGCTTCAAGGAATCCAACATTTTTGAATTTTGCCCTCCATTAAAGTGTACTTTACCATCTTTGCGAGTCATGACACGCTACAGAGTGGAACAGACTACAGTCAATTGGAACATGCAAATACTGCTTTACTCGCGCTGCATTAACATGGCCAGATTACTGAATTCATGATCCATAACTTGTATATTGTGGTTTAGGTATCATGACATTTAGTTTCTTACTATCCCAACTTTTGATAATTTATGTTTAAAGATTACAATACTCTATTATTAAGATCTATTTTAATACCATTGTGGCATTTTGACACTAAAGGGATTTCTTACATCACTTAAGTGATGGTCCCAAGTGTGGAAAACAGACAGTGAGACCAAGGAAGGTGACACAAAATAATGAATAAAGAGGCACAGAATGTCTTTTATTCTGAATGATTTTGTATTTTTTAGAAGTTTTTATAATTGCATCCAACCCAGGGAAACAGATATTACAGAGCTGCCCTTAAGACGTTTGCTAGTGACTTCGACACAATAGAGGGCAACACATCGAGGAATGTTCATTGCACAACAATTCAGAGGTGTGGAATTTAGTCTAAATAACTACAGAATCTGGTGTAATACACTCTTTTGTTTTGCAGCTGTTGGTGACTGGACTGAAATCATGAGCTCAATAGACTTTAAAACCTGGCTCAATCGCAGATGCTGGCTGCCAGGATTCGAACCCAAGAACTCGGTGGTGATAGCTCACTGCTCTGACAGCGCAGCCACATCTGATTTGGGATGTAATTTAAAACGGCAGTTTTATATCCAATTTGGTGGAATGGTAGAAGACTGCTCAGCTTACAATCAGAATTCGGCTTTCCTGATGGCTACTGTGATAAATCACTTCATGGGAAATCAAAAACGGTAGACCCTTGTAGAGATATACGCTAGCCTTTTGCATGTATAATTTCTACCATTGGCCATTGACTTCCCACATAACTTAGTGCTGCTTCACATTTAATGTATCATCGAGAAACGTTAACACCTGAAAATGTATGATCATTTTCCCAAGCGTGGAGATCTATAGTTTTGTGGACTACCCAGCTCGTATATATTCAGTAATCAATACATATGATTAATAAATTATTCACAAATTACTCAATTAGGAACCCATACAACAACAATGCATCCTATTGTTGAACATTGCATCATTGCCAACTTGTCGGTTGAAGCTGCGTCACGAGTGCTCTGCTTGGCTAGCATGAGACAATTAAATTATTGAGATGAGACATGAATTAAGGGGCTTTGAGTTATTGAGTCATTTCAGCAAGCACCACAATAAACACAAACGCCTATTCTTGCTGACGTAGTCGGAAATAACTGTGTAAGCAAGCAAGCCAACCAACAACAGCCGCCGTTCACTAAGTGGCGATGATGTCGCCACAGCGCTTATGCCAGGTCAGATGTACCTTGAGGCCACGTGAAGTGTCGAAGGCTTGCTGACAGGAGGCTCGCTGACAAGCACTAACTAAACACACAGGAGTGTGCCTCACCATGATAGATGTGACCTCTCCCCACAGGCCAGCCGTTCAAGCTGGACCCCAGCTCGGCCCACAAAAAGCTCAAAATCAGCAACAACAACCTGACGGTGGAGCGCGAGGAGCCGTCTAAGAAGAGCCACACGGCCGAGCGGTTCGGGGGCCATAGCTGCTACGGTGTGGCCGGAAACGTGCTCATCGACAGCGGGCGCCACTACTGGGAGGTGCTCACTAACGGCAGTACCTGGTAAGCGGTACACACACACGTGGGTGCTATGGTCATTAACACTTAGCTTCATAGGGCATATATATCATGGTCATGCTATCTTGCTACAATCCACTATATATTTATGAGCAGTTTTATACTGAATGATTCACATGAAATAAATAGTTGGCACATATATATTAGAATATAAATCAATATTAAAGGGTTAATGGCTGGTTTAAATGTGAATTTTATTTGTTCGTGTGCTGTCATGGCATCTACCAGACGACTATGTGGCGATTCATCCAAGCATAAACATAACGGATGACTGCTGCCACTTAATGGTGACTCCCCATATCGGCTGATGAGCACTAAAACTAAACATATTTAAAATGTTGTACCTCTTCAGCGTGATACTGACTCTTCGTGAATGAGCTAAATCATCTAAAGCTAAGGTCGTGAGCACTGGCATACAGTGCTTTGGTTATGTCACTGGCGCTACCGCCGTACGGTTTAGTTCTAAACAACTACGTACCAGTGCGGAGGGCGTAGTGCAGCATCACTCTGCCAGCGTTACGGAGGTAGACGGGAGAGTCTCTGCACTCCTGTGAATAGTTGTTGCTTTTGCGACCAAGTAAATAACATCAGTTAATTTTTCAGGCTTTCTTCCATTACTAATGATAAATATAATTAGAACTATGCGATAGGACCATAAGGAGTCGGTTACTTGAAAGATTCCTGGTTCCATTGCTTCTAGAACAAAATCATCCCAAATAAATACATTCACCACTTTCACCAACAAACAAAAATAATGACATATAACTTTAATAAGGCAACAGAAGCAAACAAAACCATGATGGAAATCCGTTTGGAATGCTAAGTTTGGTAAGGAAAAGCAGCACACTATTGTGCCTGAAGCTAAATGTTTTTGGTCACTAGATATTGGCAGCTGTTACCAATGCATTAGATTATGACAAAAAATATTAGTCAAAATCTCAAAGGCAGCATGAGGAGATGTATACTCACTCGGAACTACACTGAGAGATACAATGAGGAACACATGGATCATGGAACAAACACAAATCACGGACATCATGTTGGATAGTAAAAAAGGAAGTGGGTTTGAGCAGGTCTCATCTCATCTCATTGTCTGAAACCGCTTAGTCCTATACAGGGTCACGGTGAAGCCGGAGCCTATCCCGGCAGACACAGGGCGCAAGGCAAGGATATACCGACGATGGGACGCCAGTCCATCGCCGGGCACTGTGGGGCAATTTAGCCTGTGAGCCAAACAACCTATCCAGGAGCATGCTTTTGGACTGTGGGAGGAAACCAGAGTGCCCGGCGAAAACCCACGCGGACACGGGGAGAGCATGCAAACTCCACACAGAAAGACACCCGAGCCGAGAGATTCGAACCCGGGACCTTATTGCTGTGAGGCGACAGCGCTAACCACTGGGCCACCGCGCCGCCCGGTTTGGGCAGGTCACATCGCTAAACGGGATGAAGGGCAGTGGATGCTAATGGAGACAGAGTGGCAAAGGAGAGGACATTTCGAAGAGGATGACCACCAATACACTCAGAGAATTTGTAGGTCGGTGCACTGGTAACATCTGCGACTCGCACAGACAAGTTCTTGCCCAAGGCGGTTCAACGCCTACTTCGGATGCCATTTTGTGTGGAGTTTGTGTGTTCTCCCCCTGTTATACATTAATATCATCTGGGTTCTCCAGTTTCTCCCGCAAATTAAAAATACTTATTGCTCCACTAATAACATTATAATATCTAGGATACAGTCACTGGCAAATGTTTGTGCCAGTTAAGCGTGTGGTCTTCTTCAATGTTCACAACATCTTTGCGGATTTCTCGCACCTTTGACGTCTTCTCTCTTCGAATGAATACCTTCAAAATGGAAGAAATACTGTGCGCATTATACATTATAATATAAAATTATTATTGTTATTAATCGTGCAAAGCAGCGTGAAAGCTGACCTGCAAGACCAGACTGTCCAGACAGGTGGCACGAAAAAGGCCTCTTGTGCGCACCCTTCTCAGCATCTCGAGTTGATTGATACAGCGTGTCCGTTTGTTTACATGAAGTGGTGGGGCCCTCTCCATCACAGCCTTCCTCCTGTGACCATATGGACCATATTTTAGCCTTAAAATACACATATGAATGTAAAAGTCAATAAAGTGCGTGCCCGTGTAGCTTAGCCTTGGGTTGTATAGATGTGTTTCTTGCTTGGGTCTATGTCCAAGTTGGCATCGTATTAATGAAAAAGTTTCAAGGTCATTGTTTATTAAATAAGAATGCTGAATTATTTGCTCATTATATTGAAGCTTAGCTATCGAGAAAAGACCTAACATCCCCACTTGTGCTATGCAGTGAGGCAATGGTCGTCCACAACCTAATGGCATGCGACCCCCGCTTGTTCCGTTGCCGACAACGTGACTCGCACAGGTTCGCGGTGGGCATCACGTACCACAGCACCCCCAAGCATGAGTGGATGGGCAAGAACCCCTCGTCTTGGGTGCTTGGCCGCTGCAACAATTCATGGGCGGTGCGTGGAAATGGCAAGGAGGCGGCGCTGGAGCCACGAAGTCACCTTCGGCGACTGGGCGTGCTGCTCGACTACGATGGCTGCCTCCTCTCGTTCTACGACGCGGCCACGGCGCAGCACCTGCACTCGCTCTCCGTCTCCTTCGTGGAAGCCGTGCTGCCAACCTTCGCCGTGTGGAACCGCTCCATGAGCGTGCTCACTGGCCTCCCGGTGCCCGACTATATCGACCAGGGAGACCAGCTGCCGGAGTGAGTGAGACCGGCCGCTGCGCTCAGACCAGGCACAGGAAGAGCGGCGTCACGAGGTTGTCGCCACCCTCGCTCGGCAAGCTCGCAGACCCTCGTGTGTCAACAGCCACGCTCCACAAGAGTATCAGACAGCAAGTTCACCACATATTCCTAGTTTGTTGAAACATTCCCCAAACATTACATTATAAAGAGAAGCTCTGTCACTGCTATGTGATCCCTGGATGCATCACTGTTCAATCGTTCAGCTGCCTTGACCTGTTTATCGACAACAATAAATATGCTTTACTAATTCAGCTGCATGACCACTTATTAGTTGACCATTTAATATGGACTACCACTTTTAAAAACACCTGACGTGGCATGCATCCAAACACTGAATGTCAAGAGTGGATGACAAATTACTATTGCAGTATAATAATTAAAATAGACATTTCTAAAAAAGATATTTACATGTTAACAAAAACACCCTGCACTTGTATAAGACATTTATTACGTTCCTGGAATAATAATTGAGGCCAATGAGTTGTGTTTTTTCAGTGGAAAGAGTGGAATCGTTGGAAGCAGCAAGGATTGAATTCACTGAACTGGCAAAGGCAAACTCTATCGCAGCCGACAGGAGACGGCATTTACGTCACACACTGCTCCAGTAACGATGTTGAAGAGAAATGCACGCAGACTGCGTAGAAACATCAGTATTCATCCCACGACCCCCAGGGCATTCACGTTTACCAGAGCGAATTTGTAGATTGTGAAGCTGTTATTTGGTATCATAAGTGATATATTAAACCTTTATTTATGAGCAGATTATAGACAACCAAGGCACATTTGCAATGGATGTGTGATAAAAAATCACTGTAAATATATGACACATTCTAGCAGTAGAGCAATGGACATGTGGAATATTCTCTGTAGTTCATGAAAAATTTATTTGGAGAGACTGCAGGTGGCTCAAGTTTGACCGTATAACACAGTTCTAACTGTGAATATTCAGGTGTGATGGTAAAAGTTCAGATTGCTAATTGATTGAATGTCGTGGCACAGTATGCTAATGTAAGTATGCTTATTATTCAACAGATAAGCACCCCAGGAACGCGACAAGGATTTCACGTTGCTATGAGTAGGATTGCCGCAATATGGCGAAATTATAATATTGTACATTATGGGACAAAGCAACAATTGTAAGATATTGCCATAGAGTATCCTCTTTACCATTGCTCCTTTTATTTTCTCCGACATTTATTTCCTGATGTGTATGAAAACACAATTCAGTAAAGTTCACAGCAATAATAATAATTAATTCCTTAACAACACACAGCTATTAACCATTAATTTAGCATTTTGCAATGATATGATGTCCAGTGTATCGCAAGTGCTATAAAATGTCTCATCTCATCATCTCATTGTCTGAAACCGCTTAGTCCTATACAGGGTCACAGTGAGCCGGAGCCTATCCCGGCAGACACAGGGCGCAAGGCAAGGATATACCGACGATGGGACGCCAGTCCATCGCCGGGCACTGCGGGGCAATTTAGCCTGCGAGCCAATTAACCTATGCAGCAGCATGCTTTTGGACTGTGGGAGGAAACCGGAGTACCCGGCGAAAACCCACGCGGACAAAGGGAGAACATGCAAACTCCCACACAGAAAGGCACCTGAGCCGAGAGATTCGAACCCGGGACCTTCTTGCTGTGAGGCGACAGCGCTAACCACTGGGCCACCGTGCCGCCCTAATAAAATGTAAAATATAATAAAATATAAAATGTAAAGCTACAAAAACTAGAAGAGCCATGGAAGGCTTATGTTCAGTGGTCTACAGTTGACTAACTTTAAAGCTGTCTTTATTCGTGCTTGAAATACATCAATGTACAAAAACAAAACGATACCAATAGTCAATACAAAGCTAAAGTAAACACATATCGCAATACTGTAATGAACACTTTTTGATATTTAAAATCGTTATCATAGAAATTTCTGTCGCGGCTGTCTGAGTCAGAAAGTCGGACAATGGTCCGTGTCTCCAGATTGGAGTCACAAGCATTTGTAAGTTTGTTTGTGTCTTACAGGGTGCAGGGCTTCCAGCAGTCCCACAAACACACCGTGCATTTAACTCATAGGAAGCCACACTTTTCAGGTGAAGCACGTCCTTTAAAATCCTGTACAAATGAATAATGTGGTTACTACGATGTGTTATTCTTCACTCAACACATCAGAAAATTCCACGAAAAAGCACGCTTGCTAAAAATTTAATTCCTGATAAAATCCCTGTCTATATCTGCCTGATTACTACAATATGAGATCAATAAACACATGGACTGTATAGTCAGAAGTCATTGTTTAATTGTTTGCAATGCCCTGAATTAAGTTGCCCCATGTAAGCATTTAGCCATTGATGTATATTGCTACAGTAGATAACAAGGGGTCTACACCTTCTTTCATTGCCAACAATAATGTGCCATGAGAGTTGACCCATAAAAGTATGTTGATATGCAAGGCACACAGAACCCCTATTCACACTGAATGGCAGACGTGACCATATTCAATTGCAGAGCGTTTTCACCAAAAGCCATAAACTAATGCAACATGAAGGCCATCACCATCATTCGTGGCCTTGCATTGTGACAGTCCACATGCTCCTGGACATGAGCTGATATATCTCGATCACCATGGTGGGCATACTCTCGAGGTGTTCCTCCCGTTGTTACCGCTTATTTCTATTAACTACCATTCTGTTGAGCCCACTATTCGTACCAGTATATAGAATGCACCTAACTTGTATTTGTTCTCTCATCCATGAATTCCTCTTTCTCTCTCTCAGTGTATTTTGTTTGTCAAAGTCCATATTTCTGATTCATGTCATAGCAGGTAATATACACCGATTAAATTAAAATAATCATAAAATTTGTCATGCACCCAAATTCCAAAGCTGATAATGGACGAGACATGGATAAAGAGGCTCGAGGAAACCGGAGAGAGGTTGGAAGGGGGAAAGCAGCTATGTGGCCAGCTGGCATCAACATTTGATAATCAGGTTATCAGTCAATTAATGAGTTTTTTGTGTGTGGGAGGAAACCGGAGAACCTGGAGGAAAATCACGAAGAATAGAGGGAGAATGCACAAAGTGCACACAGAAAAGTGCCCGGGGTGGGAATCGAACTGCTTCAGAAATAACTTTGTTTCTGTGAGGCACACATGTTACTACATGAACTCAACTAAAAGCTACATCAGAATCTGTGCAACTATGGCAGGTATTGTTAGCACGGATCAAAATGGTGAAACAAACAAGCAGGTTACAGCAGGTTGGAATACTTTTGGAAAACTAATCTTGAAAATGACAGGCAACACCCAGAGTAGACGAGCGATAACGTGATACTCTCTAATGTAACAACCCAAGGTTACTTTTTTCATTTGTAGAAAAGATTTTCAACATTGAAAATCTGTATCCCTATTTAACCTCTGTTGTTGCATGTGTAAAATGTATATTTAAACATGGGACAGATGCAAAGGCACCATATAATAATGTTACCACTTAAGAAATTACACCACTTAAGCAAAATATACTTAAAGCTGTTTGTTAGATTAAAATTGACTCGTGTGGAAAAGCACTGCACCGAATATAAAACAACAAAAAATAACGAAGATGCATGTTACATTTTTTATCACGACAGCTATCGCTGATGTCTCGTGGTGATGATCTGTTGACAGATGGTGTGGATATGATATCCAGTGCCAGGATTTAAAAACTACGAAAAGGCAGGCCAAGGCAAATAATGTCTGTGCATGAATGCAGGAACCACAGATGTATTGGTAAGGGCCCACCCTCAAATACTGTATAACGTGTCTATTGATGAGTCTGTTTGACTGTGACGTTACAATTTTCAATACCCATCTCATAAAATGAGATTTATTTGTAATTTCAGTAGTGTAGTTTTGATCACATTTGCTCGATCACAAATTTTAATAACATGTCACGTTTAAAATAAAATTTTGTTAATCCTAGGAAACAATGATACTGTAGATGATGCACACTTCGAGGAGGTGACGTTTAACAATTCAAGTGACGATGTTCTATGTCACGGGATGAATGAAATTGGTATCTAGATGTGTGCAGTAGAATAGTAAGACCACGTCGATGGCTCTCTCTCCTCTCCTCGCGACGTTTCGCCTCACACGTTGGAGGCATCCTCAGGCCTCCTGTCCCGAGAGAGCAGCTTTTCGAAGCAATCATCATGCATAGAGCCGTGAAAACCTACATCATTACAATAGTAAGACCATTTTTTTAAATGTACTACTATACTGAACATCTTGACGGAAACTAAAAAAATTTTCATTTGTCAATCCACTGTTGGATGAAGGGACGTCTTACCACCAGTCATGGAAGTTGTTTGGCCATACTGGTTCGTACTTGATTGGTAAAGGGTGGGGGGAAATGTTAAGTTCCATCGTTGTGAAAATAATGAAATGTATTCAAAAGTATTGTATGTTATGTATATTTATGAATTGTAATGAAGGTCACTTTTGTAATTTACCGGGAATATTTTTTGCATAAAATGTACTGCACTATAGTGACAGTAAAGAGGTGTCATTAAAATAATTTTAGTAATATCTGACAACTATAATCGATCACATTTAGTTTCAGTAGAGTTTCAGTATGTGAGCACTTATCATCATTAGCAACACTTATCAGAGTCATAGGTGGCCTGAGCCTATCTTAGCAGACACAGGGCGCAAGGCGGGGCTATACCGAGGATGTGACGCCAGTACATCGCAGGGCACTGGGGGCAATTTACTTAATAGGCGAATTAACCTCGGCAGCAACGTGTCTTTGGACGGTGGGAGGAAACTAGAGTGCCTGACAAAAACTCACTCGGACACGGGGAGAACAAGCAAACTCCACACAAAACGGCACCCGAGCCGGGAATCGAACCGGGGTTATTCTTGCTGAGGCAGGAGCGCTACGCACTGCACCACCGTGCCGCACTGTGAGCACTTAAATATATTTAAAATATATTTAACATATTTACTGTCAGAAATGTATTAATAACTTTCTCAGAGTAATGTCACTTTGTCACTTTTCACAGCACTGAAATACTTAGCATATTTAAGAGTGAAGTGGGGAAAATAGATGCATTATTCTTAGGGATTGATTAATGTTTAAAGTTTTGCTAAACGGAGTTGTGGTTTTCATAGTTGTGTACTTGGAGCACACCCTAGTGAGCCTACGTTGTGAACCATAATACAGATGAATGTATCCAGCTTGTATGGGAATAGATGGAACATCGCAAGCTCGACTGGAGTCGTGCCAATAGACCAAAGTTCATGAACCACCAAGGTATGTTATTAAGATAAAGTTGCCTGTATGGTAAAGATTAAAATATTTGGTCGCACACGAAGTGGCTGATCAGGATTGCCACGGGCCACTGGTTTTCCCAGGATTTTGAGGTAGATGTTCAGGGAGATGTTTAGATCTTTCCAGTTGGATAATGGTAATTTTAAAACACCACTGAAAAGTGCGTTTAAATGTAGTTATTCCCTCTGTTGCTATTGAGATAGTCTTCTTCCCATATGTACTGTTTTGTGTCTCAAGAGATGGCAAGGCTAATAGAAAATATTGTGAAAGGGAATTTGGATACGGTATTTAGGCAAAGAGGTTCTGTCCTACTTTGATGACCTATACTCGATGTTGTGCAGTGTTTAGTTAGCACTATAAATTTGTCACATCGTCTAATGTGAAATTGCACTAAAGACAATAAGGTTTCTGATGGCAATGTTTATATATTTTCCCACGACTAAATAAAATATTACTTGTGAATGTAGCAAACTATTGATGCACTGTCATACTGAAGTTGTACTGAATTAAAGATTTATACCAACACACATGAAGTATCATCATCACAAGACACTAAAACAGCAGTGTGCATACAAGACAAAGTTGCATCTGAAATGACTATACATTTTTTGCCGGTATTCAGATAATGTAGATTTTTAAAAAGTTTACCCATTCTGGCAATAATGCAAGCGTTTTGTTTGGTATCGGTACCCGCTTAATCCTGTACAAAGTAGCGGGGGCCAGAGCCTATCCTGGCAGACGCAGGGTGCAAGGGAGGGCTATACCTGGGATGTGACGCCACTATATCGCAGGACAGTTTACTCAGCAATCCAATTAACCTAGGCAGCAGCGTGTCTCTATGGACGGTGGGAGGAAACTGGAGTACCAGACAAATCCGACTCGACCGGGGAGACGCCACAGAGAACGGCACTCGCGAACCGAAGCGCCGTGGACCCTCTTGGCGAGAGGCAGCGTCACTCAGTGCGCCACCGCACACTGTTCAAGATGTCACAACACCATGGTTTGCCAAAAGCATGTGGGTTTTTTTGCACACTTCACAGCCTGTGAACGGTGTCTACTGGTGTTTTAAGCTCTTAACGTCACTGTAGTATTGCCGCAAAGGCAACAGAACCTTAAATCTTTGAACGTGACTCCCCTACCCCCATCACGCCCGTGACACCGCGAGCGCTGCTGCCGTCAGGGGGGCGGGGGGCGGGGCCACTGGCTCCGTGCGCGCCGCCGCGACCAACCCCGCCCCCCATCTCCTATTGGTCCCCGCAATCTCGTATCATAAATATTCATAACGACCCGGCGCCATCTTGGTAGAGTTAGGGGGAGGGACTCACAACCGCGCGCCATGTTGGTAATCCCGAGAGTGCCGGAGTGGCTGGTCGAGGGCACGTGACCCTGACACGGCTGGCGATTGGTGGCGGGCCGGCTCTGCGGCGGCGTATCTCGGAGGCCGCTCGGGGGAGCCGCGCAGTCGGGGCCGCGGCGGCGCCGCCTCCTCGAGCGCCAGTGAGGCCCGCGCGGCGGGGACGGCAGGAGCAGGAGGAGGGGGAACCCCGGCGGCCCAGGCTGGCCGTGTGATGGTTCCCGAGGCTCGGGAAGGCGGCGGCCCTTGTCTAGCATGACCACCACTCGCGGCGGTGTAAAATTAAAGTTTCAGAAGGGGGAACGCGTGCTGTGCTTCGAGCCCGACCCGACCAAAGCGCGGGTTCTCTACGACGCCAAGGTAGAGGGGGGGGCGGCGGCGACGACGAGGATGAGAAGGAGGCGAGGAGAAGGGCCGACTGGCCCTCGTCCCCCTCTCAACCTGTCTCTCGCTCTCCTACCATCAGGCAGCGTGGCCTTCAGGGATATTCACTGTGCTTCTATAAGCGAACCGCCTCGAGTGAAGCGCCCTAGGCCCGGGTCAGAACTTGGAAGCTAAGCGGCGTTGAGCCTGCAAATGGTTTGCGATAGGAAACGTCAGTGCCTCTAACAGCTGGTGCCTATGGGCTGCTTCGTGGCGGCAGCACGGCGGCGGGAGCACCGCAGTCGTGCCGTACTCGCATTGTTGTGTGCTCCCTGAGAGCGGGTGCTTGTCGCTTCCAGTAGGAGTCTATGTGACCGAATGCCCTCGTCCCTCTCTCACTGCTCTATGCCTCTGTTGAAACTGTCCGCTTGCATCGACGTGTTTGCAGGTGGTGGATGTCGATGTTGGGAAGGATGACAAAGGGAGGAAGATTCCTGAGTATCTCATCCATTTCAACGGTTGGAATCGAAGGTGCAACGCACCTTCTGCTGTCGGTGCAGCTAATCCACTTGCAGATGCAAAGAACACGCTTGGACCATCAACACTCCTTCACCTTTTGAATACCACCGACCTGGCCTCTACGGCGGACTCGGCCAGATCGATACTGACCTCTAGATGACGTGAATGCGATCAGCTCCGAGTCAAGGGATCAGCCTGCAGCTGGTTGACGAGATCTTCTGCAGCGTTGTCACCTAACACACGACTAGGGTAATAATCAAAATAATGATTATTGCACTTCTAGAGTGCTCTTAATCCGAGGGTCACAAAGCGTTGCACAGAGCTGTGGAGAGAACATGTCAGCATCAACAACGACATACGAACGGGAAATCAGCAACAAACGTTTTTTTTTCCCCATTAAATCCTTTAAATAAAATCTGCATAATCAGGACGTGGCTGGGTGGCGCTACTGCGCCAACCACGCCACCCAAACTTAATAAACATTCACTGGTAGAGAACTATCTCATCTCATTATCTGAAACCGCTTAATCCTATATAGGGTCACGGTGAAGCCGGAGCCTATCCCGGAAACATAGGGCGTAAGGCAGGAATACACCCGACGACGGGACGCCGGTCCATCGCCGGGCATTGCGGGACAATTTTAGTCTGCGAGCCAATCAACCTATCCAGGAGCATGCTTTTGGACTGTGGGAGGAAACCGGAGTACCCGGCGAAAACCCACGCGGACACGGGGAGAGCATGCAAACTCCACACAGAAAGGCACCGGAGCCGAGAGACTCGAACCCGGGACCTTCTTGCTGTGAGGCGTCAGCGCTAACCACTGCGCCACCGCGCCGCCGCGCCGCCCCGGTAGAGAACTATGTCGGAAGCAATGTCTGGCAGGTTGGCGCCGACTGCCTGGCTGACTCCTTCTTCGTGCCTCTGTATCAGTGCCTCGTCTATGACCAGGCATGTTATTTGCGCAGCACTTGAGAAAATTTTATTATTATTATTGGGCTCTTTGTGGCCTCGCGAAGGCTGTCAGCCAACAAAAAGCCGGGATATTATTTAAGAGACGCCCTTAATATCGGTAACTTGACTTATGCATGATACGTGTTCACGTGATGCACATCCACGTTTTATACCAAAGTTACTGAGGTCATCAAAAGAATCAATTACCAGTTGGAGTTTTGGCTGAGAGGTCAGGCATCCCTGAGTTGGTATCACTGGAGTCAGTTGACGGTCCTTGCCCGATTACCATTGACGCACAAAAACCTTATTGGAAGTCGACATCAGCTCTCCCAGCCAAAATTATTTGCCTTCCCAAGGTTGGGTTGTGAGAGCAAAATGCATGAGATGTTTACATGAGATTAATGTCACAACATGTTACGGACGTGTCAGTTACCGTAATATTCTATGATGTAAGCATGTAAATCCATCAGTTATTCATGTATACTTATATAAGTTAACATAAACCTCTACGTCTGGATTAAAATGTATGTTTGGTATTTGTGAACTATTGTTTCACAATAGCATTTGTTTAAAAATGTTATCGGAAAAATCACTCCACATACGCGGGTCAATATGCAACTGATGTATTTATCAGGATAGATGACAGTGTAATGCACATGTCTGTGCTGCATCTTCTACTCTCATATTTACCTGGTGATTTGTGTCGGTAACAACCTACCCATAAGCATTGGCCACCTTGCGTGCAAACAATCACAACACAGTGCACACCCACACCCAAGTCATATTCACAACGTGCTGTGACTTGACTCAAGTGTAAAAAAACAACATGTACAAGTTAGTGCACACGTACAAAATTGTTTCGTTGCTGTCTTTTTAAATGGGGCTCTGCCTAGATGTCGTTAAGGGAATTTGATAGAAGACTTTATTAGTTACAAGATTGGAACACCTATACAAATTACTCAACAGAAGGCGAAACAATGTGTTTGCTTTAGCTGGAGCATATCCTGGCAGGATGTCATGCCAGTAAATCGCAGGCCATACTTTTCGGGGCAATTTACTCAGCAGGTCAATTTAGGCAGCAGGGTGTTTTTGGATTGTGGGTATAAACTGGAGTACCTGGCGAAAACCCACGTGGGTACAGGAAGAAGATGCAAACTCCACACTTCAATGACGTGAATTGGATGTGTGTTGTGTGCAGCTGGGATCGATGGGCAAAAGAGGATCACGTGCTGAGGGATACTGAAGATAATCGACGTCTGCAGCGTAACCTCGCCAAAAGAGCAGTGGCCAAGATGTCAGTATAATCAGGAGTTGCTTCCCCCTTTTTGAAATCGGTTTATTCATCACTTGGACTGAGATCGAGAAGGCTTACACGAAATCATAACATCGTTGTACTTGCCTTCAATTATGTTTGCATATATGTTATGGAAGATCCCTATAACCTACAGTGATGCACCCTCCTCGCCTTTACCAACAGCCTGGTGTGGCTTATCAACGGTCAGACCTGTTAAACAAATGCTGCCTTGTTAATAACTATCTCTAGGACTGACGGTGTAAGAAAGCCCTCACTAGCAGTGGATTGACAAAGGATCGCAGATGCACATATGTTAAAACTGTCCAAGTTGTACCCAGTTATAGACATATAGGAGGAATGGTGGTGTACTGATTATCACACCATACTATAAGAACCTACCCAAAGAACCTAGCCAAAACTAATACCAGTGGGAAGTAACGTCTGATCTGGAACAGTTCCTCAGTAACCCCCCAATGAACAATGTGAATTATGCTCCAACATCACTATGGTTACCACGGTGTTGGAAGGCCTATTTCCAGAATTGGATTAATAAACAGATGTAAACTACTGTTATTGAGTTCAATGCTAATAGTTAACAAAAGACCAGTCTTAGGGATGGGCCCCTGAAATGAGCATTGGAGTTATTTTAAACCTCCGGGAGGTGATTGATAGTCAATCCCCAGGCAGCATTTGAAGTCACAACCATTTGACTGAGCCACTCACACTACCTCTGAGCCTTCAGACCAAATAATAACTGGAAAAGATTTGTTTTGGTTTCCAAATAATAACATTCCAGTGGCAGAACCAGTATATTTTGGTAGCATTTAAACATTCGACAACAGCATGTTTTGTTTAAACATCTCCAATTGGAGCACAATAACCAAGAAGATACATTATCAGTGGACTAAATGTTTTCATTTTTGTATTGAAATAGACACCTGTTTGTCAATTGCCATAATTATCCATTAGAATTATGAGCCATTGTGACATTTATGTAAATGCACATAATTTAATGTTCTTCCTGTTTTAATATGTTATTTCAAAGTACAAGTCACATTTGATTATGTTGTACACATGTAACACACAAGGTGTTTTGTTGTCATCTGGTGTTGAACCTGTGAAGCAAGTGTGTAGAAATCTGGCTGACATTTCTATGGCATCACTATTTGTACATAGTTAATAATAATAATTGCATTTATAGAGTGCTTTTCACCCGAGGGTCACAAGGTACTGCACAGAGTTGAGGCGGGTTCGCTTGAGTTTTCCTTGCTGGCTCATTGACTTTAACAAAAATGAAATGTAATGCCCCTGCAGTGCTTGGTTTCCAACCATGCCTAAATATCGAGATGGCCATTCTGACAGGACTTGTCATCTTTCACAGGAGAAAGAAGGGCAAAAAGAGACGCTGCCATGTCCCCGGTGTTGACTCCGTACTCAAAAATGTGACCACTGATGCTGAATTTCAAGAAGAAGAGGAAGCATGTAATACTCCTGCCCACGACACATACACACCCGTAGAAACAGCGCATATTGTTGAGTGTGATTGACTAGTGAAAATAGGATAACCCTATGAAAAGGACCAATGCCTGAAAGTGCTAATAAATATATTGGCCTTGGAGGATTAAAAGGCTGACCTTACCCTGACTGGACTATGAACTCGCCATCTTAATATTGTGGGTGCTGTGCACTGCCACATCGCTACCCAGCCTTGGTTTCAGAAAAATCCTCCACTTACAGAATACACTATTATTCATACTGCTTTTTATACGATAATAGAATGCCTGAAGTAATTGCGATTTATAGTTTTGTATGCTATTTCCTGGATTGTTAATGTAGGTTTGAGTCAATACATTTGCAATATGCTTATCCATCGTCAACCATGGAATTTAGTCAGCGGGTTACATTTTTTTATACATTCTTTCTGTCCGTAACATTTTTAAAGTAATAATAAAAAGCGAATAAATCATATAATCTTGCTATACCTGATATAGACTTTCAAGACTTTAAAAAGGTCATTTACATTTTGACTCAATGTGGTAGTTGACCAAGTGGGTATTTTTTCAGGCAAAACCTACCAAAATACAGAATACTTTTTTTTTTCGTGAAACCAACAAAAATGGTTAATTGGTGACCATAGCACTGGTTGTAGTTTGCATGCAAATTGCCATCTGTGTAGTGTGACATTCACGTCAGACTTGAAGGTGGTTGAGAGGAGACACATGAAATTAGCTTGAGCACTGGCAAGGGTTCGTTTCACTTCAGGGAAAGAGTAGGGTAGAGACGATAGCTGTGGGAAACTGATAAGCTGTGGCTTTAAAGTTTAAGCTCTAATCTTCACAAATTCCGCAGCTCGTCACCATTTGATTAAAGTGAGGATAATTATTAATAGGTCCCGAGGTGCTTGATTTTTGTTGCTCAAGTGGAATCACTTTTACTTTTAAGATAGCCCACTATAGGTCATTGTGCTGCTGAAAGTACAGCATTAAATCATATTTAACTCTGGTTATTTGCTAAGACAACAAAATAGTCCGAATAAAATTTTAAGAAAAAATATACAGTCAAGTCTACCAGTCGGTGTAATTCAGCTAAAGTGAACGTGCCACAGTTGTCATCTCTGTTGGGGCCACTGAGCCAGCAGTGGAAGTTGTATGTTCCTGATCTGGGGGATGATTTATCCACAAGACAACCATTCTTATTTTCATATTTTAAATATCCCCGAGAGATGATGGGCTGAATTGCCAATAGCCAGGATTTTAACCTTTGTGAATTGAGAGCTCGACCACTACACAAATCGGATGGGTTGCGTATAGTGTTGTATCACTTTTCACATATACACGTGTAAGCTGTATAAATAGTACATTATAACTGCTTACATATTTTAGAAGTTGGATTTCCTAACAAATATATAAGCACAAATGCACGATGCAAAGGCGTTACTGTGGCGATTGTTTTAAAATGGGGCAGAGAGGTATTGATCGGATCGTTGCCTTCACAGCATTCAGCAGCAGCTCGGATGTGGAAGAAGATGCCAGTGAGGAGGAGGAGGAGGAAGAGGACAGCAGCGATGAGGATCAGAACCTGTTGAATATGAATGTGAGTGTCGGTGCACCTTCGTGTTGCGTTGGATTAGGATTGTCTCGAATGCTCAATGACTGTAATTACTCTTGCAGGCAGTGAGTAATGAGGAAGACAAAAACAGGGAGGAAACCAAAACCAAATCAATTGTCATTGAAATCCCGGAGTCACTGAAGAAGCAGTTGGAAGACGACTGTTTTCTCATTAACAAGCGTAAAAAGGTGAGTAAACAGATTAGAACTAGATTGTGTGGATGTCAACGTTCAGATTCAGTTGTTTGTGTGAAGAGTGCTCAAGGGAAAGAGAAAGTATGTGTCACATTGCCCTCTCAACTGGTAATCCACGAAGCAAGGAGGGTACCTTTCTTGCCCAGAATCCACCGTCCTGGGGAAGTCTCATCTCATTATCTGAAACCGCTTAATCCTATATAGGGTCACGGTGAAGCCGGAGCCTATCCCGGAAACACAGGGCGTAAGGCAGGAATACACCCGACGACGGGACGCCGGTCCATCGCCGGGCATTGCGGGACAATTTTAGTCTGCGAGCCAATCAACCTATCCAGGAGCATGCTTTTGGACTGTGGGAGGAAACCGGAGTACCCGGCGAAAACCCACGCGGACACGGGGAGAGCATGCAAACTCCACACAGAAAGGCACCCGAGCCGAGAGACTCGAACCCGGGACCTTCTTGCTGTGAGGCGTCAGCGCTAACCACTGGGCCACCGTGCCGCCCTCCTGGGGAAGTAAATACTGATAAGTTTGGAAAAATATTGGCTGGTGGAAGAAATCTAGAATTAAAATCCATTGCTATATCTGTAACACTAGCATCAAATGCCATCAATTAGCTATGTTAAAAGTCGAATACGACTCTCATCCCGCTATGTTCACAAATGCTGAAACCCCCTAAACTAACATGCCATAAGGCATGTTAATCTTTAAACTGTCGGTATGCTTTTTTTTGTTAAACGGGCATTTTTTGATCATTAATACGCAAGAGCAAATCCGATAATGAATATACATTAGCCTGAACGTTGGTTTCGTGGTGTCGGGCGTATGGGCACGTGCGTGCATAGTTGGTGAAGCTGCCATGTTTGCCGAACGTCATCTCCATCCTGGAGAACTACGTCAAGCACTTCGCCATCAATGTGGCCTTCACGGGAAACGAGCGCCCACGTCACCCAGCGCAGCCCAGCCCCCTCACGCCCGCCTATGTGCAGCGCTGCACCCCGCCAGAGAAGAAGTGAGCGTCTTCATGGTGCGCCGTGACACCTAGTAGGGCCTCGTCATTCCCCTTGATGGATAACAATACCCCTTTGTATACCAAGGCAGCTTACATTGCCTTGCTGAGACTGGTGGTGTTTAGTCATTCTTGTTAATGGCCATATTGAAATGAGGTTATTTTCACACAGCGATGACGGGAAGTGTCTATTTACTTTAGTTTTGTGCAATGCTGCACACCACTATTTAATGTCTACTGGGCTATGCCTACAAATACTGCATACTATATAAAAATAGATCACGATTCTTTAGCAAATGGATATGGATTACAATCGAGCTGTCAGCATTACGTCATTATGTAAATAATTTAATAATCTCCCAGAGTTGAGTGCCCCAAGTGTCAGAAAACATCGCATTGATGTGATCTATCCCAGGCCCATGATATAATTTCTTTAAGTGGATTTTTATCTCGACGATTAAATTCTGACATGACACAGAATTTATCAAAATCAGAGTAAGACCAAATTCAATAATGACTTTTTAATAAGTCTTTGTGAATGAGCTATTAACTGACTACACTTGAAAATTATTAATCACTGGCAGCTGAAATGCAGATTTAAACTCAGATTTTCAAACCTAGGATCTCAGAAGTCCTACGAATACGAATTTGCAATTTTATTTATATAAGACTTTAAAAACCAGAGGGACATTTCTTACATTTTTTATTGGGTGTACATTTTGTCTAGGGCCTACAATACAGATTAAAATGGTGGTGTATCTCTGAAAGTACATCAAATGTTTGTCAATTCTATTATTATAAGGCAGCTGTGGCATTTGAACTGTTTTAACCATGAATTTAGTTAAATTATTTAACATCTTTATACTTTCGACAAAATCTCAAATCATACATATAAGAATATCCAAATTTCAGTTTGTACAGAACAACAGCAGCCATTTGCCACTAAGTGGCGGTGACATTACCACAGTACCTGTGCCAGGCCATATACATTTTTCTGCCATATGCAATGCCGAAGACCCACTGACAGGAAGTCACGGGACACACCCAGGGTCTATGGGCTGCCTGACTGAGATGACTGGCAGATGCACCACCTGTGATCCTTACTCTGTCAACTGCTCGGGAACATTTATTCCTTCCTTGTTTGATGCAGATTTTTTAAATCGCTTCTTTTATGTCCTTCTAAAATGGTTTTGCTATTATTTGAATTTCAGTTGAACTCTCCTGATGTTGTTAACATGTCGTTCTCTCCACAGCCCGGATTTGTAAAAAAAAAAACCTCCAAAAAACGGTATTGCTGATTTGCCGATCTTATCTCGTTGTTGGTGTGCCGTTGCCTCCGCAGTTCTGTGCAGCGATTTGTGACCCTAAGGTGAAAAACGCTTTATGAATACAATTATTATTAACTTGCTGCCTTTTAGCCAGGTGGCTAAAGACAGAATGTGACCCTTGCTGCCACTAGACGCTGCTACATTCAATTCAGTATACAGTATAATTGACTCTTGCACATTAAGCCCGAATTTTAACAATTGATTGAATCTCAAGGGAGGCATTCATTGTGACCCTAGTTAATTTGTTGACACAATACACGACTCATAAATGCTGTCAGAACCTGGCCTGGGGCTCTGTTTAGCTGGCATAGCTTTAAAATGAGTGCCTAAGAAATGAGGAAATGCACAGGCGTTTGGGCATGGTGTTAACCATACCAACTGTTCACCAAACCTCCCATATGTTGTGTGACAATAGCTTCAATATTTTCTCTTTAACAGTAATATCTTCATGAGTTTATCAATTCCAGTAAATCGGTCACGATATTCATCATCCCATGTACATGTGCGTGTTTCCTTACTCGAGTGTGGAGCTGTGTAAGGAGATGGTTGATGGGCTGCGGATCACGTTTGATTTCGCTCTCCCCGTGGTGCTGCTCTACGGAGTGGAGCATGCGCAGTTCAAGAAAATTTCCTCATCTAAATTCTTCTCTGCAGCCAACCAGCACAAACGGGATGACCCCTCAGCTTCCAGGTTTGTCAAGCTCAAAGCTCAGTGGAATTGACAGCAAAGGCCTCCAAAACCTGGAAGCTTTTATTGTGATCTACACAAAGCACATATTTAACAGTCTATGATTTTTTTTGACTGCATAACTCACTTGCTAATTACGTTTTTTTTTTATTAAAACAGTCTTCATTGCATCCGAATGTCAAGTAGACTTGGTGAAGCCAGGAATAACATTCAACATTAGGACATGTAAATGATTATTAACGTATAGGTGACAACAGCCTTCATTTACTATTTTTTGTGCTTAATTAAGGCTTAGTATTTATATGTCGTCTGATATTTTGCATGTAGTATTTTGATAATTGGTTATTGTAAAACAGTGCTCCCTTCTGCAGTACTCTGAATTCATGGGGAATCCCTGCAACAAAATTACCATATATTTGTCATGATAGACCATATGCTATGTAGAATCTAGGTAATGCTGTGCTAGAGCATTGGCATTTTGGGTTGCTATCATTTTACCTTGCAGTGTGCACTTGTGTTTTGCATGTTGCTGTATTTTAGTTGTAATGTTATTTTATTATGGGCGGCACGGTGGCCCAGTGGGTAGTGCTGTCGCCTCATAGCAAAAAGCTCCCGGGTTCGAATCTCGGCTCGGGTGCATTTCTGTGTGGAGTTTGCGAGTTCTCTCCCCGTGTCCGTGTGGGTTTTCGCCGGGCACTCCGGTTTCCTCCCACAGTCCAAAAAACATGCTGCTGCATAGGTTTATTGGCTTGCTGACTAAATTGCCCGCAGTGCCCGGTGATGGACTGGCGTCCCATCATGGGTATATCTGTGCCTTGCGCCCTGTGTCTGCCGGGATAGGCTCTCGCTCACCGCGAGCCTGTGCAGGACGAAGTGGTTTCTGACAATGAGATGAGATGTCATTTTATTACACTTACAACTTTCCTTTCAAAATATAAATGACAAACCGCAGGATTACGCATTCAGCCTTTAACTGAACCTATTAAAGCTGACTTAACATCGCAGGTAATCGGCACCCCTCTGCCATTGTCTCATTACAGATTGACATTTTTAGCAAGTCAGTTTTTACTTCAGCCGGAAAGAACTTTTGAGCTATCCAGCTCTTTTTTACAGTTGCCCAGCAGGTAGGGGTAAGAAAGTTACAGTATCTTGGGGCACCAGAGGCAATTTAGTTGAACAATTAACCTTGGCAGCATATATCTGAATTTTAGTTTGCGTTCACCTGGGAGGGTCCTAGCAAGGTCAATATATCAACTTATAATAGTTATACATGCATGGAAATTGGACCACAACTGTATAAAAGTACTTAATACCACTAATCCTGTTGTATAGTCCATGATCTAAATAAATGGTAACGTGTGCACCACACACAAAGAATGTCCTGCTCGAGGTGGATCGATACCCACCTCCGGCACCTTTTTGTGTGGGGAGTCGTGAATTCTACTCCTGTTATGCATGGGTTTACTTTGGATTCTCTGGTTTCCTCCCACAATAAAAAAAAATGTAAGTGACCAAGAGCTCCATAATATAGAGGACGCAGTGTCTGGCAAATGTTGGCACCAGCTAAGCACGTGGCTACCGTCCCCCCTCTCTGCCTCTGCGGTTTCCTCGTGCCTCTTGAGTCATTCTCCCTTCAAATTAATATCTTTAAAATTGAAGAAATATCTTTGTGTTTTAAATCACATTTTTATTATTATTATTTGCACCACCTGAGGATGACAAAATTGATTACAAATGTGATCTAGTACTCATAAGCTGCTCATTTGAAAACGTTATCACGTAAATCACTTTTGTCCATTTAAAGAAATTGGTGCCTGTGAGTTTTGAAATCTCCAATACCACTCCAATTTAACTCTGGCATGTGAACAAATATGCCATCAGTCGTCTGCTGAGTTATCAGCCATCTACGTTGTGTGGCTGTGGGTGTGCGGTGTGTACCACAGACTGAAGGAAGAGGGACAACACTCACCCCCCTTGCCAACGCAGCCGTCCCAGGATGGTTCGACTCCAGCAGGGAGTGGCGGTGTGCGTGTCAAGACTGAGCCGGACTCGACGCCGTCTCTACGGCGCTCCACGCGGCGTGCACCCACGGGGGGGGAGCACACCCCGGAGAGGGGCAGCAGCCCCCAGGCCAAGCGCCGGCTTGTGGACTCGGCCCACATGCCTCGCCTGCTGCAGCAACTCGACAAGAGTAAATGCCCCTATTTACTCTCAGCATGTGCTGACCCATGATCACGACCTCTTCATGCTGCTGCTGCTACCGGAATTTATTGGAACAGCCGCGGCGTTCGCATCCTCTCCTCTCTTCGCGACGTTTCGCCTCACGTTAGAGGCATCCTCAGGCGGAGGATGCCTCTAACGTTTCGCCTGTGTGTGTGAGGCGAAACGTCGTGATGGAGGGAGAGGGAGCGATCTCCGCAGCTGTCCCGAGAGAGCAGCTTTTCAAGCAATCATGCATCGAGCCGTGAAAACCTACATAATTACATTGAGCACAACAGCAAACTCAATATCGAGTTGTGAGTTCAGTAATTTTTATTTTTGTTTACATGTTGGCGGTGTATTTGGTTTGTTTATTCTGGACTTGTTTCCGTTATTTCACTATACTGCTTTTAATCACGTGCCTCATTGGTTTGCCAGCAATCTGGACAATGTTCAGTGAACAATATACCATTTATAATATTTGTCATCATCATTATCAATACCCACTTAATCCTGGACATGGTCACGGGGGGCTGGAGCCTATCCCGGCAGACACAGGGCGCAAGGCAGGGCTATACCCAGGATATGGCGCTAATACATCGCAGGGCATTAGGGGCAATTTAGTCAAGAGGCCAGTTAACCTGTGCAGCAGCGTATTTTTGGACGGTGGGAGGAAAGGGGAGTACCCGGCGAAAACCCACGCGGACACGGGGAGAACACACAAACTCCACACACAAAGGAACCCGAGCCGGGAATCGAACCTGATCCCTTGTTGCTGTCAGACAACAGCGCTACGCACTGCACCACTGAAACTATTTATTTCTTCATCAGTTATTTCAATTCCCAAATTTGTTCATGTTGATGCATTCTGTAATTTTGCACTTTATTTTTATATTTTAAGTTGTTCCAGTGTTTGTTGATTAGTCTATTACCATGCTGCAGAAGCATTTTGCATGTTTGCTTAAAGTGGGAGTATTAATGTTGGTTATATGTACCATAGCTGGTATTAAAGCTGCAATAGTTAAATGTATGAGTGCTGTGCATATCACTAGTTGCCCACTAGTTGCTCTGGGCAGCAGGGTGGCACAGTGATAACATCTGTGCTTCACAGAAAAAAAATAGTGATTCCCACATCGGGTACCTTTGTGTGTGACATTTGTGGGTTCTCGGCGATGGACTGGCGTCCTATCGTGGGTGTATCCCTGCCTTGCGCCCTGTGTTTCCGGGATAGGCTCCGGCTCACCGTGACCCTATATAGGATTAAGCGGTTTCAGACAATGAGATGAGATGAGATTTGTGGGTTCTCCCTCACTTCTGTATGCGTTTCCTTTGGGTGCCCCAGTTTCCTCCCAGAACAACAAAAAACATATTAATTCATTGACCGATAACATAATTTATAGGAAGCAGTATATTGTGGGTTGGCTGACCGTCTGAAGACGACACTTCCTCTGCAGTCTCCTTGCACCTCTGAATCTGTGTCTCTTCCATGACTAGGCAGGACATTTGCGTGGCACATTACAAATTGTAAATTTGTTATAACGTGCAGTTTCACCCATGGTACAGAGCCATCAACAGATAAACATTGCCTTATGCTGTTGTGAGTATGGAGGTATTTTTAATTTTGTTGTAGTTTTATGTGGCTTGTTGTCTGTGTCAAGTTGTGTAATGCTGCCAGGTTTTAACGTTGTTAATTGTGGTGTTTGTGCTGTAGAGCTGACACCAAGCATAGCAGGAAGTGCTCCCTTCCCTGGCGCGATCCACAAAGAGGGCCTTGTGCTTGAGGGCCGGAAGGGTGCGGAACTCAATGAGGTAGCACCCATCAGCACCGCACAGCCTGTCTGTTGCACATTTCCACCATATTGTACCTTGTTCTGTATTTATGCTTCAAATTCAGTGGAGAAATATCCATGTGCCAAAGCATTCAGCAAAGGTTATTGTTGGTAAAAAAAATATGCAGAAACAATGATATTCATTTATATATTGCCATGTTTCTACCACCATTGGGAAGGTTGCTAACTCTGCACACGTCGGGCTAACAGGCTTGGCTCACATTTCCACAGCACTTTGCTCGCTCAGTTTTATTATGGAATTGTATTCTATTAAGTGGGTCGACGTCAGGAGTGCTTTGTGACCCTCGGTGAAAAGCGCTCGAGAAGTGCAATTATTAGCATGCTGTCATTTCATACGCAGTCAATTGGATTACTCCTCTAGGTCAATGTCAGTACTGCTTATTTGTGAAATGCAAGAAACAGCGAACATTTACACAAATAATACATGTTTGCGGAGGACAACACAGCTTTAGGCAAGCACGCATATGTTAAAATAACAATTGTTATTTCAGCATCACTTCCTTATGGCTATGGAGGGTTTGGAGTGGCTCAGATGGACTAAGCAGGAACAGCTGATTTCATGGAGCTTGGTGGCTCTTGAGTATTGCAGCTGTAATGCTGATCGTCAGCTGACAATCTCGATTGCCAGTAGTCGTCTAATTGTAGCATTGTGAGCCTGAGTATCCAAACCTAGATACTTAGTGAAATAGCGTTTGTAAGTTTAATTACTACTATACATCTTATAGATTGGGGTGTGTGTCCCTTACGCAATCACACACAGCAATTTATTTAAATTGGTGATGCAAGAGGGTCGTTAATGTGCACTTGACAACAATGTGCGCTTTGCAACAGACTTTGGTAATTGTCTGCAGAAAATACCCAGCAGCTGTGGGAATGAAACCATCGACTCCACGCAAGCTGGCTCAGTTGCGAGCACGCTGACCACTAGGCTTTCCAACCGGCTAAGTGTACGTCTTTCACAACACTCGGATGCACTGTGAAGCGCAGTATCAGGTTTCTAATTCCCTGCCCTGATTAACCACTGTGGGATCTCGCAGGTGCTCAACTGGAGACTTTTGCCAGAAGATCACCCACGCTATGACCACCCACCGCCCCCATCGTGCATTTATGGCTCCCAGCACCTGCTACGCATGTTTGGTGTGTTACCTTACAATACAGCTGCCTTACAAAGCAAGCACAGCCATTCCAGCCCAGCTTAGCTATTCGCTTATGGTACATGACTCTCCTAGAATAGATTATGCACATAACCCGTCGAGGTGTATTGGTTCACACACTTGACTTGCGATCCAGAGCTTGCTTGATTCATTCAGATTTGCCGGCGTGGCAGTTGAAACAATAGTGTAAGTCTTTGTATATACCCCACCTGACTCCACACAACAGTTTAAATGAGTACACCTCAGTTCAAGGGCATGTTGCTCATGATGGGATAATTCCTCCTCTTCCTAGCTGTATTTTTCATTGTGGAAGGGTAGGTCAAATACCATGTAGATAGGTTCTGTAGACACTGTCATGACAGCCATTCCTCGTGAGCAAGAAATTGCAGAGCTACATCTGTGTGTTTGCTGTGACCAGGTACCGATTGAAAATGGGAACTTATTGCCCAATGGGTTTTATCTCTGCCAAATTAAAACCAAAATAACTTAAACCTGTACATTTTTACCAACACTGGTCCATTATTTCACCCAAGTAACTACAGCGAATATATTATCTCTACTGTATACCCTGTTGATGATAACAATACTGTTAAATCCAAAAATACAGTGAATGCTGTTCAAATTAGTAAGATATAAATGAGCTGTTTGCTAAGCATAGTAAACACAATTTGATGATGCTTTTCAAACAGGTAAAAGTAAGTGTTCATTTCTGTTTACATCCTTGACCTCTTGGTGTCTACATTCCTTTTGCAGGGGAAATCACCCCAGTGGACAACTGATTATCGTCCACAGTGGTACTGATTTTATTTATGGACAAATGAAGGGCCGAGTTAAACTCCAACCGGGATTTTGACTTTTCATCTTACGATTGTGAGCCACGTGCTCTATTCACACGACCGTGTTGCTGCATTATTTAAGTCTGGAGTAGTCCAATTAACACACGTTAAAGATGGCACTCACTCGTACGTGTGTGTGTGTGTGTGTGTGCTCGCCCGTGTGTATGTGACCATCCAGTGAAGCTGCCAGAACTGTTGGTGAAGATGAATCTACCAGAGAAAAATCTCAAGGCCCTTTTAAAACATCTTGAGCTCTTCCTCAGGCAAGACCAATGCAGATTTTGTGCATGTTGCACATACTGCCTTTTTAAAGAATGAATGGGGCAAAAAGGATTTACATGAAGATATTGTTGTGCGTTATATGAAAGCTTCGTCCCTCATACAACGTATAGAGATATTGCTAAGTTTAACCTGAGCACTAGCATTGCTATCCATTCTTTCATGTAATGTGTTTTAAGTGATGTATGTAGAGTCACCTCAGTCTTAACATCAGAGGACCAGGAGAATAAAACATGTCTGGAAAGGTTTTAGATCAAGGAAAGCCATTTCATGCCCTAACAATGATGAATTTCATTATATATTTTTCCTGTTTTCCCTAATCTGTTATTTATTCTGCTTCACTCTCGACCCGTCTCTGATGGCGTATATCTCTTCAAATATGTTCTAGTTGTACCACCTCTGCTGGATACGCTTCTTTCCCAATACTCCTGCTTCTCCTCCATACCATATCTCTCTGTTCCTCAGACTCATTACGTCTTCGTGCCGTGTCTGTCTCGTTTTATGCTATGCGTCTTTTGCTTCATGTGAATCAAAAGGCGTTAGTGATGGTTTATTGGATGAGCGTTGGACCACGTGAAAGAGGCATTGAGACAAAAGGAGTGTTAAATGAGAGGTTACCACTGGACATGTATTGAGAGAAATGAGAACACAGCATGTAGATAAACAAAATAAAGCACACATGTATAAATACTAATTGGCTAACAACATCTTAATATATAGAGCAATTCAGAACAATTGTCGGTGCCAACTCACCACCTGGCAGCTTTCCATCTTGTATAAAAAAAAAACTCCTTAATTTATTGGCCAATAACATAATATATATGAAGCAGTGTCTGATGGACTGGTACCAGCTGACCGCATCGACAACTCTCCACTGTGCAGTCTCCTCGCACCTCCAAATCCATCTCATCCATGACCAGGCATGGAATTTGTGCGCATTCCAAATTGTATTATTATCTGTAGCTCCTCAGTAATTGAGATACAATTTGTGTAAATGACCATGGGATTTCTGTAAAATGTCAGCAGGATCTGTCTTTCTAGCAACACAATTTACCAGGCTCAATAATATACTTCAGATAAATTAGCCCGTGGTGTAATGGTCAGCCTAAAGGACTTGCAATCCAGGTCACCGGTTCCTTCTCCTGGCCTAGCAGTTGAAATGATCAGTGCTTTTGTTTTACCCAAGCTGGAAGGAAACAGAGTTACGTAGCTCTTTTTGTACTTTGTCCAGCAGGGAGGGATGGTGCCAAAACATCCAGAATGCATGATAGCATACACAATCAAATCACGCTCTGTCTCGGGTAGAAAACCATCCCCCTGGTATA
Organism: Mordacia mordax; assembly: GCA_036362905.1. NCBI lineage: Eukaryota > Metazoa > Chordata > Hyperoartia > Petromyzontiformes > Petromyzontidae > Mordacia > Mordacia mordax. The sequence continues at coordinate 13,710,784 of JAZEWT010000011.1, forward strand.
CTATTGAACACTGGGACTTCAAGATGAATGCAAGCAGGGCTGAATGGTCTTTTGAGAAAATCTAGCCTCACCGTCCACTCTCAATGCTATGAAACCATTTCAATTGCTATCGGAAGGCACATGATTACACCCGCACAACTGCCTTTCCAGCATCCTAGCTGATGCCTAGGACAAGCTCAAGAGCCTCTTCTCAATCATCCATTGGCTCCTTCATCCAATCAGTCATTCATCCTCATCTCTCCATCAATAAAGACTGGGCAGATCAGTTTATTCAGTTTTTTACAGGCAAAATCAAAGCCCACCGCATATCTACCCAGTCCCAACCTCCATCCCCTACCTCAGCAATTATTTCCTCTCCTACCCTAATCTCAAAACTCCTGGGATTTTCCGAGTTAACGGAATCTGATGGTTCTTCATTAGTCACCATATCTCAGCCTACGAACTGTTCCTTGGACCCCTTCCCATCCAAACTCATCTGGACAAACTTCAGATCCTTTGCCACATTCGTCACTAATCTCTTCAACAATTCACTTTGCTCCGCATCGTTCCCCCACCATTCAAATGTGCTGCAGTTACCCCTCTGCTCAAAAAACCCGGCCTTGATTGCAACATCTCTGATAATTATCGGCCCATCTCCAATTTACCATTCCTATCTAAGGTCCTTCAGCGTGCCATAGCTATGCAACTCCAGAAACGCATCTGGAACAATGACCTCGATCCCTTCCGATCTGGGTTCAGATCCGGCTATAGTACTGAAACTGCTCTGGTCAAAGTAGTTAATGACGTGCTTTTCACTGCTGATGAAGGCTTGTTAAGAATTCTAGTCCTTCTGGACCTGAGCGCCATACCTTTAACCACCCTACCTTACTGGAGCGACTGGAGGTGATAGGGGTCTCTGGTTGTGCCCTGCACTGGCTGAGCTATTGCTCCGACCGGAAGCAGTTCGTCAGCCTCAGAGGATGTAACTCGGAGATCCATCCTGCTTTGTCTGGCGTTCCTCAGGGTTCAGTCCTCAGCCCATTTTCAGCATTTACATAAAATTATTTGGCTATCATCAACATTAGACTAGATCAATTAAGGTAAAATAGTGGTTATAAATCAATGAATGACATAAAATAACGGATAAAATAATTGTTAAATAAAGGAAAGAATGAGTGTCCCTGAGGAAAGTATCATTTACTGTTCTCTCTACAGTTCTATGAAGTGCTTTGTGACTCTCGGGTGAAAAGTGCTGTAGAAATGCAATTATTATCTTAGGGCAGAGGGGGAAAATGTCAGGATAATTAACCGAGGCAGCATGTCTTTGGATTATGGAAGTACACAGAAGTACCCAGCAAAAACCCACCGACACAGGGAAACGGGTATACTTGTAGAAGGAATCTTTGACAAGGTGCCAATGTAGGTGTTCATGGCTCCACATGAAGATTAGTCTTGAGAGCTGCTCTTTCAGGATAGACTGCCAAAATATGCATCCAATGTGCAAGGTGAAAGGTCGTGAAAAATAAGGGAGAATTATTTACCATGGCTAACCTGACATCAGCTTTTGAGAGCAAGTTTTATTCCAGTTGTCATTGGGAATATTTAGGACATAAATATTTGGCAATAGTTGTTGGGAAAATACAAGAACACGAACACATGAACGTTGCTGCATCTTCTATAAGTGAAGGACTTGTGCATAAATCTGTGATTTGATTTTTTCTTGCCCAAATGCTTACTTTGTTATTCTTCAATAGTAGGGAAAAGCCAGTAAACGTAAACAAAATCACCATTGTAATGATGTAGGTTTTCACGGCTCGATGCATGATGATTGCTTCGAAAAGCTGCTCTCTCGGGACAGCCGCGTCGATGAGGAGAGAGAGCCATCGACGCGGCTGTCCCGAGAGCAGCTTTTCGAAGCAATCATCAAAATCACCATTGCTCTAAAATGCTGTTTGCTTGGATGTGTGAAACGTTGCAGTCTGTATTTTAAAGTGCTATGCATTTCTTCCAGCAGGTTTTTTGCAGATTACCAAGAGGACTTTTTTCCAGAATCGGCTTATGTGCCAGCCTCGGAGGCTTACTACAGCAGCAAACATGCTGCCACCATCTTCTGAGCATCCATCTAAGGCAAACACGAGCCCGCCTTGCCTTGTGTTACCTGCTACTGCCAGCAGCCTCTTTGAAACCTTCCAGTGCCAGCTGAATGCTTGAAACGCCCTCTGCCGTGTATTATTGTGGTGCTCTTCAGCACGCACACTGACTTCCACTTCAGCAGCGTTTGACATCACTCTGCGTCACCAACGTCCGGTGAATCACTGGACGCCCCCGCAAAGCTACTGATCACACCTTTCAACTCCAACGACATTCAGCTGCTCGTCTCAGCTCTTGCTGGCCAATGCTGGCAATTCTGCAGCAGCTTCTCAGGCACCTGCAGTAGGCATGGCCATATAAGAGGCACCAGAGGTGCAGGATACTTCAACAGGTGACAAGTCTACCTCTTTGTACCTATTTGTACATACTCAACAGGGGAGCCACAAACTGCAGTGGAAAAAGAAGCCACAAGCTGACGGCACTGTAAGAGCACATGTTCCATACGTTACGTTATACAGGTGTACAATGTCCCCACCTCATTTCTGATGAGGACGTGCAGTGGAATGCTGCCTTTGTACATTTTGCAGGTTCTGAACAGAACCGGAAGTGACATTTTATGGTTGCCTTCATTGCCCTTTCAAGGGTCTACAAAATCGGCAGTTTGGTGGATTGTACACAATGGACTTCTCACCTTCACGTCATGTGTCCCCTCGCATTGTGAGTGTCCGTACAAATTGAAATAGTTATAAACGGCAATTAAATCTAGAGTTAAATGATACTTTAAGCGATTGTTGTTTGCAAAGGTATTTCTTTTAAGATAATACCACGTGTAACCTGTGGAAAAATGATAACAAAAAAACCCACAAGTATATGAAGACTTGAACCATAAATCTGTATGACATCTAAACATTATTATACTCCTTACTCCATAGAATCTAACAATCCACCGGTAAAATAATGGAACATAATAGCCGTGTTAGTGTTAAACTTAAATGGTCATCAGTTAACAATAGTTAACTGTTAACAATAGCAACTTGAGTGAGAATTGCTGTGACAAGTGATTTGTGAAAATGTAGCCCATCTGTAAAGCTTGTACCTTTTATGTGAAATTCCAGCAACACAATTTTAGTTTTTTCTCAACGTGTATTGGTAGTTAAATGTGTTGAAAAAATGCGTCAATGCCTGGTAAAATCCTCAATATTTCATTGAGTTTGGCTACTTCTCTAGTTCCTTATGTTCGAAAGGCAAGATAAAGTGTATTACCAACAAAAAGGGAGCTGAAAATCACAACCCCCTTGAAATGTTTTACGTTGCGGCAACAGCCAGCAGCGGTGGTAGGGGACTGGACGCCATAAAAGAATACATTCTGCCTTTTAATTGGTACCTGGAGTGAAATACGATTTGTATATTCGTTGTGCTTTGATTAGACAGCATACCGAATTATAGCAATGTTTGCACCACCACTTTGTCCTTTCCAGTTAATGTGTTAACTTTTCAATCTTGGAAAACTCTTCGATATAGAAATACACAAAGCAGCAGTGTATGTCCTTGTCATGGCTCAGCAATCAAACGTCAATGTAATCTTTAAAAGAAATGTTTTTGGTCACTGATGCAGGCATGTTTAAAAGAGTTAAAGAAAAATGTTGTGCTTCAGTTGATATTCCTTAATTCAGTCTTAGTGTATTTCTCAGAATTAACAACGACGGGGCTATAAACAACGTTCCTAATATTTATCCTTTATGAACAAGTAATACTGGGTAGCGAAAATAAATTCGTGTACACTAACGGGTTGTCCCCTGTGTCACAGCTCCACACTAGATGCAAATATGAAGTTTCGCGCATCACATTCTCACTTGCTGAAGCAGTTTCATTTCACAATGTTCCCAGTATAATTGGCTCTCATTAATGTACACACGACATGTGCAGTCCTTGAGCATACTCTACCTGGTACTCTTTGCACCTGCACACATTTGAGCAGTGCCGCTAGGTCAGTGTTACACTGTTGAGATGTATGTTGTTGTGCTTGTGCACCACTGCCAATGCAATATTAGAAAACCGTAGCTCTGGTCTATGTGATTATTTGGTTTTATTATGTGATTATTTGGTTTTGGCATACTTGTGGCAACGCAGGCAATGTGCTTTTTTATTAGTCAGTACAAATTAAGAACGTTTGCCATATAGCAGACTGCATAGTTTTATTCCTTGGAATTTTTAACCAATAGCAAGAGATTTCTGGCCATATTTCCAGCCCCCTTATCACTGCATTCCACAAGTTATCATTCTCTCCTTGTGATGCATTGTCAGCCTACCCCACACTCCCAACACAAAAAGAGTTTTAGGCAATCTGGAACAGAAAATGTAATGTTAATAAAACAGACAATGGAATAGAAAAATGTAATGTTAATTAACAGACAATGGAATAGAAACTGTAATGTTAATAAACAGACAATGGAACCCTTTCAAATGGACCCCCTCCCCCTTCCATTGTCCCTGGAAGGGAGTGACTGACTTGACGTT
>JAZEWT010000011.1:13715801-13748670 GCA_036362905.1 Mordacia mordax
ATTCCTCTGGCCAAGTGCAAGCCACCTAACACCCCAACCCCTTCAGCAGTAAGGCTGTGGTTTCTGTAAGAACGCCACACGAACCACCTGTATCATGGGGCCCCGTGAGCTTGCAAAGAGCGGGGGGGTGGTCGAGGTCGCTACATCAGCAATGGCCAGTGTTCGTCGCCTCTATAGCTGTGCAATAGTATGGCTGTTATGCACTCCACACACCCGAGACCCACGTCTATGGTTTTTAGACCAGGACCTTAGGTAGGAAGGATAACATTGCAAGGTTTTTTTTTCTCTCAGTGGAAATCGGTTCGCTTGGGGGCACCGAAAAGGTCCAGATTCCAGCGATGGTCGCGCCTGGAGAATCTGCCATGCATAGGGACGAAGGGGGGGGGGGACTGATAAGTCGGCAGCGGAGATACTGGTGGGGGGGAGTGGAGATGGAGGGGGGTAGCAGGAAGACCAATGATAGACGTAGCTGCTGACAATAGTCAACGAATTAGAGGCGCATTGTGATTCGTGGGGTCTTCCCAGGGAAAGGGGGAAGAGAGACGATCGCTGTTAGGCGGTGAGGAGACGACTGCTGGAGACGAAGGCAGAGAAGACACGGGGAGGCAGGAGAGACACGGGGACAGAGGAATGCCCTCAGAGACGTGCAGGGAGACACGTGGAGGCGCAAGAGGGAGCGTACGGGGGGGGACAAGAAGTATTGGGAGGGGAGGCGTGGGAAGAGACAGGGAGAGACACCGGGCATAGTGAGAGAGAGGCTCTCAGAGACGGGAACAGAGAGAGACTCAGAGACGGGCGTGTATGTGTAGAGGGGAGATATGTGGAGACGCAGGGGGAAGCGGCCGCCATTTGATGAAGGGCCAGCTCAGAGATGGACCCGAACGGCGACGGAGAATAAAGTGTGTATCACTCATGTGCACGGTAAACACGCATGGCGAGTGTGTGGGGAGGGGTGGCGCAGCGGTTAGCGCGCTGTGGAGTCGTGGGGGAACACGCAGAGTACGGGGGAAGCGTTCTGCGTGGTGAGCGATGAGTGCGTAGAAGAGGGACGGTCATCCCGGGTTCGCGTGCCGGAGTGGCGCCGATCGGCACACGGGCGACCCTCGCCAGGAAGGTGGAAATTGCGGCGCGGATGGAGAGTGAGGAGGTGCCGGACAGCGGGGTCTCGCACCGTGTCCGGTCACTGCAGGACCCTCCTCTCCTCGGGCCGGGGGACTCCTTCCAAGGATGAGGGGGGCGAGCGGGGAGGGGGGGCAGCAGCGGACGGTCAGAACCCCCTGCTCCTTCCCCCGGCCGCTACCCCACTCGTTCAGGATGGCGTAGGGAGAGGAGGGGACCGGGGTAGCGACTCCTGCAGCTGGTTGTCCCGTGCCTTGCTCCAACAACCATTCGGCTCGCCTGCATCCGCATTCCGTTTTTATTTAAGTTGGAAGGCACCGTGGAGTCATGTAGCTCTTTTTTGCAATTGCCCCGGGGGGTAAGCACGTTACATCTCGGGTCACTGGAAAGAAGCGTTTCTTTGTGCGAGGTGGCAGCGCTATTCACTGCGCCACAGTGTTTCCCCTGTTGACCATCCTGCCCAAGTAAGATCCATCCGTTCACATGCACCACAACACACGTTGCCAATTCACGCCTGTGTGGCTTTTTGCTGGGTACTCGAGTTTCCGCCCACCGTCCAAAGACACGCTCCTGCCTAGGTTAATTGTCCTGCTGAGTAAATTGCCCCCCAAAAGTGTGCTCTGCCATGTAAAGATGCCACATCCTGGATATTCCCCCGCCTGTCGCCCTCTGTCGGCCGGGATAGGCTGCGGCCACCCCTTGGCGCTGTACAGGATTAAGCGGGTATTGATAATGGCTTACGTACACCTCATTTCGCGGTGTATTGTGCCCTGCAGTCACGTTGGCGCTGTGGTATTAATAGTAAAAGTTACATTTCTAACGTGTACATATTCGGTGAACTGCGTGCGCGTAAACAAATTTAAAGGCGTGGAGCCTGGACTCGGCGCGTATTGGTGTGCGTTGATGAAAAGGTGAGTTTTTAAGATTTCGTTTGAAACGCTCATCATACCAGTAAGAAATGTCTGAGTTCCATTCTGGGCTCGGGTGATTGTTTTGTTTATTCTCCGTGCCCGTGTGGCTTTTCGTCACGTATCGGTTTTCTCCCATAGCTAGAAACCTATAAAACTCAGCTCTGAAGAAAGGGCGCCGCCTTCTCACGTGGCTGCGCCTTCCCTCCCCCGCGCATCTCTTGCCTGTCCTCCTCGCTCTGAATGTCGCTCAACAGGCCCACGGTCTTTTAGTACCCGCTCTCTGTGTGCATTGTGTGCTATGTGGTGGCTATGTACGACACACGGGTAGTGTCCGAGTAACACATGTATGACTTTGGGCGCTGCGCGGGTCCTGTGGCTGTGTTGAAGGGGTTTTAGATGTCTGTAGGGAACTTCTTCACCAGGAACATGCCACCAGGCTTCTGAGCAACACCGGGTTCTTTTGCGAGTATTAATGTCAACGTAATTTTGTCGGGCAGCGTGCGGACAGCGTTCTCCTCCTCGTCCGTGGGCTCATGCTCCTCGACCGATCGGGCTGACGTGGAGGCTTCCTCCCCTCCGCTGGCGACAGTCAAGGTGAGAGCCTTCCTCATTATCACGGAACTTTAATCACACTGCACAACACTGCACTCAACACAAGCACTGGACAACTACCACGTTCCGCACGCGAACCGATTCCTCACCACTCGCTTACCCTCAACCCTAGTAGTCTTCTGCAGCCTTCGACACTAATGTCCTCCTATCAACTCCTGTCACACGCACCAACTCCCAGAATCGCTCTCTCCCGTCTTTTCCCTACCACCACCCTCGTGCACGCGTAACGTCTGAATCCTGTTTACCACTCATTAGCGCACCTGGGCGTCCTCTTGGAGTACCGGTCGTTCCGGCCACGCAGCCTGTTCTACCACGAACGAGCTGTACACCTGGTTCTCTTTTGCTCCTCACCTCTCGTTATGTTTCCCGAGCGACGGCAGCCGCAGCTCTGTGCAGCACTTTGTGACGCTCGGGTGAAAAGCGCTCTATAAATATTGTATGTGTGTGTCTTAACGACTTCTCTTTGGGGGCTTGGCACCACAGTTTCTTGAATGGGACGTGGTTAATCTTAAGGCAGATAACGGGTTGACAAGTCAGCGTTATTTACTGAATAATGAGCAAAAACAACAAGAAAAACCACCGTGCACGTCTGTAAAGGCTTAGTCCGCAAACGGGTTGGAAAGCTGCTGGGGATACTGCTCTGTGATGTAAACAATGAACGTTTATTCAAGAGTCCATCTGGTAATTCAGTTATTTTATTTGAAAACTGGTAATACCGTCATTTCAGAGTATGACTGCACTAGTTTAAATGAACCAACCTCGTACTAATTATATACCTCCGATACAAAACATCGCTTCACGACTTCAGCTCTTTTGTGGGGTGTGAGTAAATCTCCAAACAATAGAGATAGTCATCTCTGCAGCCGATCAGCAGACAGTCTCCCCATGCAACAGGAGAAGAGAACACCTCCCCTGGCAGCCTGTAGGAGCATACGAGTATCCCCTGCTCATCTAGCACACAAACCAACCCGTCTGTGCCTGCTGCTACCACAAACCTGGCCGGGCAAACCTTAAAACGCATTCTAGTTGAGTCACTATGGCCAACTGAGGCGCCTGGGCTTACATTTGAAGATAAAGGCAGTTTCTGGCCTACAAATGAGCAAATGTATGCATCTGTGTTATTTTGCAGTGGCCGATGCATAGTGTCTTTGTTTCCGGTATGGTGGGCTGGAGCTCTGTCCAGGGTGAATTTGTCTGCAGACCCCTGCACTAAACTGAGTGAATGATCCAACGTGATCCCACATTGCCATGTTGTGCTAGTGGTGTGTGCACCTTCTGCATATTTCTGAAAATCCAACGAAGTTGGTGACGTGTCGGCATTTGACGATTTAAGGACACGGTCTCCACCTGTTATCCGATTGTGAGTGCTAATGATGGCCTCCGAATCACTGTCACATGTGACTTGGTTTCTTGAAGGTTGAGCAGCGAGGAGGTCATGTTCAATGCAAACCCAGGTGCATGGGGTCGCGTAGACGGGCGCGCCGAGCTGGTGTCTCCACCGCAGCTCCCCGCTCGCCGATATGGCATACACGTTACCGTCGTGTGATCCAAATACTACACCGAGATTCCCCACGATGCACGGTGACGAGAAGATCGGTCCATCCGTTTGGAATTGCCACAACTGCAGTAACAAATCACAAGCGTTGCAGCATTTCCTCCCACTGCAGCCAGTAATACCACCTGGAAACTTGAAGGGAATTCCAATGATAGCCCTTTTGTGATCGTATAAGACACAAATATATTTTGTTTAAAGGCATGTGGCTCGTTTTATGATGAGCCACAAAGATGAAATATAATTGTCATACTTAGTTACCCAAGAAAGCTTCCTCATCGAGTTTGAAAGCAAAAGGGTTCTCATTTTTGACAGTAAAGAGCAACTACGGTTACACATTTTCAATCAGTAATTTGCATGTCATTTTTCAAATTTTCTGAACTTGGATCATGGCAATACACAACAGCCTACTCCTTTTCAAATGACATCACAGAATATTCAACATCCATTGTAAAACAGTCGAGTATTTTCTGGCTACTGAATACAACCACAGTACAGCATCAACCAGGGCAGCCTGCCGGTGTAGAACCCCAATCTTCTGTAACAAGTGGTGGAAACAATACCGCTAACTGGTACTATTGCTGCACACTGATGTCATAGAATTTTACTGCAAAACTCATTGGGAAGCTTAATAACTGAACGCCTATTGTATTTTCCAATAAGTTGTTTTGGGTGGACAGAGTTGGTACTATTCAGTGTACACAACAGAACCGTCATTTATGCAGGAATGAAGGTAGCGTGCAACATACTTTACAGTGGTTGCAAAAGTAGACTTGCATAAATATGTCAAACTCACAACCTCCAGCATGAAATAGCAATCCCATTGTTAGAACAGAATGTGTTTCTTAATACGATTGTGGGATAAGTGAAATCGTGGAATTGTTTAGGAGGAAATCCGCTGTACAGAAGCCAGTGTGGCATTCAGGCCAGCCTAGGTATGGTCGACTGACCATGAATTGCAAAAAATCATTAAAATCCTGGGAAGGGTGAACATTTACATCCGAAACGATATACGCCTACCAGGAATCGAGCATCAGTAGCAGGTGAAATGCTTATCAGGGTGCTAAGTTGTATTGGTGTCTCACCTTGTCCCCTGCATGGTTGAAGGTGTACAGACTTCCATCAACGGATCCGATACACACGAATGCACAGGAGCACGCCGGCGAGGAGAACAGAGGCTTCCCACAGTCGTAACTCCAAAGCACGGAGCCGTTGTCCTGCGACGCGCAGAAACGCACCATACGCCCGTACGTGCACAGCGAGTCACAGCACAATCTGTCAGGAAATGACACTCCGCAAACGTGACCTCCCATCGTCATAGCGAGCGGGTGTGGTGATACGAATGCTCACCGGGTTCACAGCCAGCAGACGGCCTCCCAAGGTGCCGACGTACACGGCGCGTGGGGAGAGGTTCACACAGGGTGACGAGAACACGGAGCCACCACCGCAGTGCAGTCGCCACACGCACGTCTCGTCCTGTGGGGCACACAGTGTCAAAGGCGTGCGGTCCGCACGGCATGATAGCTTGCATGGACATGATGATGATAATGATGAGAAAAGACGTGTCCACCCCAGCGGCAGTAATAACCCGAAGCGAACACGTGTTCATACGTTGCTGTGCATTGTCAGAATCCATTACAAATGCGATAGTGCTGTCTGGCTTATTAATGTATGTGTTGAATGCCGTTTGTTATCTAGAAACAAGATTATGTTGCTAAATTATTTTGAGCCAAACATGCACAAACACATATACTCAATTTACCATTAGCATTTGTTAAATATAGTATTGTCATTATAAAAGACGCACTACAAACAACATCACATCTGGCTGCCTTTGCCTCATTTCAATAGATGTTCACACACACAGCACGTTTCTCATTTAAGGCTGAGTCAATGTACGCAATGCCATGACCTGGTTAAGATACAAAATTACACTGGCATTGTCCATAGCCATAGATTGCTGGGATCACAGCTTTCACTATGCTACCCAGAGCACACATAAGGTAGGCTTGGGGAGGCGAGCATCTTGCCAGAATCGTGAGCCGGCACAGTGGGATGCCTGGGTTTCAAAGTGGCAGCATCCATCATTGAATAATCGGCTTCTCAAGCCTAGCGATGCAATGAGCTTAGCATGTCACAAAAGCCTACACAAAAACAAATCATTACATTTGTCCTCTCACTAAGTCAACTTTTTCTATCGCTTTCCAGTGCGTTTGAAAAGTGTCCCCATTATTGAATATAATGTTTGAGGTCTGTCGTGATGCGCGAATTAGTAACACTTATGCGCATGTGCACGCACAGGATTTGCACAGTTGTGGTGCAGTAGCGTGGCAGCAACCACGTGTCACTCTCTTACAGAGTGAATAATTTAATAAAGCGGTTTTTTTGTTAAGTAAATAACTACTTAGCTCGAATAAAATAAATTGTAGTATATGTATTTCAGCATGCATCAGTAATTAAAATATGTACACCGTTTTACACTTGGCACATTCCGCATCACCGACCAACTCCCCCGCCCCCGCCCGTATTCAAATGTTACGTGACTTCACAGAGTAATAAAAGTATGCTCTATTTTAACAATGAGAAGCGCTTATGCATTCAGGATTGAAATAGGTGAGTTCAGAAATCACATTTCAGGCTGGGAATTATCAAGAAACTCGAGAGGGAAAACAGTATCAGAAAAGATGGCTAAGCACGTCATATGATGGGCTATTGAGTTAGTTCGTAAATAAAAAGGCATAGAGAAGTGATATCAGAAGTGATTCTATATAGCTGTTCTCTCACAGTGGTGCCTGGAAAGCTTCAAGAATCCCAACTGAAAATATATTCTGATATAACGACGACAGCACAACTAAAGTACAAATAGGAGAAAAGCGATATAAAAGACTATAAATACGAGGCGTACACCTAAACTTGTAGAGCTGGTTCCACTCAAGAGACTTGAAAATAGTGATGGCCGTGTCACTCAGAGGTCACAGCTCCGACCGACTTGGATTAGAATCCCAACCGTGTGAAAGCCAGTCGGAAAATATGTGCATATTATACATTAAGATTATTATTGTCTGTGTTTAGAGGTTCTCAAGTTTATAGCTTTGGGAATTGTCACAAACATTACTCTCAACATGCAGAGTAGAAGAAAATGTGCCACCTATGGTGCCGATGAGAAGTTAAAATGATGGAGCTCAGAGGTAACTGGGATCGCCTATTCTGTGCACCATTTCTAACACAGGGATTCTCAACCTTTTGTACCTAAAGGCACACTTGGCCCACTTGATTATGGTCTCCACGGACCACGGATATGGGGCTTGCAGCTCACTGGCAACCCACAGGTTGCGAATGGTGGCGCTAACAAGAAGGGTTGCAATTTTATACTAGAGATCCGATTGAATTATTAATCTCATCACATGATGCTGATAGCGCAAGATGGATAAAATTAGGAGGGGAGGGGGAAAACGTAAATATTTAAACAACGCGAAATAGAAAACTCCTCGTAGCTGAAGAATGCACAGTGCAGTGAGTGAGGAGGGGGCACCTTGGGGTGGAGGGCGTAGAGCAGCTGATCGTGGGAGCCGACGAGCAGCGCACCCGTGAGTGGGTCCAGCACCGGAGAGCTCTTAACGGGACCTCCCGTGCGGAATGCCCAAGCCATGGCGCCCGACTCCACTCGTAGCACATACACGCAGCCGTCGTAGCAGCCTGCGCACGACGCACTCGCATCAATGCTCCGTCGTGAGCACGACGCACTTCCCAGCGTGGCGCATGCACTGGATATGAAGCGATTCTGCTCGACGATCAATCTGGATCCGTGAGTGAATTGAGTACCTGGATGGATTCGTTTATGAACTGAACTGTGATCTAGAACTATGGAACTGAATTAAATCATGAAGGGGTTGAACTGCTGCTATATCCGTGTTACACATAGCAGCCCAGAGTCAACACTACATTGCCTACCTCACGACTGCATAATTCACATTAACATGCGAGGTCTTTAAAAATTATAAACTTCCCGTAAATCATGACTGCTGCGAGGCAGTTCCTTAGCACCACGTAAACAAATTACCTCATACCCATCTTTAATCATTTGGCTTCCGATTTACACGCCCGTCACAAGAGTGTGTAATTTCAATGAAGACAAGAGCCTCGTAAATGAATGCAATCAATGGCTATAACATGTGGACAATCATCCATGCTTCGAGTTAATCCAATAAAGAGGGCACATCATGAAGTGTGCTCTAATTGTAGTACATGAGCTAAAACAGCTGCGCTTCAACATTTTCCCACTGCCCATTAATATGACGAAGATTATTACTATGTTCCACCAAGAGCATTGTAAACCCCAGCCGAGACAGCATAATCAAAGCACTGCCAAATCGGGTTGTCATGGGCATGAGTGTAAAACGGAGCAGGACAGAGCAGATGGAGGTGGTCACAAATAACGTCTGGAAGGAGTGCCGGACGACCTTGATCCATGCGTCACGCTCTTCAAAAAATCCCATTTACGATCATGTGCCAGGTTTTATTATACGTGATCACCCTTCATAGCACTGAGCTGTATGTTTGAGTGAAGAAGAGAGTGGCTGTAATGGCGCATGCCCATAATCCAGCAGTGAGATGGCGAGGATTATTAGATCACATAAATATTGCGAAAATAGATTAAAGTGAGCATTGAGGAAAACTACCCTGGCTCACCATGGGAATGTGGGACCGCAAAAGTTAGATTCCACTTGTACGGGAGAGTGTTGCCCTATCGGATGCATATTGTGTTCCAAGTGCTCTAGTTTCCTCCCACATGTAAACACGTATTACTTTAGTGACTTCTGGATATATAGAAGAATACAGAGCCTGCAGGGGGATTGTGCTCTGACTCACTGCTACTTGGCTGCTGCATTCCCGCTCATTTGTAGTTCATATTCACGCCTCCAAGTCGTTCTCTCACTAAGACAGTTGAGTACTGCTCGGTGGCAGTACAGTCCAAGTTGGAATTATTATCATTGTTTTTGCAGAGTACCCGCCCTATGCACTATCTTGTACCAAGCGTGTAGCACGTTTTTCAGACGTCTCGTGTTAAGATGTCTTATATTGACATGACTGCTTTTACCTGGCATTCTTCCATATGTCCTTTTGGGAATTATACTGCCATATATCTGATGTTTCAAAAGGGTAATCATGCAAGCTAAAATGATGCATGAAATTAGACCTTGGTGTTGTGCGGATAAAATTTGCACTTATGGAGAATTGGAAACCCGTATCCTGAGTGTGGCGACAAAGACATATATACATTCATACATATACTTGCTCCATTATATAGTTATTACCGAGCGCGATGAGTGTGCCACACTGGGAGAGGCACGCGGACGACTCGACACGGTCCGGCAGCTCGACCGTCCAGAGCACGCGTCCACCCGGCCATGCGGCGCAGAGCACGCGGCAGGAGTGGGAGCCCACGCACACCGCCTGAGGTGGTAGAGAGGGCACATGAGCGGCGCCGTAGCTCTCACGCACTCGTACAAACGCGCACGCTCGTACACACACGTGCACTCGTACACATACAACCGCCATTTGCCACCAAGTGGTAGTGGCATCAGCACAGCACTTGTGCCAGACCATATGCACTCAGAGGCCACACGAAATGTCGAAAGTTTGCTGGCAGGATGTCACAGGGCAGACCCAGGTGCCATGGGTTGCCTGAGATGACTGGCAGACTGCAGCACCTGTGCTACTTACTGTGCCAACTTACTAGATTTTATAAGATTACAACAGGTTTTATCGTATTTGGCGATTATGCTTAGACACATTTTACAATGCGTCCAGTTTGCAAAAGCCACACATACTAGTGGCAAAGTATGCAAACAGGTAGCTTTGATAACCTATGTATTGTCAGCCGTTGCCAAAAGGCAGTCAGCTCAGGACAGTGCGGTATCAATGCTTTATAGCTTAGGTGGAGCTGTAAAGATCTTAACACCTGCGTAATCGCCAGATACGGTAAAACCTGTTGTAATCTTATATATGTATTCTGGCAAAAAAGTACCCATAGCGTTACTATATTTTAGCTGCCTTATGCTCCGCTTGTCGCTCCTCTGCCCTCCGCTGTTAATAGAGGGCGACTGCCTCCCGCTGCACAGCAGCACCCTTCACGAGCTTCCTCCATAGAGGTCAATTCTAACACTACTGCTACCAGTCTTCAGCAAGTCCACTCAGCTCCAGGTCTTCCACACACACACACATACACCCTTGCACACCAAGAGGGACAAACATTCTCCACAGAAAGAAGGATCCCCCATGCAGACTTATTAGACTGTTGAGAAAAGTACTATTAGCGAGCACTTATGACGGCAACCACGGTAAAAAAGGGGTGGGTAGTCAGTATCATGCCCGGACTACCTTTGTTTTCCTAGTGGCGATGCTAACACACCACACAAGGTACTTATTTGAGGCTGACTCGACCTCGGGGAGGTGCAGGATTGCTTTAAAAATGTCCTCACGGATGTTGGCTATGAGCAGAAATCAAACTAGGGTCATCCTTGATTTATTTATAGTATTATTTTACTTTAATTGATCTACTCTGATGTCGTTAACACGCCATTCTCTCCACAGCTCTGTGCAGTGCTTTGTCACTTGGGTGAAAAGCGCTCTAGAAATGCAACTATTATATTTGAAGTAGCATTCACACCCCTCCAGCTGCCCATTCACCACAACAGATAACATTCATCTACATACATCGGTCAATAAGCATGCACCATAGCTGTCCACTCTCTCTTCTGGAAGTGGGATTGTCAAGTTACATGCTCCTGAAATGATATTGTTTCACACTCCCAGGAAATAAAATCCACCAATGCTTGATCTGAGCATGTGGAATGAACCAACTAATATACCCCTATCGTGTATGCTTACCCATCGAGGCCTCGTGGAGTCTTAAGACCCCCGTTGATTGGGGGGAGGTTTTATTTGAGGTAAAACCACATCTACATGCCAGAAGACTATACCCATCTGTTTAAGACAGCACCTGCATGACAGCCTTGCATCATAAGAATTACACAACTACCAAATGTACTCAGTAATTGGTGTTAAATGAACTTTGCGTTAAAACCATAATGACTGCAGTAAATATATAAAATGCTTGTAAACACATCCTCCACAGCTCAGCAGCATACTCACCACCAGGGCAAGCATCTAGTCTAAACGTATAAATAACATGTGATTTGTCTTTGACCTGCAAGGATTTCAGGCAGATAGTACAGATGGGAGAAAGTACATGGCTCAAGTCCCAGTCAGGGAAAAACTCGGCCCATCATCTTTCTAGGATTATTTTTTTTTAATGGGTGGTACCATGTTATGGGAACGCCACAGTGGTCATCCTGTGGCTAAAGCGGTGTCCACCATGATGATGTGGGATATTCAGCAGTGGCTCAGTGCAGTCAGTCAAGACAAGTCACCCCAATGTTGATTTGAGCTTTAAAGCGACTATAGCCGGCGAATTTACCAGCGCCGGACGAGCTCACCGTGCCACACACTCGCAGCATCAACAAAGGCGAGGCATCCACACACTTCCCCGTGTCGCACTTCCAAAGTTCCCTGAGGGCCATGCCGCCCGTCTTCATCCCGGCGACTTCATTGCTTGTGCTCCCACCGCAACGCTGCCACCCCGCGCCCACATTGCACACTCGGCCACCCGCGACGTGCACCACCCTGCTCCCCCTGCTCAGGGTCACCATCCCATCTCCTGTGAGCTCACACGCAGGTCGTTGTCTTTGCTGATGATTCACCGGTCTACCGATACGTCTGTTTATGTTTTCAGACGGCACAACCATGCTTTTGCCCTCAGACGTTTCCTGCTCAGGAATGTCCTCTTCTATCTTCCGCTTTAATATTTTCCGTGGCCTATTGCCACTGTTCTCCGAGTTTATGTTGGTAGAGTGCCCCGTGTTATCAGCAATGCCAGTATCACTGCCACTATTGTTGCATTCCAAAAGGCCCTCGTCTGTGTCACAATCCCACATAGCGGTCCTTCCGTCCCCCAGCAGTAGCCGGCCGAGCCTGCGCAATTCCCTGGCGCAGTAGCACAGCGCCAAGCCAAAGGTGCGATGCAGCAACAGGTCAGGCAGCCCAGGCAGCGTGGCGCCCAGACGCCGCTCCACGTCACCACTCAGCCGAACGACGGCTAGGGAATCGCCCCCCACGCGCAGGAATGCAGCCGCTAGGTCCGTGGGTTCTGCAGAAACTGCTCGACCCAGGGCTTCCTGAGAGAGGACACACGCATGGGAGTCGTGCATTCAACGCACCATCATTTTAGCCACAAATCTCCAAAGTAGTTAAGGCCGCCACAGTGCACTAGAGGGCAGTGCAGTTGACACTAAGCCGAGTCACCTGTTTCTCCGCTGCTAATAGTTATGCCCAGCACTTATTTAATGCTGCATTGACCTGACACCATTGGCACTGATATTCATCCAGGATGGTAACTGAACAAATCACCAGTTTTCCAGAGCACGGCACAAATCACTGAACCGAAGCTTCCCACCACCACTCCTAATACAACTCCCACTCACAGCAGAATGCATATCAAAGTAGGATGTGCCTAAGGATGCATTCTGTCTCCAACGCGTGAAGCGAAACGTCATGACAGGGGAAGAGGAAGCAATCGACGCGGCTCTCCCTAGACAGCAGCTTTTCGAAGCAATCATCGTGCAGCACATTCGTCCAATGATGTGTTTGGCAGATCTCTTAAACTGAGAATCCATTCAGAATGTCTCTGTAATGCCACCCTAAACCACACCACACTACAGGGCCCTAGGCAGTGTGGCTGCAGGGTGGCTTCTGGAGGGCCAGCAGTGCAATACCTGCCAGCAAGCCCAGAGGGTCCGCGTCAGCTGCTCTGGCTCCCATGACTTCCTGCAGCTTGTGATCTGCGCGTTCTCCACTTCATAGAGTGCCAGCAGCTCCGTAGGGGCCACTTTCCCTGCAGTCAGTGCAGGTGTCAGTGCCAATACAACTGGGGCATCCATCAGCATTGTCATGGAACGTCTTAAAGTCTTTTAAAAACGTCAAATTATCTGGCAACATGGAGCACAGTATAACTCAGTCGGGTCATTTCATTATGCGTAGGACCCAGTTCACAAATTATCTTATGTTACTTAGTATAGCACCATGTAAGATAATGAAAACACAGTACAAAAAGAGCAACCGTTAAGCTGCACAATTCAGAAGCATGACAATGCCTTCAACGTGGGAGGCAAAATATCACGAGAGAACATATACACTCGATAGAGCTAACCCGAAAGAATAGCTATGGACAGCAATTCTCCGGAATTATGTGCATTAAACTACAAATAACCAGCCCGCACAGCCAAGTATGGACAAACAACTCGCACGTGACTTGCTGCAGTAACCACTCAGGATGGGAAGATTTTTAACCATGATGACAATAAGACGGCTGCTGCGATAATGGAGCCCTGTCTCGCGGTCTCAACATTCACCGGTTAAAGGTGGATGCGCGATAGTCGATTTGGTGTGACTGAGCTGATATGATTAACTTGCACATGTGGTGAAGAACTACCACTTGCAGAGGAGTATTACCACTAACATGCTAGTTATAACAAGCTGATGGGAGTTTATAGTACAGTAAGAGATTGGACTTTTTCTGCACTGTCCTCTGCTGATCAAACAGCCCATAGCAGCACGTCCCCTTAGCATACAACTAAACACATGCACTACTACACAATGTCCTGGATGGACCAACAACATAATTATTGGTCTCCGGATAGCCATGTCAAGTATTTCTCCTTTCTATCGTGACACGGCTATCCAAAAAGAGCAGCTCTTCAGCAATTCTCATACATGTGTGTAGAGTTTTAATGTTCACCCCGTGACATGTGAGTTATTACAGGGTACTCCGGTTTTCTCCCACAGCCCAAAGACATTGTTGCTTAGGTTAAATATCTTGACTAAATTACCATGACGTTGTAACTTGCTCACCCCCCCCCCTACTGGATAACTGTTAACATGAGCTACACAGCTCAACTGTTCCTTCCAGCTTCAATAAAAACACTACAACAAGCCATGCAAACCTACATCAATACGAGCTACATAATGTGAACTCTGCATACTCGCTCTGAGCATAAGCAAGAAGAGCGGCAGCACACGTGCGCCCCAGACCGTGCGCGGTGAGCGGCAGCGCGGGGATGAGTGTCACGGAGTCGGGCCGTGCGTGGGAGGGCAGCAGCGAGGCGAGCTCCCGCACGATATCCCCTCTCAGCACGTCCAGCTCCCGCTCATCGCGCTCCAGTTCCCCCGGCCGCTCACTCCCACGCTCGCCCATAAACTCATGTGTTGCTGCGTGCGGGAACGTGGGGAGAGGGTGGAAGGGATCTGAACATTGCTACCAAATCAATTCCAGAGTGCATCTGCTATTGGCGCCGTTCTTATAGCTCAGGCTGTGCTACGTTTCACTTTAAAATCAAGCTGTGGTAGACTCACATTATGGTTTGAATTGGCTCTCTGGGTTTACCCATTTAGGGGATTTGTGAGTCATTTTCTAACCTGTCATCACCATCAGTCATTTTCTTTAGACCACCAGGCACATTTTCATCTTGCTTCCATTATTGGCTGTGGCTCTGCTCAGTCCTAATCTAGGTCAGCGTTTTATCAGGACATGATGCTGTCAGTGCCTTCTCGGTTGTAAAGAAATACATATGTGAAGGATGTGTTCTCGATCTTCGAATTAAAGCAGAAAGTTTTGAACATTAGTTTACTATCAAATATCTGATGATGCAAGAAAAATATTGGGTTGATGGAAGACCTTGGTGTCACAAGAAGTGACATCACTGCTGTGGTAACACATTGAAAATGGGATTCTAAAATACATAATTATATTGTATTGAAGCCATGAGATTAAGAGGCATTGATTTGGCCATTAGGAACATATTGGGTACAACAGTTAAACAGATTCACACAATTTTCTATTTCACTGTCTCTTTAACCATCCCTGCTGCAATCATCCATCCAGACTGCTCATTGCAAACTCAGTCCCCAATGATCGGTCTTGAAAAAAAGTTATCATGCTTAATCCATGGCTGAAATTGCCTCGGGTGATTCCATTCAATAAATAAGTTGACCTTTTACAATCTGTTCTGCATCACAAGCACGACATTACGAACACGCGGAGTTCACTGCTATGCGCCTCGGCGGCTCGATTGCTGGACAGTTCCAAATGGTGGCAGTCGTGTGATTACGGATATTCTTCCTCCTGCAATGCACCTGTCTCCTGGGGCAGAGGGGGAAGAATGGCGTGCACTCCAGAGCCATCCTGTTGTGACTTCGATCGGCTGCCAGGGGCTGCGACTGGAACCACGAACAGCAGCAGTGTCTGCCCGGGCGTCAAGACAGCCGCGCATGCTTCCACCGCCGCCAGGCGTTCAGCCGTCTGTGAGCAAACAGCCACACGTGGACACGTATGCAAATGCACAAACCAAAACAAATATATCTGCTACCTAGTTCACAGACAGCTCTAAAAACTTACCAAGGTGGCAAGCATGCAGACAAGCAGGTGGGCAGGTAGGCAGAAGAAGTGGGGTTGGATCCTGAAATTTAAAAGCTTTTGAAATCAGGCTCAAAAGCACCCCAAAAAAATAATGTGTTTTCTCTAGTATTCACAAAAATGTAAAAATTAGTGGTCCCATGGGGTAGAGGACCATTGCCCCCAATACTACGCCTGTCACCACCCCATAATATTAGATATACTCTGCGATTGACATAGTCTCATATGATCTGGGGGTATATGCTGTGAGCATGAAGGGACCTGCACTGTGTCCGGCCACCTTTGTCTCCACAGTGCTGATGTTCACGCGATATGCCATGTACTCGTTTTAAGTCAAATTTAGCTAGTGGAGGTCCAGAACAATATTCAATGCCAGATTTTCATAATAATAATAATTACAATTTCTTGTGCAGCACACACATTGCCATTCGAAGGTATTTATAGAGAGACTCAGAGGCACGAGGAAACCTGCAGAGGGACGGGGAGTCGTGCCATGCAATTAGCCGGTGCAAACCTGTCAGACACTATGTACTAAAGACTACGCTGTTAGAATAATAATACAATTTATAACACGCCACGCAAATTCCATGCCTGGGCATGAACGAGACACAGGTACGGAGACGCGAGAAAGCTACAGAGAAGGGGGAGGTCGTCTAGGCGGTCAGCTGGCACCAACCTGCCATTATGATTTTATCAGCCAATTAAAGAGCGTTTTTTGTTTGTTGTGGGAGGAAACGAGAGAACCTGGAGGAAACCCACGCTGAATAGGGGAGAACACAAAAACACCACACAGAAGAGTGGCCGAGGTGGGGATCAAACAGTCGCAGGGGGTCCGTCACGAGTGCAATGTGCCACCACTGTGCCACCACGCCCCACGTGCTGCATTCACAAAGATATGATAAAGAGTCCAAGGGCAGCATACACAGACCAACATACACAATCGCCCGTACGCACAAAAATAACACGGCTGTAAATAGTAGCATGTACATTCACAGTTACGAGCACATACACGGGCACACGCAATGCAAGTACACACATACACGTCGGTGCATGCCCACCGCACTCCAGCCCTTCCTCACGCATGTCTGTGACCATGGCTACAGGACATTTTTGCCTTGAAGCCCCTAATTATGCATGAACAGTTAGCAAAATCAAGTTTGAACAGCCAAGGTCAGGTTTAATTACAGTTATTATAGCTTCTGCCCAGGAAGTGATATAATATTAATAGCAAAGTTATGGTGACAAATAGGACCAGGGCACAGAGTGCAAGCCAGCTGCAGCCCTTAAATGTAACGTTAATTTAGACAAATTATACAAGTCCACGAAATGCTGTACGCCCTATACATTTTAATTTGCAGGTATTTTACATGGCTAACGGCACATTTCATAGGCATGCTTCAAGTGTTATACAGGCTCACTAAATATGAAATGCGTATCTGTGTATATATATAATTCTATATTGTATAATTTCATAATCAACATATATAATTCAATACGATCGGGATGTAGTAAATGCCATTGGACCTGTCATCTACCATGCTATTGTTGATGTCTACGTTATTTCTATGTGAAGTCTAAACTATCAAAGTAGAAAATTCTCCTTGGCATGTTTTATATATCAAAATGATATTGAGCAGTGTATTATAAAATCGTTGATATTTTTTGATAGTACTCGGAGCGCAGTCTCAACACATGGACCAGCGTGAGTTATCTTTGGGTATCTATTTCATGATTTATCCCGACCTCCTCCACAGTCTTTCAGTCACGATTCAAAGATGATTTTAGTGCATGGCATCTTGGTATACTGTGATGAATTTAACTTCTCGTGACTGCAGAGTTGACATAGGAACCCAAACGCATCAAATAAAAAACGCGCGAACCGATGTATTACGAGGTGACGTAAATCAGTGAATCATACGATGCATTCCTTACACCCATACTGGGCGGAGATAGCCAGATTAACATAGCTACCGGCTGTCGCATCAGAGGGAAGGGCGCTGTCGGCCGCCACCGTCGAACGGGGCCTACCTCTTGCAGAAGCATCGGGTCGAGTTGCTGCCCGTGCCTCTTGACGCGTCCATCGGAGCGCCCTGCATAATAAATGCGCCCGCCAGCCACCCTGCCCACGTCTCCGGTGGGGCGCATGGTGTCGGGCACCAGCTTCACCTCCGCGTTCAGTAAGCAGGTCCGGGACTCACCGCCTGGGCCACGTCATTCACTTAGTAGGCATTTGTGGAGGGTTTTTTGATTAGTCGCGGGGAAGAAGAAGTCAGCCATCTTGCGGTCTTCCCATGTAGGAGTGAGAATGTAGCAAATACCTTAAATGTGACTGAGAAACGGTGACCGGTCAGAAAAAAAAAACAACCGTCCTCATGAGGGCCAATGTAACCTACAGATCAGACCATCACTGTGCACCGCCCAGCCCAACGTGGAAGGGATATCCCATGCACAACACGACGACCTCGCCAACATGCCAAACAACAAAATACGGACGTGAGTTGTAGGTGTAGTCTAGTTTTGGACAATCTGTGGAAAGTTTTTGGTTGAAGATTTCATGTAGTCATTCTCGTAAACTAATGTTCACAAAAAAAATTGCTAATTATATGTTGATGTAAGGGGTATACAATTTCCCCCAGTTTTATCAGGTCAGTGAATCGGTGAACTTGGTAACCTTTATATACTCACCATAAAATTCCCATACTTGGTCTAGCTCATTGCACTGCTATTTGTAGTAACGTTATTTTATTAACTTAACTCGCAGCTTCCTTCAGACTCGTTCATTTCATCTTGTCACAGTTGGTCACTTTGGTCTTTCTTGAGCAGTTGAAAAAAACGCTTTGGTAACAAACATCTTCATCATTAATTTTGCTAATACAATTGACACATATCATCAACAACACACAAAGTTGTACAGTGCATGTACACATTTTCTCAGCCTCATCCAGATCATCATGCAATGCACATCTTCTTATGTTATGAAATGTTTTTCTTTCCAATCTGCAGTATTTTTTCTGTCTTCATGAACTTTTGCATCCTGGAATTTTTTTAAAAGTTAACACCACAGACCCCACAGCCAAACCGCACCACATCTGCAGTACCAATGAACATGATAATTTGACAGGGCTCACCAAAACTAAATGCAGGGCATGAGATCACGTCGCAAAAAAAAAGTTGTAAGGGCTGTGTGCAGTTTTTAAAATAGTTTTTCAGGCACTTGAATTGCAGTGGCTTTTAAGTGGCAGAACAGCTCAGGGCACAAACACATATACATACAAAGCCGTGATCCCATGCAACAAAGACCCTGGGTTATGAATTGTTGTCAATCACCCAACATAAACCACGCTGTCAACTACAGTCACGTATTGGTATGAGCTTGCAAATCAATTAAAACATGTTTTAAAAATCATGAAATAACTTTGCATTTTCACTAAATTGATTTTATCCTGAGTCTATGCACTTCAATTAAATTATAATCACCTTGCAGTATCCTGTGAAATGGAATGTCATCCAGCTCAAGGTGAAGAAAAGCCGTTATGGATATGATCAAAGAGAGAAGCTCACATGCATGCATGCATATATATACTTTACAAGTGTGCATAATTAGGTGAGAGAACAGAATATTGACTGCAAAAAAGGGCTTGGGTGTTAACTAAGAAAAGTATGGCGCAAATTATCAATGGCAAGAAAAACTATTTAAAATAAAAAAAACATATGAAACAAATAACGAAAACAGCATGAGAAAAACGTACCTGAATGTTAGATATGCTACAATCTCCACTATCAAACTGCAATGTTCTATAAACATTTTAATGAATCAACTAAATAGGGAACTTTTTTTAAAGCTTTAATACATTACTTATCAAATTAACCCTGCTGCAGCATTCCCTTATTCATTTTATCATCTATAATAATGTACCTGTCAGCGGATAACCACCAATTCAATGCCAGTCGATATAAAAATGAAATGTTTTCTGCATAACCACAATGAATGAGGCAACAACAGTAAAAGTTATAGACGGAAGTTCCAAAGGCCATGGCATAATCAATATATTTTAAGGGTCATTTTCAGCATTAATCAAAGACAAGAATAGTTGATAATGTACTACAGTTGTATTTGCATCATTGATATGAGGCCAGATAACTATGAAGACGCTGTGTTTCACAATCTGCAGCAATTTCACACCAAGTGTCAATGACACTGCGTGTAATTCATTTATAGTAACTGGCAATAAATCATATTTGGCAAATAAATCCTGTACAAATCAATTGGGATTACACACTGCAGTAATAATCGAATATCGTGACGCCTGCTCGCAGGCCAGGTGCCACATTACATTGGGCCTCAGAGACTCAATTGGCATTACACACCATAGTAAGAATCGACTCTAGTAATGCCTACTCTATATGTAATGTGTTTAACATATAATTGTGCTCAGCTAAGGACGTTTATGAGTGTAGCGTCCATGATGTTGTTGTTGACATGCCGTTACCTCCATAGCTCTGTGCAGCGCTTTGTGACCTATGGGTGAAAGGCACTCTAGAAATGCAACCATTAATATTATTATTATATTATTACTCTCAGGCCAGGTGCGGCTTTACCTTGGGCCTCGGCTACCACTGGGAGTGTCCTTCCAATTGTTTGAGTGAGATGTAAAGCACTTTTGAGTTGCAGAGACAATCGAACAACACTCTAAATACAATGCGTATTATTATTATTATTAATGAATTTATGACCGTACACATTCCAGAGGAGTCTGAGAACATGGAATCCGAATGGACTCTGTTTAAAGCCTCCATTATGGAAGCGGCTGCTAGGAGTTGTGGCCAGAAGGTGGTCGGTGCCTGTTGCAGTGGCAACCTAAGGACTCGCTGGTGAACACCAGTGGTGAGGACGCTGTCAAGCTGAAAAGGAGTCCTTCCGGGATTGGTTGGCATGGGGAGGGGGGGGGATGCCTCTTGGGCGCCTCCCTCTGGAGGTATTCTGGCCACAGTCAAATGGTAGGAGACACTCAGGCAAATCTACGGTTTATTGGAGGGAGGGATTATATCGCTCAGCTGGCCTGGGAATGCCTTGGAATCCTCCAGAAAGGGCTGGAGAAAGTTGCTCGGGAAAAGGACATCCGAACTGCTCTGCTGTCTGTTGCCTCCATGACTCAGACTCGGATGAGCGTTATGACAATGGATGAATGAATCTCTCGTCACAGAATATAGCACATCCCTCAGCGGTGTGATGTTCACTACAGAGCTGTAAGAATACTCACCAATATATATCTGCCCTTCCCCATCGAGCAGGACCTGCCCCGCACCATCCCTCACCTCGACACGCGTGCCCAGCAGGGGCTCACCAACCGGGACTGGGTTCTGCTCGCACCTACGAAAGGAGACATTGAGATCGCCTTGTCTGCCTCGCTGTTTGAACAAGCGCTAACATAGCAAGCGCTGCTCTCGGTATGGCCATTATCGCACACGGATGGGCAGGCAGCCAGCACCAATGCCTGCCACCCACGGTTTTACACAAATCATGAAATCCGCCTTTAAGTTTCAAGCATTAATAATCCTCAGGCAATGTGTCATTATCACTACCCTTGAAAGCAGGGGGCACCTTATATCAAAAGGAAAAGATTGCCATTTCTTATATTGCAGACTCCAGGGAAAATACAGCTCATGCGCACATGCTAAGAAAAGGCACATGAGGGTGGGGTGCTGTGCCGCTGACCACTTAAGCCACCTATCTCTCCCCTGCGCTGTTGCTAACATACTACACCAGATACCCACGTAAGGTTGATAAGTTAGATTGTCATGACAGGGTCAGAGCAAGAGCACAATGAAGTAATTTTCACTGTTCTGCCACGTCTTAAATTCCCAATGTAGTCACCTGCTCTATCTGCACTTTAAGCTAAACAATAGCTTAGTGATGCAGTATAATAAACAAACAAGGATTAGTGAGATATGGTTTTGTTGGAAATATGCATTGAGACACTGGAATATATAATATCTAAATGCATTAACAAGAGAAATGCAAAGGACAGTGTGTGCATGAGATATGGTAGAAAGATATTTTCAAGAAACAAAGAGACATACAGATATATCCGTAATACTGTACATAGTACAATGTGTGTAGATGTCTCAAGAAACAGAAGAGATGTGCGACATTTGGATTCAGATACAAGAAGTTATCCAGGCAGACAGCACAGTGGCACCCTGATAAAAAAAATAAAGTTTTAACCGTTCTGACAGCTATAGTCAAAGTGCAGCTTGGAAACGCATTATTAAGCAATATCCTTAATAGTTAATGTAAGAGAGTCTAAATCCTATCATACTGTAGTTTAATAACACTTACTGATTAAAGTAATTGAAAATCTTGGCCTTTCGTCAAAATCTGACTTACGTAACTCATAACACTTGCACAAATCTGATTTTCCCAAATTGTAACACCTGCATAATGAACATTAACATTACATGTATAATACTAATATATTGCCCGCTCCCCCCCCTCCCGCCCCCCACCTTGGGTCCTTGCACGGGAGGGCAAGCAATCAATGACATAACATCCCTCAATAAAAAGACCAAAAAAACGAGCAGGCACTTCCTGAGCCGCTCTTCCAATATTGGTGCGAGTACCTGATGACGCAAATCAGAGTTAGCAGCGAAACGTCGAATTTCATGTAAATGTTGTTGGTTTGCTCTCCAACTCTGCTACAGCAAAGAACTGGCACGTTCTGTTCACGTGATTAAATTTTACTGATTGGCTGTCCGGTAAAGGCAGGTTAACGATACGTATTTTTTTACGTGACCTAATCCAAAAAACGGATTTTATACACATCCCTATACTTTTCTTACCTTCTAGTATAGGTATATGCAGCCGCTATTAGTCCCATCAACATTTGGCTCCCAACACCCCAAATTTCTGGAATAATCCTATATACGAATTGGCACTTACCCCGGCAGTAGGTGCTGTGTCACAACCTCATGGCATGTGGCCCAGCACGACACCTCGGTGATGCCATACAGGTTGAAGAGCCGCGTGCGGTTGCCGACCGACTTCCAGGAAAGCAGCGTACACAGCGGCGGAAACGGCTCCCCACCCAGCGCCAGTATCCGCAGCGGTGATTCACCTGCCAGCACCACGTCCCTCAGCGCCGCTGTCCCAAATCGCCGCAGCAGGGTCGGCGTAGCCTGACGACACGGGACACTGTTATAATATGCCCACACATTGGTGGTCGGACCAAAGGTGAAAATAAGCCGGTCCGGTGTGGCGTACCGATAAGAAAAGGCCGACAGATTCGGTAGACAATAAATTTAAATTACTTTTACCCCTGGGTAGGACACACGGACAGCTAGAGTAAGGGTTGGCATGACCTGAATATACTGGCAGACAGACCACTGATGGGAGACACAAGCAACTGCACCAGGGTTGACGGTCGGCGTTGTCTGAGCACACAGGGCACCGCTGTCACACGCATGTACACGTCAGGGTACCACGTGTGTCTCACAGCAGGGAAGCACACGGACCACTGCAGCAGGGTCACTGTGACTGCAGTACGGGTAATCGTGGCATTACAACTGAGCAATCTGCTTTTACTCATGCTCTAGTTAATCACTGGTCCCAGTGCACTACTGTGGGAGCAATGAGCATTACAGTGGGCAGGTGTAACCAGCAGTCGATGGGCCAGTGGAAAGACATCAGACCACATGATGTGATAATCCAAATTCAGACTTTGGAGATCATGTCAATAACACAACTATCATATCATTTAAACAGGACTTCTTGAACATATAAATGTATAACAATAGAAATGTGTTAATGCGAGCAAGCACTTATTGGCTGATGCCACACACTGTACTTTCATAGCACACACAGCATGACCGACAGCTTTTTGTATCCAATTCCACTGCATATCACAAAACACCAGGGACTCATTTTAGGCTGGGTTAATATAGTAAAGGCTCACACCAGATTTACATAATAATTTCAACTGGTGCTATGCAGGGCCAGGTATTAAACGTGGCTCGCTGGGATCATAAAAAAAGTGTACAAATCCATACACCAACAGTCCATGCAAGTAAACAAGTACGCGTACATGGACAGATGGGCATATGGGCGCTGCAATATTCGACCTACCGATGCATCATGCCTGAGCGGGTGTAAATATACCGTATATATGCATTTTGCACCCATAAATTCAACTTTTCGATTAACATCTCTTTCTCCACC
The DNA here is from genome assembly GCA_036362905.1 of Mordacia mordax. Lineage (NCBI taxonomy): Eukaryota > Metazoa > Chordata > Hyperoartia > Petromyzontiformes > Petromyzontidae > Mordacia > Mordacia mordax. The sequence continues at coordinate 13,739,741 of JAZEWT010000011.1, forward strand.
TTGCCTCCATCCCTGCACAAGTGCTGGCATTGGCACTTAACCAGGCGTATTATTCATTTGCTGGACCACAGCGCACTGATGCCTGACGGGCAGCTCGGTTTGAATGTGAATTCAAAACAAATGCCATGTCACTTAATCTTCATTTGCTGCTAGGCCAAAGAGAAAATTGAAATTAAAGCCATTGTGTCCCGAGGAGTTGAAATTCAAGACGCAGAAGCTGCTGTACTGCGGAGAAACCCAACCCCATCAGCAGCAGTGGTATTTACAGAGGGGTAATGATGCATCGACAAAATGAATAGAACATTACAAAAAATAATATATACAAGGCACGTCACTTGTTTATGACCTGAAATGGTAACGTCTTAATATTTGATGACAAATTAACTGGGTGGCATGGTGGCCCAGTGGGTAGTGCTGTCGCCGCACAGCAAGAAGGTCCCGGGTTCCATTCTCGGTTCGCGTGCCTTTCTGTGTGGAGTTTGCATGTTCTCCCCGTGTCTACGTGGGTTTTCACCGGGCACTCCGATTTCCTCCCACAGTCCAAAAAACATGCTGCTGCATAGGTTAATTGGCTTGCAGACTAAATTGCTTGCAGTGACGTCCCATCGCGGGTATATCCCTGCCTTGCGCCCTGTGTCTGCCGGGATAGGCTCCAGCTTACCACGGCCCTGTACAGGACTAAGCGGTTTCGGACAATGAGATGAGACAAATTAACTTTCATTTTCTTGACATATCGCAACTAAAGTGGCTGCTGTGCTGTTCAACATGTTGGCTATATGGTAATGTTTTTTTGAATGATTATGCAGGTAAATTACTTCTTGCTTCATATGCTCATTCGTTAATGGGTCTTAAAAAAACAGTAGTTCCTTTAGCTGCTATGCATTTCGGATTGTGTACATTGTATATGGTTTCAAATAACATTTTTTATGTTATGATAAGCATGAACGTCATTTATTTTCTATCCCACCATCATAACATTTTTTGCTTTTGTGTTTTACACAAGCGACTGGCAAACCAGTATTAATTACAAGTTATCTTTATACTCCATCCACCTTCACCGCATTGTAAATGAGTTATTACTTACAGCATATTGTTTAGTTCCGTAGCAGTACCCACTTAAATCCTGTACAGGGTCGTGGGGGGCCGGAGTCTATCACGGCAGTATAGGGCACAAGGCAGGGCTATACACAGGATGTGTCGCCAATACATCACAGGGCACTTTTTTGGGGCAATTTACTTTAACAGGCCAATTAACCCAGCAGCAGCGTGTCTAGGCGGTGTGGAGAAATCAAGGTACTGGCAAAAATCCACGTGGCCACGGACAACACGCAAACTCCACACACAAGGCACCTGAGCCCGGAACCGAACCCGAAACCTTCTAATCATGAGGCAGCAGCGCTACTCACTGCACCACCGTGCCACCCACAACATAACTATATTTGAGGAAATTAATCACGGACGTTTTTAATAATGCCCCTTTGTTTCTTCTCTTGCTTCAAAGCAATGCAACTAAAGTGCAAACAGAAGCTGTGCCTTTCCAGCAGAGCAATGTCATGCATTCACCATCATCGTGCATCTGTTGTGCCATGGGCAGCCAATGTTGGTGCAAGGGCAGTCGACGCCAGTGCACAACCCTGCGCCCAGCACACGCACCCATGCTAACACCCTGCAAGACACACACCCACTGTACCATGCTCAATCCGCTGCTTGTCGTGTGAGCATGCTCCAGTTAACCCCTTCACCTGGGCCTCAACCGTGAGGCATTTTTTGTATCCAAGAAGAGCTCCTCTGGTAGCCGAGTGCATCTTTCTTCAAGATTTTCCACTGAAATCGGGGTAATTGGAAAGAGGCTAAAGCCTTATGATTAGGGGGGCCATGCCATTGCCACCAAGCGGTGACAGGAGTCCCACCACAAAGGGAGATTGGGAATGTGAATGAGGCGAGAGACAATGGAATGGAAGAGATTAGCTGGACAGCGATTAAGGGAGCGAGAGGTAGACACGGTCGATCAGGTCCAAGAGGCGGGGCAGACAAGGATGTGATTTGTCAAAGTTGGAACGAGGCAGTTTAAGCTTGCAGAGTGAGAGGGGAGTTCAGTTGTGCCCACACCTGTGGTGGGAGAGGGAGCTATTGGACCGAGTCAAGCATGGAGATCGCATAGCAGTGGCGAGAGAAAGTCGAGCTGGGGGACAACCTAGTAGCTTTTAGCGTAAGCTTGGTCGTAGTGAGGCAATGACACTGGTGGATGAAAAACATAGCGTGGGGCAGTAAGTAAAACCATGTCCCGTCCCAGGTAAACCACGTGGTGTCCCTTCTCGTGTGCATGTGTGCATCCCAAGAGTGCAACGGCCAGCGTTTGCGCAGTATCTGGGATTGTGCAGGTAGGGAGGGCTGTGATGTGTGCTCCCGAGTGAGTGAACACGTTGGCAAATCGTTGACGCTGCGATTTACGCTGCGCATGGGCAAGTGAGTGGTACCGGTGTTTAACACGGCACTGTGTGGGTGTGCGTGAGGAACAGCTGGGTGGTGGAATTGCACTCGGGAGGAAGTGCTGAAAGTGCAGGCGGAAAGGGGAATGCTCCCTTCATACTAATAATTTTACATTTATAACACGCGCATATTGGTTCACTGTCCAAGGTACTTATTCGACAAGAGAACGACTCAGAGGCGCGTGGAAAGCACAGCGAGGCGGAGGAGGCAGCCACGCAGTTTGCCAGCGCAATATTGCCACACACTGCTGCCTATATATATATATATTAGGATGTTATCGGTCAATCAACGTTTATTTAAGTTGTGAGAGAAAACCGGAAAGCCCGGAGGAAGCCCACGCAGAACTGGAGGAGAACACACAAACTCCACACAGAAAGGCGAGGATCGAACCATTCTTTCGGCGAGGCGCAGATGTTACCACTGCGCCACCCTGCTGTACGTCCGCGTGGGGAGTGGGCGAGTACTGAAATTGCACTTGTGGGTAAATTGCTCACGAGAGGAATGTCGGCCATCTTGATGCGGTCGACGCGCCTTGCAAGGAGAGAGGCGGTCGGTTTCACAGAGCCTGGGGTGCAACTGGACGCGGAGGCATCACTCACTGTGCCATTATTCGCTGGGGAAGCTACGAAACCTAATATCGAAACCCATCCAGAATGTGCTTATGTTGAACAAATGCTGCAGACATGATGCATTCCCAGAAAGTCATTTGGCTGATGGGATATGAAAACATCTTTACACGTTATGTGCAAGGATGGATATGTTAGGAAGCGTGTTGTCTGTTTATTTTGTTATAGCTTCCACAAGGTAAATATCAACCAAAAGAGAAAATAGACAGAGGGCTGTAACATTATTGAGGAAAACAAGAAATCGGAGAACACAACATAAAAAATGATTGAACACATCATAACTAATAGGGGGAGCAAAACATCAAAATAAAGAAGTGTTATGATTGTTACATCATGACTGGGAGGCTTAAGGATACATATTAAACTATATCACGTATCAGAATTGTATAATTAGTGGAGGACATACATATAGACAATTTATAATGCTCACATTGATTCACTTTTGAAGGTGTTCATTCTAAAAAGATAGATATAGATAGAAATGTTTATTACACCATAAAGTAACAAGTTAGCGTCAAGCTCTAAATGTGGGATTCCTGCGACAGAACAAACGTCTGGATGTAAACATTTACAAAACCAAAGAGCAAATAAAGGTACTCACAGCAATAATCTATACAATGAAACCACAACCATAATTATGAAGTAAACAGTAACATTCAAAACTGCACAGCACAATAAATTAATACCAGAGAAGGACAACAGTGCCACAGTGGCATGGGAAAAATGTAAGTTTTGTAGCACAACAAAAGGGCGGAGCATTTACAAACTTACAAAAAGAACACCGAATGAGGAAATCGCGAGTGGGGGGGGTGACAATCCATATCCTACAAATCAAACATTTGTCTGAATGGTGATGATCGTTGAAGCACCAGATGAGACGCCGAGTATCAGACCTCGAAAGAGTTAGTTCTGAATGGTTTAGTCGGGATGTGAAGGGCTGTGGAGTGGACGTAGAGATGATGTCCCAGGACAGGAATGAGTGGAGAAAGTGAAGCAGGAAAGCATGGGACACCACACTATGTGGGGACATTTCTTGGAAGGCAATACTGATGGCTAACTTGGGCCGTGTTTTTTTTGTGTTGTGCCTGCCACCACTGCCAAACTTATTTGTACAGTAAATCAACAACGATTTCAGAACAAAGTGTTAAACTAATGAAGTAATGAGGCTTCATTTGTTGTTAGAGCATATGAAGTAAATTTAAAAAGACAGCATTCATGTGCATTATCATCGTCATGTTCATATTGATTTCGTAAGCAAAAAAGTTCATCTATGTTGGTTACCCTATGCCAAGTTAAAATTGCAAATGCCCACAAGAGACCACTCAATAGGATGCCTACTGTGACTTTCTAATTTGTTAGACCTCCGCAGCAAAGATTGGCCGAGCCAAATGCAGAATATTAGAACTCACAGGCTTCCACTTGCACGCAAGCGTACACATTTTAGTAAAAGTGGTCGTGAATTTGTTGAAGGCAAAGTTACGTCAGTCGATGGACCCATAAAACAGTTTTCGCAATTCACATTGCATTCCCATATAGCATGTCGCTTGTGCAGAACCATTAACCAATTCATACGTAATAAGAAAAACCTGTTGGCAAGTGGAGCTCGATAGCAGAATGCAACAGCATTAAGCAATTAAATGGGGAAGTGTGGCTGGCCTCATTACGGTATTAACCTTCGTGTGGCCGCACGTGTGTCTGTGTCACGGGCGGCATGGGGCACCTGCAAGACGGTGGCCCTGCTGCGCTCAAACAGCACGCGCTGCAACTCTCGGGGGCTTCTGCGCACATGCGGTGGCACCATCAGCAGCGTTGCTCCGCTTGCCAGCGCCACAAACAGCTCCACAACGGAGGGGTCGAATGTCAGCGCCGACACCAGCACCACTTGATCCTCCGGTGACATTGCAAACAGAGACCTTGAAGTGGACACGCAGATAATTGTCGTGAAATTGCTCAATGCTCCTCAATTGTTACTTATTATCCAATTTAGTATCTCCCCCCCCTCCCCCCCTTGGCACCGACTCATAGGTCTGGCTTCAGCGGGACAAGCCAAGTTGCTGTAGATGATCGTCTGATACCCATGTCAAAAATACTATGCCACTCATTACTGATATAAAAGGTCGTGCAAATATACAAGTGTGCCACTCAAAAATACATACCATTACATAGCACCTCTGTCACCTGCACATATCAAAACCAGCTGGTAATTGAAGAAAAATTCTATTTAAAATTACTCAAACACTCCTGATTTTACTATGACCAACTGTTATATTTGTAAAAGATTTATTCCAGCACATGTGTGCCAATTAGATGCTTAAGGGCATTGTAGTCTTGCCTCGTAGACAAACTGGCCCCACTCGAGGCACGTGGAATTTCCATAACAGTGATGACGACTGATGGCGGCGTGTTTGAGCATGCAGCTGCTTTGACCTTGAATAACATTTTAATTTTTAAAGCAGAATGTGGTGCACTGTGAATGTTTCATTTTAATGAGACCTCCAAGAACATCGAATGTACTTTTTTTCCTTTTCGTAACATTCACCACCCCGAGTATGTAGCACACAACTTGCGCTTAAAAAAAAAAACAACCCACAACAGGTGATAACAGAGAGCTCCTTGTGTGATATCTTCAAGTGACTTATCTTGTGCTGAACTTTACAGAATGCCTACTAAAGATCACCGAATCATTATTTATCACTGGCCTTTATAGCCACCTAAAGGAGGTTGGCTTAAAGAAGGGCATCATCCAGCTGTTCCATTATGCTCCAATACCCCCCACCATTGGGGTGGCGAGGGGCAATCCGGCCAAGCGGGGTCAACCTGGATGCTGACCATTTAAAACGCCAACAACTTCCTATTGCCAACGGGTGCCGTAGTTGTAAATGCACGCATCTTGCAAGGCTGCATTGCAGTTGCGGGAACTTACCGTAGGTGCGTGATGTTGGGTACAATGCAAGCATGGGGCACATGCACGATCTTCGGTGAGCCCGTTGTGCCAGACGTGTGGAGCACATAGGCGATGGCATCTGACCCAATAACTTCCACATCCTTCCCATAGTCAGGTCTCCAGCTGGCCTCCTTTCCATCCTCATCAGGTCCTTCCATGACCACACTTGGCTGTTCCAAACCAAGAATGGAACCGTCCTGTTCAAGGCACACTTTACCCGACTCAGCAGAGTCCTGGTCAGAGCAATCTGTACCAAGTTGCCTCCCCGAGTTTTCATGGCAAAGGGTTCGCTTACCCTTTTGTGATCGACCTTCACTATGGTCGTAATGCTGCATTGTGTCTCCTAGCTTAATGTCTTTTACGTGTGTTGTTGGAAGGTTTTCTTTCCACTGAATTCTGACCAACCGAAGACTGAGCCCCAAGCTTTCCGAGTCATCTTCTGTACACTTCTCACCATCAATGCAGAAGACATCCAACCATTCCTGGAACTGAATGCGAAATGCCTAAACACATACAATAACAGGCATGGAAAATGACACGCTTGCGTTAACTCAGCGAGCTACGTGTTTGTTAAGACTGCAATGCCTCCCCGTGTGAAAGACAAATTTTGTTTTCATGTTTTTTGCATTTCCCCTTTTCAGTGCCGCATCCATTATTGTGCTGATTATTGTTGTATATAAACCGGTTACATCCTTTTCATCATTTTCCTATTCTAGGCATTAAAATCTGTTGCTTAGTCAGTCAGTCTGCCACGTCCTGAACAACATTACATCATGTTAACTAGCTTTTATCTTCCCTATAATTAGCTTTGCCTTCTCTTTTTGGTCACAATGAAGCATGATTTGCAACACATCAGCCTACGGTTGCATGTGTAGGGAACAGAAATCTGACAATCCGTGGTTTGCTCTGATCAATTGTACTAGCCTAATGGAATACATATTCTCAAGCATATAACCATTTGCAGTAAGAGTAACTATTCACTTTCATCCATTATTATCTTGCATCAAAAGTGTTTCTTAAGCAGTTATAAATAATTTTACTGAAGTGCGTTTTTAAATAATAAATTGTAAAAATGCATTTTTCTTCATCTTATAAGCTGTTGTTGAGAGTTTGCATCACCAGCATTTTAGCAGCCCACAACACTGCACAGCCATGCAAATGGACGGATGATTACATTTGGAAGAGTACCATGGTTACGTTAAACATATACAGTAATATGCAGTGCAATTTTTTACCAGAATATATCCTAATCGATTTCCCACGCGTAACTGGGCACCACATCAGTTATAATGGCAATTTGCAACCAGTGCAAGAACTCCACGATACAATTTGCTTTAAAAAACACATTAATTGTTAAATTTTTAATTCCAAACTGCACCTTGCACTTTTACACAATCAACAATTGGTGCTATTCCAACCCTCTCTGTATGTGCCACATCGATGGAAAGATCTATAACAGAGTCTACAAAGGAAGTGTGTGCATTTAAAATCCCCATGCTACCATAGCCTAAATATTGAATGGATGCATATATATTTGTTGATTTTATTACATCTCAGCGGGTCCCCCCACTTGGTTCAAAGCAATACGCAATTTACAGCATTGTATTGCGTATTCTAAGCCTGGTTAGAAGTAATCATTTATATATAAATCACATGGAATAATAATTTACGATTGTTGCTGAAAACTCATTAGTAAACGTGGCACACAAACAATATAAAGAATCCATAATTTAAAAACCAACAGAGTTACCACAATCACTGACATGTCTGCCTGATTATTTTCATTTTTCCCCATATTAGCCTACATTAGGACTACGTATGGAATTTCAAATGATCCAAATAAAAATAATTTCTGATCCAAAAAACATGATGTCACAGGAGGTGACATTATGTCCAAGCTTTCCTATTAAATATGGTGTCACGTGGCCATGAAGTAAGGGTAGACATTCCACTTTAATTCGAAGGCTTTTGTGACCAATGTTATCGATGGATTCTATTTTTTGGGTTAGGTCACGTAAAAAATGTTTGTCGTTTACTTTGGACGTTTGTGTTACAGGAATTCCACATGTAGAGTTTGCAAGCTCACTGGGTACCCTCTGCTCTAATAATACATATCTATCTATATCAACATAATAAACACCTATTAAAATAAGGACAAAGGTTACACAATTGAATCTCCGAGCAACAGTTTTTTTGTAGCAGGAAAATACTAATCTGTAATGCGAATGTCATGATACAGGCAGAGTTTTAACATCTTTGACATGTACAGACGACTGTACACCGTTGTGGTCTCAAAAGCCAACTTGGATGCAGCTAGCGTTAGCAGTAATATGAGACTGTCTCATTACAACTTTCAAACGTAAATACACAGCAAACAATTTACAATGCCATTGTGTTGCTGATCCCGATGTGCCATTGTTGCCTTAAAGTACAGCACACCAGATGTCTGCATAGTCAGGTTGAAATGGACAGCTGTAATAGATTTTCAATCCAACGTTTGATTGGAATATAAACAGATGATGTATGTTAATTACCTTTTTTGAATGCAAATATCACAAATAATTTTGACAACTGTGATTGCAGTAAGTTTGGGGCTTCATTACCACACAATGGAACTAATATAAAATGAAAATACAGCTGAATAGTCGCATGATTTTTTAAAATGTTTATTTTATTGTTATGAACAAATCAAAACTAACCTTCAGTTGGCCTTTGTACAGAAGTCAGTGTTTACCCATGAGGTCACAATAAGGACTAAAATGTATCCGTGCCAGGTCAGACAAAAGACGATAAGGCTCACCTGTATGAGAGTAACCTGTATGTAGGCAAGTTGCATAATTGTCATCCGCATCACGTGGACCGCCAGAAGA
>JAZEWT010000011.1:13749017-13802281 GCA_036362905.1 Mordacia mordax
ACTCTTTCCTGCCCTGAAAACAAACGAAAAATTTGGTTTGAGGCATGCAACTGACATGCCGATTGCAGGATTAAACACTGATATGCCCTTAATTTAGCCAAAGTTCATACAGAAGTCACATTTCTGTGGGCGTTAGCATCCTGAGACATTCTCTAAGGCACAAAGGTGCAATATGCAAGCTACGAGTGTCAAGTCTTTCAACTTGTGACATGACATTAATGGCGCAATGGTAATGTGATTTGTAAAATCATCAAAGAAATGAAGAAAACACGATTAAAAATTGTACTTTTATAAATCGTTATTTTAACTTCAATGACCTTTTAAGGCAGCGGTTCTCAACCTTTTTCACCTCAAGGCCCACTTGGACCATTTGGGTCTGGTCTACATGGACCATTAGGTGGCGCTCACAGCCCACTGATTGGTCACGGCCCACTGGTTAATAATGTCGGGTTTATAACTCACATTAGAATCATTTATAGTGTAAAATAAATACATCCTTCGTGTTGCCACATGATTTAACGTGATACGTTCACTGTGTCCATCATATTAACTTATATATGTCAAAGAAAAGTCATCGTATGAGCGTCATGTGCTTTTCCAAGCGAGCTTCTCAAATGCACTAACTGCTGACCGAGTACATTTTTAGTTAGAAATGCAACTTCCACAATGTTTAGTGTTTTTAAACCACGACACAATCAAGTTGAGTTTTGTTTTTCAGCAACGGTAAGTACAACACAGTACTGATAAAGTAAAGTAAACACAGCACAGAATAGTTTGTCTATACTCCGCTTCAGCAACTCTGCACAAGACTGCATCAATTATGCATGAGAATTCCCAAGCCACAGTGTTATTCAGTAAAACTTTGTCAAAGGCGCCAGTTTTGGTTGCACAATAGCTCACAAACACAGACATGTTGAATGTCATGTTTGGAACACAATGAGTACAAACTAGACTCGGTGACAGTGTCTATCTTCATTCATCCCACAAGCACAATACAGCGCCATAATAAATGGAAGCCCAATTGCATGCGAGGATGATGATGCATCCTACGTGACGAGCACACCTGTGAGCATACGGGAGCATATCACAGGCCCGTTGAGAACTCAGTGTTCAAGCGAGGCGTAGTACAAATCCCACTGCTACTGAAAATTATACCTGCAGCCGATTTACGATAATTGTGAAAATGAGTTAATTGTTCGCGATTAGGTGCACCATGCAGCAAAACAACTCTATTTCAGTTACCTGCGTGATATTTAATCAATCTTGTCCTCCTGGACCTGTGCGCAGCCTTTAATACCGTTGACCACCCTACCTGACTGAAGCAATTGGAGGGCATTGCAGTCTCTTGTCTAGGCCCTGCATTGGGTGAGCTCCTACCTCTCTGACCGGAAGCAGTTCATCAGCCTTCGAGGATGTAACTCAGAGATCCATCCTGTTTTATCTGGAAATTCTCAGGGTTCGGTCCTCCACCCATTCCTCTTCAGCGTTTACATAAAACCACTTGGCCATATCTTGCTCAGCTTCAATCTATGCTACCAAATCTATATATAAGGAAAGCCATTCATCAATGTGTCTGGTCTTTGCATGTCATCCTCACTGTCAACTGTGAAGGACTGGCCCAATTTAAATTTTCTAAAACTAAATGGGAACAAAACATAAGTTTTCCTTGTCATAAGCCCTCACCAAATGTCCGAGGCTGAACCCATCCATTTGATGTTTGACGACAAGACCATCGAAGTTGCTAAGGCAGTCCTGAGTCTTGGAGTGACTCTTGATTCCTCACTCACCTTCGAGACACACATCAACAAGGTGATGAAGGTAGCCTATTTCAATCTCAGAAACATAGCCACACTGCATAACATTCTCTTACCCTCTGTTTCTGAGAAGCTAATACACATCTTCATCTCTTCACAAATTGATAATTGCAATGCACTACTCCCTGGCATCCCTGACTATCTGATCAATCAGCTGTTAGAGTCCTCACCCGCACTCCCATCCATAATCACATATCCTTAGTGCTGGCGTCCCACCACGGGCTACCAGTTAAATATTGGATTGAATTCAAAGCCCTCCTTCTCATCTACAAGGCTCTCGCTGGTGCTACTCCGACAAATATCCATGGCCGACTTCAGGCACCCTCCTCAACATGCCAACTTCGATCCGTCAATACGGCCTTGCTGCATACGCCCAAATCGCACCTCTGTTCGATGGATGACAGAGCCTTCTGGCATGCTGCTCCCAGTCTCTAGAATGCCCTTTCATAAAAAATTTGGCCAGCTGAGTTCCTGGGCATCTTCAAATCCCGTCTCAAGACTAACTTGTTCTGTAAGCCCTTGAAGTCCTCTGGCTAGGTATGTTGATGATTCTCAATGCTGTGTGCTTGGATGACGGCTCGCTGTTAACCTGTACCTGCGTAGGAGCGCTTCTTCCTCCTTTATTTGTTTAACAATAATTTAACGTGTTATGTTATGTCCTTCATTGATTTATAGTGGTTATTTTATTTTAATTTATCTACTCTAATGTTATGATGTAGGTTTTCACGGCTGGATGCATGACGATTGCTTCGAAAAGCTGCTCTCTCGGGACAGCCGCGTCGATCGCTCCCTCTCTCCACCTCGCGACGTTTCACCTCACACGTGAGAGGTGCCTAAGGCAGTCCTCAAGAGAGAGCAATTTACGCAGCTGCTCTGATGTTGTTGTTATTAACATGCCATTCTCTCCCCAGCCCTTTGCAGCACTTTGTGACTCTCGGGTAAAAAGTGCTCTAGAAATACAAATATTATCTCCACTTTTTGGACTGAATTGAAATGCTGAATATTAAATCAACGTCTGGCTGTCATAAATTAGGATACTTTGGGAATGTATATGCAAGTATTCACGAAAGTATATTATTATTACCATTATACTCTAAAGCATTTATAGACCATATAGCTATTTTAAAGCTTTGATATTGTATCAATTAATCTTTGATAATACCATATAATTGATAAAGTATTCAACTTACTGTTTATATTACGCCAGATGTATTTTTTTCAAAATCTGTAACATTACCTCCCTTTGTTACAAACGTGTACTTTCGTTACATTGTATTTGTATGAGGTGAGCTTTGTCAATGTGTTGTCAGAGAGATAATATAAATAAATTACTGTTTTAAATGTACAAATGTAGCATAGGCTGGTGACTACATTGTGAAACAGATTTTCACGTTGCTTTTTATCAAGAGGGAACTTCTACCTTTATAAAAGAGAAACAAATATTGAACGCAACACTTGTGTTTAAACTATAATAATTACCCAACTAGGAGGTCTGTTTCAGGTTTAAGACACTGAGCGATGGTCCTGTTTGATGACATCACTTCATTATTATATCGCATGCACCCCCCGTACCGGTGTGGGTTTCGCCGGATACTCCAGGTTTCTCCCACCGTCCAAAGACACCCTGATGCCCAGGTTAATTGACCTGCCGAGTAAATTTCCCCGAAAACTGTGCCCTGCGTTGTACTAGCATCACATCCTGAGTATTCCTCTGCCTTGCACCCCCTGTCGGCTGGGATAGGCTCAAGCCCCCCCCCCACGACCCTGTACAGGATTATGCCAGTATTAATAATGAATGAATGAATGCAAAATATTAGGCAACCAAACTGACTGGGGAAAACACACTAGTGGGTGAAACATCAAAATCCAAGATAAACAGATCAAAAAACAATTTTCTGTACAGCCATCTACTGGCCACCCCACAGTTCAGTCCACTGAGATTATCATGATAATCATCAGCCATGGTCAATCAACTGCTGAATGAAGACCTGCCCAAGCCACCAGCGTCTCCTACGCTCCTCCAATGTAATAATCCAACTCGCCCTTACACACCAGCTGATTACATCACTTCACATCCACAGTGAACGTCCTATTGGATGTATGCCAAGATAAAAAATGCATGATCTATTACCCACCAATCCAGCCTCAAAAGCAATAAAGCAATGGATTGGCGACAAACAATACCACATAATGAAAACAAACGCTTGCTCTTCTTTGGGGGGGGGGTTGCCCTATTCTATTCTATGCTATCAATAGCATCACGAAACAAACCATCTTTAAATGGGGTTCTCACAGTGCATAGGGAACCACTGTATATCAGAGACTGATCCTGGCAGGTAACATCAGAACTATTCATTGCATCCCTTTAACAGCCTTTTCTATCTACACTAATAATAGACCTTTTAGATGCTTTGTATAGCATATTTTTCACAGAGCTGGAGTTTGCTAAATAAAAAAAACGTACTGCGACGCTCGTTGTACATGCATGTGTAAGGGTGACCAAGCCAAAACAACTCAATGGAGTTGAAAACGAATTCAATCACACGTCAGTGACCAGATCAGATTCTAACTCAGGACCTTTGCAGTGTCAGCTCGGTGCTCGAATATGGAATTTTCACCCATTCACCCCTGAATATGCACTCGTTTTTCATCACAGTGTGCAAGCGCATCTTGAGATCACGTGCCCAGAGGCTGAGAGAAGCCTACTCACCCGAGGATACAAGCGGGAAGATGCAGCACGGGATTCGTGAACAGCCCGACCACCCGGTTCGGCCCTCTTCGCAAGAGCCCGAGCAACCGGTCGTGCACCTGCGCGCCTCGCCGGGCCAGCTCGCCGTACGTGACCTGCAGCACAGTCTGCCCATCGTCGTAGCGCACCGCCACCGTGTCCGCACGCCCCGACACGAGCGAGTGCAGTGTGGAGCCGTGACGGCTGCCGTGCCCTTCTTCACTGCACATGGTCGTGTGCCATCAACGCACATGGGCACTTATCCTGTAATGAAATCAATCGAGTTGTTTCAGCGCTCCAATGCGACTGGGTGTTGTACTGCACCGCATGTTGTTCAGCATGACGTCTAACATTTTACGGTATGTGCTTGGAGCTTGTTCAGGCACATGCGGGACCACCAGATGAAATAGCAGACAGCGATACAGCACAACCACCACAATCTATCGCAGTAGCTTAAATAACGTTACTGTTGCAGATTTCCCGTTCTTATGTCATTGTTGTTGTTGGCGTGCCGTTCTCTCCGCAGCTCTGTGCGGCGCTTTGTGACCCTCGGGTGAAAGACGCTCTAAAATTCAATTATTATGAGAAAATCCTGAATTTTAATTGATATCAAGCAGTGTCACTTGCAAGACAGTCCTCGGTTTCTGTCACAAATGCTATTGATAACGATTGTTGGCCGGCACGGAATGACCTACAGTAATCACGCGAAATGTCAAGGGACCTTCAATGTTAATTCTACAGCAGACTCATTCCTTTGCCTATGTGCCACTGAGATTTGAACCATCAAACTCAAGTAGATTGGCTAAATGACATGCATTAGCCACTCCACTATTCAAACAACAAGTTATTACTACTACTGTTAAATAGCAATCACTTTGTTAAAGCACTGCTTACTTAAGGTGTCCAAACGCCTTTCGGTCATACGAGTTGTTTGAGCACAAGGCGGGGGGGGGGTGTAGTTGATACATGGGGGCTGGTGGTTAAACAAGGGTACTAAGGTCCAGAGTCAAACGCGTATTTGCTCACCATTGATGTCAGCGGGGGCAGGGTTGAAAAATCAAACTGAAGCTGTTCCTGGAGATTTTTGTTTCACCAAAATGACGTAATGTCATTAATGTTACTATTCCAATTTTTTTCAGTAATGCAATTTACAATGGGCACATATTAGTTCAATTTCAAAGGTATTCATTCGAAGACAGAACGATTTAGCGGCGCGAAGAAACCGCACAGAGGCAGAGGGCGGGAAAGGCACAGGGATAGCCGGGCGCCAACATTTGCATCCCAGACATATTATGATCTTATCAGCTAATTAATTAATACCTGTTACTTAGTTACGGCAGGAACCTGGAGAACACGCAGCATTGCATGGACACCCAGCCGCCACATCAAGTCATCGGAAGAGAGATGTCGATTCTGGTAAATTCCTGTCCGATCCGCACCCCCCACATCGCGACCCCGTCCCCTCGCGGTCCGATCGCGCTGGGTGTGGGTGTGCAGGTGCACTTAGCCTGGCACGGCGCGGGGGCTTGGCACCACACACTGACCAATGCGCCCGCCGCTCCCCTCATCAACATTGCTGTGTACACTGAAAACTTGGCAATGCTCGTGTCCGTTGTACAAATGTCACGTTGTTGGTGGCCCTGCCTATCCGTAGGAATAAACAGATGAGTGTTCACAGAATGTTGCCACTTTATGTTTCGACCTCTTGTGAATGATGGGTTCCCATTGACACCACACAATTCAACCAGCAGCTGTATGTAGGTGATGACTGTAACATTACAAACACTGCAATATCTTGATAACAAGACGCGCATTTCGCCTGTATTTTAAGCAAGAGCTGGGGGGGGGGGGGGTTGTCTTATAATCTGTATAATATGACGGTACTGTATCCGGTAAGGCGGGTACAGTACCATCATCCGCGTTGCTCGCTGCGAGACTTGCGCTCTCTGATGAAGAGGAGGGACCGCGGAACTCATCACGGGGGATCATGGCTCTTGTAATATAATCCGAACGAGCGTCTTACTTACGAGAAGGCTTCGCTCTGTTCACAGGAACATTCCAGCGCGTATGTAAACTGCTACAATGCATTCTAAAGCAACCAGGTGTATGCACGCACCGCGACGGCTTGGGCCTAGGCGCCTTCCCTTACCAATATGGCTGCGAGTCAGGCCGCGATGTGACGTCACTCGATGTTGTACCGCCCCCTCCCTTGACTCGTTACCGACCTCGTCTATCCACGCCCACTTCGCGTTAGCCCCGCCCCCTCGCTTAGTAAGCCCCTCCCTCTCCCCCCACTGTCCCCGCCCGCGTGGGAACCTCGCGTACAGTGAGAGACCGGGACCGTGTGTGTGCGGTTCTTCTCCACATACACACTGCTCCTCCTCCTCCACATACACACTGCTCCTCCTCCTCCACATACACACTGCTCCTCCTCCACATACACACTGCTCCTCCTCCTCCACACACACGCTGCTCCTCCTCCTCCCCTCTGCTGTGATCTCCACTGCGGTTCCACAAACCGAGCAAGGTTTCTTCTACGCTGCTGATTGCTTCTCGCTATTTCTCACTATCCTCCACGGCCGCCGCTGGTGGCGGCGCTCTGCTACCGCAGGAGGAGGCATGGAGCGTGGGTGGCCCCCGTGAGCGGTGAGAGGCGCGGTGGGAGGGCTGGGGAAGCGCGAGGGAAGCGTCGGGAAGGGCGGTGGAAGCGCAGGGAACGCGTGGGTGAAACGCGAGGTGGCACGAGGGAAGCAATGGAGTGATGCGCGAGAAAGCGCTGGGAAGCGCGTGGGGAAGTATCGGGGGAAAACGCATTTGATAAGCATGGACGGGGGGGGGTAGCAAGGAGTTTCACAGCTGGGAATCACGGGGAGAGAAACATGAGGACAGAATGGGGAAAACGCGGAGAATAAGATGGAAGCACTGGGGAGCATGATGATAGCACCTGGAGATAAGAGTATAAGTACGGGATGATGGGGGAAGTATAATCACAAATAATCATCCCTTGTCACAAAACGATCCATTGAAGTGCTGCTGCGCACACGAGGTGATCTCATCGCTCCGCCGGAATCGTCCTCTCTCAGCTGTTCGCATTCAGCAGAGCTGGGCTTGTTTACTCACGGGCATAGTATTGACTGTAAAGCGGCGCCGATATGAAAGACCTTCCGTCGGCTGCTGCTCCGTCATTCGTCTTCGCCTCGACACATCATCGACCCTTGCAAACGTGATGCGTCCTCTAAGCCCCGCTCACGTTTCCGCATCTAGAGCTTGTAAGCTCACTGGTACTTTCTGCTGTACGAGTAAACATCTATATATCGTTACTAACAGTGTGATAACGCTAGCGCCTGTGTGTGTGTTTTAATGAACCCGGATGCGCTTTGTCTTCCTTGCTGCAGTTAGATTGCAACCGTACAAGGAGGTTTTGTCGCATTCTTGTCAATGTCCGTGTTTCCCACCCGTTGTGTCCGTAGGCAATGCACACACGCGCATCTGCTATATGTTACAGATATACGATCCGGCAATGCGCATTGCTATATGATGCCGTTCATGACATCAAGGTCACTTTTCCGAAAGGATCTTGCACCCTGTCTCGTCCGTTTCCTTCATGTTGGTCCCGATCCACCTTCAGCAGCTGCCCCGGGTTAAACACAGGTTGTACACAACGGCGCTGTGTCTTCTAGTTGTGTTCGCAGCCACTCTTCCTTCGGCTCTTGATTCTTCTTGTTATTCTTCACCTTTATTTTGCTCGTGCTCATGTCGAGCCCAACTTTGCAGGGTTCTTTAATAAGAGTCGGTCAGTCATTTGCTGTGCAGCGGCACGGTGCCGCAGTGACTCTTGGCGCTGCTGCCCCAGCAAAAATGAGCCTGGGTTCGATTCCCGACGCCGGGTGCCTTTCTGGTGCACTTGGCGTTGTTCTCACCGTGTCCGCGTGGCGTTTTGCCAGGTACTCCGGTTTCCTCACACTGTCTAAAGACACTGCTGCCAAGGTTAATTTGCCTACTGAGTAAATTCCTCCCAATGCCCTGCGATGTATTGGTGACACATCCTCGTTATAGCCTCGCTTTGCGCCCTGTGTCTGCCGGGATAGTCTCCAGCCCCCCGTGACACTACAGGATTAAGCGGATATTGATAAAAATTATAATCATTTGCTGGGGTTCGTTACCGCTGTTTTTACGACAAACATGAGCAAAGCACAATGGGAAATGCTTCATTATCTGAATTTGAACCCAAATTCTTCCCAATACAATTTCGGTTAGACTCCTCTTTGTAATGTCGCTGTGAAGAAGTTGCGAAAATGTGTCAACTTATCTGGCTTCCCTTGGTAAATTATCTGTTCTGTAACGTATTGGGAGAAAGGTCATTGCCCAAAGCATAACCTATTATATATTTATTTTCCTCCTAAAGCCACTTTTGACGAACGTGTTGAGGTTGTTGTTTTGTTAACTGCTTCATGCAAACTCGGTTCTGCATTCGCGTTCAGTCCCAATCGCTTTCACATAGTCTAACAAAACTACAGGATACACAGTTGTGTTTATTAGTATTTTACACAATCTCAGTAATGTCATTGGTTTTCTGGCATTACGTTTGTTACCTTCCCAATGTTTCGTGAAGAATATACACACTTGAATATAGCTACAACCACTTTGTCAATCAACTGCATGATGAAGTTATGCCCACGCCATGTCAGAGATGGGGGTTGTTTGACCGTACATCACCACGCTGGTCAGTGCATGTTCGGGAACGCAGGGCCATTGACCAACTCTGATACCACTCGCCACTGATTGATTTTAACCGAGGCTGCGTATTGAACTCCGGTGAGAGGGTTCGTACCACCTTGAGCAAACCACTGCACCACCACTCCCCTCCTAATAAGGAGGCTAATTGTAAATGTTGAAGTCTGTTTAATGTCCCCCGATTGAATAGAAGAATAATTAAGGCATTTCATTTCCTTTAACACGCTTCACAAATAGGTCTGCCAATTTCGTTATAACAGCTGGTCCTGCTGCTGTGATGTTCACAGTTATATTACTTGATGTAAGAGATATTCTGTTTTAATGCCGTGAAGGGCAGTGTTTACTTTAGAGAGGTACATCTGGATTGTTCTCCTCTTCATGTAAAAAGCAGTTTGTTGTCCGGGATATATGATTCCCTCCCCAGATTCATATGGCATCCCTGTACCACAGTCCACAAACCACCTGCAACAATGGTAGGGGGAGCATGGGAGTACGACGACAATTACAGAAGAATAGGGAGAGCATCCCTCTCTCAAAATTAAACAAATTACTCTCTGCGTTGGCAGCGGTGCACAAGCACTATTAACAAAAATGTCAATACACCGCTTAAAAAAATATATACTGGAATATAATAAACGACGTGAAGGAGCGAGAACGAACTCTCGACACGGCGATCCGAAAGCAACAGCTATGGAGAGACATTCTGAGACATCGGAGCCGTGATGAACCGACATCAGTACATATACAGGGTGCGACGTAAGTTGTTTTTACCGAGAATCATTGATACGCCAGGAGTTCGACACGTTGAATAATAACATAGACCCGTTCCACTGCTGCGCTATATGTTGTATATATGCCATATTTTAAGTGGTCCAAAGATGCAACCTGTATATATTTATTATTATCACTACATTATTCCTTACAAAGTGATATCATTCCTCTTGGTAAAGTGACTTATGCCGCGCCCTCTATGATAATTGACGGTTCGTCTCGTGTAAGGTCACCGTTTGCTACCCCTGAGGTTGAAACTCCCCGAGATGTCTGCACCGTTGACTGGTGCCCCTCATTAAAGTCAATGTTCAATAACTTCTTCTGCTCAAGACTGTGCAATAAATAAATAAACATCCTTTCTGTGGAATGCTCATCCCGCGGTTCCCTGTAGGGTCTTGAGATGCAGTCACATTCTGCTCGTGGATATATAAACCACTCTTGTGTGGAGACATAAACGGTGACGAGGTGGGGGGGGGAAGAGTGACCAGATGAGTGGGGGAGAGAGCGGTGCATGTAAAGGAGGAATCATCACTGCCATACAAAGAGTCCCCATGGCTCTCATTGAAGGGGCAGTATTTCTGATTGGTTTTACTTGGACAGCAACAGCTAACGTCGTTCTGACTGGAGGGGGGAACAGATTCATTGTGGTGTCGGATTTAGGAGTAGCGTGTAGGAAGTAACAGCTAGAATCTTTGCTCTGGCATAGGAGGGAGCAAGGTTAATTGTTGTGATTTGAGAAGGAATGGACTACATTTCCTTGAGATGGGGAGGAAGGAGTACTGTAAGTGAAACAGCAGCTTCGCAATTTTCGTATAGTGAAGCGCGGACTTGCTGAAAATGATGCGGTCAGATTTATTTTGACACGTTGAGAGAGTCATACTACACCAGAGATGGGACCAGGGGGCTACTGCTCTAGTTTATGGAGGAAATGTACAGACAAGTGGGCGGGAGTAGCACATTTCATTAGGGTAAGGGATGGTTCCAGCGTGCAGCACAAGCCGGAGTACGTTCGTGCTCTGTAGAACATGTTGCATTATCCTTTTACGGAAGGGCACAGCGGTGCAGCAGATGGAGCAAGCTACAGTAGCCCGTTATACAGGTGTAGAATTGTGTGGGATTGTTAAAGCTTCATTATCCCAGTAGGAGGTGTTCGTGCTGGTAGATGGTGTAGTGGAGATCACACGGTTCTGTATTCCTCGGTTGTTGAAGCGAAAACAGATGTGTGTGCGTAACATTAATGAATGGGCAGTAAATTGTCTGCCAGAACATGTTTTGTAGGCAGGTGTGAAGTGTTTGTTCCAGCTTGTGTACAGAAGTAAATAATTATTTTTAAAATCCTCCAAAATAACCAAGTCGTGGGAACTTATGTCATTATAAGTTACTGCATTTGGAGTTACTTAGCATTGCAACTTAGTATAATTTATATTTTTTATAGTTTTTAACAAAAACAACAAGTATCCACACCATGCGGTAATGTGGCAGATCAACAGCTTAATGCTAAAATATAGCTCAGTGTAACTTTTTTAAACTACCAGAGATAATCTTTCAGATGATCTATTATTTCACCATCGTTTTTTTTTTCACTTAAATAAAGACCAAAATATCGACCAATTTTTTTTCTTGTTTTTGTTTTTCATATGTGCGTTTGATGATTGGTTCGTAAAGCTGCTTCCTCGCTCCACCTCGCGACGTTTCGCCTCACATGTAGGTGAAAGCCTACATCATTACAAATGTGAGTTTATGAGTGGGGGGCCACAGCCTGTTTCCAGAGGTAGAGATTACAGAGAGGTTTCTGAAGCTGGATTATTTCTATACGGGTTCCAAAAGAACAATCTAAGCTGAGTACTTAAATGTTAGCTCAGCGCTGAGATGTTAATAAGGCTACTATTGTACCCTACATGGCACTCCAAACATGAGATGGGGGGCCATAATCTTTCCATTATTTCAGGATAACTTTTATCCTATATCGTAAAAAAATTGGAATTGTGTGTTGGCATTTTTGGATAAACTTTGAGTGTTCATGCCTGGTAGTGTTGCAGCCAGAGAGGTTGATATATAGGTCAGTGAGCAGGTTTAAATGTGTGGTGATCCTGAAAAATAAAGTAAAAATCACGCATTCCCAGAAGGTATTAATGTTTATCTGAGGGGTGCCCATTGATCAGTCGGGACGATTCTCTTATATGTCCTTTTTTGTTTGATTATGCAAAAAGCATATATGAATTTGTACTGAGCGTCTCACAATGGATACAACGTGTAGATATTAATATAACTTTTCCACACTTTGAATCAAGTGGTTTCTCGTATTGGTTTTCCAGTAAATATTCCCGTATAATTTCTGTGAAGGCTCTTGGTGTTGCTATTGCTTGGATTGTTAAAAGTGTGTGCCCCTGTTGGGGAATTCTAGGCAGTGGAGTTACACTGCATGAAGGGGAAGTGTGAGAGATTGGGTCAGCCTTATTTGGATATTAAATAAACGCTGCCAAGTGGACACGTCAGTTGTTTGTGAGAGGATATGTATTATAGTTGGCAAAACAACCCCCTCTTCCTCTGTGTCAGTCGGTAACGCTGTAGTGAGTGCTCTCAGCCCCTACAGTGGCTAAGGGGACTCTGGATGGGTACAGGGGGCTGGTAACACACACCCCCCCCCCACACCTTAAATTTATTTACCACTCAACCATGTAAAAAAACAAAGCTCATGCAGGACGCCCTGGGGAGACAGGCATTCATGACATCTCCTAGTCAAACCCCATTTGGTGGAGTCAGAAGACTGAAAACACACCCCAGGGTTCCTCCAAAAACTACAATAAGTTGCTGCCGGGGCACGTGGAATGTTCGAACGCTCGTTGCAGAGGAGAGGCTACCATACCTCCTTTAGGAGCTGAACATGTAATGCCGAGACCTCTGTGGGATACAGGAGATCCGGTGGACTGGCTCTGGCTCCAGTCATCAGGAAGGGAGGACAGTCTTCCACTCGGGACAAGAAAATGCTAAACAACAGAGAGTGGCTCTTCTTCCAAATAAAATATTGAAGGGGGCATAGGAGTGTGATGGTGAGGTGTGGGAACCTGTGAGTCCCAGGTTACTGTGGGCTCGCCTGCCTATAAATGAGCGGTGGGGGGTGGTGGTGGTGGTGGCTTACACCCCCACCGAAGTTGAACATCAGTGGAGGGATGTACACAAGGTCTATGAGTCAGATGCCTTCTATGACCTCCTGTCCCAGGTGTTGGCTAAAGTGACCCCTCGGGATAGTCATCCTACCATGTGACTTCAATGGCCAAGTGGGTCGTTATGCAGACACCTTGGCTGGAGTTATTGGAAGGCATAGGCCACATCAGCTCAACATCAATGGTAGGAGGCTGCTAGACTTCTGCGCAACCCATGAACTCGTCATTACTAACACGCTGTTCCGTCATCGGTGCATCCACACAACATCATGGATGCATGCCAGGTCCAAGAAAATAACATTTGCTGGACTTACATAATAGCAGGATAGCAGATGCAACCCCATGTCCTTGAGACAAGACCTACTGTGGAGCTTGTCTACTCCCTGACCATCAGCTTGTCATCTCTAAGATCTACCTTCCATTCTTCCATGGTAGTGATGGGCTTTCACCAATGACTATTGAAACCTACAGTAGCCTGGTCTCGGTTAGGTTAGCTGACGGAAGCTGTAAGTGACAATTTCATCATAGTTTGCAGCTGCGGCTGGCATCGATTTCCCTCCCCCACCCTCCAGATGCCTTGGAAAAATGGATGAGGTTTAGGGCTGTGCCTCGTGCAACTGGAATGCCTGTACTGGTTACATGGACCAGACTTCCACAGAAACCCTAGCTGACAGAGGCCATGTTAAAGCTTGCCAAAAGAAACCGTCAGACCCACTCCCACCGTTTGTAACATCCCACGCTCGAGCATGAAAAGGCTTACCACAGCCTTCACGCGGAGGTTCGGAGAGCTGTGCGGCATTGCAAGGATAAATAGTGGTCGCAGGCTGCAGAGGAGATGGAGACTGCCTTGACAGCCCATGATCACAATTCACTTTTTTTTTCTCATCAAAAGACTGACTTGCAACGCCACACCGATTACCTTCTTTAAAACTTAAAGGGGAAAATGGTGATTCAACCCCCATGAACGAGTTCGCAAGTTTGCAAGGCATTTCTGTAAGGTCATGGGAGAATAAAACCCCCTCGGCTCCGATAACATCATAGAACACCATGGGTGTTACCCTGCACAGGGGCTGGTGTGCCTCAGATAATGGAAGACGTAGCCACACCCTGTGAGGGGCTGGCGGAGGTGCTATCTATAAAGGAAATGGGTACTGCCATCCAGAGCCTAAGACCAGGAAAATCACCAGGGAGACATGATCTCTCAGGTGAAATGCTGAAGGAAAGTGGTGTTTATCTACAGACTGCCCTATATGACATCATTTATATCATCTGGAGCACAGGACTGGTTCTGCAGGAATGGGAGGATGTCGAAGTTGCCCCCCTCATTTAGAAGGGGGGGGGGGGAGACTGCTTCGTGTAAAAACAAGGGCATCTCATTCCTCAGTGTGCCGGGAAACGTTTTGGCAAAGGTTATTCAACATCGTCTTGCCAGGCAAACTGAAGACAGGCCTGTAGAACTCCAGTGTGATTTCAAGCTGGGACGATCTTGCACAAATGCAATATTTACTGTGAGGCTGCTACAGCACAGGTGTAGAGAATTCCAACAAGACCTGCATCTCTGCTTTATTGACCTGGTCAAGGCATCTAAAACCATCAGTAGGCCAGGATTGTGAGGTGTTCTTTCTGCTTTCGGGGTCCCTGACTATGGCGTCATTAAGAACCTTCAAGATGTATGTCAAGCCCAGGTAAAGCTACGTAGATGCGACAGGGATGCCTTCTGGCTCCTACATTATTTAACATATTTTTGACCATGTAGTTTGAGAGGTTTTCCGTGAATGTGCCAGTGGAATTTCCATCTGGTACAGGTACAATGAGAGGCTGATCAATGCCCGGGTGTGGTCAAGAGATGGCTTTCTATTAGCCAACCATGTTAATTATTCTGACGATTTGGTAATTGCTGCTCACTGATCAGGAGTGGGGACCCTGCTGTTGAACCTAGAGCATGCCACAAGGAGGGGAGGGCGCCATCAAGTACTCCCAGCCCTTAAGCTCTGCATGAGTGATGGGGGCAGTTGTGGATAGAATGAAGACATTTCCATACCTATTCAGTGTGCTTATAGCCAGTTCCAGTTTAACAGCGAAGGTCTCACTCCAAATCAGTCGGGCGGCATTATCTTTTCATTGGCTACGTAATGCTGTGTGGAACCTACCTTGCCTGTTGCTCCACATGAAGCTTCGGGTTTATTCAGCTGCAGTTATGCCCTCTGTTCTCTATGTTTAGGAGACGTGGACCCCCCCTGGTGGAACATCTGCCCCGTTTCAAACATTTCTGGCTTGCCTGCTTGCGATCAATCCTGGGTTTAACAAGGTGGGATTGCATGAGGCTCACACATTCTCAAAAGATCGGGAGAAAGTCCCATTGGCGAGCTCCTCCGGCAGGCGAAGCTATGTGGGCATGAGGTGGCCGAGCCACCTCATGCCCACATCGCTTCTGTTTGGTCGAATAGAGAGGGATAAACAGGTGCGGCACAGGCTAGAGAAGAGATGGACTAATGTGGCACAGGAGGACTTGGAGCTGAGTGGACCTGCTGAAGACTGGTACCAGCAGTGTCAAGATCGGCCTCTATGAAGGAGGATTATGAAGGACGCTACAGGGCAATTGGAGGCAAGTCGTCCACCAG
This sequence comes from Mordacia mordax, assembly GCA_036362905.1. Classification (NCBI taxonomy): domain Eukaryota; kingdom Metazoa; phylum Chordata; class Hyperoartia; order Petromyzontiformes; family Petromyzontidae; genus Mordacia; species Mordacia mordax. The sequence goes on from JAZEWT010000011.1 coordinate 13,764,850, forward strand.
CAACAACGGAGAGCGGAGGCGCGATGCTCACAGCAACGAGCGGGAGCACTGAGTAACTAAAACAGCAAGTTGGCAGAGTAGGGAGCACAGATGGCGCATCTGCCAGTTATCTCGAGCAACCCATAACACCTGCGTCTGTCCCACGTGGCCTTCTCTCGGTGAGACTTGGACACTTCAAGTGGCCTTAGAGTGCAGGCGCCGTGGTCACATCAGTCACTAGTGGCGAATGGCGGTTGTTGTTATTTCAGTATTAAACTGATTCCGTATCTGTGGGATTACTTTGTACGTATGAGTCCGAGGTGCTGAGCCGTGCTCATGCACTGGGTGACCCTACATACGGTAAAATGTCGATTGTAAGTATAATATGCACTCCCAAACTTTGAGGTGTATCATAATGTGTAAATATATAAATCCAAGTATAATACGCACTAGCAATTAAGGGTTTTACAATAATAATACTTGCATTTCGAGAGCGCCTTTTACCCGAGGGTCACAAAGCGCTGCACAGAGCTGCGGAGAGAACGGCACGTCAACAACAACGACATAAGAACGGCACGTCAGCAACAATAACAATGTGGTTTTTTAATGTAAGACTCATGTGAAGCATGAAAACTGCTATGAAACTAAACAAAAATGATAAATAATCTCCAACTAGTCTGCCACACAGCATTAGTTTGCAATTACACGACACAACAAGCATAACAACACAGCCGTCTATAATTGGAGGGCGGACAGACATCAATAATAATTCCTTAACACGAATGGGGGCGGGCGGACGGACAGCATAAATGGGCAGACATCGTCAGTGAGAAGGAATTAAACGTTTAATATGCGTCAAACAATACACATTCGCACAACGACTAAACGTGTACAATTGGCCGACCCAGAGCGGTTCAAAGCAAATAATAGGCGGATAATAGCTTGGGGCATTGTCGTCAAGTGTACCATGCGAGTTACTGGTGGTTATCTATGTCTATTGTGACTTCGACTTGATGATGCGCGACGACCTGGTTCTAAACGCGCAATCGAGCGCTCTAATAATGCCTGAGGATGCCTCCTCCAACGTGTGAGGAGGCGAAACGTCGCGAGGAGAGGAGAGAGCCATCGACGCGGCTGTCCCGAGAGAGCAGCTTTTCGAAGCAATCATCACGCTCTAATAAAGTCGCGGCCACATAGAATTTAATGCGGCGACTTTCTGTTTTAACACTGATACTCCTCGCATGGCTCCCAATGCGTCTCAATCGCGAGCGCTCTCCCATTCGAATAGGTCACACTCATGTATAATACGCAGCTGGTATATTTGAGTGAGCCGGTATGTTTGAGCTGGTATTTTTTTAATCAGCCTATACATTCACCATGGCACGTCCAAAAATTGGGAGAAATACTGCAATGGGACATTACTAAGGAGAATAATGTAGAACATTTGGTGTATGTTCCATCTCATCATCACCGCTCTCGCGGCGACTTGCTCACAGCAGACAGCCTTGCTAGTAATGAGCGATGTTGCCATGTGTAATCCCAACTGAGTCGTTTCTAGCAGTTTGATAAATTTCTACCATGACGTCGGCACACAATGGCCTACTTTATTTCACATAAATCCAGAGGGGATCTTTAACGTATATCCCCATTAATGACCGAAGCATCCTGCCACGTAATGTCATGTTACTCGTCAAATGCTACTGATAGGACTGTTTAGAGAAGCGGGGTTAAAGCGAGGTTGTTAAACAGCGCAGCAGGGGTAGGTTCCGTGAGCCCTCGTACGTCAGCCCAAGGCCATGTTGAGATGATTTGTTGTGCGAAACATGTTTACCTCTGAAGTTTACTAAACAGTAATGCCACGTAAATCCCACACTGTAAGCTTGGAATACACCATGTCACTCAAGTACTCAATGTTACATTTTCATTGCTTATATATTTCTTCATATCACACTTGGAAGGCTAACTTATTTCACTACTGACTTGTTGATTTTGTGTCATTGTTTAGTTTTTGTAAAACTCAAATGTATATGTTGCAGTCTATATACAGAGCAATTATGTAAGGTTTAGAATACAAATATGTGGTATTCTAGTTGTTGCATCGCTAAGAACTACAGTACAATCTCGATTCCAAGGTTCTATATTCAACGAACTTTGGAAACAATGGACGCTGCCCACTACCACAAACTGTCTGCAGGGGAAATATTTTACGTCAGTGTTTTATTACTGATATCAGGTACATGTGTTACTCTGCTCATTAGTGGACCGAACAACATCCGTACTGGTGCAGTATGCCCACAAAATAGAGCCGATTAGACCCTTCCTGCTGAAATAAATGCAATATATCTATCATGGTATCAATACACAGTAACACGTTAACATCTTGATTTTGAAAGCTTCAACAAATAAAACTGAAGAACAAGGTTGTTTATGCTAAATGCAGCTTACCTGTAACAACACATTTTTGGTCAATATTTGTTTCGGTTTCGTGCAATTTCCATTTTGGCAGCCCGTTGAAATGTAATACGGTTTGCAATGGAGCATTAACGTCATCTAGAACGAATGAGATTATTTATCGATTTAGTTTTTCCAAATGTTAGGTAATTTTGAGCTTGTGACTTGCATACTGGGGTACATCTTGTGCTGCCCTGGTGTATAAGCCAGAGTCGTTAATGCAAGCAATATACACGAGAGTGTTTTGTAGTCAAACGTGTTTTTCCAAGTTTAATTATGCGACCTTCAAAACTCCAATTGCACCCATGGCCAAACGGTGACGAGGGAGAAAAGGAAATCCAGGTTCTTAGCTCATATTCGCTGTAGACTCGCCATTCTCAACCGGTCGGTCAAAACCCATCCTCAGTGACCCGAGTGGTCCAAGTGGGTCTGAGGATGTACAAGTTTGAGAACACCTGCTATACACCAAACCCCGACATCATTCTCAGTCGACCCCTGCCTTTCAAACGTGCAAGGTTGGTTTTCTTTTATAATAAAGTTAAACACAATACCAGTATCACGTCTCAAATCATATTACTACACTCCAAACACAGATACCAATTCCTAAACTATCCAGGTTAATTCTACATAAGGGACAAATACATACATGGATTTTACATTAACGATGGTGATAAATAAATCCAGTCCAAAATGTTGTGTTTAATTGAGCAATTTGACCTCACGAGGGGAAAATTTTGGCTTTACAATGGACGTGCCCATATTACTAGAAATAGCCACCTTGTAACATTAACACACCTCTCGTTCCAGCCGACATTCCAAATCGCAGCCAAGCATCAAACCCACTCCATCACTGCAGTATTTCACATGCTAAGCGTGACAGCAATACCCGCACTACAGCACTGAATTACATCACACAGGAGCAGAATTGCACGATACTACTTCGCTCAAATTTCAGTGCAATAACAAACGCACTGTAATGTTAAAGGCGCCATTCACTAGTGAGCGAACGAGCGCCATCTAGTGGGCCCCCATGGAGACCATCCCCAAGTGGGCCTGAGTAACAAGGCTGAGAATCCCTCTCGTGAATCCCTGCAGTGCTTTACTGCTTTACATACTCAGATTGCCCTCGCAACAGAGGAAATGGGCATTTCATTGTTTCTTCTCTGGTTAAGTAAAAAACGAAATTCTGTTGAAGAAGGGGAAAAGCACTTAAATATAAATATCTCATCTCATTGTCAGAACCGCTTAATCCTGTACAGGGTCGCGGTGAGCCAGAGCCTATCCCGGCAGACACAGGGCGCATCACCGAGCACGGAGGGCAATTTACTCTGCAAGCCAATTAAGCTATGCAGCAGCATGTATTTTGAACTGTGGGAGGAAACCGGAGTGCCCGGCCGAAACGCACTCGGACATGGGGAGAGAACTCGCAAACTCCACACAGAAAGGCACCCAAGCCGAGATTCGAACCCGGAATCTTCTTGCTGTGAGGCGACAGCGCTTCCGACCGGGCGACCGTGCCGCCCTAAATATAAATGTGTTAAACTTATACAACGTATGTCCAGGTGGCAGTTGTGGTGTCAAGCCCGTGCCGTGCCAGGACAGGTGCATCACGACACGTGTAACCAGGCTGAACAGGCGGGATTATGGTCACCGCGCTGTGAGTGGACGCGGTCAACCCGGAGTGACGCACCAACTAGGTCGTCAAGTAAGGACGACCTAGTTGGTGCGTCACTTTACCTCCCGAGGTGGTAAACATAACGTGGACTGAAGAGGGGGACGGGAACATCAAGAGGACTTGGGAAGATGCGATTGGATAAGAGCGTGGCGTGAGATGTAATCGGGATGACGTCGGGAGGGGGATAAAGGGGAGCGCGGGACGGTTTGGCGCCAGATTCGCTGTGGTGACTGAGCCTGAACCCGTGTTGTATCACATTGCGAATTGACCGTAGTACGTTGTCTTTCGAGTTCAGCGTCGGTCAGTACACTTCCCGAGTGAAGGAAGGTGGAGGAACATGTATTGAGGTATTGGTTAGTGGGTTAGGCTGAGTAATAATAATAATAATTGCATTTTTATAGCGCTTTTCATCCGAGGGTCACAAAGCGCTGCACAGAGCACCACTGAAGAGATATGATGGGCTTCATTTTTTTCTAAGAAAAACTCAATCCACTGATCCGCCTGATCTTTTTATTAGTGAAGGGAGGTGAGGGTGAGTGACTGGTAGGACGAAGGAGCTGATTTATTGTCGAGAAAAGAATCTTGGGCTTGTCGGCAGATATCAGCCGGAATGCTGGAAAGATGGCTGGCATGGGCAGAGTCAGGTGCCTTCTGGTAGCGGAGGAGCTGTTCCTTAAAGATTTGAGCATGAGCGCTGAGGCCAGATTTTCTCCAAGTCCATTCAGTCCTGCGTGCATTCTTTTTGAGATCCCAGAGTTCAGTATACCAGGGGGATGGTTTTCCACCTCAGATATAGCGTGATTTTAATTGGGCCAAATCATCCCGTATGCTTGATAGCACGTTGTTGTAAATTTCTGCTGTCGCATCAGAGGCAGAGTGAACCGAGGCGGAGAGTGAACTACTGATGATTTCTGCAGTGAATATGTCTGAGTGAAGGCGTTAAGGTTTCGAAATTGGATTTTGCATTTGGTGATGGAAATTGGAGGCAGTACTTGAATATCAAACCACACAGCAGAGTGATCAGACAGACCTGGATCAGTGATGGACAGGTTGGTTACCGGTATGCCCCATGAGCAAACCAAATCAACAGTATTGTCGCATCTGTGAGTGGCAGATGTCACGTGTTAAGTGAAGCCAAGTGAGGTCAGAGTGACCATGAGATCCCTTACAAGAGGACTCTTTAGAGAATCAACATGGATGTTGAAATCATCAAGAATCAGGATCCCTTCAGAACTGGAGCACATCTTAGAAAGCAGCTCAGACAGTTCATTGACAAAGAAGTGGAGGCTCCATGTGGGTGTTAGAGGAGCACCAATTTCACAGGATGAGCCGACCTCCAATCCAGAGACATTTGCTCGAAGGAATTGAAAGTCGGCAACGGAATCGGTCGGATGTCGGCAGACACTTGGTGGAGAACTGCTAGGCCGCCACCATGGCCATTTTAACGAGCCTTCTGATGGAGTATAAAGTCTCGCAGTAGGGCCTGATTCAGCCGTTGTCAATAATACAGGCGTTAGGGTTCATTTCTGCACAATTTAAAAACAGAAAACCTGATCCATTCAGTTATAAGCGCTTTTCATCCGATGGTCACAAAGCGCTGCAAGCAGCTGTGGAGAGAACGGCATGTCAGCATAACAACATCAGAACAGTTCAATTGAAAGTAATATATTGGCTATAATTTAGAGAAGGACGTAAAATAAGCGATAAAAAAATAATTGTTAAGCAAATGAAGGAAGGAATATGTGTTCCTGAGCAGACGCAGTTCGGCAGTGAGCCATCATCCCAGCATAACAGTGAGCCGCAGCAACAGTCCTTGCCAGAGGACTTCAGAGCCGTACGGTACAAGTGAGTCTTGAGACGATATTTAAAGATGTCCAGGAACTGAGCTGACCGAATCTCGAATGAAAGGGCATTCCAGAGTCTGGGAGCAGCGTGCGAGAAGGCTCTGTCACCCATTGAATGGAGGTGCGATCTGGTCACATGCAGCAAGCTTCCCGTATTGCAAGTATACTGTGATTCACTTGTATATTGAGATTACCTCAGACATTTGTATCTGAGAATACGTCAAATGAGCCAAGGTAGATTATCATTAGACGTGTTGTGGCCGCTGTAATAGCTGATGCAACTAATTTCAAACATAAAGTCTCAATGTCACAAGGACCGCCAGGTCTATTAAGGTTTAATGATAATGGCATTCCAAAATTATGAATACGATCCATGTTTTTTGTTTTGTGGAAGGCCATTGAATTAGGATTCTGCTTGAAAAACACATTTACAGAGCCAATGAAATATTTATCAAGTAGAACCAATTTGGGTTTTACTGCATTGAGCCATCCTCAGAGTTGTCACGTTTATTGCATTGACTTTTCATACCAAACTCTTTCCAAAACCTTTCCAAAGAGGTCGTTTTCTTTCTGATGTGCTTTTTGGTTGGTATACAAAGACCTGAAATATAAAATTCTGGAGGGTTTACACGGATTTCAAAATTCAAATGTCACATCTGTATCCCAGCTGTTAATTCGACCAACATCCCATCCTATTGCTGTGTTGAAGTCGAGTCGAAATGAGTCCTGCAAAGCAGACTTGATGCAGTCCTCCAAAGTAAACCAAGACCTCAAATGCAGCATTTACAAATAGAACACGTGTTGCTGAATTGAAACAGCTGCTAAAGAGAGGTACATGTTTTATCATTTCGGCCCACTGGTCATGTTGGTGTAAGATGTTTTCGCTCAGATGTGTGGAATAATGTACAACTTATTCTCGCAATTCCCTGAATGCTGTAGACATGCTTTCCTCACGCCTCATTATTTTCAACGACCCTGCGAACATACGTGATGTTTATTGCCGAGCTCACATCACAGACTTCCATCGGTACTACAAAAGACATTATTTCATCTCATAGGCTGCACTGCTCAACTCTTAAAATATTAATTTCACGATTTGTCCAATACATTACGGTCCTGTTTAAAGGCCATTCTGAGAAGAAACATGCCTGTCATGCAAATACTACAGTCACATGTTCCTTGACCTCCTTTTCATGCTGTCTGAAATTGCTGTGAAATTCCCTCAGGCTCTCTACGTTATTAATTCACTTTTTAATATCCACACTCTCTGCTACTCATGCGTAGCACAGTTTCCTTCACAGCGCTAACCTCCAATCATCTCTAGTTTTTAACCCATAAAAATTCAGCATTACTGAACTAAACCGGTCATAATCTTTCCGACATCAAAGCACACCCTCATTTCATTAATGCTTTACAATTAAAGTTGATATGTGGGAGGAGCACTTTGGTAAAGATAATTAAAGTTGAAATGAAATGTGAATATAAAGTTGTGTTACGTTTAGATTTACTCTTGGAAAAAAAAACTGAATTTGAGCCCAAATTTCACATAAAACAATACAAAAAATCAGCAGTGAAGAGTTAGCCTTGAGCTGTTGTAACTTGCTTACCCCCCTCACTGGATAGCTGTTAAAAGAGCTACATAGCTTAAATCCATCTTAAATAAAATAAAAACTGACTGACTTATCGGCCAAAGCGATGGCATCAGACGCCACGTCACGTGTGCTCTCCCCCACTCCCGACTCCCGACGGCATCGTTATGTCTTGGTGTCGTTATTTTCGCTAAATTACATCTTTCTGAGGTCAATGCGTGTTGGCAGGCATTACAAAGTAGATACATATGTATGGATTTTATCCATTATTTATAGTTTAATTACTCTATTTGCTAATAGCTGTTGGCAGCTGTGTTAAAATCACGTTCAAGTATCCAGTGCATATATTTCGTTTGAGCCTCATCTCATCTCATTGTCTGAAACCGCTTATTCCTATACAGGGTCACGGTGAGCCGGAGCCTATCCCGGCAGACACAGGGCGCAAGGCAGGGATACACCCACGATGGGACGCCAGTCCATCGCCGGGCACTGCGGGGCAATTTAGCCTGCGAGCCAAATAACCTATGCAGCAGCATGCTTTTGGACTGTGGGAGGAAACCGGAGTGCCCGGCGAAAACCCACACGAACACGGGGAGAGCATGCAAACTCCACACAGAAAGGCACCCGAGCCGAGAGATTCGAACCCGGGACCTTCTTGCTGTGAGGCGGCAGCGCTAACCACTGGGCCACCGTGCCGCCCTTCGTTTGAACCAACACGGCAAATTAGAAGTCCATACTCTGTATGGGCAGATATAACTTTGTATAGATTGAACTGACCTTGGAAAAATAACGAGGCTCAATACTGGAGAACATAAACTAAAGCTGGGACAATTAGTCAACTCAGTTGATAAATTGATTAAAGATTATGGGAGCTACTTTTATGTGGTCGATTGCTCCCATCTCGTGGTACACGTGGGGAGAGAGGGGAGATTTAGTTTGCTGAACTGTTTCTATGTTGATAGAATTGTCAAATTAATTTAACTGATGAACGGCAGTCATCGTTTGCTTAAATAATTGGATGGACTTTTCAAAGCTACTTATTTTCATTCAGATTTTTTATCTAAAAGAACACCCTTAAGCGCAAAAGTTGCCCGAGTGCAAACAGCCCTTTATGCGCTCATACACCACTAGAGGACAGCAGTCGAGTACTCAGTCCCTGCTGCTGGAGTAATTCAGGATAATAATACTAATAATTGCATTTCTAGAGCGCTTTTCACCCGAAGGTCACAAAGCGCCGCACAGAGCTGTGGAGAGAACGGCACGTCAACAACAACATTAGGGTCCCGACAAGCAAAACTTCTGTTTTGTCGCCATTTAGTTAAAGGCTAAGACGGGAGATCTTTGTCTTTGTGTGTGGACAGCTGGCCTGAAACGGGCCGCCCGGCTCGGTGCACACGGGTGGAGAGATGCGCCTCTGGTGGGTGCTGAGCTGTGCGGTCACATGGGCCGTCCTCGCCGTCCTGCTTCTCAGCCGGCTCCTGTCCATGAACCGGCCACCATATCGAGGTACCCCCATGCACCGCATCTCCACTACCACCCAACAACAACAAGCACTTTTCACCAATAAGTGGCGGGGACATCGTCACGGCACATGTGCCAGGCAATATGCACCTTGAGGCCACGCGAAGTGTCGAAAGAACACAGCGTTACTGACCGGCACCACTACCACCCACTCGCCCACCTGCACATTTGCGCGCCCATCTCTGTTTCTCCCTGCCCTCCTAACGTGCTGTCCAAGCAGATGTACTCGGGTGAGATTTTCACATGAGTTAACTTAGATCACATTTTGTGTAAAAAATTCGGAGAGGTGTGTTTGCATGAATATCTTGTTCTCCTTGAAGGGTTGCATGTGCTGCTTATGTTGTGCTATATAACTTACAAAAAATTCCCATGCCATTCTTGCACTGTTTAACGTCTTTGTCTATTTTTATTATTGTTTTATTGTGCTGTGCAATTTTGAGTAGCAATTTTTCATCATGATTTTGGTTGGGGTTTCATCTTTAGACAAGTTCGTGGTGAGAGTTTGCTTATTTGTACAGGCTTAAGTCTTGTACTGATGTAGGTTTTCACAGCTCGTTGCATGATGATTGCTTCCAAAAACTGCTCTTTCAGGATAGCCACGTTGAGAGGAGTGCTCAAAGCGGCCATCCCAAAAGTGTAGCTTTTGGAAGTAGTCATCAATCAATCTTCAATGTTACTGATTACTTTATATTTAGCGTTTCATTTTTTTCAGAGATTGTTGCCATACGTTTTTCTGCCCTTTGATTTTATGATCATTTTCGTAAATTTAGACGTTTGTTGTCACAGGAATCCCACATCTAGAGCTTGAAAGCTTACTGAGTGCTTTGTGCTGTAATAATAAACATCTATATATCTAAATGTCGGCACCTACCGTCGTTGTTCGGGGAATAACTCCCCCGGACTCCTGGGGCTTAGTACGTAACGTGGACCCAGCGTGCTATGGCTCGGAGGGATGGTACCGCCAAGAGCAAGGATGGACAGCACACTGCCCACGGGCCAGGCCTGTACAGAATAATGAAATAAATTACATTGGATTGAAAACAATTTGATTGCCAGAATACAATCTTAATTAACAATTATTTTTATCCCTTATTTTATGTCCACTGATTTATAGCCATTATTTTACTTTTAATTGATGTACTATAATGTTGTTGTTGACATGCCGTTCTCTCCACAGCTCTGAGCAGTGCATGAGCTTGTGTAATCGTGCACAAATTGATGGATCTTTATTGACTGATGTCACAATTCCTCCTTATGTCCCTTCAGTCGGCCCCTGTTATTAAGTGCCCTGAAAAGAGTGTTCATCGTTTGACAATCAAATTATTTTCTTTATCCTGAGAGATACAATATGCTGACTAAAGTGACAAAACTAATGTAATACGATAGGCGTTTTTTCATTTAGTCATAAGTGACCAAGATAAAATCAATCCATGCACTGCACGTGAGGATCTGTGTTGTAATCTCTGTTGGCTAACGCTAGTTTTGATTAAAATATTTCGTGGTAGTAGCTCCTTATGGTGAGTGGTTGCAACCTCATGCCACTCAGCTACCTCTTTGCTTTAGCATGACTACGTAGTTTATGCATGTTTTGTTTCTATTGGATTTTTATTACTGATGTAGATATTCATGGCTCGATGAATGAGAATTGTTTTCTGAAGCTGTTCTTTCAGGATAGCCATGTCGAGTGCTTCCGCTGTCTGAAAATCCTCAAATGAGGAAGGCGAAACATCGCAAAAGAGGGGGAACACTCGACATGGCTATCCTGAAAGAGCAGCTATGGAAAGCGAATATCATGGGTTGTTTTCTTCCAATTTGTTGAAGTGACACATATCTAATAATAGCCATTTCCATGTCAGAAATATAGCTGACTGCACAAAATTCTGTCACCCTCCAATACTGAGAAGCTAAGCCACATCTTCATCTCTTCACGAATCGATAATTGCAATGCACTACCCCCTGGCATCCCTGTCTACCTAATCAATATTCTCCGACGTGTGCAGAATGCAGCTGCTAGAGTCTCTCACCCGTACTCCCATCCATGATCATATATCCCCAGTGCTGGCGTCTCTCCACTGGCTACCAATTACATACATGATCGAATTGAAGATCCTCCTCACCTACTCAGCTCTCTCTGGCGCTGCTCTAACATACATCTGGGACCTACATCAGGCACCCTCCTCAACACGATAACTTGATCCTCCAATACGGGCTTGCTCCATGTGCCCACATCGCACCTCCATTCGACGGAAGACAGAGCCTTCTCACACAGTGCTCCCAGACTCTAGAACACCCCTCTATTGGAAATTCGGTCAGCTGAGTCCCTGGGCATCTTAAAATCCCGTCTCCAGATTTACATGTTCAGTAAGGCATTGAAGTCATCTGGCTAGGACTGTTGATGCTGCTCACTGCTGTAGGCTCGGGTGATGACACTGTTGACATGTGCCTGCTCAAAAGCACTTTTTCCTTCCTTTCTCTCTTTCAACAATTATTTTGTTATTTCATCTCCTTCTTTGTTTTGTAGTCATTGTTTTACTTAATCGGTATATTCTGATGTAGCGATTCTCTCCACAGTTCTGTGCAGTGCTTTGTGACCCTCGGGTGAAAAGTGCTTTCGAAATTTAAAATATTATTATTAATTAAAAGTTTATGGACAACAATGCTCATTGTAATGATGTAGGTTCTCACGGCTCGATGCATGAGATTCACAAGACAGAACAGACTATGAATCACAAACAAGAAATGAGAATAAAGCTCAGCCAAACCTGGAGGCCAGTGACTGCAGTCAGTAGTGCATTGATATAGAGCTCTGAAATGCGGACATCAGAGGGGAATCACCAAGTGTTTGGGAACTTCTTTCATGAGATGCAAGCTAGGAGATTAGTCACAGGTGGAACAGGATGGGGTTAATGTGATTCCGGGTGTGAGCAAGACAATGGAACCCTTTCGAGTGGACCCCGACAGTCGTCCATTGATCCTGGAATGCAACGACTCTGTGGAGGTGACTCAACACATACATAGTACCGACATATAAATAGTAGTCACACACACGACACATGCACACTGCACCTGAGAGTGCCTCTAACGTGAGGTGAAACGTCGTGAGATGGAGAGAGGGAGCGATCGACGCGGCTGTCCTGAGAGAGCAACTTTTCAAAGCACTCATCAACAATGCTCATTTTTTGTGTATTTCTCTCAAGGTCTTACCACAGAGTTCTTCAGCAGAACAGAAATTGAGAACTTTTCAAGGAGCTTATTCCAGTCCAAGCAACACCTACCGAAGGTGATGTCAAACTATTACAGTCAGTTCCATGCTCACACATAAAAGTAAAAGAAGACAATGTAACTGGCATTGGCCGTATATCGCCACTACTAAGAATTTACCTGAAAATTACTCAGTCAGGATTGTACCTATTAACAATCAGCTGGTGATGGTGGCTACACGCGTCAGTGCCTGTAATCTAGCTCGGTGATTGGTGGCTCACTGCACGAATGTTGTGAAACACCCTTCCCATGGGTGTTGAGGAGGAGCCATACTCTGGTTCACCAGGAGAAGGCAGTACAGAAAGAGGAATAATCACCATGTTTCCATCTGAACGAGAGATGGTGTTGTCTGCTTACATGTTCCCAGTTTCTTCTGGAAAAATAAGTAAAATTATTCTAACATCAACCCCTACCACAGACGCGTGCAGTACCCTCCTTATACAGAGTCTTGAGACTCGCTGATGATTTTCCTGGGTAAAACAAGCATAACAAATGATAATCATCTATATCTATAATGGATGAAATGTTTATTTTTTTTTATATGTATGGTCCACATTGTGGGTACCTTCTTTGAATCCTGTGTTAAGCACACATTTTATCTGGAAAATATGAAGGCTTTCACGTCTTATTTAAACTTTACTATTCACTTAGCGATAACTCTTTTGTAATGTAAGTGTTACTTCACCAATGCTATCAGCCCTCTTAAGCCACTTTTCTGCCTTTATCCCGACACTAGACAAATGTGTTACACACTCGGAACAATAATGCCCATAAGGCGGCTACTCTGCAATTATTAACAAATAATAAACGAGAGCATTGTTAATTTGGCTCAGTATTGTAGCGCTGCGCTGCACGCCAATTAACGCGAGCTGTCCGTGGAACCGACCAGAAATCACCGGATCGCGGGGAGCTGCAAAACGTGGCGGACGGGGTGCAGCGTGAGCGGCAGGAGCTGCTGCGGCGCGTGTGCGCCGACTCCGCGCTGCGCAACCTCACGCACACCAACGTGTCCCACTTCGTCCTTAGCCGCATCTTCGTGTGCGACCACTACCGCATCCTCTTCTGCCAGACGCCCAAGGTCGGCAACACGCAGTGGAAGAAGGTCCTCCTGGTGGCAAACGGTGAGCGCCGGCTGCGCACGGAGATGGTTCAGCAAGTTCTCATCTCATTATCTGAAACCGCTTAATCCTATATATAGGGTCACGGTGAGCCGGAGCCTATCCCGGAAACACAGGGCGTAAGGCAGGAATACACCCGACGACGGGACGCCAGTCCATCGCCAGGCATTGCGAGACAATTTTAGTCTGCGAGCCAATCAACCTATCCAGGAGCATGCTTTTGGACTGTGGGAGGAAACCGGAGTACCCGGCGAAAACCCACGCGGACACGGGGAGAGCATGCAAACTCCACACAGAAAGGCACCCGAGCCGAGAGATTCGAACCCGGGACCTTCTTGCTGTGAGGCGTCAGCGCTAACCAATGGGCCACCGCGCCGCCCTGGTTCAGCAAGTTGTCCGACGTGATCCAGATTGCGGGCCATGCTGACCTGGCGGCAATGGTTGACACACTGAGTTTGTGACCTCCCAGCAAGGCAGTTGATATAATGAACAGGTGTATTACATACGCTCCTGATGCTAGCACAAATGGCATCCTCTCTATTAAGTAATGTAACAGGATGTTTAATATCCAGATGCTTGTACGTCATTATCAATAATATGCAGTGTTAATCAAGGCGGGCCGCTGGGCTTGGACCATCGGCTTCTGTAGCAGCGGCGGTACACCCCCAATAGAAACCACCACGGCTTCCATAGAATCCATTCCTGTGTTCATCGTTAGCATCAAACGTATACAATGCTATTCGTTTTGGCCCAGTTAAATGTCTAGTAGTAGGTATTCAATGGCTGCTGCATCACAGCAAAAAATCCTGGGTTCGATTCCCTGCTTGGCTACTTCTCTGTGTGGAGTTTACATTTTCTCCCTGTGTCTGCGTAGGATTTTGTTGGGTACTTCAGTTTCCTCCCACAGTCCAAAGACATGCTGCCTAGGTTAATTGTCCTGATTAAATCACCGCCGGTGCCCTGAGATATTGTAACTTGTTCATGCCTCCGCGATGGACAACTGTTAAAAATGCTGCTTAGCTTAACGGTTCCTTCCAGCTTGAATAACTAAAAATAAATGTTTGACTGAGATGATTGGTGTGCATACAATCCAATCCTCATGAAATGCATTGTAGTGGGTAAACATGTCGGCGTAGCGCACATGCAGCGCTCCGCGTTAGTGGTGGGACAAGGTGGGAGATGTCGGCTCAGTTCCGCTGTGGAAACGAAACGTGAAGTATTGGTGTTGCTTGTGATCAGGTCTAAGTAGACATATGTGGCCTGCGATTGGTTGACGTGCATGCAGGCCTCTACAACAGCACAAGCGACGTGCCTGAAGACATCGTGCACCAGCACGACAAGAACGGCTTACCTCGCCTCTCCAGCCTCTCCCCCGCTGACATCTCTCTCAGGTCAGGCCACTCGGAAACATACCACCAGCAAACTGGAAGGAGGGGAGTGGGGGGCGCATCCACTGTGGGTGTCGAGGGAGGTTTGCGGACACCACAACATCTATAGCCATAGTAAGAGACACAGCCGAATTAATTTTAAAAACCTTATTGTTGTTGATGTTGCCATTCATATGTCTTTTGGTCCTGACATGCCATTCTCTCCACAACTCTGTGCTGCACTTTGTGACCCTCGGGTGAAAAGCGCTCTCGAACGTTGTCTCCTCTCATACCTGGGAACTTGCTAATTACACTTTCCCTCTTGCCAGTTATGAGACAATTTAGTTTCTCCACCTCTTCCATGCTTAAACTCGATCTTCCTGTTCCACATTTTCAGTGCCTCCAGTAGCCACTTAATTAGTTGTCAGATGTAGCCTTTGCAATGTTGCAGAAGTTCACAGAGTTTCCAAAATTCTTGACTATAAATTGGTTATTATTTGTTTACCTATGAAGCAGCATCATCTGGGAAAGATGTAATTCCATGTCATTAGCTTATGAACGGGTTGCTATATTGAACCAATATGACAACTTTCAGAAATGTCCGTATGATGTGCAATGTCATCTTAGATATGTATAGAGTAGCTGATGTCACAACTTTAAGTCACAGTAATTAAAATAGTCACTTTTTATCAATAGCCGCTTAATCCCGTATAGAGTTGCAGGGGGCCGAAACCTATCCCGGCAGACAGAGGACGCAAGGTGGGGCTATACCCAGGATGTAAAGCCGGTACATCGCAGGGCATTTTTTGGGGCAATTTACTCAGCAGGCCAATTAACCTAGGCAGCAGCGCGTCCTTAGGCTATGGGAGGAAACCAGAGTACCCAGCGAAAACCCATGCAGACACAGGGAGAAAGCACAAATTCCACACAGAAAGGCACCCAAACCGGGAGTCGAACCCCAGTCTTTCTTGCAGTGAGGCGACCGCGCAAATCACTGTGCCACCATGCAGTAATGTTACCGCAAAATGCCTTGTCAGCTTTTTGTACGATACCACAGATAGGTCATTAGAGCTTAATCATTTGCATGTGTTTAATCTTACGCTAATTATATATTATAAGTATCAGGGTGGCACAGTGATAACATCTGCCCCTCACAGGGAGAAGAGCCTGCCCGAGGTGGTTCGATATCCAGCTCGTGTTCCTTTCTGTGTGGCGTTTGTGTTCTCCCTCTATTCTGCGTGGGTTTCCTCTGCGTTCTCTGGTTGCCTCTCACAACTAAAAAAATAAATAAACTCATTAATAATTGGTCGAAAATATTATTGTTGTAATAATTGGCCAATTACATAATATACAGGATGCGATGTCGGACAAACGTTGGTGCTAGAAAACCGCGTTGCTGCCTCCCCCTCCCTGCCTCTGTGCGGCTTCCACGCACCTCCTCCGAGTCGTTCTTTCTTCAAACGAATGCCTTGGAAATAGAATGAATATGTGCACGTTATAAATTGTATTAATACTTTTACTAATCTCATCCCAACTGATAGCGAAGTTATTTCCATTCCAAAACGGTAGTATGACAGCAGAATCATATCTCATGTACAGCCGGACAGCCTGGAATTGTCATCGTACATCTTTAACTGATAACCTTCACTTTCTCACCACATCCTCCTGACTGGGCGTATTTTTCCACTGCACTGATGAATGAGCAGTTTACTTAGAGCTGTGACCCAAATAAGCTGTAAAATCTCGGCAAGGACAAATGGACACGTGCAATTGTGGTGGCCTTTTTAAGCAATCATTGCTTAACATCAGAATTAGCATTAGAGCCTTCAGCCAACTGTCAGTCTTGTGATATTACAAAGTAAGTAATAAGGATTAAAGGAATGCGGTGTCAGATAATAGCATTAAAGACCCCATGTTTGACTTAAAATAATGAATACGTTCGGTACTCGTATTATACCTATAGTTCAAAGCTGTTGCAAAATCACTTTGTCTCATTTACTGATTTAGGTAATATTTGAGCAATTTTTTATTCGCTAATTTAGACTATAACACTGACACACATGGCCTATCTAAATTGCATGATGAAACTGGATCTTTAACGTCCACCCACAGTATTGACCAGGTAGTTAATGCACCCACAGTATTAACCAGAGCGGCTAATTGGCTAAAACCGCGAACCCCTTTAACAAGAGGCAAATTAAGCACCCAGCTAACCGAATCGGCACTTACAAACGAGGCCTGAGCTTTAGCTCCGACTCTCACCTTGTGTGAAAAACTTCACCCCAGACTCACGCTCACCCTCCCACCCCACAGGCTTCGGACCTACTTCAAGTTCCTGATTGTACGCGAACCATTCGACCGCATCATCTCGGCCTTCAAGGACAAGTTCGTGAAGAATCCACGGCAGGAGCCGTGGTACCGGCAAAAAATTGCGCCGGCAATTGTGCACCGTTACGGCTCGGGCCCCGCTCGGCGCCGCGGCCTTCGTTTTGAGGACTTTGTGCGCTACTTGGGTGATGCGCAGGCCGAGCGACTGGACGCCACCTTCGGGGAACACATCATTCACTGGGTGACGTACGTGCGACTGTGCGCACCCTGCCAGATCCGCTACGACGCCGTGGGCCACCACGAAACTCTGGAGAGTGACGCGCCCTACATCCTGCAGTCAGCTGGTACCCCGGGGCACGCGGCCTACCCGCCCATCCCACCCGGCGTCACGGCATTCAACCGCTCCAAGGTGCAGCACTATTTCCGCGGAATAAGCCCCACATGGATAAGGCGACTGTACCGCCGCTACGAGGGAGACTTCCGTCTCTTTGGATACGAGGAACCATCGTTTCTCTGGAAGTGAATGTTGGTGACAGATAAAACCTAAGATGAGCTTGGGCCACAATCAGTCCCAGCAAGTTCTGTACAAATTCACCAACATGTCGTGTTTGTTATATTTTTATATAGACATTGATAATAGAAGCGTCTTTTGATTAGTGCAATCAGATTGTTTTGTGGGCTTAGCTGTGAAATAGCATTGTTGCAGACACGTGCAGTTACTTTTGATGGTATTGCACAAAGCGCCATCATGCATTGAGAGAAATTAATTTCCGTCTCTGTACTCTGCTTGCAATTACGTCCAAGAGTCTGGACGGAATTGCAAGAAAATGCGTGTTCATGCAAAGAAAGTGAAAAACACTTTTATCTTTAGACGTCTAATCCTTCATTGTCAAACAAAGCTAAATGTTGCATTTCCACTCCCGCACCAAAGTGTTTCTCTCTCATTCTGTGACCTGATTGTACACAAGTGTAACTCTCTCGTCCGTTGCATTACTTGATTCAACACCGTACGCTCTCAACACGCGGCAGTGCGACGTAGGAATAGGTTTCTCAGATGGGTTCGGGTAATGATGTAGGACCGTTACGGCGCCTGTCAATTGACTGACCTCCCAAGTGAAATTGTGCTCACTTGGCATTTAAAACACACGTGCATTTGTCTGGAGATTGCGTGCATGGGCTGAGAGGGCTCCACTGTAGGAAATGGAATGGATTCTTCCCGTCGACCCCTTGCTGCTGGTGTCTACTGTCCATTTACAATCGCTGATGAGTTAATGATAATATTTGTACTTCGAAGGTGCTTCTCACCAGAGAGTCACAATGCACTGCACAGAGCTGTGGAGAGAACGGCATATCAACAACAACATTAGAGCATATCAATTAAAGTAAAATAATGACTATAAATCAGTGTAGGACATAAAATAACCGATAAAATAATTGATGATTGCTTCGAAAAACTGCTCTCTCGGGACAGCCGCGTCGATAAACTAGCCCAGAATCTCGCCGAATGTCTCGCATTGCATGTGGCAGCACGCATTGATATATGGACGTTTTAAATAAAATCCTTGAATAACCAATAATGGGAGAGCACAGGTGTGCTTGGCGTCCAGTTCACAAAGCCTGTGCACTCCGTACGTCGAGATGTGAGTGGGAGTTGCCACAGCTCGGCTGTTCTAACCCTGACCACTCGTCGAGCTTGCCGTTGTCAAAGTTGACAGCGTTCTATTGATCCTCATCAAGAGCGTGCAGCATTTGAACAGTAAATGTGCTGTTACGTAGTATTGAATTAGCTACTAATTTCCATGTCACTAAATCCTTGCGTTTGGAATAACGACTCTAGGCAGCTTAATAAGACTAATATATACCATATGGAAGAACACTGCTTGTCACTATAATAGCCATTGAGAGCAGTGATCAGGGTACAGGCATGTATTATATTCAGATACCTTGGATTTCATGTTAATTATCCTGTTTGGTTGTAACTTTAAACGACTACAATACATTTAACATGCAAGCAATCTTGTATTTTATAAACATCGGTATTAATTTCTCAGCTATGTCGGATGTTAAGTTCTCACGCAGTGTTTCAGATTACACAGGAGATATGACATATTATTTTATTATTTTGCACTATCCTGCAAGTGCTATTACAGTATAAAGCCGGATGACACTGTACTATCGTTATAGCGCTTGACTCACGTTCGGAAGGTTTCGAGGTACAATCCCGTGTGGGCTGTCAATCCAGCCCAGTATCATTACGGCGTACCACAGTGAGTGGTTGTCTGCCTGCAAAGTACTTATTCGATGGAGTAACTGACCCCGAAAATGTGGAATTTTCCCCAATGGCTCATGGCCACTAATAGCGGAGGTGACTGCACTCTGGGGGACGGCGTCTCTGAAGTTGCGGTACTCACAATAACCACAAGCGTTAGAATTAAGTGCACATGTTTTAAAAAATGTCTGCTAATGGCAAAAGAAATTAAGAAGCGTGTATAAATTGAGATTTTATTGTATTTGTATCATTTTGTCAAGGCGCACGGAGGTTTCCACTATTATACTGTAGTGATAGAACTTCCCTCTTTGTAGGGAGGGCGCAGTTGTACGTGTGTGCGTGTGTATACTGCACTTAAAGTTGGCCATTGGTGAATTCGGGCATGCCAGCCATTACGCTCATTTTGGTGGCGTTTGTTGTCGTTTACACCCTTAATGGAGGATACCACAGTTTGGGCTGCAAGCCGTGAGCCTAGTTGTTACAGCGGATGGAATCGACGAGGCACATTTAATTAATTATGGGAAGCCTTGTTATATTTGCACCTTCAGAGGGCATGCTTGTACATCGTTTCAGGAATCGCGCTGTTCTGTTTAATCTGGCATCTGTTTGATGAGTACAGTCAGTGAGCCCATGTGTGCGGCCGCCACGTTATGCACCGGCTGGAGTGCAATCACAGGTGTAGAGCCTGACTTGTTCCACCGTAACCGAAGTGCGTTGAATTTTCAGCTTTACCTGGAGAAGATTGGGACGCGCAGTGTGAAGCACGAGTTTTGTTAACACACAGAACCCACTCGCAGGTTCCTTGTCCACCTCATTGTGAACGTGAGTGACAGAAAGTTCTCTCGTGAGAGATTGCCAAGCACTTCAAACGTCGAGTGCCAAACAACTTCACAAACTTAGCATTTGGTTTCATTTGAAAAGAGTAAAGTACCAACAGCTCCTAATGTACTCTAACGCCAGGGCAGCTTGTGTTTTTGTTGCCAAATTACAATGCTGTCTTTCCGATAATGACCTTTTATCCAAGGTTGCAGCATCTAACTTCCCTGCTCGTGGGAGATCTAAAACCCTTAGCCAGTCGTCCGCCCCATGCGACCACAAGATGCAATTCACACGCATAAGAGAGGGCGGCTCTTTAAAAGCTCGGACTGCCGTCCGTAGCAGTGTCCGTGCGAGTTGCATTTGAACCGCGTTGTGCAATACGGTGTCCTACGATGTGACCCCGCCGCTGAAGGAGATTGCACATGCGATGTGACCCCGCCGAGAAGGAGATTGCACATGCTGCCGTATTTATTTGCCTGTTGGCTTGATCATGCTGAACACAAGACGGCTGTAAAGTGCACGGGCCCCACCAATTCACAAGCAATAAAACATGATAATTCATGCAATTTGAGCCAGCGTAGCTGTTCTAAATATACCGGTGACTGCGAAGGGAACAAAATAAAAAAATGGACAGACTATCGAGAGGCAAATGCTCGGAATTACACTGAGACGATGTTCAGAGGAAAAAGACGGCAGACATAGTGTGGACGAGAAAGATCTATGGGCTTGGGCAGGACAAGTCTGGAGCCGAGATGAGGACTGCTGAATCAGACTGGTGGTGGATCAGCAGCTAAAGCAAATCACACTTCCAACAGGACGACAAGCACGAGAATAGTGATGGAATAGGTGAGTGTGCGCAAGTGAGGCAGACTATAGTTGCACCAAACTTAGGGATGGCGAGAGCATGGGAAGGCGATCATCCAACAGTGGATAGACAATGACTGATGATGATGGCAGGAACCACTTTGTGGGGTACAGCTCTAGATATTGCTGTGAACTATATTGTAATTCGCTGTCACACTCTGCCTGTGATTACAGTCGAGGAGGAATACTAAAATGACTGATGGAAAAAAATATTATTTTGAGTAGATGTAGTAGTGAAATTATTTCATGTAATGACAGGTCTGGTAAAATTGTGCAAATGAATGCCAATAGTTGTGTTTAATTTACTTTGTGTACAAGTGCTGCATTTTAACAGGTTTTGTGAAAAGGATTGTGTATTAGGTGTGCAATATCGAGGATGGTCACTGGCATCATCGTGCGTGCACTGTCCTGTGATTTTAAGTCGGTTATATTATTGAAAAACAATCACAGGGCGGAATTATCATCTTTTATTGTGAGTAGAACAAGTTTAATATAGTCACCAGTTACCATATCAAATGGCCACAGTTGGTTTGTGTGTTATTCTTTTTGTACTGGTAGCTGAAAGAAACTGGCATTTAAACACACTTATCAACTAATTCACACAAAAATAATGTCAACGTTTTTGTAAATATCAAAATGAAAATATAAAATGTGAATGAGTTTCATGGCCACTCTTTGGATGTACAGTACTCTATTTAAAAAACGTGCTTAAAATAAGAATAAGTAACGTTTTTATCTTTGATGCTCAGCCGCATCATCCTCTCGTTTGACTCCGACCGCTGGGGGTTGGGAGAGTGACTCCGCGTGGGGGTCCACTGAACCGCACCCAATTAGACCCCTGATGCTCGGATGCGGCTCGGAACCACGATTGCAACTCGCGAGTAGTGGTCAATTACATTCAGACGTGAATGGATGAGCCTCGACATCTCTCTCCTGTATGCAGCGCCCGCCTTGCGACTCTCCCAGCGCTCAGTGTCACTACAGCACTGTCCCTACTAGGTCCCCGCAACCCATACGCCGGCCCGACCTCACACTCGATCTCCACCGGGCTCACACCACGCCGTTCAACAGCCCACAGCCTCACCCCATACACTCTCAAACAACAACAACAACAACCGCCATTCGCCACTAAGTGGCGGTGACGTCACCATGGCGCCTGTGCCAGGCCATATGCATCTTTAGGCCACGTGAAGTGTCGAAGGCTCGCTGACAGGAGGTCACGGGACAGACCCAGGTGTTATGGGTCGTCTGACTGAGATGACTGGCAGATGATGCACCAACTGTGCTCCCTACTGTGCCAATTTGCTGTGTTTTAACCGCCTGACGCTCCGCTCGTTGTTATGAGCGTCGCTCCTCCACCCTCTGTTGTTGTTGGAGGGCGACTGCCTTCAATTGGCCAGTGGCGTCCTTCACGATCCTCTTCCACAGAGGTCGCGATCTTGACACCTCTGGTACCAGTCTTCAGCAAGTCCACTCAGCTTCATGTCCTGTGCCACATCAGTCCATCTCCTCTCTAGTCTATGCCACACCCGTTTAGCCCCTTCTATCCGGACAAACAGCAACTGCTTGGGCATGCGGGCTACATAACAAAGCCACCGAAGCCTCGCCTGCTGGAGGAGCTCACCAATGGGATTTTTGTCCAGATCACTTGTCAGCGCGCACCCACACAAGACAGGTTATAGTAGGCTGTTCAGGTAACCCAGCGAGCACTACAAGGTTACATTTTGTCATTGCCACCAGCACTGACCGTCCCTCGTGATGGAGTTATGGCCAAATAATCTGCATAACCCACAGGGCTTGTTGAAGTACACAGGTACTACTCTAAATTTGCCTCGTCCGAGTGCCTAGTCTGAGTGTAGCAGACATCGCATGAAGGATGACAAGGATGATTCACCATCCTGCACAGGTCCTGTCTCGTGTTGATGTCATACACAACGGCATAACGGAAGTGCCGTTGCCATCCTGGCAGTGCACGGCTGTCCAGATAGGAGTCCGTCCACTCCTGTGTGTCACACGAATGAAACACAGGTGTGCCACCCAGTGCAGGTGAAGGCTGAGGACACGGGCATTGGAGATTGATTGGCGTCATTGCGGTGGATGCTGCGCTCTGTTTAGAGATGTCTCGCGATACTCTCTTTTCATAAATGTACAGGTACTGCTACGATTCCTTTCATTACGTCATTGCGTTGTACATTATGGACATCATGCTGTGAAGTAGACCTGATTTAACAGTTTGACTTGAACAAATATCCCTTAATAAAGTACTAAGTGGAAAATTAAATTAGATCCTCTCCGTCTGGGATGTGCAAATTGTAGTGCACATTTCGTTTAATGATAATTCTATATTTGAAAATCATTCACAACGTTAATGCATCTATTAGATAGCTCGTTAAATGTGCCTGTGGTGTATGAGTTAATTCTAAGCACCCACAGTACTGCTGGTTATTAGATGGCATTGTGTGTTCTGGTGCATAATTTCACATGTGTGTACTTATGAAAATAAACTTGTTTGGTATACAGCTTTATGACCGTCTGTTGATTAGGACGGTATATGTCAGACGTGGTAATAGATAACAGGGAATGTGATGGTGCGCAGGTGGTGGAAACAGAGGTAAGGCCTTCACGTTAATAATAATAATTGCATTTCTGGAGCGCTTTTCACCCCAGGGTCACAAAGCGCTACACAGAGCTGTGGAGAGTACGGCACGTCAACAACAACGACATAACGGTAAATCAGCAACAACGTTTTTTTTGTTACAAATCTGAGCTGTGGAGAGAATGGCATAACAACAACATCAGAGTAGATCGATTAAAATAAAATAAAAAATGGCTATTAATCAATGAATGACATTAAAATAACGGATACAATAATTGTTAAATTAAAAAAAGGAAGGAATACGTGTTCCTGAGCAGGCACAGGTCAATAGCGAGCAATCATCGAAGCACAACAGTGACCAGCATCAAGAGTCTCAACCAGAGGACTTAAATTCCTTACAGGATAAGGAAGTCTTGAGACAGGATTTGAAGATGCCCAGGGACTCAGCTGATCGCATCTCCAGAGTCTAAGAGCAGTGCGCGAGAAGGCTCTGTCACCCATCGAAAGGAGGTGCGATCTGGGCACATGCAGCAAGCCTGTATTGAAGGATTGAGGTTCTCTTGTTGAGGAGGGTGCCTGAAGAAGTTCACGGATGTATGTCGGAGCAGCACCAATGATAGTCTTGTAGGTGAGAAGGAGGATCTTGAATTCAATCCTGTATTTAACCAGTAGACTAAAATTTGTATTCTTACAATTTTTGGCAATAATAAAAATGTTAGTCTTAAAACACCAAATAGATGCCTTTCAGAAAGTGTCAAGTTTGAAAAAATCCACACATGGCTGTGGCAAAATATGCAAATAAAATGCTATGATTATGTATGAATTGTCCTGGAACCTGATTGGTGCACACCAGAGACGAAATTCTTTATAGCCGAGTCTCACCAGTCTTATTAGTCAAGTCTTGCCAAAAAGCAAATAACTCAGGACAACGCAGATAGCAATGCATTAGTATCTCAAGTCAAGCTGTTGCTACTAATGTATTACCCTGTGATGTCTGAGACCTTCATGCACTGTACATGATGAACCCATCCACAGTGACGGTTGATGTACTTAACCGACCCCCACCGTATGGACCCGACCGCAATGCCACCACAATTAAGGTGTTCATGGTGGCCTAGCACGCACTCCGCACCATACTTGCAGCATTCACCAAGCTCATTCGATTGCGTGTCGTGAAAACACCGTTTCGTTTAACGGCACTACAGTTTCCACCCCCCGAGCGTTTTTTTGTATCCAGAGAAGGGACAGGTTCCCCCCTCCAAGGTATTTTTCTGCACAAGACGAGGGGAGCTAACAAAGGGGGGCCATGGCTAAGATGGGCTCAGAGGCCACACAGCAACACCAGGCAGGATGGCTGTCACGTAGCGTACTTCAGACGGAGGGAGAAACACCCCATTTAGTTATGCTGGTGAGACCGAGTTCATCTCATTGTCAGAAACCGCTTAGTACTGTACAGGGTCGCGGTGTGCCGGAGCCTATCCCGGCAAACAGGGCGCAAGGCAGGGATATACCCACGATTGGACGCCAGTCCATCACCGGGCACTGCGGGCAATTTAGTCTGCAAGCCAATTAACCTATGCAGCAGCATGTTTTTGGACTGTGGGAGGAAAACGGAGTGCCCAGCGAAAACACACGGGGAGAACATGCAAACGCACCCGAGCCGAGATTGTAACCCGGGCGTTTCTTGCTGTGAGGAGGCGCAACAGCGCTATCCACTGGGCCCACCGTGCCGCCGTGAGACCGAGTTGTTTCAGAGAATGCTGGAACAAAGGGTCTTCTACGCGAGAGAGAGGAGCGAGGGGTGGTGAGGATGGGATAAAGGATGCTTCAGCACTGATGATAACGAGAGAGAGGGAGAGCCCCGTGTCGAGTGTACAACACAACAGCGGGATAGTGACACAAAACGAGAGCAGTGCACCGAGTGGTGAATGATAACGCCGGGGAGTGAGTGATCAAAGAGGATCGGACTCCCGGTGTCATGAATTTAGACTTTTTTTTGCACATGCTCACACTTTTACATAGACAAGCATATGCATACCCGAAACGGATTTCATGTACGCATACACCACATGAATATTCTACCGGAAGAACTTAACACTTGCATAAATGGACTGGTCGACTGCACGTTAACCACATACACACGAAAACGAAAGACATAGGATTATGTATTAAGATGAATAGTGGTCCTCAGGCTGGGAGCCCGCCAATGGGACGCAATCAAGGTTGTCAGAGAGTGACGCTCAGGGCGTAAGCGCTGAGTGCGTGAGGACGCAAGCAGGCGCGTGGTCATCCGGGTTCTGTGGGTACGGCCGAGAGACAAGCGCATGTCAAGATACACGCCCGGGAAGGATGGAGCCCATTATAATAGAGTGCTTGCTGGACAGGTGAGAGATATCTGGGGGCTAGCAGATCACGGACTGCAGCGAAGTGACGAGGCGTGTCTGCCTCAGAAGAGACTAACATAGAAAAAGCATGTAAATGCTTAAAAAAACACTGCTCAATGTACTAATGTTGCATAAACGTTGTAACAGTTATGACCAGTGTGTCATGGTGGTGTACTCTTTTTGTTTTGTATGTTTTGTATGTTGTGCGTCATGTATACAAGCATTGCTTATTAATGTGGGTTATTAAACAATTCTCATAACTCTAAACATGTGTGTTTACATGTTCTGTCATGCTCACCACCCACAACGGAACGAACCTCACAATTCATATTCCTTGAGTGCAGGTGAGAGATCGTGTCCCATGGGGCTTTTCATTTGGGAGTTCCTAGTTGAGCACCCAGAGTTGTTACAGACATGCTAGAAAGTGGTCTAGCATGTATGTTACAGTGGTGAGCACTGTCCACTCCCCACTGAAAAGGCTCTAATTTATTTGACCATAGAGCTGGCCTGCACCTAGATTACAAACTTGGAAGTGTGGTTCAGGGCATGCCTCGTTGTCTTTCTGCACCTTGGGCTAGCTCAGATGCCCTTGCCTACTTGGTGTGTGTCGGTCACATGATTACAGATCGATTTCTCCCAAGCATCGTTGCACTACTCGCCCACTCTCCCTGCGCATACACACTTTCGCATTGTGGCTCCGAGTACCGTCTCTCACCCACACACAGCGCTGCCAAACCGCACACGTGATACTCTACTCCCCCCACCACCGCTTTCACATACTCAGCAGGTGACAACGTGATCATCTGAGATCTTGATACGGTTTACTGGTCCTGACTGGCGACCTCCGTCGCTTTGGTGCGATGTAATGGCATTGTAAACCTGAAGTTCCATGCATTAGGATTGGATGAGGGTTTTGAAATAAAGAATTATGGCCTTAGGAATAGGAGTGAAAAGTGTATAGGGGTGATCACAAGCCCAGTAAAAAGGCAAATAAACTGCAGCCTATTGTCACGTTTTAAAGCAGACCATTAAGGGCTCAATGTGCTGGTGTCCTTGTGCCCTGGTAGATCTGTCCATAAGGACCATAGCAAGGCCTTGATTGTTCTCGATACACATTCTCCCCATCACTACACCTTCACCACATTGCTAAATAATGTTGGGGAGGCAACAGATGGGCATTTGAGTTTATGTGAGTTGAAGTTTTTGGCAGGCAAAATCCAGTGACGTGACATGACTAATCGGCCCAGCATCCAGACTGAAGCTCAAAGCCAAGCTATTTTCTGGAAACACTTCTATAAAACACAATTTAATTGATATCTTATGTTTTTCACGTCATTTGGAATGTGGGATTGGAGCGATGTCTGAATATCTGCAGTCGGTTTAGTATCTGAAGGGCTATAACTTATGTCCTTACCTATTTCAACGTGTGTTACATTTTTGTACATTTGCAAATATATTCGACACCTGTTGCAAAATCAGCAGTTATACATCCTAACATTAAATGCACTTTAGCTACAAAGAATGGCGTTATACCCCATAACATATTTGTCAGTTGCTGTATAATTGCTTGTATCCCTTATTCAAAGGCTCGATTTTTAGTGTTAGTATGGCAGATGGCTCAGTGGTAGAACAAACAGGTCACAATCACAAATTTGTCGATCAAATCCTTTATCCCTCCATGGTAGATAAAAACGGTGCCGCTTTGTGAGGAAGTCAACAGTAATTGGAGAGATGAGCACTTGCCTAAATACTCATTTGGGAAGGAAATCGCTTTGTTTTCCTTGCTAGTGGCTCAGTCGGATAGTGATTCGTAATGCTTGCCACCATTAGTATTGTGAGAAGGCACTAAATGCATTGCATTATATATAGAACATATTTTGTCTTCGTGTGTAGTATGTGAGGTAATATGTTGCCAATATCCTGACCTTTACGCAATTAGTTTAATCCGCAGGTCCTTTAGAGCTTCATCAATTTGGTGTTAAAACGTGGAATAAAATTCGTTGCTATTCTTAAATATGCATGGTCATGCTTAGCCAGTGCTGTATAATTCTACAAAACTGCACGTTTCAATCATTCCAAACATATATTTTAACATTTGACTGAAATAATCCATGGTTTAAACATCATAATTATCAGTATTGTTACATGTCCGGAGGGATGGAGGTCGGTGACAGTGTAGAATAACTGGGACCGCGCACAGATAAATTTGGGACACGGGACTCTGAGATCACAAAAGTGGTGGTGGCCGAGCCATCGACTGTGCTGTGGACACAGCTGAGGATACTCGGTGGTTTAATAACCCCCTGTCGTCGAGTCTTAACGCCACTCACCGCCGCTTCAGTAGGAACTCGGCTGTGACGCCTCCTCTAACGCAGAAAGTCGCTACCCAGTGGCAAGAATACCCGAGAAGCCACGCGTGCACTCGACTCCTCTACACGGGACACCGCCGATATCCCGTGCATTGACGCGGCTGCTGCATTCGCGGCTCTCAGTCCGAGTTGGAGGCGCGTGTGCTTGCGTGCAACGCTTATCCATGGCCGTAGTCGGTGACGGCTCATTCGCACGCAGTGGTTGAGGGGGTTGAACAACGCAGCTCACGCGTAATTGCCTCGTGCATCCTGGTGAGTCATGATCGCTCCACTGCTGGCGTGGTGGTAAAGTCCCTGTCGACGACCTCACTCCACCCTATCGTACGCCAGTCTGCCTCCCGTTAGCGTGGCGTCGGGGACTCTGCCTCCCCCGCTCCGCCAGCTCAGTCTCCGCACCCCAGCTACTGTCAGGGCTGACGAATGTTCGCTGCCGCACGCACTCTCGCCGCCCACTCCGTGCGCCCCCTCTAAGAACCCTCTCGCTCCCCAGGCTATTATTGCCTCTTGGTCTTAACCCGGCGCCGTCGCGCATTTCAGGGGGTCGGCAGTTTGCCACTGCGAGCCAGCTGTGCCCACAGCACGTCTCGCTCGCTGGCCTGCACACGGTTGTGCCGAGCTTGGCCGCTGTGCTCCTGGAGAACGTCTGCCAGGTGGCTCCCCGCTGTGGTGGCCACGCTGTGATGAGTGTCGGAGTCCAACCCCGCTGGTCTCATCTGCGAGTCGTCTCTGCGAGTGTGCCACTCGTGTGTACGTTTGGAGTGCTCCCTTGCGTGTCCATTTACATGTCACTCGTGCCTTCGTGTCACTGACTTAAATAGTAACGTACCCAATGAATGACGATTGCTTCGAAAAGCTGCTCTTTCGGGATAGCCGCGTCGATCGCCCCCCCCCCCCTCTCTCCTCTGCGGCGTTTCGCCTCACACGTTGGAGGCATCCGCAGGCACTGTGTGTGTCCCGTGTATGACTCCTATTTATATGTAGGTACTATGTATATGTAAGTCCTTTCTACAGCGTTGCTTTCTTCCAGGAACAATCTAAAATAATGAAATACAATGCTCATCCTCCAATGAATAGACACGGGCATCACACTCAACTTGCACGTATTTGTATGGAATTCAAATCTTGAATTAGACCAGTATCTTCGACCTTATATTAATTTTCAAAGGTTCTGAATCTTTTTGTTTTCAATAATTTTAGTTACTTTGAAGCTTTAAAAGAAGGCATTGTTAATGGCCCTTGACAAACTGTGATGATGACCATGTCTGTGATAATTTGGCTTGTTGTTTAGCTGGCGCTGACGAAACCACTGAAATGTTAATGCAAAGCTTTAGAGTTCTAATGTCAATCGGGAGTCATCCCTCCAGGATTTATAAAATCAGAACCATTTTGGGAGGTCACCAGTTGTATCCCTGTAGACTGGCTTCTGTCATGAAATAATAATAATTTGTTAATAATTATAATTTTCTTTAACATTATTCGTGCCAATTATATCTCACAACATCTACAGTATTATGCACATTAGCACAAGAAGTCACAAACAAGTGGGTAGGCAGCCTGAACTGGTGCTAACAATTGCCCAAGGTGTATGGTCCTATGGGGCGATATTTATCGGGCTAAATTGTGGAATTTCCTCCAAGGGCTTATGGTCAGCAACAGAGTTGAGCAGTACTGCATGGCTGGCCTTGACCTTTTTGAATTGGCGTTACATTATTTATCACTTAGCCGTAAGGAGCGGCTGCTCCTATTGAGCTATGCAGACGAGTCCTTTGAGGTTTGATTTTTTCCCCCAATTGTATCTGGTTATGAAGCACTCGAACACACTGAAAATGTACTCTTGTTAATGTGTTTAGGTGTCAAACAACAATAGTGAAAGTGACTTTCTCTGAGGCTTACCCTTGCGTATTGAAAACTGCAAAAATGGCAAATGCGCAGTCTGGTAAAATAAGGGTAAGGCTGCTGTATCTGGGTTCATTTAAGGACACGTTTTTGGAAAGTCGGCTTTTTTTCATGAGTTGCACTCATGAGAAGGTTAAAATCTAGACCCATGCATGGAGCCAAGCGTGATCTCTTTTATGTCTAGTGTGAGTAATTTTTTCAAGGATTTGTTTTTCACTTCATGTGGAATTTGTTTTACGAGTGTGCAGAAAATGCCAACATTTCTGTGAATATTCAGATTGAAATATAAGCACAATATTGATTGATTGAATGACGCTCTGTATTTTTATCAGGTGATAATCCGATGTATTTGTCCTGGGTAAGACGTTAGACAACATCCCACAGTAAGGCAGTCACAGATGTCAGGGTATGGATGAGACAGGTACCCTCCGGTTGCTGTGGTCTCCGGGTTGCCCTTGGGCAAGGCATAGCACCCATTGGCCTCTCTGACCAGAGTTACGGTTGAAGCCACTGGGGGTGCAGGATGGTGGATCATCTCGTCTGGTGGATGCCCAGTGCTACTGGGACAATGGTAGTGGAGACCTGCTTCGGTTAGCAAAGAACTGCAACCTACAGAAAGAAGTGGTAGCCGACTGCAGAAATGTGCCAAGAAAAAGATATTGATCACAAATATATCTGCCAAAACCACAACTGCGTGAAGGACGAGGTCCTCACTCGACACCACTGGTAGCACTCTTCAGCAAGTCCACTCAACTCCAGGTACTCCTATGCCATATCAGTCCATCTCTTCTCTAGCTCCTGCATTGCCCGTTTAGCCCCCTCTATCTGGCCAAACAGAAGCTGCTTGGGCATGCGGTGTGCCACCGTAGTCACGCCTGCTGGATGAGCTCACCAATGGGACTTTATCCAGATCTTTCCAGAATGCGTGAGCTCCTCACACAATTCAATCTAGTTAAAGCCAGGATGGACGGTAGGCAGGCCAGTCGGAAAGTTTAGAATCGGCGCAAATATTCCGCCAGGGAGGACCACGTTTCGCAATGATAAAAAAGAGAGGACATGATCCGTGACAGCTACATCCCTCCACTGATGTTCATCTTCAGTGGGTGCATAAGCCACCACCATTACCTTCCCTCGCCTCCCAGAGCCGCCTTTCCCGCTGTGGAAGCTGTGAGAGCGGTCACCATAGCGTTACCAATCGGCACCACAAGGAGAGGGGGGGGGTTGCTTTACGAAACTTCACCTCGCCCACTCACGCACACACTCAGATAACTAACTCACTACTGTGCCTCGCTACAATGACCACAATCTAGATCACCCTCCTCCACATTATCCTCATCAGCATGCACCCAAACCCAGGACCTCCTCTACTCCAACCATGACACACGACTACCGCAGCACGTCTCGAGCCGCTATCATGGTCTCTGTAGAGACGTGGGGAGCAGCTGCTGTCACCGACAAATACACGGCTGACCTCACACACCCGAGGTAGCAGAGAAGGGCAAAAGCTGCCAAATGTCAGGGACCCGGGTATAACTGAGGGGTTTTTTTACTGTCTATAATTGGCCACCTCTGCAGTATAAAATTGTAATGGTTTTTAACAACTGTGTCTGGAACACTGAAATATACAAGCGAGTAAAATATTGTATGCGCGGGGTATGTGTCTGACTAATCATGACCCCCCCCCGCTCCTTCCTCCCCGGATACAGAGCCCTCCTCCACGTTAGACCCTCTGGTGGCAGAGGAGGTTGCCGAGTGCTGTTTTTCAACTCTACTCTTCACATCAAGCAACTGCACCTACCCGTAAATCCCCAATCCTGCGAAATAGCACCGGTCAGTCTCACGCGCAACACCACACGCATCATTATCGCCTGGCTGTAACGTCCACTATAACTGCACGACGTTTCTCACTGACTCATTCGACCACTTTCAAGGATACAGCACATTTTTCATTACTGCGAGAAATTTCCACTGCCCGGGATCCACTGACACGAAAATTGAAGATCGGCCTCAGCACACTCCTCTCCAGCTACAGCCTCCACGCACACAACACCAGCCCGACCCAAACATTCACTACAAGGCCCTCCATCACCCTTTAACTTTTCATCACTCCAGACCCTGCACCCCCACACTCAACCATAGAACACTTCACCCGCCACGCACATCATCTCCCACACCGTCCACCACCTCATCACTATCCGTGCTTTACCAGCACTTCGACAGACAACGATAACAACCATACAATCGCGCAATTTAAACCGCCTCAAGCTTGAGACATTTCATGAAACACTCTGCTTCGTGGGTGGCGCGGTGGCACAGTGAGCAGCGCTGTGACCTCAGAAAGAAGGTTCCGGGTTCCGTTCCCGGCTTGGGTACCTTTCTGTGTGGAGTTTGCTTGTTTCGCCCGTGTCCGCGTGGGTTTTTGCTGGATGCTCTAGTTTCCTCCCACCATGCAAAGACACGCTGCTGCCCTCTTTCTGTGAGGCGGCAGCGCTACTCACTACGCTACCGCGTTTCCTCCCAATGACCATATTACCAGCTATGGGGACTTTTTGCCAGTGTACATATGTAATAAGTAGAACAGGTTTTTACCATTCTGGCAATTATACAGGTGTAAGGTCTAAAAAAACCCATAATAAACACATTTCATAATGTGTCTAGTGTCTATTATGGTGTTTAAGACCTTACACCTGTATAATTGCCAGAAATGGTAAAAACCTGTTCTACCAATAAAAAATATGCGATTGATAAGAAAGTTATAAAAATAAATAATAATTAATACAATTTAAAGTATACAAATCGTTACTTCGATTTCTATTTTTAAAATAACATGCAAGTGACATTTTATTCTGCTGAATGCCCCAGCGACGATTGTGCTCTGAGATCAGGTTACTTCCCTCCGAGTTTTCTCAGCTTCTGAATGTACTCTGGCTGGCTGTCACTCTGCCTAGTTCTCTTCACCGATAGCCAAATGATCTACAGCACCTACACGGAATTCACGGGGTGCATGTGGGTTTCTTTGAAGACAAACTTTTTAAAGTTTAACTTTAGAGAAACTGCCATTGGGGAAATGTGCCAACAGTTCTCAAAATATGCATTCATCTCTTTTTGATTAAAGCCTCTCTTGTCTCTGAATATCGTCTCAAGGTGATGGCAAAATGCATACTCATCTTCAGAGCACATATCAACTATATCTGCCTTTTGTCTCGTATGTCCCTTTTCTTGACATAATTCTAATACTTATCATCTGAGTCTATGCTTTTCCCCTAATCAACCTTGCAGTCTGGGAAAATTCTTACAGTGTAAGTAATCTAATATGTGGAGTACAAATTGTGAACTGCAACCGACTCTGCATATTACCTTTGGGTCACTGAACATGGTAGTCGACTGGTCAGCACCCATGTCACCAGGAAAATTTGCACAGAGTTGACAGTTCAATCCCTGTAGCACCGTCTATAGTACATTATCAGAGTGCACTATGTGTTTTTGTAATTCTGCCACCAAAGGTAATACCCCCACAAAGTATGAAAGTAAAAGTGCAACCCTACAATTTCTAGCTAACGCCTCTGCCTATTGAAGGGCCTCCATTGCAGCGAGCCCTAGAGCCGGGCTTCTCTACCTTTTGCACCTCAAGCCCACTTGAGTATGGTCTTCACTGACCACTCGGTGATGCTCGCGTCCCACTGATGGGTTGAGAATGGCGTCTCTACAGGGAATTGTGCCTCCTCTTCACGTTGACCAAATGTGTTGAGAAACGTGGGAGTATCCACACTGTTCCCACCGTATGCGAGCCGCGCATTGACAAACTGGACGCCCCCACATTATCCCGCCGCGGTGGACGGATGCGTGGGAATTTGATAACCGTGTACTATTGTTTCAGTGGTTGTGCCGGGGATAAAATCGAACCGGTGGCTCTCGATTGCAAGTCCAGATACATTAGAAGTCACACTAGAAGTTACATTCGAAGCACCCCCCCCCCCATTCAGCACAAACATAGTGTTAAAGTGGAATTTGCTAATGATTGAGCCATACTCAGTTGTCACTGTGTCAAGTCATGGGGAAAACGCTGCTTTCTTTTAGGGGTGTTTTCTACAAGGCAGGTAAAAAAACTTACTGATTTAATAGACAACTGTCAGCTACACTCTTGAAGGAACCTGTTCCACGCAGAGAGGTGCCCGAGTCGGGATTCAAAAGAAGCTGCTTCTTATCATGAGGCACACTGCCTATCACTGCGCAAAGCTGCATACCTATTTCATAAATGTAATTGCCAGGTTGACAGGATAGTACATTTTTTTTTACTTCATACTTAATATATATTAAAAAAGCAAACACTCTTTTGCTATGAAAAAACAACACCAACATTGCCAAGTAATGTATACTTTATTGTCATTACTTCACATACATTATATAACAGAAACAAATTAGAGTTAAGAACATTACAGAGTAATGCAGTGCTTATTCTCCATTACACATTCCATGTCGGTCTTCTTTACGTAAACACAAAATTACACAACATACATAAGCATATTTGGCTATCCTCAATTTGTTCTGCTGATCGTTCATGCGGAGTGAGATGCTATCATGGGACCCGTCTAGTGGCTGACACAAACCATCTCCGTAAGAAACTGATCTGGAATGAGGCACCATTAGGCTTACACAAGGATCCCCCATTCAGCATACTCTCCTTAACACACTGATAGAGTGCAAATATAAATCTCTCAACCACCAATATTCTCTGTATTTGAATGAACATCACTGTGTAGTGCCTTTTAACATAATAAACACAAACATATGCATTACAAATATATTGCGTTTCATATCTTCGGAAACTAAGAATTTACTTAACATAAATGGTTCTAATCGAGGCAAAGGAGGCGGGGATGGTGCTGGCCACCCACCCCTCGGTGCCGTGCCAGCCTTCATAGGTACTCCGTTCACAGAACTTGCCTCAAAAGGATCTTAAGACTATACGGAGCATCTTTGTTTTTGCTATATTTAGTGCGTTGGTGTCTCACTAAGTGTATTAAGCGTTATGTTATTGCGTTTCAAGTAGTCAAGAAGCATTAAACAGCCTACGAAAACACAAACTGAACATCAGCATACTCTTTAGTACCTATGTGTAATTGTGCACAATACCGCAGACCACCGTAATGCTATTCACCTCTGCCATTATGAATACCTAAAGCTGTGCAGCTGTGTATAGTCTGTAGAATAAATATTAGTACAGTGATAATTCCACACATAAACTGACACCGAATCATTTGGCTCTGCCGGGCTTCACACTGGCCAACAACAAGCAAAGATCTCCCGTGTAGCCTTTACAGACTGTAGGGTCGTGCGCCATTAGCGAGCACCTGTGAAGACTGGCACGGCACACGATGGAGTGGGTTGGCCAGCACCACGCTCGCCCGCCATCGTCTCCCTCGTGGCAATATTTACGACACACTTCACATGGTACTCATTTAAAGCTGCGTCGACCTATGGGAGGCCCAGAACCGGTTCAAAAAATCGTTACTGGTGTTGGCCGTAAACGAGAATCGAACTCGGGTATCCAGGTTTATCGGCCAGTGCGCTAACTACTGAGCTACCGTTCCCCAATAATAGAAACATCTGCTAGCTCACTAGCATTGCAATTGTGGTGCCACACCTCGCGACGTGTTAGGCTGAGTACATGTTGACACTCACGCGGGGGTCGAATCAGGTCATGCGCCAGGTTACTCCCGGGTCAGTATGCGCTCCTCTCGGGACTCGTTCAAACGACAATGAGCCCTGGTAGTCAGGAGTACCAGGGGCCATAGCAGGATCCCGAGGCCAGCAGGACTCGTCTCAGCGATGGAGAGTGACGGGACAGTATTGGGACTGGCCATGGTGGTACGAGGGTCGGTGGAAGGGCAGACGACTCGGATCCTACTGGATACGGGGCTACTGTGTTTGTCGTAAGCCGCGAGCTGTGTCGGCGAGCAGGGGTCGCCCCACGGCGACTATGCTCTCTAGACCATGGGCTAACGCAAGCCAACAGTGGCGACCTACAAACCATGAATAACGAAACTGGTCCAGAGTACACTTATGTACTGCACACACACGTCTCCTCTTTCTCGTAAAACAATAACACACGAGAAGAATGAATAATGATGATACTTATTGTAACGCGCGCAAATTCCACACCTGGTCATTGGATGAGACATGGATGTGGGGTACGAGCAAACGCAGAGAGGTGGGCAGAAGGTATCCACCTATCCAGCCAGTGCCGACTTTTTCCACACACTGTATCCTATGCATTGTAATATTATCGGCCGATTAATGGGGGTGTGGGGGGGGGTTACGTTATCGGAGGAAACTTACACAGAACAGGGGGAGAACACAGTCATGCCGGGATGATGGCTTTCTGCTGACCTGTGCCTACTCGGAAACTTTTTTCTCTTTCCCTTGTTTGTTGAAGGCCAATCTGTCTATTTATTTATTTATTTCCCAATTACTTTAGATCATATCTCATCTCATCTCATTATCTGAAACCGCTTAATCCTATATAGGGTCACGGTGAGCCGGAGCCCATCCCGGAAACACAGGGCGTAAGGCAGGAATACACCCGACGACGGGACGCCGGTCCATCGCCAGGCATTGCGGGACAATTTTAGTCTGCGAGCCAATCAACCTATCCAGGAGCATGCTTTTGGACTGTGGGAGGAAACCGGAATACCCGGCGAAAACCCACGCGGACACGGGGAGAGCATGCAAACTCCACACAGAAAGGCACCGGAGCCGAGAGACTCGAACCCGGGACCTTCTTGCTGTGAGGCGTCAGCGCTAACCACTGCGCCACCGCGCCGCCCTTGATCATATCATTTATTGCTACTATTTCACTTTCAGTTGAACTGTCCTGATGTTGTTGTTGACGTCGT
The DNA here is from genome assembly GCA_036362905.1 of Mordacia mordax. Lineage (NCBI taxonomy): Eukaryota > Metazoa > Chordata > Hyperoartia > Petromyzontiformes > Petromyzontidae > Mordacia > Mordacia mordax. The sequence goes on from JAZEWT010000011.1 coordinate 13,802,076, forward strand.
TGTTGACATGCCGTTCTCTCCACAGCTCTGTACCGCGCTTTGTAAGCCTCGAGTGAAAAGCGCTCTATATTATCGTGAGATGTGTACCATAAAATAATAACTTTGGAGTGTAATGATGTAGGTTTTCACGGCTCGATGCATGATGATTGCTTCGAAAAGCTGCTCTCTCGGGACAGCCGCGTCGATGGCTCTCTCTCCTCTCCTCG